>CM024590.1:7377504-7977504 GCA_014182565.1 Eucalyptus marginata
ACATCTTGAAGGTCGTCTTCAGCTTTAAATTTGTTAGGACTAAATTACCCTTGACAAGAAACTCAATCTAGTTAAATTTCAGAAAAGGCCCTGCCAGAAAAAGCAAACTTCTAAATATTTATTCCCTAGTCCCTTAGATATCCTTTATTGACAAAAAAGCAACGACCGTTACATTTTTCGCATGCAAACAAGGACAAATATCCGGTTTAAAAAGTGGAAAACGCCTTTTCCAATTTCCCCCCTTATTTCAGGCCTTTTGAAAAAGATTCCTTGGCTCTTTTCCCAAATGTTTTACCAGGTGTCGATGTTCCTGCCTGAATGCTGTCCAAGTAGCAGACGGAAATAAATGAAAGAGCAACCGCAAAATGGAGTCAAATTATAAAATGAAAATCATGTTTCTGCCCATAAGAATGACTTACTTAAACGATGAGCGGTAACAAGGCGACCCACGGAATGAATTTTTGAATAAATGAGGGACTATGATGAAATTTAGGCTAATATATATGTTTTTCAGATAAATACAGCATTTCCTATTCATATAGCCAGTTGGCACATTCATCATTTGTATATTGAGCCCCTAAAAGGAAGTTAATCGAAGTATGTTTCTTAATTGGAGCAGATTTCCTAATTTGAGTGATTCTTAATTGAGTAAGTTTCCTAAAAAGAGTTTCCGATTTTGAATATATGTAAAATATGGAATTTTACACTGTTATTACACACTAGAGCAAACAAAATGAGAATTAGAATTTTCCCTTAATGAGTTTTCTGAGTGGTTTTGATATAACACTTTTGAGTGACTCACTTAAAAGATAAACGGTAACAAGGCGACCCATGGAATGCATTTTTGAATAAATGAGGGACTATGAAGAAATTTAGGCTAATATATATATATATATACATATTTCAAATAAATATCATATTTCCTATTGATATAGCCAGTTGGCACATTCACTATTTGTATATTGAACCCGTAAAGGAAGTCAATCCAAGTAGGTTTCCTAATTTGAGCAGATTTCCTAATTTGAGTGATTTCTTTGAGTAAGTTTCCCAAAAATAATTTCCTATTTTGGATATATGCAAAGATGGGATTTTCATTCGGTTATTACAAACTAGAGCGAACAAATTAGTACTAGAATTTTCCCTTGAAAAGTTGTTTGAGCATGTTTTCTTTAAAAGATTCTTATATGACACTTGTAGATTTTACTTTAATTTAGAATTAGGAAACAATTGAACAATTGTAAACTCTACATTCTCTAGATTTATAGTGGATTTCTAGGAGTTGGCTCTCCTTTTAGGATCGGTATCAACACTTGAAGTATACCAGTAAATCTTTAATGTTCTTATCGTTTCTCGATGATTTATTTGGTAATTTATTCTTTTTGCGTTTGATTGAATAGCAAAATATGTTAGCTTCCGCATTATTTCACAACATTTTATTAATCCATTGCCATAATAATTGATGAAGCGTTTTTTTACATATACAAAGTCAAGAAATATAGGCGTACATAAGCTTTTTATTTTTATTTTTATTTGTACACATAGATAGCCTCTCTTTTCTAATATGGCTGATATCATAAGATTTATCACTTTTATTAGCCAGCATTGAGTAAACTGTGTCACTACACAAACTTTTCATCTATTTGAAATGAGGTACTGCCGTTCATATATATATATATTTCGTCTTGTTATTTAGCATTGGTTGTGCCACTTGATCATGAGTGGGAAATTAAAACTATTTTAACATATGACTGACTCTATTTCTTTATCAGCATCGATACCACTAAGTTGCTTAAACAATAAACTGACTCCAATATATTCTCACAAGTAGATGACTTTGACAGGATATATGATTATTTTCCATACAATTTGGAGATTGTTGGTACACCTCATTCGAATAATTGTCCATCATGCATATCTACTGATACCGTAAATTTTGTTGGTTTTACTAGTTAGTATGGAAAGACCTCCGTCAAGCCCTGAACTTTTCATGTATAGACTCCCTTTAGTGAATCTAACTATAAACAAGAGATTTGTTGCTTTTAGGAGTTAGGATGAACTGAGCTCCGTCGAGTGAAATTTTCCAATATGGACTCGTTGGAATCAATCTAAAAAGGGTCTCTTGATATCAAACATATAATTTAGCCTCCAAAAAGTTTGGTCACATTGAAATGCATCTCTAGTTTACCCATAAGATAACGACTCCTTAATAGAATATTTAGGTCGAGAAGGGAAAGACTTCTAAACCATTCATAGTACCAGTTCTAATATCAATCATAAGGGCGAAACCTGACAAAATTAATAATCGTAAATCTAGTTGCTCAACCTGACTATGAACAGCCACACTATTAGCCTAAAATAAGGTAAATAAAGGAAGAAAAACTTTATCAAACATTGTGAAATCTCCCAACTCGGATAAGGGGCATGTACTTCTACAGACTACGTTGAGAGTAAGTGCAAATGCACCTCATGCGTCTACAGAGAATTTAGGCAAATAGATCCACATATAAATAGAAAGGATGTCAAAGCTTCATGCCCGATTAACCAAGCTAGAGAGCAACCAAGAGAAGTAGGCAAAGTTCGAAGCTACAGTTCAAAGTTTGAATAAGGTAAAAAAATCCCAGGTCCAACATTACACATGCTCGTCACCCCTATAGGAACTCGCGGTGACATTCATTACAGGGGCCGTTACGAATTTTTCTTCACGATCTCTTGTCTGGGAGTCCCTGCGTTTGCGGCTGATTGTTGGATTGCGATGTCGCAGTTTGGCCGAAGCTTGAAGGGTTACCTGACAAATGCCATGAATCAAAAGCATGGGAAATATGCATAGAATGGAAGTATGATATGCTCAAAGTCATCTTCGTGTTATTCTTGTCAACCTAATTCATCGAGTCCAAGATATAAAGTGCGCTCTTAATTACCATGTGCTTTACTCATCATATAGCAACAGGCAAAAATGGCAGATTGTATTGTCATGGGGTCCATGTGTTTTAAGATGAGTAAATATGCTTTTAAAGCAACAATTTTTTAGCACTCACCACGTTGACTTACTAAGAACATCCTTAGATGGGGGTCGACCGGTAAACCAAGACGTTCGTACATCGGGTCATAGACTCTGTTCATGATTCCACCAAAGCTGTTTATTATTTCCCCACGGTTGTTCCTGATACTTGATCATTCAGACGTCAAGAAAAAAAAGAGAGGGAAAATGGACATAAAATAGGAAGAAGTTATTTGAATTGAAATGTTGCTATATGTCGAAACGATTATTCAGTGTGCATTTAGCACATACCCTTGAGGTTGAGAACCACTATTGGCAAGTCCCAAATCCAGCCAAGAATGGCTTTGTTCTTGAGTGATTCCATCCAGCTACATGAACCACATACAAGAAATATCTTAGTTGAGATCCTAATCACATTTGGGTATGAAATGTATCCATAATCATAATTTAATACAAACTGATATTAAGTACCCGAAAATGTTTAGCAGCTGAGGCTGACGACTGTCCTTCCTCATAGGTACTATCACTGAGTCGGCTTCGCTTTCTACGTCCTTGCTAAAGTTTTTGTAAAGGTCGCGTTAGTTAATAAAAAACAATGTAATAGCGAACTAAATATTGCCAATTATGAGTGGAGTAATTGGAAATTAGAAGTACCTCCCTGTAACTGTCCATTGTTTCCAAATGATATGGACTACCAATAGAATAATTTCCACCATCCTACAGCAGAATAATTAAAATGACGTTGTGTGGATTTATGAATGTCGAACACAAGCCAAAATGAATGACTAGTTTGGACTTGAAAAAGATTTGCACTTTTACCATTTCTGGGTTCATAAATTGGCTTTGCCCTGCGTTCGAATTTGGGATAATTGGAGGAGATTCATGAGGAAATCCAAGTGGACTAGTAAATGGAACCCTGTAAGTTAAGTCGATACTCTACCATGAGAAAACTCCATAATGTGGAATGATACCCAATAAAAAATGCAATTGATGGAAAGTTGATCGGGATCTAGAAAAGGGTGTCAAAACATTGATGGAGTATAAACGAACTTTAGTTACCTTTGAGTTATGGATGATGCAGCAGGCAAGAACACTATTCCAGCATCAGAATTATCAACAACATTTTGCACAAATGGTGCTGGATTAACTGGTTGAAAAGATGCTGAATATTGAGGCCTAGATTGGAAGAACAAAAAAAGATTAACAACGATGATAAAGAGTATATACCATGGAAACAACTATGACAAGGATGATCAATGAAAGCATATGGCATGTTAACTTTTGTCATGCTTTGGCTGTTGCTAATACATGCACAGATAAGGAAGGAAGACAAAACATAACAATCAAAAAGGAAGGATGATTATGAGAGGCTTAATTAACTAGATCTAACCGGGGAGGTCTAAATTATCTTTACAGTGGGGTCGGCAACATAATTCGAGGACATTTGTAACCCATTATCTCACAAACGAAAACTATCAACATCAGATTTAACCAAAGGTACGTTTAGGAATGCTATCATGCTTTGCTATTGCAAAAAGTGCACACTTAATCAAAATCACAACTAACAAGCCTCATATATTCGGATTATTTTTACTTCATGGCTCAAAAGGCTGAACAATAATTGAAATAAACTACAAAGACAAAAGAAGTCTGACCCGATCATCATCGAAGTTTCATGTATTGTAGAGTAATGACTTTGCGGATCCATGTCAAGGAGTGGAAGCTGATTTGGTTGCACATGCTGTCCTCCATAGAGACTTTGCCTGTTTATAAAATACAAACAAATCTCATATAATCACCTTTTGATATTATATCTTGCCTGCTTCTCAATTTGCACAGTTGTTACAATGATCAAACGACGAGTCTACAAAAAGAAGAGTAAAGAGTATCACGAGTTCGTGCTTCTAGTGGTAGACATAATAAAATTTCTGCCCTTTATATTTCATCTAGGGTTTTGAACGTTCTTCCTAACACAGACAAAAATGACTTCAACATTAGACAAGGAAATTATAATTAGATTAAGTCAATAATGTGATATGCACCTCGTTTAGAAAGTATAAGTTTGATTTATCTTGTTAGTTGATACGAAAAAAGAACAGATAATAATCTGGAGGCACAGTAGGAAACTCCACTCTGCCGATGAGGCAAGCTATTGACAACGAGAGCCAGCTTTTATTTTAGGAGTTCATATGCTTAACAATTATCCACACCAAAACTCATCAATGAAAATATTAGGAAAACCTCAAGCAAGAGTGCTAGTGATAGAGCATGTACCAATATGGGACAGAGGTCTCAGGTAATAACATGGGTTCATTTACAGCTGCACGTGCACTTGCATTAGAAGCATCCATAAGCACTCGGTCACTGATTTGTTGCTGAGACATAGCATGAGACCTGATATCATACAACATACATTATGTCTGCATGTTTACACAGTTCTCATGAATGGAGATGAGGAAAAGATAAATTCAATATATACCAGATAGGCGTAGCTTGTTGAGGTGTCACAGAGCTAGAATACTGAGCATCAACTGCAATTGGGATTATTGGTGATTCATGGATGAATTGCTGGGACCTGAATTCGAGGAATTTATGAAAATGATGAAACAACATGACATTTTAAACCGAGTCCATGATTTTACAAATTGCAGTACATATTTTCTCTCGAAAATATCTTCATATTACATAAGTACAAATACTATTGATGATAGATATATAAAAGGATTAACTGAATATCGAATAGGCGCCACAGAAAACTGAGTGTTGAGTACATTTGGGATGCTTGGGGCTTCACTGATAAATTGATGGGTCCTGAATTTTGAAAGGAATTCATGAATATAAGTAATGTATGATTCTTCAAACTTTTAAACACATATTTATCTTTAGGTGCAATTGATTTTCTTTTATAGGTTTCAAAGTTGATAAACCCATGTGCTTTGAGTATAAAACAATTGAGAAGAACTATCTTGTACCCTGAAGAGGCTTGATAAGGATTAGTCAGGCTTAAGGTGACCCAATCTTCTTGTTGTTGGTCGGTCAAGTGAGGCCCTCCATGTCCCCCTCCAAGTCCCATCTAGTCAAGAGCAACAAGCACAATTCCATGGTATTAAACAACATTAGATTTCAACTGCATTGTTATATTGAGCTTCATGAGGCTTATCATATAGGTTAAAGTCATGAATATACTCACTGTATTGTGAGGGAACGGAGTTTGAGGCCGAGGAATTGGGTCGAAGTCATTCCCTTCATGCCCCACTCTAACTCCCATCTAGTTAAGAACAGCAAGTATTCACATTCACAGGGTATCAGCACCATATTATTCGAATAGCGTGGTTACATTGAGCTTCGTGAGACTTATCACAAGGGTTAAAGTCATGAATATACTCACTGCACTATGAGGGAATGGAGTTTGAGGCCGAGGAATTGGCAAACTTTGGTCAGGATGATTCCCTCCAATCGTCCATGCTTGCTGGCCGCTCGCGTTGCCGCCATCTAGGAAACCACTTTGGTGAAGGCTGGGGTTTTCATGGATCAAACATTTAGAAAATTCGAAGAAGAAACCATGGTACAGTTGACATAACGTGATATGAAATATCTTTCTATTAGTGCAACATGTTAATGAAAAAGCTTATGTCCCACGAACCTAAATTCCGGTTGATTGGGAAGCGTCAAAATAATTTCTGTTTGGAGGGAAGATTGACCTGATTCTTCAATCACTAATCCCAACTGATCATGACCAAGAAATGTAAACAATTATGTACAAAACAATAATTTTTTAATGTATGTTTATCTATAGTCAATATGGAATAGAGATAATAGTTATGGTGCGTCATCTGGGAGATTAATTAAATTATTGCTTTACAGTTGGCGAAGGGTAGGACTCCAATGGTGGTGGTGGTTCTTCATCGTTGCCGGGATAGCTTCTTTCTTGTAGCTCAAGGCTTGGAGGCAAGACCAGAAGATCAAATTCACTTGAAATCGGTGGCGATGCCATATTCAATGGATGGCTATTACCATCTGATGAACATTGTCCCATGTGGTCCTGAACATAATTAAGACAAAACAATCAAGTTAAAGAAAAGCCCTATTCGCAAATAATCAACAAGAGAAGCATAGAGTTTTACAAGGCAATCGTTGACCTTGAAATGTATTCTTCTAAAGTTACATAAAATTTTCAATTGTCTTCTTTCGTTTTCTTTTTCTTTTTCTTTTTTCCTTTCTATCTTTTTAAGTAAAGAGATAGTCTTGTCAAGTAAAAGAACAAGGAAACACAAAAAACAAAAAAAAAAAAAAAAAAAAAAAAAAAAAAAAAAAAAGGAAAGGAAAGGAAAGAACTCCATAAATAGAAAAAGTAAAAAATACATACCGATGACATATGTGATTGACCTATCGTAACTTGATGTTGAGGGCTTAACATGGTGAATTTATCGAGCGATGTGGTCTCGCTCGATTCCCCTTCCTGTGATGATTCCCGAATTGGTTCCATCTGAGATTATATAATACAAATAATAGTAGAAATAACAATAATTAATAATGTTTTTTTTTTTTGGCAGCTTCATTATAATATTCTTTTAAGGAAATGGCCTTAAGTAATTCAATATAATTATTTGGAAAATGGAGTACCGTATCATTAAACCACATGTTCCCTCCATACGGGGAGGTGGGGGCTTAAGTGAGGACGATAAGAGGATTAGTGAAAAATCTATAGAACTAAGGAACACGTTTAAGCGAAAATGTAGGCGCATCAGTAAGAATTCCATTTGAACTTATCCACATAATTATTGCTCATTAAACAAAATTTAATTCAATTTGCTTTGCTTAAGAAAAACTAAGCAGATTTGTAAGAAGTGCTAAAAGTGAGCAGACCTTTTAAATATTTTGGAGCCACCTGTGAGTTTAAACATTTCGATGACACTAGAGGTGGTACCACATAATTCAGACATTTATCACATCGTCTTTTTTTATATTAATGCGAGATTCTATATTTATTAAACCATGCGAGGATCGACCTGAGGAAATATTAACATAGCAAAAGAAGTCGGATCCTTGACGACTCCAAAACAGAACAGTGTCGCACTCGCATATCCAATAGGTGGAGTTTGACATTATTTTCTTTCTGGATCATATGAAGGGATGATTTCCATTGGAGACAAGATGGTGAATGGTTCTTCTACCAAAATGGTCAGATCTTGATACATTCATGACTCACTCGTCACGTCCCAAGTAAATATCTCCTTGCACGAGTTATCTACTACAGTCCCTGACACACTCCTTACCTATGATCTGGTCCTTTTTCCTATTTCTCTGAAAGGGGATCCTGATGCTAAAAGTGGCGTTAAAAGTCAATTGGGACCTGATTTATTTGTCAAAGCCTGTTCAGTAGATCTGGTATTTTGTAAATTGATTGCGGCGTGCCCCCTTGGGAGAGAGATACATATTCTATCAACAATTTGATGACATTCAAAATTTTTAACGTAATTTGTAACTATCAAGGTAAACAAATTTTCAGGAAGACTCCAAATTTCTTAGTTTCTTTGTTGTCTTAAACTTTTAGAGTCCTTTATTCAACATTGTAAGAAAATAGATTCTCTACAAAAATGAAACTTAAACATGTTATGCAGAGAGATGCAAAAGGAAGGAGCTTCAATTTGTCAACGACCTAATCGCTTCCACATTTTTAGTGTTTCAGAGATAAAAGATTATCACAGAAAATAGAACACGGACAGAGACAACTCGTATATTCAATGTAACAGGGAGAAAGAAAAGAATTATATGATGTATATGGGTATATCTACCAAGAATATACTCATGTAAAAAATGAAACCCTGTTCAATGATGAAATTGAGATAAACAGTTAATTATAAAAGAGAACGATAAGTATAATTTTAATTAAGAGATAAAGAACGCAAAGAACAATTTGGTGCCTGCTAAATGATGGGTTGTTGGATCTTGACAATTCAAAGGAAATAGAGGACGTGGTTGAGGAAAATGGAAGATTTGTTAAGTAATTAAACTAGGAACAATGAGACATACCAGAAGGTAAGAGATTAGAAGCTGAAGAGGGGAACAGAGAAGGTATCAAGGCAGAATGAGCTCTTCTGGTGCGCTGCTCTTGAATGGGAAACCCTTGGAGGGCATATATAGGGGAAAAGAGAAGGCATCAAAGGCTGTTTTGACCCACTGCCAATTGCCAAATAAGTGAAACAATCTCAAGTTTCAGGTGCCTTTATGTTTCGTTAAAGCAGTACCAACTATTATTTCAAAGAGGAAAATATGTAGGCTCGTTTGGATTTTTCTTGAGGCTTGAGGCGTGTGAATAGTGATGGCTATGACGTTTTCATTTGCTGTTTCTGTGTGGCTGTTGTTGTGGTTGCTCTAAGTTTGCTAGTAACATTTTTTTTTTCTGTTAAGACGTTGCTCATTACGACGGGTAATTTCGGTAGGATTTTGTTCATTATAACGGATAACGAACTCAATTAAGTACACTACATGTTAAGTTTGATAAGGTAATTGATTTGTCATGACGCCTCACTAAATATTTGTCGTGAAGAATTAATTTCTAAATTTCATAACATACACATTAACAATTTTACATTGATGAGTTTATAGGAAACATAATCATACAAAATTTAAAATCCCTAATACATATTGTAAATTGAGTTTTTATTTTGAACTGGATCCACAGAAATGTTATTATTACCTTGTTTCGGTCCCAAAAAGAATAAGTTCACAATGGAAGAAAAGTAGAGTAATCTCCAGATTGAGGTGCAAAAAAGGAAAATTGAATACTATGAACTATCATTTGCTGAAATGGAAAATAGTTAATGTCTGCTCGGAGGAGGATTTGTCTCCTGATTCGTTGTATCGGATGCATATGAGGGATTCAGTAATGTAGCACACGTGGCACTAAGTTTTTCGGATAGTTTGACAAGTAACCTTTGAAACGAACAAATGTGTCGGAAGTGGACTCAAATAATTAAAAAAATGCTTTACCAAAAAAAAAAAAAAATTAAAAAAATGCAAAGTAATAAAATGTCAACTCTTGTAAAACAATCTGCTTTATTGTCTTTTTCCATACCCCGCTTTAATCAACTCTTCCATGGCGTGGAAAATTTCACTTGAGTTGAGATTACGGTTTAAAGTAGTATCGACATAAATGGCTAATAAATAATAATCGGACAAAAAAAAAGAAAAAAGAAACATCGGCCTTTTGGACCACTGAATTTTTTGACATATTCTAGATCATAAATAAAAGAGATAATATCACCGAAAAAAAAAATTTTAAATTAGTATACTCCTTATACATTTTTGTCAAATTAATTTTGTAATGCACCGTGACAAATTTACCCTCTATAACTTCTAGCGCATAGTCCCAAAAAATTGTTGACGTAAAAATGCCCATGATAACTTATTTGTGTTATCTCACACCCTAAATAGGGTTTATTTTTTATCACTACTTTTTAATTGTCAATTTAACTTCTTCTACACCTCAAGAAGTTCACTTCGTGTTTTTAGTGCTTAGTTTGGTTGCGGCACATTTGTGTTTTAATCACAACATCTTCCACTTAAGGTGATGTAGGGCTATGTCCATCAATCTATGAGTGGAGCCTGACTTGATACACATAAATAGGGTACTTTATGCGCATCCATGAGGGTGGTCAAATTGAAAAGTATGAATATATCATGTCTTACAATAAAATAGATAGTATAATATAGAATCATCTTTTCCTTTTGGGACTACTTGTTATCACTGCATAGTTTGGTCTGATTGAATATTAGGAGTGGAGAGGTTTCGAATCTATAACCTAAAACCTATCTTGTCAGGAATGGTTTCCAATTATATGAATAAAAAATCAACCCTACTAACCTTAGGACTAGCATGGGCTCTTTTTTTAAGTTCATTATATATACACACACATGCGTCAAACATGAATATAATTCTTTCTACTTGTGGATATAATGTTAAACATATTCAATTTGAACAAATATTTTTCTATTTTAAAAATAAGAGTTAAAAGACATACTTAGAGCTAGGGGTAAACCGATTCAAAGCCAATTTGGTTTGAGGTTAACCTAGAACTGTGAACCAGCCTTGAGGTTTCAAATTTCAAGTTCTTGAGTAAAACAAGCCAGTTCGGGGTATAGAATCAAGACCCAAACCGGTCAAGGTTGGTTGTGGATTTCGGTTCTTTATATCAAGTCAATGCATTCTTGTTCTATGTGATTTTTAAATTATTACAATTGGTTCGTTGATAATATAACATCATGCATCATGCATGCCACATAATTTAAGCGTTACACGCTAGATTTTCTCTAAGAGACAGCTTGTGTTCATTTAATGCTTGTGATATCAAGATTTAAATGCCAGATCCCATAGTTAAGTTCTCTTAATTAGCTACCCAACTCTTATACAAGAATACTATGCGAACCTCCTCTCTTTTTTTCAACTTCTTTCTCCCAAAATTCCTTTTTCAAATCAAGTTTATGATAGATAAGTCTTCGTAATTAAACTGAGCCTAGCTCCAAAATCAGTCATGATCTCAATTTCACTTTTCCTTCTTTTATGGCCATCAATTCACTTCAAGCCAAATAAGCCTGCTCTTATACCAATTGTGATGAAAAATAAGCAACTGAATTTATGAATGACTAACTGTGTGTGTTATTGAGTGATGGGAAACACAAAGTATTGGAGTAACGCAAGTGCGATTGTAATCTTCCTTGTATCGTGTTGCCCATCATCTCATATTGTGAAGCTTCATAATCTGTGGTTTATGTGGGAGCAACCATGCCACGCTTACTAATTTCTATTCAAAATTAGTCAAAAAAACTCATTGAAAATTTGTGAACAATTTAGAACTCAATTGGCAAAACTGAAAAGTTTAACACTGAATTGACATCCATATAATATATTTAGGGCTGATTAGACAAATTCCCTTAGTCATTAGTGAAGAAACAATTCTCAAAGCCTAGCATCTTGGCAATTAAACTTTGAGCAAAACACGAAATTGCAAGGGTAGATTAACGATTCTTTCCATATTATTGAAGAAATGAACTATAATATGTTGAAATCAGCATGACAAATTTTGATAATTAATCCCGCTTATGGATGTAATTTCACTTGGGACATATTATAAAAGTTCACGTCAAAAATCCACTCTTTTTTAAATTTTTTTTCCGCTTCATTTTTGTCGTCCTTCTCATTTTGTTCCATTGCTTGTTTGAGGCTAACCCTCCTTCTATATGTGGTGTGAGGCTGAACACAGCAACCCACCATCAGTACCAAAAGTATATGCTCTAGACATTATAGGCTAGTTAGCTCAATAGTTTAAATTAACAATCACCTAACATGCTAACAAGCATAGTTAGAATGCAAATGAAGTGCGACTAGAGATCAGTCCTCCTAAACATATGTGGAATGTAGAAGATTTTAAATTAGTGAAATGTTTGGATAAGGTTCGTCTCACAAAGAGAATTGATCTTGGAATTTGTCTTGAGCAAAAGATATACATCACACTCGAAATCAAATGATAGCGAACATTCATTGTTTTCAAATTTTAAGAGTTCTTTGTGAAATGACGCAAGTAGATGGATATGCAAAGAAAATGAAACTTAAGCATGCCATATAGAGAGATGCAAAAAAAAAGGATCCTAGGTTGGTAATGGCTTTCATATTTTAAGTTTTTCGAATAGAACATCAAAAGTGAATAAATTCTCAGAAAAAATGAAACACAAACATAGAAAACTCATAAATGTAATGAGACAGAAGAAAAAAATCGTATCATGAATACTCATCTGTCTGTTAGATATTTACCTAAGTAGAAAATGAAACCCTGTTCAGAGATAAAATTGAGAATTAAACAGTAAATCATAATAAGTCAATTGTAAATATAATATATATATATATATATATATATATATATATTATTTTGATTGAAAAATAAAGAAGCGATAGGTAAGGAATATCCTTTTGAGGACTATTGATGCCTTCAAAGGGTAGACTGTTGGATCTCGACAATTTGAAAGAAATAGAGGATTTTTTAAATCTGATCAAACAGAGGAGGGAAAAAAAAGGAAAAATTCAATGCTATGAACTATCATGAGGAGAAATGGAAAGAAGTGAATGAGTTGCTCGGTAAAGGATTTGTCTCCTGATTTGTTGCATTATAGGTATTTGAGGCATTCGGGAATATTAGTACACGTGTTATTATTAATCATTTTTGGACAGTTTGACAAGTAACTCTTCAAATGAAGAAATGTGTCACAATAAATTCAAAAAATAAAATTTTAAAAAAATATCGAAAGGTTAACTCTTGGACAGCTATCTGATTGTTTTTTATTTCCATCTTACGCTTTAGCGAGTTTTGCAGGATATGACAAATTTCACTAAATTATGATTTCCGTTAAATTCACTTCGAGATAGATAGCTAATTAATAATTCGTGGACACCAAACAAAGAAGAAACATTGACCTTTTAGATGGTTAATCACAATCGATATTTGTAACAGAACCCATAATTAGCATTTTCAGTTGTTCCTTTCGAAATTTGGAATTTGCATGATGTATATTTCAGTGAATCCATGAGCTTTCTTCGTCAGAAGTGAACCCATTGGTTCAGGCAAAAAACGTGCTCCTAATATTAAACTAGCTTTGAATTTCGCAGGATCATCCCTAATTTCAAGCCACACGCCTAGATTACATCACCTGTAAAAAAATTTTGATTTTCACAAGTGCCTTTAGGATTATGCAATATGTATGCATTGTTATGGCAAATTTCCAAGTAAGTGTGCACGTTTATGATCTTGAGACTGCAAGTGAGAATTACTTAACATGATTTTTGCAGTTCTTAACCTCTCCTCTTTCTGTCGTATTGTACGGTAGTCTTGTTAGCAAAATCCTGTTTCTCATTTGTCTATTTCATTATATCATATTATATGAAGTTTGATTTGACTATTGATGTATGATTGGTTATCTTTTTGCTCTTACTTTTATCAACGTCACACCAAATTTTTTCCTTTTTCTTTTAAATTCGACTTTTTTTTTTTTAAAGAAAATGCATATGTAAAGCTCATTACAAGAGAGATAAGTGCCAATAGATATGCTCGTTATAGATTATGGGTTCATTTCTTAACAATTTAACCTTTTAAGATAAATGGTTGTCTAAAACATTGGCTATTAAATTCATAGAAGAATATGAATGGCTACTTATCAAAGAGATGATATTGTCATTTAGCACAAGCTCTCCAAGCTCATACCAATTGTAACCTAAAATGATATGTCTTAACTCTTCTCCCATCCCTCCCCGCTCCACCTCTACCTCTATCGTTGCCGCCTTGCTGCCCTACTAACATTGATGCTAACTATGCCATCGCTTCTCTCTCTTCCCCTCCCCCTAAGACTATGCCATCGCTTCTCTCTGCCCCCTCCCCCTAAGGGTAAGCACAAGAATTTGACTGAATCGGCCAATTTTGGGCAGTTCACAGTTCCTAAAAATTGGAACTAGTAATAATCGGTTTGATTTTCGATTCTAGGTGCGCACTAAACAACTAGACTGGACCGATAGTTTTATTGTATTGCCAAAAGGCTGGAGAAGAGGAAAAAAAATAACATTCATACATAGACTTACACTTTGCGAGAGTGTTCCATTCCTCTTGAGAGTTCAAAAACAAAATTTTTTCTGATCTCCTTTCCAATTTAGTTTTCCAATCCCTGCTAGGGAATAGGGAAAAAAAAAAAAAAAAAAGATCATGGTCGTTCTTGGACTAGGTGGGCTGGTTCTCGGTTTCACAAATATGGAATCAACCCTTCTAGTTCAAATCCCGGTTCCAAGATATGATTCGGTACTCTAGAACCAATCATCTCTATTCTACCCTACCCATGTTACCGCACTGAACTGCAACTATCGCTTGTCGCCACCTCCACCAATATCGCTTAATCTGAGGATGAACAACCGAACGATTTACCTAAAATTAGATTAATTAAGAAAGAAAAACTTTACGAAATGCCCCAACTCTGATGAGGAGCATGTAGCTCTATAGCTCAAGCTGAGCCCAGATGCAAATACAACTCATGCGACTGCAGAGAATATAAGCAAATAGATCCACATATAAATAGAAAGGTTGCGAAGCTTCATGCCTAATTAACCCAGGTTCAAAGTAACAAAGATGAGAAGGCGAAGTTTGAAGCTACATTTCAAACTTTGAAACTTAAAATAAAAGAAAACCCAGGTCCCCAGCAGAACCGCGCCTCTCACTCCTACGAGAACTCGCAAGAACATCCATGGAAAGAGGCCGCCACAGATCTTTCTTCCCGATCAATTTTCCGGGAGCCTCCTTCGTTGCGGCCCACTATTGGATTGCCTCCTTGCATTTTGTCTGGATCTCGGCGGACCTGACAATGCCCGTATCGCGTAATGAGCCAAAAGCATGGAAAATGCGCATAATATGGAAGTGTAATATGCCCCAAGTCATCATCGCCATATTCTTATTAACATAATTTTTTGAGTCCAAGATATAAAGTGAGCTCCTAATAACAATGTGATTTGCTCATCATATAGCAACAGACTAAAATGGCATATAGTATTATCATAAGGTCCATGCGATTTCGAATAAGTAAAATGCTTATTAAAGCAATAATTTCCGAGCACTCACCACGTTGACTCGCTAAGAACATCCTCAGATGGGGGTCGATCGGTAAACCAAGAGTTTCGTACATCGGATCATAGACACTGTTCATAATCCCCCCAGAGCTGTTATTATTGAGACACCAAAAAAACGAGAGGGAAAGTTAACATAAAATAGGCAGAAATTATCTGAATCAAAATGCTGCAATATATCGAAACGGTTGTTCAGTGTGTACTTAACACATACCTTTGAGGTTGAAAACTAGTATTAGCCGGTCCAAAATTCGCCCCAGGCTGACTTTGTTCCTCAGTGATTCCATCCATCTACATGATCCACATTCGAGAAACTTTCTTAGTTAAGATCCTAACCACATTTGGGCATGAAATAAATCAGTAATTATAATTCAGTACAGACTAATAAAACTACTATTTATAAGAAAGTTGACCCGAAAATGTTTAGCAGATGAGGATGACGAATGTCGTTTCTCATATATACCATCAAAATTGGAGATCACTGTCTACTTTCTTGCTAAAGTTTTCATCCGAGAGGGCTCACATTATTAGGCAATAAAAAAAATGTAATAATGAACCACAATATTGCCATTTATTTGTTAGATTAATCACAAACTATAAGTACCTTACTGTACGTGTTCATTGTTCTCAAATGATATTGATTACCAATATAGTAATTTCCACCATCCTATAGGAAATTATTGAAGATGATGTTTTTGTGTTGACTGATGTATTTCGAACATCAAAATCAAAATGAATGCGTATTCTGGACTTAAAAAAAAAAAAACTTGTAGTTTTACCATTTCTGGGTTCATGAATTGGCTTTGCCCTGGGTTCAGATTTGGGATAACTTGAGGAGCTTCATTAGAAAATCCAAGTGGACTAGTAAAGGAAAACCAATAAGTAAGTCAATACAGAACCATGAAAGAAGTCCATATTCAGAACCTTGAAAGAACTCCATATTCAGAACCTTGAAAGAACTCCATAATGTAGAATGATACACAATGAAGAATGCAGTTGATGGAAAATTGAACGAGACCTAGAAAAGGTTCCCGAACAGTAATGAAGAATGAACTAAGCTTAGATACCTTTGAGGTAAGGATGATGCAGGATGCGAGAACATTATGCCGTTGTCAGCATCATTAACGAAACTTTGAACAAATGGTGCTTGATTAACTTGTTCATAAGATGGTGAATATTGAGGCCTAGATTCAAAGAGCAAAAGAGGATTAACAACGACGATAAAGGGTATATATTATTGAAATAACTATGGCGACAAACATGATCAACGAAAGCATATAGCATATAACATTTGTCGTGCTTTGATTCTTGCTATTACTTGTGCATATAAAGGAAGGAACACAAAACATAAACAGTAAAAAAGGGAGGATGATCATTAGAAGTTTGAATCAACTAGAACTAAGCAGGATAACCTAAACGATCTTTACTATTGGTTTCAGCAACATATTTTGAGGACATTTATCACACGGTATTACACAAACGAAAACTACCAACATTATTGTTAACCAATGTTTTTTAAGGAACATTTTCATGCTTTGCTATTGCAGAAAGTGCAAACTTCATCAAAATCACAGCTACAAAGCCTAATATATTCGAACTATTTTTACTTCATGAAGTTATAATTTCTCAAAAGGTTAAAAAATAAATCACGGCATTATAGAACCATGAACTGCAAAGATAAACGAAGTCTGACCCAATCATCATCGAAGTTTCAGGCATTGTAGAACCATGACTTTGTAGATTTGCATCAAGGATTGGGAGCTGATTTGGTTGCACATGTTGTGCTCGATAGAGACTTTTCCTGTTTATACAATACAAACAAATCTGATACTATCACTAACACAATTAGAAGACTAAGGGCATCACAAGTTGAACGATTTGGGTGTGCTTTATTTTGCACAGTGTAGGTGCTTCTAGTGGTAGACAGAATATTCCCTTACAGCCTTTCCATTTCATCTAGGGTTTTCAAGTTTTTTTATTTTTTTTGATACCCAGGAACCGCCGTACAGCCGGCAGCCGGCAACGTAAACCTAGGGCGGCGCTAGCGTAGGACCCACCACCACGACGCCGCACTTAAGACCACTAATGAATGCGTCAGTAGGCGAACCATGGGATTCGAACTCTCACCCTATCGTGAAGAGGATCTAAGCGCATACCAACGCAGCCATCGAATGGGGTGGTTCTAGGGTTTTCAAGTTCTTCCTCACATGGAAACAAAAAAAACTTCAATGTAGATAAGGAAACAACAACAGGATTAAGTCAACGGTGCGACATTAACCTCCTTAAAAAAGTAATAAGTTTGATTAATTGTGATATTTGGCATTATATATTTCTTGTGTTTGGAAAGGAATATCAAATGACAAGTTAGTTTTTTTTTTTTAAGTACCAAGACAGTTTAGGTACACGGTAGGAGATTCAACTCTACCAGCAAGGCAAAAACTATTGACAACAAGAGATAACTCTTATTCTAGGAGTAAATATGCTTAATAAGCATCTCCACCCGGAGACATCACTGAAACATTGAGAAAAGCTCAAGCAAGACTGCTAGGGAAAGAACAAATACCGATATGGGATAGAGGTCTCAGGTGATAACATGGATATGTCTACAGCTGCATGTATACGTGCACTAGATGCATCAGCAAGCACTTCATTGATCTGTTGCTGAGACATACCATGAGGCCTGATATAATTCGTGGGTTATGTTTCTGATTTTACACGGTTCTCATGACGGAGATGAGGAAAAGAAAAGCTCAGTATATACCAAATAGGCAAAGCTTGTTGAGGTGTCCCCGAACTAGAATACTGAGCATCAAGAACAAACGGGATCGTTGCTAATTCATCGATGAATTGGTGGGACCTGAATTCGAGTAATTCGTGACAAGCATAAAACAATATGACATTAAACAAACTCCATGATTCTACAAAGTGCAATATATACTTACTCTCAATAGTATCTTCACATTACATAAATATAAATACTACTAATGATAGATATCTATATAAAAGGTTGAACTGAATACCGAATTGGCGCCTTGGAATATTGACCATTCAGTACATTTGGGATGCTTGGAGCTTCACTTATAAATCGATGGGTCCAGAATTTCCAACAGAATTCATGAACACATATTTTTTCTTTGCATTTGGTGCAATTGATTTTTTCTTATAGGCTTTAAAGTCAGTTAAAACATGTGCTATGAGTATAAAACAATGGAGAAGAGCTCGATTATGTACCCTGAAGAGGCTTCATAAGGATTAGTTTGGTTGCAGATGACCTGATTTTCCTCTTGTTGGTGGGTCAAATGAGGCGTCTCATGCCCCACTCCAAGTCCCATCTAGTTAAGAGCAACAAGTATTCACATCCACACGGTATTAGCACCATTATATTCCAATGGCATTGTTATATCGAGCTTCATGAGACTTATCACGAGGGTTGAAGTCATGAATATATTTACTTCACTGTAAGGGAATGGCGTTTGAGACCAAGGAATTGGCCAGCTCTGGTCGGAATAGTTCCCTCCAATCTTCCATGCTTGCTCGCCGCTCGCGTTGCTGCCATCTAACAAACCTCTTTGGTGAAGACTGGGTTTTCATGCATCAAACATTTGAGAAAATCCTCAGGATAAGCTATGGCATAGTTGACATATCGTAATATGAAATATCTTTTTAGAAGTTTAATATGTAAATGAGAAAGCTCATGTCCACAAACCTAGTTGCCGGTTGAGTGGGTCGCGTCGACATCATCTCCGCTTGGCGAAAAGGCTGACCTGGTTCTCGAGTTACTAATTCCAACTGATCACGATGAAGAGATGTAAACAATTATATATATAAATTTATGTCCTAATGTATGTTTATCTATAGTTAATACGGAATAGAAAAGACGATAATTAGGGTGCATCATTTTGGAAATTTATCAAAATATTGTCAGTACAGTTGGCGAAGGGAAGTAGTCCAATGATGATGGTTCTTCATTGTTGCCGAGATAGTTTCCTTCTTGAAGCTCGAGGTTTGGAGACGTGACCAGAATAAATTGACCTGGATTTGGTGGTGCCATATGAAATGGATGGGCATTTCCATCTGAAGAACGATCTTCCATATCTTCCTGAACAAAATTCAAGAAAAATCAAGTTAAATAAAAGTCCAATTCACAAATCGTTGAAAAGAAGAAAAGAGGCGCTTTCTTAGTTTTTTTTTTTTTTTTTTTTTAAGAAAAAGGAAAGAAGTACATAATCACCTATTGTTTGTTATGATAAAAAAAAAATACCAAGGACATTGAGTGCTTATGTTTGTGAAAATTGGCTGTAAGTCATTCGACGTAACTATTTGAAACATTGAATCCCACGGGGAAGATGGGGCAATAAGTGAGGACATAAAAGGATTAGTGAAAATATCTAATAGTAAGGAAAATATTGAAGAAAAATGTAATCGCGATAGTCGGAATTCCGTTTAATCTTATCAAGATAATTATTGCACATCAAAATAAATTTATTTGAACTTGCTTTGCTTGAGAACAACTAAGCAGATTTTTGGGAAGTGTTACAAGAGCTAGACTTTTAAATATTTTGTTTACCTATCCGTTTAAACATATAGAAACGTTAGAGGCGTTCCCCGGTAATTCGAGATGGTTATTGTATCGTCATTTTTTTTCTATAAATGTAAGATTCTTTATTTATTAACCCATGCTAGGATAGACTTGAGAAATATTAAAACAACGAAGGCAGTCATATCCTTATTTACTCCGAAAACAGAACTACGACACGTCGGAGAGGTTTGACGACGTTTTTTATCTGGGTGTTATCAAGGGGTGATTTTCATTAGAGATGGTGAGTGATTTTAAACAAAAATGGCCAGACCTTGTACATTCAGGACTCAGCCATCATGTCCCTAATATTCATCACCTTGCACGTGTTATCTATTAATCCTTGACATGCTCCTGGTCTTTTTTTTTTTTTTTTTTTTTTTTCCAAAAGGAGATTCTGATACTGAAAGGTTAATTGAGACTAGATTTGTTTGTCGAAGCATGTTTAGTAGATTTGGTAAATGAATTTTCATGATGACTCCAAATTACTCGGTGTTTTCATGGTTTTCAAATTTTAAGAATTCCTTAAGCAAACATTGTAAGAAAATAGAGTTTCGAAGAAAATGAAATTTAAACTGTGTTTTATAGAGAGACGTGAAAGGGAGGATCCTAGATTTCTCGATGACTTAATTCATTCCACATTTTAAGTGTTCCTGATAGAACATCCGAATTAAGTAAATTAAGAGAAAATAAAACATAAACAGGAACAACTCACATACATAACTAGGAGAAAGAAGATGGAATCATATGCGGTGATGACAAGGACAACTCACATACATGCATATATCAAAAATCTACTCAAATAGAAGATAGAATCATATTCGGTTATAAAATTGAGAGAAATAATGAATTATAAAAATATATTTGCAAGACATCTTTTGAAGTACTATTCGTACCTACGAATGGTGGATGGTTGGAGCTTGCCAATTTAAAAAAAATAGAAGAAGTGGTTGAGGAAAATGGAAGATTTGTTAAGTAAATAAACTAGGAATAAGGAGGCATACCAGAAGACAAAGATGACAAGCTGAAGAGGGGAAGAGAGCTATTCTGCTGTGCTCTTGAATGCGACCCTTGGAGGGCATATATAGGGGAAGAGAGAAGGCATCAAAGGCTGTTCTGACCCACTGCCAATAAAGTGAGACAATCCCAGGTTTTAAGCATCAATAAATATTTCAATGAGGAAAATGTGAAGGTTTGTTTGGATTTTTCTTGAGGCGTGCATATAGTGATGGTTATAATATTTTCACGTGCTTTTTCTATGGCTGTTGTTATGCTTGCTCTAAGTTTGCGATTAACATTTTTTTTCCTATCTAGATGTTGTTCGTTTTGACGGGTAACTTCGTTAAGATTTTGTTCGTTATAACGCATAAAAAGCTCAATTAAGTAGTTTTGGCAGGTGTCTTAAGCTCTAAAATGTATCCAATTTGTCGTGATGTCCCACGATAAATAAATCTAACAGTAAGGTAATTTTAAATTCCATAACGTAAACTAACAATTTACTTTGATAAGTTTCTTTGACAATAAAATTTGTACAAAGTTAAAAATCTCTACTATAATATTGTAAATTTAGTTTTGGTTTTAAGGACACAAAAATTAGTTAGAAGATACTCGTTTCCAAAGGACGAAAATTAGAGAAGTCTTCGAATTGACTTAACAAAAAGGAAAATTCAATCCTATGAGCTATCATGAGCAGAAATGGAAAATAATAAATGAGTTGCTCGAAAGAGGATTTGTCCCTTTATTTGTGCCATTGGAGGCATTTGAGGGATTAAGGAATATCGACATACGTGGCATTAAGTTATTTGGGCAGTTTGACAAGTGGCTTTTGAAACGAAGATATGTGTCATAAATGGACTCAAAAAAATAAAATATGCAAAGTAATAAGAGGTCAACTCTTAAAAAGCTGTTGCTTATTGTATTTTTGCATGCCTCGCTTTAATCAGGTTTTGCATGGGTGACAAATTTCATGTGATGGTAATTACGGTTAAAGTAGCATCAGATAGATAGGACAATTTTAAACCATTGAACTTTTTGACATATTCTAGATAATTTAGAAGAGGGATAATACCACAAAAATATTTTAAACTAATACACTTGTAATACAATTACTTTAAACTAATTTTCATGTCAACCAAAAGTTAAAATCTCTAATATTTAACATTGTAAATTAGTTTTAGTTTGAACTCAAAAATACTATTGTTACCTTGTTTTGGTCCCAAAGATACTCATTTCAAATGGAGGAAAATCAGAGAAGTCTCCGAATTGAGGTGACAAAAAGGAAAATTTAATCCTATGAATTATCATGAGCAGAAATGGAAAATAGTCAATGAGTTTCTCGAAAGAGGATTTGTCTCTTGATTTGCTGGCATTGGAAGCATTCAAGGGAAATCGGAATATCGGTACATGTGGCATTAAGTTATTTGGGCAATTTGACAATTAGCTTTTTAAAAGAAGATATTTGTCAGAAATGGACTCAAAAAATACGAATACGCAAAGTAATAAGAGGTCAACTCTTAAAAAGTTATGTACTTATTGTCTTTTTTGCATCCCACGCTTTAAACATTTCTTGCATGGGGTGACACACTTCATTTGCTGGTGATGGCGGTTAAAGTAATATTGGATGCAATTAATAATTCTAGGACAAAAAATAGAAGAAAAATCAGCCTTTTAAACCATTGAACTTTTTTTTTTTTTGACAAAAAACAACCATTGAACTTTTTATTCTCATAATATATTTACTCCAACAAGTAGATAGGAAACTAATTTACTTGAAAATTTACAAGTATATTATAATGAAACTTAAATTTACGAATATACTTGTAAATTTTCATGTATAAGTATAGCATTTTGGAGTAAATATATTACAAGTAAATTTACAATGCGAAATATAAAAGACCATTGAACTTTTTGGCATATTATTATAAATTTACCAGCAATGCCGCATGCCTATTGGCGACCCTATAAAGTTTTACTTGCTAGTACTCTGTACAATAAATTTTGTCACAGCAGCAAAGTGAATGGAACTTATGATGTTTGGCAAGAAGTATACAAGTACTGGCAAGGACATGACAAAGACTAGAAATGTTCAAAAAATGTGATCTATTTCATTTGTGTCCTCAGACATGTTAACGGTCAAGCAACAAAAAATAGCTATCGTCTTATTTCATTTGTGTCCTCAGACATGCTTCTCCAGGAATGCGATTAGCCCAAAACCCATGAACCGAACAAGACAAAAACAGAAGAAAAAGGCAAAAAGCTTCGACCTTGATGAGGACTGAACCTGGAGGTACTGCAACAGTGCAACCTAGGGGTTCCATCATCTTCCCGTTGGCTCCTCTTGCCACTCTGATCATTCGTAAACATTGCCCGGTTTCTCTCATCCGACTTCGAATCCTTTGTGTAATATGCTTGTAATTTTCAGCCCACCTTTTAATTTCAGAATTCGTTCTATTTTGCTTTGTTTTACCCATAATTCTTTGAATGAGTATTCTCCATTGGGAATTTACCATTGGCACGATCATCTATCATTCTCCATCGGTAATCTCATGAACAACAAGCAGAATTATCAGTTCAATGATGAATTAACCATTTGCAAAATTATTCTTCATAATGTAATCATAATTGAAATGACATATAAAGATTTGCAATGTGCATTTAAATGAGATTTTTCTTTAAATAATATGACAATTGTTTTTCTTTTATGTAGATATCCTAAAATACATTCGATACAAAAAACCATCAAACCAGTATACTTGTATTACATTTACTTCAAACTAATTTTCATGTGAACTAAAGAATAAAATCTCTAATATTTTGCATTGTAAATTTAGTTTTAGTTTTAACTAGATCCATAAAAATTATCGCCACCTTGTTTTGGGCCTAAAAATTACTCATTTTGAATGGAGGCAAATTAGAGAAGTCTTCAAATTGAGGTCACAAAAAGGAAAATTTAATCCTATGAGCTATCATGAGCAGAAATGGCAAATAATAAATGAGTTGCTCAAAAGAGGATTTGAGTTGTTGCATTGGAGGCATTCGAGGGATTCAGGAATATCGGTACACGTGGCATTTAGTTATTTGGGCAGTTTTTTTTTTTTTTTGGTCCGATATTTGGGCAATTTGACAAGTAACATTTGAAACGAAAATATGTGCCAGAAATGGATTCAAAAAATTAAAATATGCAAGGTGATGAAAGGTCAACTCTTTGAAAGCTATCTGTTTATTGTCTTTTTGCATGCCACGGTTTAACCAATTCTTACATGGGTTGACAAATTTCATGCGGTGGTAATTGCGGTTAAAGTAAAGTTGGATGCAACTAATAATTCTAGGACAAAAAAGAGAAAAGAAAATTCGACCTTTTAAACTATTGAATTTTTTGGCATAATCTAGATAGTTTATAAAGGGAAAATACCACAAAAATATTTCAAATCGATATACTTATAATACATTTACTCCAAACCAATTTTAATGTCAACTAAAAATCCTAAATTGGCACATATTTATCTTTCACAAATTGCTAACAAGGAAAGAACAAAAGGAAAAAGAAAAGAAAAAGAGAATGGTTTCCAAATAGGCCCAAACTATTACATACCGAATTTTCTTTAAGAAAGAACTTGAGTTCATTCAATACTCACGATATCTAGATTTAAATATTGAATTTCATAATTGAGTTTGTCTTAAAAAATAAAATATGAAAATATAAAAATATAAAAACTTAATTTCTTTAGAAATAAAATTTATCCATTAAATTTGTATTGCATAGAAGTATTTTAACAATATAATTTTTTTTTTTTTTCAAAAAGTCATAAAAAAACAAGTTATCCTAGATTTGATTGGATATATAAGTATTTTAACAAAATGAGTCGGGTCATGTATGACTTGAGATATTTGCCTTACGAATAAATGGGCCGTAAATAAATTAATGAGTCAATTTAGGTCGAACCATTTATCACCCGACCTAAACTCAATCCTATCCACCCGTGAAATAGGTCTATGGGGCCAAAATGAAAGTAAGATTGATTTGCACGAAGGGGGACTCTCTCTCTCTCTCTCTCTCCCTCTCTATTCACGCGATATAGAGGGCAAACACACTCTCATGTAACAAAGAAAGAAATCGTCCAGGCTGGGCTCCATTTTTGGGTGTTGCCCACCAAGCGATAATCACAGCTCTGCCTGGGCGTCACCGATTCTGTCTACTCCGGCGTTCCGACTCAGCGAGCTTCTGCCCAGAACAACAGCAATGCCGAGCAATCCCAGTCTCGGCAAAGCCCCCAGCCACCTCACCCCCCGACACCCGGCGGCTTCCAACCGTGAGCCGGCCCTTGTCTAGCAGACGAATCCAGTACCCAGAACAGCCGCAGCCGCTGTGCTTTTCCTGACCGCCGCACCCCAGCCCGATGACAACAGCATCCACACCTCTCGCTGCAAGCCATTAGCACTCCCAGCAGGTTTTGTTTTCACTATATATTGACGATCACTTGTTAAGATTTAGCAGCTTGCTGGGGGTTCTCGCTGCCGTAAAGTCCTGCCCTTGTTCACTAATTGCGGTCTCTCCGGTATAGTCTAGCCACTGCCGGAGATTTACCTTGCTATCGGTCTCACTTGAAGACGGAATTCTGATTTAGGTAACCCCAAGTTTTATTGTTCTGTTTGAATATCTAGTTACCTAATTCATATTATTATGGTTCTAACTCAATTTGGTCTTCCAATAGGTCACATTTGAATTCCCTCGAAAAAAAAAGTTTTATTTCAGATTTCCTCCGTTGAAGTGGAAGGCTGAAGAGAATCAAATAGGGGTTTTAAAAAAAAAAAAAAAATTTGGTGCGATTTTGATAAAAGTAAAAGCAAAAAGATAACAGGTCAATATAAAGTCCAATCAAAATTCATTTCTTATGATATAATTAAATGGAAAATTGAGAAATAGGATTATGCTAACAAGATTAGTGTACAAAATAACAGAAAGAGGAAAGGTTAAGTACTGTGAAACCATGTTAAGTAACCTTTTATTCCAATAAGCAACACCGCTGTTGGAAGAATTTTATTCTCACATGCAATCTCAAGAGCACAAAGCACACACTTAGTCGTAAATCTACCATAACAATGCATACATATGTCATAATCTCGAGGTTACTTTTGAAAACAAAAAAATTTTCACCGGCAATGTATGTTATAAAATTATGAAAATTCGTAGGCTGGGTGTGGCTTAAAATTAGTGATGATCACGCGACATTTGTTTTCTTTATGTCTAAGAATTACTAATTAGCTATTTATCTTGATGCTAATTAACGACAATCATAGTTTAGTGAAATTTGTCACCCCAAGCAAGAGCTGGTTAGAACGTGCCATGGAAAAGAATAATAAGCAGATAGCTTTTCAAGAGTTAACCTTTCGTTATTTACGACTTTTTTTAGTCCATTTCGGACATATTTCTTCGTTACAAAAGTTACTGGTCAAACTGTCCAAATACTCCAAAAAAAAAAAAAAAGTCCAAGTAAGTTAATACCACGCGTACCAATATTCCTGAATGCCTCAAATGTCTCCAATGCAACAAATCAAGATCCTCTTCCGAGCAACTCATTGACTAATTAGTAATTACCATTTCTGCTCATGATGGTTCGCAGAATTTAAATTTTCCTTTTTAACCACATTTGGTTAGTTAACAAATTCTCTATTTCTTTTAAATTGTCAAGATCCAACAATCTACCCTTTGAAGGCATCGATAGTTCCTCGAAAGGAGAGTTCTTGAAAATCTCTTCTTTATTTCTTAATAAAAATAATATGATAATTTACTTTGTTATGATTCACTATTTCGTTCTCAATTTTATCACTGAATAAGATTTCATCTTCTACTTGGGTACATTTCTTACATTTATACTGGGATAAATGATATATTTTTTTTATTTTTCTTCTTGTTACATGGATGAGTTTCTGTATTTGTGTTTCATCTAATAATTTATTTACTTTTGATGTTCTATATGAAACACTATGAAAGCAGTCAGGTTGCTGAGCAATCTAGGATTCTCCCTTTTCCATCTCTCTATTTGACTTGCCTAAGTTTCATTTAAAAAAAAAAAAAAATCTATTTACTTACCATGCTTCATAAAGAACTCTTAGTATTTGAAAACAACGAAGTAAATGAAATATTTGTTTCCTAAAAATTTTGTTTACTATAATACTTACAAAGTACTTAAAAATTTAGAAAATCATGAAATTGTTGATAGAATCTTTCTGTGTGCACGCACTATGCATAGTTCATGTGTGTCTGAATTTACAGAAAAATTCAGATTAGTTTGTTAAAGCATGTGTAGTAGATCTAGCGTTGTTAATAGAAAATCTCTCTGTGTGCGATGTGCATAGTTCACGTGCGTCTGAATTTACCAAAAAATTCCGATTAGTTTGTCAAGGCATGTTAGTAGTTCTAGTGCTTTTTAAGTGGACCTACTAAACGTCTGTTGAATTTAGTAAAGCACATGCACACCTGCCACATAGAGAGAAAATTTTCTAAGCTTTGCAACTATCAAGATTAACAAATTCACATCATGACTCCTAATTTCTCAATCTCTTCATTGTTTTCAAATTTTAAGAGTACCTCATGCAACACCATAAGAACATAGATTTTCAAAGAAAATGAAACTCAAGTGAGTTTTATAGAGAGATTTAAAAGAGAGGATCCTAGATTTCTCAGCATCTTAATTTATTCTACATTTTAAGTGTTTTTAATAGAACATTAGAATTAAGTAAATTATTACAAAAAATAAAATATAAACAGAGACAACTCACATAAGTAACTCAGAGAAAGAAAATAATCGTGTCATGCGTACCCGTATATTTATCAGAAATCTACTCAAATGGAAGATGAAATCCTGTTCAATGATAAAATTGAGAGAAACAGTGAATCACAAAACAGAATAAAAAATATTACTTTAATTAAGAGAGAGAAAAAAAACCCACCCATGGGCAGCCGCGTTGGTATTCTATCGCGGTCGAGAGTTCGAATCCCCGCGTTGCTAGCGATTTAAGTGGGAGGCCCTGGCGGTGGATTGCTGGGCCAGCTTCTCCCGAGGTATAGTCACTGTAGGTCCTCCATCACGAAGGCCCGTGAGACCCCAAATCGGCATAAGCCGATAAGGGCATGCTCTGGCGGATCCTCGGTCACCTAAAAAAAAAAAAAACAGATACACAAGACATCTCCTTTTGAGGTACTATCAGTGCCTGCAAAAGGTGGATTGTTGGATCTTGACAATTCAAACGAAATAGGGAAAGCAATTGAGGAAAATGGAAGATTTATTAAGTAATTAAACTAGGAATAAGGAAACATACCAGCAGATTAGAGATTGTAAGCTGAAGAGGGGAAGAGAGAAGGTATCAAGGAAAATGAGCTCTTCCGGTGTGCTGCTCTTGAATGGGAACCCTTGGAGCGCATTTATAGGGGAAGAGAAAGGCTGTTTTGAGCCACTGCCAATTAAGGGAGACAATCTCAATTTTAAGTGCATTTATGTTTCCTTAAAGCAGTAACAATAATTATTTCAAAGAGGAAAATATGATGTTTTGTTTGGGTTTTTCTTGAGGTGTGCATAGTGATGGCTATAATGTTTTCATTTGCTCTTTCTATGTGGTTATTGTTATGCTGGCTCTAAATTTGCGATTAACATTTTTTTTTCCCGTTAAGAGCTAGAATTTTAAACATCGACCTTTTAGACTATTGAACTTTTTGGCATAATCTGGATGATTAATAAAGGGGACAATATCACAAATTTTCCCTTGACGATGCTTTCTATTAGATTTTACATTTAGATAAAAAAAAAAAAAGATAAAAAGATAAAAAGTGTATGTTAAGTAACCTTGGCATAAAATGAAGTCAATGCATTCTCATTTTATATGATTTTTAAAATAACCACACTTGATTTGAATGGATAATATAACAATGTGCATTGTGCATGTCACATAATTTAAACGTTATGCACCAAATTTTCTTTAAGATTGAGTTTGACTTCGTTCAATACTCACGATATCTAGATTTAAATGCTAGATCCGACAATTAAATTTGCTAATTAGCTACACAACTTTTTTACTAGGGAATCGCGATATCTAGATATAAATGCCAGATTTCATAATTAAGTTTGTCTAAGAGGTACACTACTTTTTATTTAGGAACACTACGACTATCAATTTCTTTTCACTCCTTTTTTCAAGTTTTTTTTTTTCAAATCGGACAATGGTGGATAACCCTACGCAATTAAATTGAGCGTGGCTCCAAAGTCAATTGATTAATGCTCGTGATATCATTTTTCCTACTCCGGTTGCCATCAATTCATTTCAAATCAACTAAACCTGACTCTGATATCTATTGTCATAAGAACAAGTGATCATATTTGTGAGGACTAAAGACTGTGAGTTATTGTTATATAAATTATTGAGTGTAATTGACAAGTTGAAAAACAGTAAAAGTGTTTGAGTAACTCAATTGTAGTTGTAATCTACATTATATATCTTGTTCTATAAATAGGCAACCTTCCTATTAGTGAACCACCAAAACAATGAAAGTCCTTCAAAAATAGGCATTACTAAGCCAAAGACCTTCCTATTAGTGAACCACCAAGAGAAAGCTAAGGATTACTAAGCCAAAGATTTAGCACGGACTCTCCCGAGCTCATACCAATTGCAATTTTTGGGTTTTTAATTAATCAATTTAACATGCATATCAATTCAATTTAAAGTCGCCACTAATTATTACAAATAGGTTAGAAACCCAAGAAGTGTGGGAGAACACTTTAATTCTACAAACCATAAATATTATGGATACAATGACTTCATGGGAGTAGTCAAACGACTTGTTGGCAAAACTGGGTTAGCCGCTAAACGACGAGACCAACAAGGACAGTGGATGGTTTTCGGTCGCGGTGGAGATGGGACCGCTGGAAGTGAAGATGCCGGGACGGGGGACCACGGCTGAGAAACGCCGAGGTGAGATGGTAGACTACCAAGATGGGAGAGCGCCGGGCCGAGATAGCATCGATTTCTTTTTTGTAAACTCCATCAGGCCCGCAGCCCACATTCCTTTCTCTCTCCATAATTTCCGAAGCCGCCCATTTCTCACGTTTCATTATAGTTTTTAGTTTTGTCCCCTGTTCAGCAACGTGCACGGCCGGAGAGTCCTTTTCTCCTGGCTTCCTCAAATAACTAAGCATATATATATGTAAGATTATGCCAATTGCTTTCTATGTGCCATGTGACCAAAAACTTCCTAATTTCTTCTCAAGAATCGACTTTCCTAAGTTAGCGCACCCATGGCATAGCAAACGTAATTTCCGGCCGCCATAGAGGAATGAAAAGCTTGTCCCAATTTTTTCGCTTGATGGGCTTAGTCCAATTAGTTTAGTTAAGCTCAGAAACCCCCTTCTGTAGTTATTTAGCTCTAGTCCAATGCAATTATAATTACATGGGCTTAATTAAAATGCTACTAATATTTATATACAAAAGCAAACTCATAATATTTTTGGATAAGAGCCAATGTCAATCCTTAATTATTCTACGTAACAAATAACTAAATGGATCGCTAAAATCTAAATGTCAATGGAGATAGGTAACGGTTAATATGAGAATTTCTTTTATTTTGTCTATGAGGTGTTTTAAATAATATTTCCACTTGACATCGTTGTGGAATAAGAGACTGAACAATCAAATGAACAGAATAAGAAAATTAATGAAACGCCAGATTTATATGATTTTGTCAATGTGACTTGTATCCACAAGGAAAGCAACAAAAACATCCACTATAGATCAAGCTATACAAGAAGACTATAAATACACTCAAGTCATTGAAATAGTCTCAGTGTTTTCCAGCCCCATTTACATCTAATAACCCACGAGTATATACCGTCCACAATTTTTCATGAAATAATCTTTCAATTCATAAAAAAAATTACACAAATTTTATCACAAGATTTTGGCTATGAAACACTAACTAATCCGAATGCAATTCTTGAACGGTTCTCCAACAATTTTCACAAAAAACCTCAACAATCGGACGACAACCACTAATGAACTATCATGGCGCTAACTGCAATGCACAGAGAAACCCTTGAATAAAATTATATGCCACCGCCAGAGAAAGTCCTATGATAGACCGCTCAAAGAAGTCCAATCGAGTTCCAAATAGGAAAGTGTATACGAGACTTTCTTTTTCTATTTTTCTTTCTGCGCCCACTTCAATTCGTAATCTGCTTTCCACGATTTCAAACATCAACCACAACAACAAAAAAATCTGATTTTCAAAGACTTTCCTTTAATTAATCTTAAATTGGGTTTTGTTCAATGAACTCAAACTCGAAACATATTATGATGAACATATTTAGACAGACTCAAAATAAAGACTAAATTTCGGGAACATAAAACTTTTGATAAAAGTATAGGAACTTCATATTTCACAACAATTCATTACAATTTTACAAAGCTTTCTCGGTTAGGATTCTGGCCACTAATTACAAGTAATTGCTGGAGTGATTTTCTCCACACACGTAAGCACTTTTCTAAATACAATTAAACCCATCGGATGGATATAAAAATAAAAATTTAAAATTTTTAATTTACTCATTGCCCATTGATCTGAGGGCCTTTTGCCTCATATTGTGGAGCTTCATTATCAGCAGTTAGGTGGGAGCTGCTCATTGGCATCTCCACCTGCTCACATTGCATCACTTCTGGCAATTCCGGGACCCCCAAGCCATGCTGCTCCAACAACAAATTATTTATTTATTTATTTAATATGCATTTCTATTTTTTTAATATAATTACTGGTGGAAAATCATGGCAAAAAGAAAATTAATAGAACAAAAGATTAAACCTGAGCGTAAAAGGACTGAGAAATCATGTTTGGATTGTGGGCAGTTGAAGTGTACTCCTGAGGCCAAGCTGAGATGTTTCCTTCACTAGGGTTTGATACGTGTGATTCTGCCATGCTTCTTGGGTCAAGGCAGCTTGATCCCGTCGCTTGTACTAACGTTTGATACAGTGAAGACGATAGATCCCTGCAATTTTAGTTCTTGTTATATTAATGCCTTGCATAATAGATGCAGAACAACATTTGATTATGCCGGGAATTATGGTTTTGTCATTAGTCTAGAAATAATTATCGAAGCCTGGCATTTTGGTAATTAAACTCTAAAGCAAACACAAAATTGTGAGGGACTGCTTAAAAATGCATGTCTTTCATTTAATTAGATAGTAATGAGGTGACATCAACCGACAAGCTTTCGCGATTCATCGTATTATGGATGTGATTTCGCTTAAAATATAATAAAATGCTTGAAACTTACCTGACTTGCATGAGAGAAGCGGACGAGTTGAAGAATTGTGCATTGTTCGGGTCATTTTCGGGCAACCACCCGACTTCATTGTCGAAGGAGCTCGACATCCCCGGCTGCAACTCATTTTAAAAAATAAAAATAAAAATAAAAAATAACGTGAAAAACGATTATTTACACGTATTGATAGTGTATAAATTTTGCTGAATTACCTGCATACTGGATGGATCGTAAGGAGATAGATTATTTACCATCAATTGCTCCTGCCAAAGATAATATTAGCAATTTTAGCTCAGCGGTCTAATTTCCTGCTATAATATGTACAATAATCCAACGAATTTAATTTTAAATATACAATGTACAATTTGTGATAACTAGGAGTTGGGGCTGAATAGTGAACATGTAACTATATACAAGCTCAGTAACTTAAATTTTTCTACATGAATTGCTGTGTTGGTTAATTCTTGTTAATATAATAAAACAAAAAAATTAATTATTTCGAGAATATTATGCTAAAAATTACAGAAATTCACCTTTCTCTGCACCACGCGTTTAAGGGAGTCAACAAGAGTATTCTCAATTGATTCCAGATCCTTCAAAGATGTATTTTTGGGAAGCAGAGTTGGCTCATACATTCTGCATTTTCCAGAAGCCCAAAAAAAAAAAAAAAAAAAACCCCTTAGTTACCAAAAATTAGCAATAGTAAACAAAAGTAATTTCGGACTATTAATATAAACTTTTGTCAATTTTTTCCTAGGAATGGAGAGAAGCAACTAATGCATGATTTTTCACTCTATTCAGAATTTCTAATAAATAAAAATCAGCAATAGTAAACAAAAGTGTCCTGTTTAGATTTCTCTTGGGAGTACCGTATCTGCTCCTCAGCCTCCAGAAGTTGCTGCCTCAACATGCCAATTTGCTGATGGAGCTCCTACATCACTCAGCTCAATTCAGACACCTGAAAATTGTTCATTTTGCCACAAGAGTAGGCCAATTTATCCTGGAGAAGTTCGTTTACCTCGGCATCGGCGTCGACTGCCCCCGGACTTTTGTCGGATCGATCGGAGATGTGTCAAAGTGCGGAACGCACAAAATCATTTCGAGGTTAGTTCATTCTGGTTCGACGAATTTAATAAAAACAAAGTAGGGAGGGAGGGTCCAACACACTTTGCAAGCTGCAGAGCAAGGTCATTCTCGTTCCGGAGTTGCTGGAGGGTCCTGAGCAAGTACTGCGACAGCAAATTAATTATGAGAGAAAAGAGATAACTTAGAGAGAAAATTGCTGAAAAGCGATGCGAGAGTGTCAATTTGCACCTCTTTGTTTTGGATAGCGCTGCCAAAAAAAAAAAATTATGAAGAATTAAGTTCAGAACCAAGCACAGGGAAACTAATTAGGATAGAAAATTGATAAAATTTGAGGGCCTACGGAAATTTCGGGTGTTCCGTGTGCGCCGATCCTGGACATCTAGGACTGACAAAAGGCAAAAAAAAAAAAAAAGCGAAATTATAAATAATTAATCTTGAAAGAAAAACCATAAAAAAAAGGTGGTCGACATTTTTATAAAGTTTTAATTGCTTACGTGTCTCGTTCTTGGTCGGCGAGGTTAATGAAACGGGTGAAGACATCCTCGATCCTGATTAAGAGATTTGTCTAGTCAAATTAAACAATTAGAAGCAGCGGAGCTTCAACTCAAGCTAAAATAAAACTGAGCATAAAATTCACGAAATTAAAGGCAACAAAAAGTAGATATTCACAAGGAAAATGGGAAGTTTTTTTTTTCCTGATTGACAGTGAAGGAATAATGATAATATATATTCGAACATGAACACCACATAAATTATATTAGCACACCTCTCATAGATTATAAATATAATTTAAACACCCTTCATCTTACAACGATTTAAATGCATTTCAAAAATAAGTCGAGTTACATTTCCTCTTCATGCCATGTGCCTTCTTATTCTTTTTCTCTAGTATATAAAGAGATATCTCATTATTACAACAACTTCCGCCTCCTCACTATTTGCCGATCTCTTCCCTCGTGAATCGAAGGTCACCGGGTCTCAGGCAACCTCCGATTACTGCACCCTCCAAAATGAGGTCTCAACCTTAAATTAGCAGACATGAACTCAGTAGAGAGAGAGAGAGAGAGAGAGAGAGAGAGAGAGAAGCGTTGGCAGATGCGACGTGCAATAGGGTTCGGCGGCAATGGTGGAGGAAGTCTCTGAGTGCAATATGCAGTGCAGAGGCTCGTGGTAGAGAAGGGCGGTATTGGTAAAAGAAGAAAAGGAAACCAAAGAGAGAAGGAAAGAAATGAAAGAAACGACGGGGGAAAGAATCAAGACAAAAAACTCCATGAAAATCATTGTCAAAGGTGAATGAAAACCAAGGAAGATATAGGAAAAAAGAATGTACTCAAGCTGAATTAGGTATGTTATAGGTTCATTTTATGTATCACTAAACACTATACAAGATATATGTGAGAGCTGATACGCAATATAAGTAATACTATTTCGATGCCAAGGGATTGCTCGATTGATTAACATGCTTGTGCTCCATGCTCAAAACTTGGGTTGCAATCACGATAGTTACACATTCTCTGAAACCATTATCAAGGATATGGACCTATGTATTTCCGATCATCTATGTGTGTTGGGTACTTAAAGAATCTTCAACACCCTATTGTCAACCAAAACAGATACTTTTGCTGTCTCTTAATGTGTAATCCACTTGAATTAGCAAAATGTGCTTACATCTATTTTAGCTTCTGACATATCCATCAGCATTGGTCAAATAATCATTAGGCATGTTCAAAAGTTTAAATATTAGTCAACCTACGAGGATGATTTGAAACGACCCATGATCAATATTCATATCGTTGAATGTACAAGCTAAAAGCTCAAAAACTTCCTACACACCCCGAATAATTTCTGTGTTGTTTATCAGAAAATTAGACAAGTAGCAGACTTGTCTCTCGAATTTGTCTGAAGTAATCGACAGGATTTTTTTGTTCCGAGAGAAAGTCACGCTTTCCTAGTCTTTGATTTCGCACCAACAACGAAACAATGACAGCATTTGGCTTCTTCCTCGCCACATTTCATCAAAACAGGACGAAAAACATGCCAGATATCGGTCTCCATTACCACGCAACCGACAAAGATGACCAAATTTCGAAACCTGAAGTTCATAGACAATTACATATCCGATGCAGTCATATCGAACACGAACGATGTTACCTTCTTTTTCCCGAAAAGTGGCTCACGCGGTCGGAGGGGGAGAACATGATGAGGGCGATGTCGATGTCGCAGAGGACGGAGAGCTCGTAGGCCTTCTTGATGAGCCCATTCCTGCGCTTCGAGAACGTCACTTGGCGGTTCGTGATGTTCTCTATCCTCCTTATCTCTAGCTTCACGCGACCCATCTTTTTATTCGTCGCCGACGTCGCCTATCCTCCTAAGGGCGGTGGAATGTTGCATCTGAGAGCGCTTCCAAATCCCCTCCTATTCTCGAGCTCCACGAAAGTGCACCTTTCCCGGAAGATGTAATGCCAGGACATGGAGGCCTTGAACGGAGGATTTGTTTTGTCTTGAGAGAGAGAGAGAGAGAGAGAGATGGTTATGAGTTAATGGGAGGAAAGAGATGGAAGGGAGAGAATGGGGGGATTTATAAGAGGAAGGGAGGGCCGAGTCGTAAGGGGTGACAGATTTTGGTTCAGCTGATTTGGGTTTCTTTCCATCAAGTCGCGAGTTCATCTTTTGGACAAGGAAGTTTTGGTTGTGCAAAGGCCCCCCCTCTTTTTCCTTCCTTTTTTTTTTTATTATTATCAACAACAATAATTTATCTTTGCTTCATCTTATCTTGATAATTCAAAAAAGATAAATTACTTTTGGCTTTCGGCTAACATAAAGGAAATATATATGAATTCCCAAGAAATTTTATGCTAAAAAATACACGATTTAAAAATGGGTATAAATTAATTGGCTAGTTATACCGGCCAAAGAAGACTTTGGAAATTAAAAATATTTATATAATTTTTCAAAGGTTTGAGATTTCGAAGTGAGATCTCAATTAGTAAGAGGGAAAGAATAGGGAAAGTTTGAAATTCCTAAGAGTGAAATCTCAATTACTAAGAGGGAAAAGAATAGGGAAAGTGAATGTCATTCTAACACACTAAACAATAAAAACCCGATCCATACATCTATCTTTTTAGATAATAATTTTGCCTAATGTGAAGAGAACATGATTTTTTCAAAAATAGGTCCAATGGTTTTCTGAGATTTTCAAACCATGAATGATATAGACCACCAAAGTGGCGGACCTAGTGGGAAAATATTGGATTTGAACGTGGAACCTTGCAATAATGTTTAGAGAGTCGCTAGTGCTAATCGCCCACTTTCACCCTTTTTTTATTTTTATTTAAAAAAAAAAAAAAGAAAAAGAAAAGGAAACCACATATGTAAGTATGTAATGTGGTTTAATTGAGTTTCTCACTTGCCCAAAATCAAATCTTATTGATTTATAATCTACCTGAGGATTTTAACTTGGTCAACTGATTTGGAATCTCAGGCAGCGCCATTTTTTCCATGACATGATCCCGCACCATATAAAATTTTGTCACTTCATCGACATATTTAATAAAAAAATTAACGTTTCGTTTATTTAGTCAAAAATGAAAAAACTATATACCTTAGTTTAGTGGTTGTAATTAATGAGGGATATGATATTGCAAGAGTCAGTGGACTGAGTGTGAAATTTTGGAACAATGCTGTTAGAGGAAGGCCTAGTCTTTTTGCTTAGCACATAAATAGGGGTTTGGAAAGATCCAAATTCAATACCTCTAGTTCTAATATCATGTAAAATTTTGTATAAGACCACTGCCTATTATCCCAAAAGTTTAACATTTTAGATAAAAATGTGATTTAATATTTAAGTATTTTATCCTTGAGAAAACATAATTTAATGTAGTAAAGCAATGTGACAAATAATTCAAATGATAACGAAACGTTGGTTTTCTTTTTTTGGTCGGAAATGTTGGTTTCTCGACTAGCTGCATTTTTTGGGGCCCAATTCAGACCCGGTCGGTCTTTGGGGCCCATCTTGGATTCCTTTCGTTCTTGTTTTTGGGCTTCAGCGTGAGAAGCCCAAGTTGGCGTATACCAGCCCAAAAATCATTTCACAAAATTACGAAGATCTAACATATAGAAATAAGGTAAGGAATAAATCATTTTCCTTGAGATACCCTAAAAAGGAAGTTGAAATTAATAATGAAACATCTAATAGGCCGAAATCCTGAAAAGTTCATCGAAAAATCGAGAATTGGACGTTTCAGGCTCTAACGAGCTTCCAAATTAGTACAAGGTCCCCAGTAACTGAATTTGAATAATTCTAAATTCGAATGTCGCCCAAGTGAATGTAATCCATAAATTTCAGAGTAATGTCATACTAATTATTTGATCATTTCATTTTTGAGTCTTGGAACTTGATAAGCCTTGAATAATAATTCCGGAAGTACGTGAATATGTAGTTTTAAGAAAATTGGGCTCTGGGCCCAAACTTCCCCTACCTGGACCGATCCAATAGGATCTTGTTCCTTTTTTTTCCCCCTCTTTTTGATTGGGGAATGAGTGTTATTTCCCTTTAAGATCCATCTCTCACGAGTCACCGTTGATAAGGTTGAGCAACTTGGGTTCTTCATGATTAATTCAGGGCAATCTATAATTAAGTCGATAGCGGGCCAGTTATCAAACCCGAAAGCATATTTGCAAAGGAAGAGCCCAATTCGGCTTTAGCAATTCCAAAACTCTAGCTTTCTCAAAAAGCAAAATTAACAAATGGTTCATAAACTTTGACACAATATGTAATGTAATCCTTGAATTTTAACCCGATATATAATGTGGTCCCTAAATTTTGATACATGTTCAATCTAGTATGTAGACTATATTGTTCTATGACCTTGAATTAATGAAATGATAACATTTAACATTATCTTAAACATGTACCAAAATTTTAGGGATCATATTGTTCAAATTAAAAGTTCGAGACGACATTCACGTTGAGTTAACATTTATAGACCATATTGCATATTAGGCAATTCAAGAATTATTTGTGTATTGTCAAAAGGGAAAAGTGAGTGTCATGAGGTACTACCACTTTTGGGGGGTTCGTATTGTTCTGGGTGCTAAAGCTATAGTATATTACTGTGTGTCGGAGATTCATCATGTAGTGTTCCAGCTCACCTAGTTCCAGAAGTCGCCTGAGAAGTATCCCAATCCATAAATTATCAGGTCCATATACTACAAATGATGTGTGGACCTACGCAACCGATGCTCATGTCGCTACTGCATCTTGACAAATCATTGATAAATTGGATTTTAAAGGAATTAGGGTCATGGCAAAATTTCAGAGTTCGACATACTTTCATCGAGTAATTTGTGAGTAAAAAACTCACCCCAAATGGTTATCATAATGAGTAGCTAAATTTTAGTTTTTTTTCTCTTTCCGGGTTGACCCACGTAGATTGGGTTGAGCCATCACAGAGTGATGTGTGGTCAAGAATGGACTAGGCCCTTAGTAAGTTTGATAAACACAAGGACTCATCGCTAGGGCGGATAAGTTTGGCTGGATGTGGTTCATGACAGATTTCTAGAATGGCAGACGGAATGGAAATAAACCGAATTACTCATCTAATTCGGGGGCTAAGATCAGGTGATGTGGATCTACACCGACAAAAAATGGCACCACTTTAGATAAAGGGTTTATATCAGTACCCTAAGTCCCATATTGGACGGAAAAGAGTTAGTGAAGTGCTTCACGGGGTCCTCATTAGTCATTATCTTGAGCAGACACGCTAGGATATTCCTTTTCACAGCTTGACTTACATGGATCGGGCCATGAATTTTCTTAGTTTCCTATGTCGGTCTATGTTAATTACTGTAATATGGAGTTTATCCCTACCCCTGGAGACCCTCTGCCGATGCCGCCGCCTCGGCCACCATGGTTGGATCGATCTTATTTGGGGTCGTGCCTGTAGTTTAATTCAATAATCACAGTTTAGAGAGCATTTAATTTCCAAAAGGAGAGTCTACCTACCTCTATAATTTCGACCGAGCTATCAGGGATAACCACTCTTTTCTTTCGCGAGTTTCCGTTGCTAGACCCTCCAATCTCGCATGAAAAGAAAAAAGGAGCGCCTTTGCCCCCACTCCCATGGCACTTGCTTGACATTTGTAGAAAAATGGCTGGAGTCAATAATCTTTACGGACCGACCAGGATCACGTTCCAGCGAGTCAATTCGTCCCCCTCCCCCCACCCTCACGAAGCAAAAAAGTCGAATAAAATAAGACGAAATCCGAGGAGATTATGTCTAACCCCAGCTTGTAATCTACGCCGTCGATTAAATTAAATATTTTCACTTCTTTGAGGTGCGTAGTTGCCGGTCAGGCCCATTTGGAAAAAGTTGCGTCGATCACGTACAAGAAATCGCGGACGATCATGCAGAATAAAGGTCAATCGAACGTAAACATCTGGACTCAACGGCACCTGTCCTAAGATAATAACAACAACCCCCACCGAACTTGTGGATAGATTTCGTGTGACGACGGTCTCGATCTTGCACCACAGAATAATATCCACCACTACTTCCTAAATTCGTCGTTAAAAACCCTTCAATTGTTATGTTGCAATCTTTTCAAAAGGGCGAGTTCTTCCTAAAAGCGTTACAACGTTTGATCTCGTGAATCTCCTGCGGCCGATATATGAATCCCACAAATTAAAAAACTGTGATGCACTCAATCTACCGAACTCAAATCCAAAGAAGAAAATCCGCTGCTCTACCGATGGACTCGGTCCGCGGTGGGGTGTTAAAGAAAAGTTTCGTCCATTGAAGTGGCCAAAAATCATCATATCGTGATTCGTTACTTTCTGTTTACAACAAACTTTCATACCCGGAAACACTTTCAAGATAATTACGACAAGCTAAGCGACGTTATGGACAGTGTACATATGCACACGCGCAATTACATGATGGAGCAGGCGTGCGGGTTGTCGTCGCTGAACATGATGGTGTAGTGGTCGTCGACGGTGGACTCGGTGATCTTGGCGGTGACGGGGACGTCGCGGACGTGGTTAGGGGGGGCCTTCTTGTCGTAGGCCTGAGAGACGTAGGGGTTTGACACCAGGGTGTAGGGGACGTAGGGCCACGGCTCCACCTTCTTCTTGGTGGCCTTGGCCGCCGCCAGCACCCTCTTCTGGTCGACGTACCCCGTCACCGTCACCTTCTGCTGCTTCAGGTCCACCTCCACCGATTTAGCACCTGCATCAGACGTTCGCAAGATCGTGAGAAACACAGCTTCGTGATCATAAAAACGCGAACGGATCGAACTAGCTAATGATAATTCGACGAAGAAACGAAGTTGCGAAGCGAGAGAAGCGCAGAAGGGGCTAGGAAATTACCTTTGATTCTGGAGAGGACGCTCTTCATCTTGCGAGCGCAGCCCTCGCAGTCCATCCTGACTTTGAGGGCCACGGTTTGCAGTTGCCTCTTTTTCCTCTTGCCGGCCACGCTGGTCAGCAAGTTGGAGAAGTATTCTATCGTTCCTTCCACTCCCATCTTCTCTCTTCCTTTCCGCTCTTCTTCTCTCGGTGTTCTTGCACTGTAAGTGCGTGTGACTAAGTGAGAAAGAGGCTGATTATCTGCGAGGTCGAGCTCGACGATGGCTTTACGGGACAAGACTTGGCACATGCTGTTCTGGCCACAGGCGCGGGGGGTTTATATAGCGGGGGCACCGGCCAAAAAACATGGCTTTACGGTATTTGAAAAAGGAAAAGATTAAAAAAGGGGGATAGAATTTCTTTGTGAATATGGATGAAAAGGTTTGGTTTTTGGCTTTTGGTTTCTGGTTTCTTGGGTTTTCTTTCTTTTTCAAGTAGATGGATGTATATTCCTTCTTACCTTATAAAGTAGAAAAGAAGAGAATGGATTCATATGGGCTGCTTTTTTATCAGGGAAAAACTACATATTCTCTTTGCATGTGAAAAAAGAAAAAATTGTGATTGATTGATAGATACAGTATAGGTTATCGACGACAGTTATCTTATCATACACATGCATCTATTTAGCATCGTTTACTCGATATGTTAACGAGCGATGGGGATAGTTTGATTGTACAAACCTAATCCATGAAAAGGTATTTCTAAGACAAAGTCAATGATTGTACACTTTAACTCTTAATTGTTCCTTTAGTACATAACACGGATAGCCCTTATATTTAATCAAACTTAATCCATGGTCAGCAAAAAAAAACGATATTTAATTTTATGTAAATAAGTAATAGAAGCTCATCCACCAGCACTCACCATGCTGATGAATCCAAGAGCACAATATAAATTAGTCGGCGATATAATCTGAGTTTCTCAATTAACGATTCAAACCAACAATCATCAGTTCTTGAAAAATGCTCTTGTCACAGTCTAAATTTTAGGATAGGTACCACATGAAACAATTTTAGTAAGAACGTTTTCTTTTCCTTTTATCCCTCTACATAGCATAAAAGAAGTAGTTCAAATACTTTGTACACGAAAAACATGGGGGCCAAAAAGACCAATTACATCCTACATCGTTCTTGCAAAGGAAAAGGAGACCTTGTCGGAAAGCTAGCAAAAATCAGAAGACTTTTGCTTTTGTCCCCCAATCAGAGATGATACTAAATTAGCTTAACCCCACGAGGGAGGGCCCCCCCTTCCAAATTCGGGTGCGTCATCGGCCGCCACGTTTCAGCAGATCCAGCCAGACACTCGGAAACGAAAAGATCGACGGCTCCGATCCCACCACATGGCGACCGAGAGAATCACCGATGGGTAAAAATGGGGAAGAGTGTTAGCTTAAACTTGTTGACTTTTTCCACGATATTTTGTCCATTTTTCTTATAATTTCCCTTATTTTTTCCATCTTTCTTCGGTGACTATGATTGGGCAGTATGATCCGGGGCGGTGGGACTGTAGAAAATAAGGATGGGGTCGGCCTTCGGGACACGTGGCGGCATGTGGAAGCTCGTGCAATTAAAAATGTAGTCCCCAACCAGTCCCTCCACCTGCATGAAGACGATATAAATATAATTTATTTGGTCCATATAGGATGAGGGTCATTACTATATTTCTGCGACATGATTGGTGCGCAGCCTGCATGGACGGTTCCTTGATCCTGGAATTCTGCCTTCGAATCCTAGGAAGGAGGAGAAGGTCGTTCAAACGGCGTTTTCGGTGGGTAATCCTAATTACCTGTTCACTGCCGACCAAAACGAAAGTTCTTTTTATCCATAGACGCGTTGATTTGATTTTGACCGTCCTAGGTAAGCTAAAGTCTAGCGTCGGAGTATCTTGGAAGATTTCATATGGGAAAGTGATTTCGGCTGGCTTTTACTTTATCCCCGGATGATAAGGTAATACTATTGATAGGAAAATTATCCAAAAAATCCTTAATCTATTACATTTTTACCAGTTCGATCATAAACCTTTAATTTTATCAATTGAGTCTTAAATATTTTTACATTTTATCAATATAGTACATCGGATCAATTTTGACTGAAAATTACTAACATGGACGTCAGACGTGCCAAATAGACAGAGTTGATGTGAACATTTTTGAATTTTTTTTTGAATTTTTTTCTTTTTCTTTACCTTTTTTTTTTTGGGGGAGCAATGGCATGTGAGGGCTGTTGTGAGCTTGGGCGAGGGTCACAACACCCTTGCCAGATCTAAGCCAAGCGGGGGCTCATGTGCCCTCACTTTGACCGACAAGGGCCGCCAAGCCCTCGCCTGGCCATAGTGAGGACGTTACGGCCCTTGCCCAGAGCCGATCTTTACTGGCCATCACTCCAACATCCAAAAAAATAAACTTATATTAGAGTTCATACACTATGAAACTTATAAAGTTTATGAAATGTATGACTCGCTCATGTCAATGAGACTTGTATTAGAGTTCATGCAATATGAAACGCTAAAGATAGGTGTGTTTCTTTCATTGCATAGCACAGACATGATAGCCGATACATTTAGGCCTATAAAAAGGATAAAGTCCCCTAGCCCAAAAAGAAAATACATCTCTACATGATTAAAGAAAGTATATATTACACAAATTTAAGAAAATAAAATACTTGTTATAGCGATGTACGATTCTTCTAATACAAAGGGCTTTGTTGCAATGAGTAAACATTGCACCTACGAAACGAATTTCGAGAGGCAAGATCGATCTCTTGGGTTGACTAGACATTCATTTACTTAATGGTGGAACTATCATAATCTGTCTTAGAAATTAAGCATATAGGTACATACATGTACATAGCCAGTCTTTTTAATTTAGAAATGTCTGTCTACAAGTTTCATTAATGTTTTGGCGTACAGTTGACTCATTTTAGAAATATAAAACTTATTTTTCCCTAAATTTAAATGAGGGTATGTTGTTGAATTTAAAGCAAAAATTGTCGATAAGCAAATACGATGTTACAGGTATCCCACGTGGAGTCATTAGGTTTACAGAGTACGAAAATTTATGGAATACATATGAAGACAATGGCTCGTTAGTTATGGACGGTGACCACTCAAGCCTTGACTCTTAGTCTCTCCCCTTTGGTCTTGGCTACCTTTCACATGGATACACACATTGTCTATCTACCATGGGCAAGAACATGACTGATCTGAACTGATCTGAAGCGATTGGTGACAATAAATGCTAGGGTTTTGTGAAAATGGACACACCTTCTATATTCTTTAAACGGTCCAACGACAAGGGCCTCAAGGGATAATTACCAAATAAATCATAAATTTATTGTACATATTTTCGATTTACATGAGAATTTATGAGATCCATATGAAGACAATGGCTCATTAGTTATGAACAGTGACCGCTCAAGCATTGACTCAATCCCCTTTGGTCCTAGCTTCTTTTCACATTACGTCCACACATTGTCTATCTACCATGGGCAAGAACATGAACGATCCAATGTGATTAGCAACAATATGCAATGGACACACCTTTGATATTTTTCAAACGGTTTGACGATAAGGGTGTTGAGGGATAATTGCCAAATAAGTCATAAATCTATTATATATATGTCAATTCAATTTTGAGTTTTTCAATTTTGCCAATGTAAAATTGAACCTTTGTGCGAAATATTTAATTTTGTCATTCTAGTCAATTTATCATCTGAAACTGCTGATATGGTGTCTAGTCATCGCCAACCATCCCACATGATATGTTGATGTAGACGACTATGCTCAAACCGATGTCCTATGTGGACTACAACATCGGCGTTTCTCAATGTTAATTGGTCAGAATGACTATACTAAAATTTCACACAAAGAATAAATATCACATTAACAAAATTAAAAAATTAAGAACTAAATTGACGTCCATATAATGACTGTATAGGATTGAATTGATAACTTTCTCATATGCAATTATTGGAAAACAGTAACAAGTGTTTCATATCATTATGCAATAATTAGAGTGAGCTTTTCTTATTTACTATTTGATGTTCGCCCCAAAATCATCGTGTGCGTCCAAAGCATGTTGGCATAATTTGTCTCCACACCAGTCATTCAAATATCTTGGATTCGCCTGCGCTGCGCCTTACTATTCATCTTCTGTCTTATCAAACTTTATGATTGGATTCTTGATTTCTTTTATGCAATCAAGACTCCGACTTGCTTGATACATGCAATCAACTTCTTTTCGTTACGTGTTCGTCCGTTTTTCTCATGCGATAACACTGATGAGGACGAGAAAAGAAGAACAAAGTGGGCAACACCTATATCTGATTGCAACTTCGTAGTTGTAGACGGAGAGGGCGGGTTGGCCCTTGTCGTGGCTCGACGAGGGCCGGGAAACCCTCATTAGATACGGCCAAATTTGCCTCACAAAAGCTAGGGAAGCTTGCTTGCCTAGCTTAGGTTCCCTAGCTTAGGTGATGGTGAGGGTTGCAGCTGTATCAAGCCAATTATAGAGTTGCTAGGAGAAAAGTCAATCGCACGTGAATTGACAATAGTTAGATGATTTGAATGTACAACAAATCAAGAAGGTGGGAACATTTTTTGCACAAAGAAGTCCAAGAATCAAAAGTGAACTATTTTCTCGACTGTTAGGGAAACAAATATTATGATCGGTCCGATATCATCTAGTCTAAATAGATATAATACAGGGATATTGGTTCGTCAAATTATGAATTTTTTTAAAGGTACTATTTACAAATTATTTGCAATCTCATATAGTCATGATTGCTCTTATCATTAGGTTATTGATTGTCTAAAGAAAATAAACTTTTGGTTAACGTGGCATGCAATAATATACTTTAGCGCCATGATTGATTTATATAATCCACGAACCAACAATAGGAGGGACATGATATGGGCATGGGAGGGCCCCCTCGCCGCAGCTCATGAGGTCATTCATTAAAACCTACAAGAAGGGGCCTCAATAATTGATCACACGTAGCTGAAATTCTCACCAGAAACCTACTATCTGCTTTGCTTTTTCTTCCGGAAAAGGTGCCTCTCCTCTTTTCATTTTTACAGGTGTTCTAAACAATTAATGCATGGGGAGCGTCTTGTCTCCTTTTCTCTGAATCTTTCCATGTCTGCGGCCAAGAGAGAGAGAAATAATTGACTGCCTGTAGATTGTGGACATGGACGTGGTTTCGGAGATGAAAAAGCACGGGGCCAAAGCTGGTATCCGATTCCATGTCCACTCCTTCATCCCCTTGCTAAGTCAAGTGGAGCCTTCGAACCCTCGGGATCTCTATCTCCTATAGTTCGCAGGGATATACACGATGGGACATATGTTAAAGTTATCCCATATCGATTACAGAAGGGACCAGTGGTCTAAATACAAAAGTTCCATTGGGGAGAGACTAGTTTTACTACAACATATGGCAATGTATAAGGAGAAGATTGTTGAGGTTATACCATGTTGATTATGAAAAAATTAGTGGTCAATTTATAAATGTGGGAGAATACCTCATTTTTAGGTATTTAGATGAACATAATCTCAAGTACATTTTGGAGAAGATTGTGACAACCAAATTTATCAATGAATTGGGTCATGAAGAATGTGAAAGAATTAAGCCACTCGAATTAAAGAAAGACTTCAGAGGGATGGGAATCACTATCGATATGCCCATGGTTGAAACAAATCTGGGATAGTATACTTCAATATTAAGAATCAATATCTGACTTGTTTAAATTATCCAACGAATGTAACTATATCATGATCGATTGTAGATAAGTGCGTCGACCTGGATCGCTTCGTTCTAAGTTATCCACTTTCTAAGAAATAGCGGGGAAGTCGATCTTCCTAATTTGCATGATATGCCATTGTTTATGTGGCTACCAAAAAGTAAGGATATACCTGTCCTTATCAAAGGAAACAGGACGCTGAATCTTCTTTGGATTTGGATCGTGTCTCTTCTTCATGACAGACTAATTCTTCCTTACTAAAAAAACTCGCATCTACCCTTAAATCTCACGACAATAATTTTGTCGGACACGGAATAAAATAAAGCAAAGAAGAATCGCTGGAAGGGGACGTGTTGGGCAACCACGCAAAGGTCCGCAAAGGAACAAAACGCAAAAGGATACATCGCCATCCGCAGAATAATATGGACCTGCACCGATCAAACCTGGAGTGGGAAGATGACCAGAGGAAAAAAGATGATCTTCTTTTCTTAGCAGCGAAGGAAAAGGGAGGAGGATGGAGTTAGGTGGACATGGTCGACGGACTCGAAGCACCAAACCGAGAGCGAGGTGGTCGGCCGCGAAGAAGGGAAACGGAAAGGGTCGGATGGCATTGAAAGTTCAAGAATTCTGGGATTTCTCAGTTGGCAAATGCATCTTCTGCTCGACTTGAGCGATCCAAGTGACACGGTCAAGTTCAGAGATTCTAAAGAAGTTGAGCAAGTTTGGTGGCATTTCTCTTCTGTTGCAAAGGTATCTGAATTGAAATCCACGCCCACGAGGGGGACCAAGAAAGAACTTGCGGGACTCGATATGGCAATTATCTGAATTTGGGGGTGAGAATTTCAAACACGGTGAACTTAACGTATTGGGTACGCGCGGGCCACGAGGGAGGGCCCGAGCCTGCAGAAGATTTTTGGGCCGGCCCAAACAGATTGGGCCTTGGGGTTCTGACTCTGGGCCGAAGAAGTGTTCGAATCAATGTTAAAAGCCTTCAAATCCTTTTCTGCCTCGAGCACTTTCCGTCCTAGCGAATAGTTCCCTTAACAATAGTCACATTATCACTGAGTCCTCTGCCCCTGGGAAAATAAACCTGGTCTGACATGGCCCGAAGCAATCATCCGGAAAAGGTCTCGGATCTGTTGACTAGGATCTTCGTGACAACCTTTTTGGTGGTGTTACACAAACTAATAGGGCGAAACTAATTGATGGTCTCTGAGTATTGAGTCTTAGGAATGAGCATACAATCCGTATGAGAATTCATTGTGTTGGGAAAATATGGCTTCGAATTGAGTAGAACAATGAAGTCGGATCTTTAGAATAATTAAGTCGGACTTTGAGGCGTGATATCACTTTTTTTAAAGATTTATTTGCCCCACAAAGTTACTAATGGTCACTAGCAAATTTCCTCCAGTATACAACAAAGTCTCAAAATGAGAATACTATATAGCAATTCTAGTATTTCTCCAAGAATGTAGCTTCTTTCGAAAGAAAACGAAAAAATGAAAGAAGATGTGTGTTTTATCTCAAAACAAACGTACTTATCTTTGTCTTTCAAATAAAGGCAACCCTTCAAAAGGTTGCAAAAAGAACAAAGGCAACCTTTCGGGAAATATCGTAAAATGAACAAATACGTCTCCAAAGTTACGTTAAAATGACATAAAAAATTCGAAATTAAATAATAATAAATAAAAAATAATCGTAACTTTTTATGAACAAAGTACACTATTTCAACAAGACTTTATAGTTAATTTTTTTATAGAAATAAATTCGAATTTTAAATAAAGTGCCAAATCTCGTCCACGTGCGCACTCACAATTTTTCGATGTGGGACAAGGCACCTCTTCATTTGTTTTATCAACAAATTACCAACACATTGCCCATAGAGTTTGCCCATAGTCAAGAATAGCAATCCCCATTTCGAAGATTATTTTTCCAGATTTACAAGAGAAGAGGTAACTTTCCTACCTCTTTCTTTCTTCGAAAAATGTTACCCAAGGTGACTCTTATTCCAATCTTCAAGGTCAGTGGTGAATCTATGTATGGCGGGGAGGCAAAGGTCACTCTTTTTCCCCAAGCTTGCGCCACAGGAGGAGGAAATCCTTGGTGCTGCATCCACATCGGCTCAAAACAGAAGGGCCGCTCAGGTTGATTACACCATTGGTGATTACACCAGGCTCTATCAATCTGTTCCTGAGCAAGTTAGTCCAGGTCAATTCGTCGAATCCATCATTCCATGAGGGCATCAGTGAAACTCAGCATGAAATCTCATTCTTAATTTGTGATTTTGAAGTGATAAAGCTAACTTTTAGTATTGATATGAAATATCATAAAATCGTTCAGTGATTTTAAATGGCCGAATTTAAGCTTTTCCCATCAAATCCCTCTAGTTTTATGTTCCATCAGAGGTCGCGGGTGTAGGTTTTCGATTCTATTGTTGGTCTACGCAATGAATCTTAGTATTTTTTTCATTAACTCTTGATACTAATCTTGAAAATCCTATCCTTAATAACCTATAGTTCCTATCTTTAATAACCTAGTTAGTGAGGACTCTCTCGGAAAAGATACTATTTTATTTTGATTGTACAAGGAATCATGTTTCTTTGCAAAAGCATGGCATGTCCATCCATAGTGTCAATGCTAAACAACTTTCTCTTGACTCAAGGGAAATCAGAAGGAAGAACGGATATTGTTGACCTCTCAATTTAACATGGAATTTCCAACTTAGAGACCAGAGGTCACTCATTCAAATCTCATTAATCACATGTAAATTATTCGATATAGGGGCATAACTTAACCAAGTCACGAGACTTATAAAGTGTTTCATGAGTCTTCAAGTAATCAGCCTCTATAATTATGTCTCCAAATTATAAAAAAGCGAAAGAAAACGACACAAACTGTTCTCCGGAGCATGACAAACGCCTGGTCTTACGCCTACATTCTTGGAGTGGACTAAAACCTGTCGCCAGAAGCACGACTAGTCGGAGCCATCATTGTTACACAACTTCTTTGACGAAATCCCGCGATTAGGTCCCGTGTACATCCATATCTTGATCACCGAACAGCAAGGCGACAACAGAAACCTGATAAGCGTGCCCGTCCTCGTTGACGACGCGGAATCGTGCTGCGGTAACTTTTTACAGTCAGGAACACAAAGATCAAAGAAGAACGATACGGCAGTTCTTTCTTCCCGCGACAGGGTCCGCGGCTTTTCGTGACTTTGACCAACCCGCACCAGATGAGGCAGGCCCAGGCCGGGCGAATCCATGTGGGATTTCAGGCGGCGCATGGTTTCCAAAAAGCGAGTGCGTGCTGCAATGTGAATTCGAGCCGAACCCATGGATTGTGCCGTCGTCATTCGCATGCGGCACGTCGTGTCAAAAGCACGAGGTAAACCCATGTAACTCCGTCGTGCAATTTGCATCATGGTATTCACTTGCAATTATAGAGGATCGGAATCAGATTGGATCGGCCGACCGATGATGGGGCACCTAAATCGAGTGGAACGACCAATGTTGAGTATTCAAAATTTCAAGCAGCACGTGGTGTTCGAAAAACGAGCGCATGCTGCAATGTGAATTCTAGTCGAACCCAAGCATTGTGCCGTCATTCACTCGAGCCGCGTCATGTCAAAAGCACGAGGTAAACCCATGCAACTCCGTCATGCAATTTGCATCATAGAATTTACTTGCAATTATAGAGCATCAGATTCGGACTGGATCAACCGATCGATGATGGGGCATATAAATCAAGTGGAATGACCAATGCTGAGTATTCAGGATTTTAGGTGGCGCATGATTTCCAAAAAGTGAGCACCCGCTGCAATGTGAATTTTAGGGCAAAAGATCTCTTTAAGTGCCATAACTTGGCACAAAATGACACTTAAGTGCCATAACTTACGAAAGTGACATTTAAATGCCACATTCGAAGAAAACATATCACTTAAGTACCACTCCAGCCAAAATGCTGATGTGAGCAATTTTCCGACGAAGTAAGTGCAAAATGACGCCATTTTGCACGCTAACATGGCCAAATAATACAAAAACGCCGTCATTTTGGTGCGACGTAGTAAAAAAATAATATAAAAATAATTAAAATTAATTTAAAATTAAATTTATTTAAATTATTTAAAAATAATAATTCTTAATATTTAAAAAATTTAAAAAAATTAAAAAAAAAAAAGGGGGTGTGGGGGCGGAGGCGGCGAGGGCGAGCCACCACCGCCAAGAAGGGTTAACGACGGAGGGGGAGGGTCGGCCGGGATCGCCGAGCCCGGCCGGGGGTCGACGACCCGGCCGACCCCCGTCGGACGACGAGGGCTCATGAGCCCTCGCCTTAGATCAAGGCGAGCGTCGCAGCCCTCTCCTAGCCGGGCCAAGGGCCGCCGCCCGGGGGGTCGCCCACCGAGCGCGGCCCTTGGTCTAGCCGAGCGAGGGCTCGCAGCCCTCACCGCCGATCGGTCGGGGTCACCGAGCCCCTAGGGCCGGGCAGCGGCAAGCGAGGGTTAAGCCCTCAACCGCCGCCTTTTTTCTAATTTTTTTTTAATTTTAATTTTTTTAATTTTTAATTTTATTTTTAAATGTTTTAAATAAATTTAATTTTTAATTTAATTTAATTAATTTTTATATTAAATTTTTTACCACGTCGATCAAAACGACACCGTTTTGGACTCACTTCACTAGAAAATTGACACGTCAGCGTTTTGGCCGAATTTTGGCTTAATTGATTCATTTCTTTCTGATTTTGGCACTAAGGTGTCATTTTCGTAAGTTATGGCACTTAAGTGTTCTTTTGTGCCAAGTTATGGCACTCTAGAGGTCCGCGTCTCTGAATTCTAATTGAACCCAAGTATTCTGCCGTCATTCGCTCGAGCCACGTCATGTCAAAGAAGCAAGGCAAACCCGTGCAACTCCATCACGCAATTTGCATCATATACGGACTGGATCAGCCGACCGATGATCTTGTGGAATGACCAACGTTGAGTATTCAGGATTTTAGACGGCGCATGGTTTCTGAAAAGCAAGCGCGTGTTGTAACATGAATTCTATTGGAACCCAAGTATTGTGCCGTCATTTGCTCAAGCCACGTCATGTGAAAAGCACGAGGTAAACCCATGCAACTCCATTGCGCAATTTGCATCATAATATTCACTTGCAATTATAAAGCGTTAGATTCGGACTGGATCAGCCAACCGATTATGGGGCACCTAAATCGGGTGGAACGACCAATATTGAGTACTCGAGATTGGTCTGGCACAAAATTAAAACTTCTGGAGATTGCATCCCTTCCCTTTTTTTCAAATTTGGGTCATTTTACGTTACTTCCTATCTACATCTATTAGTTTTTCGTTATTTGTAGTTTTTTCCTTACATATTTGTTCCTAAGCTAGTTGAAATAAATAAAGTAAGCAGAGTCTTTGGAACAACAATCGGTATTTTATTATTACATAAGCTAAAACTTAGTCGTTTTTATTTATTTCTATCACAACATGATGGACTCTACCTAAGCTAAGAATGGACCAATTATTAAACCTTGGATGGAAATTTCTTTTATCCATTTCTCTCGGCAATCTATTATTAACAACTTTCCAACTCCTTTCATTGTAAAGGAAAGAAAAATGACTGATACACTAGACTTACAACTTTTCTCAAATATCAAACACGAGAAAGATAACAAACATAAAATTATTCATAAATCTTTACTATATGTTTCCTATTACGGTCAACAAACTAATAAGAGCCACAAGATACATTGGTCAAAGGTTTATGATTATCTTATCCTACACAAATCGTTTTCGATATCCTTATTGATTTATGTGATGAGACTAGCTAACCACGCGTTTGTTGAAGTCCTCAACTGGCAATAGAAACATGAAGAAATACCAAAACTTAGAAATGACAAAACCAACAAAGTGCAAATGTGATATTGGCTGCATTTGGTCCAGTTTTGAAAATGGACATTTGGGGATATGCAAATATCTTTGGTCTAAAGGGTTTTGGGGAAAATACAAATTACATTTAGTAAAAAATTATTTGCAAATGTATTTTGGCGTAAAGAATATTTGGCAAATCTTTTTTTATAAAGGGTTTTTGGTCTCATTTTTCTTTTTTATTAAAAAAATATTAAACTCTTTGTCGACTATAGTGAAGGTAATGATAGTTTTGGAATAATAAGAGGTAAAATCGAAACATTAAAAAATTTATGAATAGTTTCAATATTTGGTCAAATGCTGAAAACCCAAAACTAATTTTTATTAATATTTGGCTTTCAGCTTTTCTAATGTCAATATTTGACTAAAGGCCCCTTACAAAGATTTGTTAAAGCCCTTTAAGAAAGCTGAACTAAACACACCTGTCTCCACGACACACCTACTCGAATATCCAAAAGGTGGATAAACAAAACAAAAATAAATAAATAAAAACATGAATTAAGTATTATATTATTAGCAAGAACAGCCTAGAGAAAGATGGGCTCTCGGCGACCGCCTCGATGCCCCGTCCTAAAACCCCGCCTACAAGCAAGGCGCTGCTCCGAACAGTATATCAGTTGAACGGATCGAGTCGATAGGGCTCATCGGATAGACGAAAGGATGGATGCACAGCGTCGATGATGATGCACACCCACCAATTATTCAAGAAAATCCCGAAAGAAAAAAGGAGGAAAAAAAGGAGAAAAGTTGAAGGAGTCCCCGTCCTTCTTCATCTCCCTTCTGTTCTGAGCTGTCTCCGATTCCCTCGCCTTCGCATGCAGCTGTAGAGGACCAGCAGGACGATCGTCCCAGGACACCGTCTCCTCCGCTCTCCTTTCTTTCTTGAGGTACATGAGATCCTCGTCAGCTCTTCTTCATCTTGATTTTCTTTGGAGCGGATGAAATCATTGTGCGATTGTCGTGGCGCGATGGATTACTTCTCGTTTCCCGTTCCCCTTCTCGTCGTCTCGGTAAGGAAATGCGTTCCTGTGTTTTCTTTTCACGCTGTTCTTGATTGATGACTGTTTTTGTTTCGTCTCGGCAACGAGAGCGTTGGCTCGTTGCCTGCATTTCTTTAGGGTTGAGTTCTTGATTTCCCTTAGGGTTGGGAAGAGTTTCTTGCTTTTCTGCTGGTAGCTGCGATTAAGAAGCCTGCTCGTTTAAGGGACGATTGAGTAATGTAGAGATTTGTCATACTTTATTAGTGTTGAAATCTGGATTGGAAAGCACGACTTGCACACGAAACCAAAAAGAGGAAATATAATTGAGGAAGAACGATTGAGTCGGAGAGGTTTAGAGGAACAGATGCTTGAGCTTAACGTAGAACAACGTCAAAACCCTGTTCTTGCTTCTTCTGGAATGGGGTCTTAGTGAATACGTTTCAGACGAATTTGCAGGAGCCGTATGAACTTTCTTTGGATTTTTGTATGTTACTTGCAATTTGAGCTTTGAGCATTCTCTAGGATCGCCGAGTTGGCAGAGTTGTAATCATGTCTGTCATAACCTCGTAATTGTATTGTGTCGGGTTAGATTTAATCATAACATGACATGTTTATTAATTATGTCAAGTTTTAGAACTCACATATAATTCATTCAACACATGGAAAATAAAAAAATTTACGTGCCGTTTGGTATAAATTTTTTATTATTTTTTATAAACTAAACTTTAGTAACCTTGTTTTTGATTTATTTAAACATTTATTAGGCATCATTTTCACTAAACGGTAATTGTCGTGTCTACCATGCTAGTTGGACTTTTTCGTTTATCTACAAGTTAAAATCTAACAAAAGCAACACATTTTCTTGGTGACGTTAAAAATTTGCTCTAATTCTAAAATAAAGACAATATGACTACTATCTATTATATGAAAGTAAATTTTAATAATTAAAAGATAAACGAAAGTATCAAAGGCACTAATAGGTATTGTCAATTTCAAGTTGAAAATGTGGGTTTTTAGATAAAATAATCTTTTGAGCCAAATCCCTCAATATAAAATAAAAGCCTTCTACTTTCAAAATAGTAGATTTTTTTTTTTTTGTAATAACTTAGTTTATCTGGAATTATCCAGACATTGTTTTCATACATACAAAGGTATCTTTCAAAAATAATTTTAAAAATGGTTTTCATAATGGTAAACCAACGGCCTCTCCAAACTTGTCTTTTAAACTTCTATTGACGTTTTTAAATGTATTTAAATCTGTCATATCGACACTTGTAATATAGTAATCTTTTTTCAATTAAGCGTATCTAAAGTTTCATAAACATATTGTAAGGTCAACCTGCAAACTATACTTTTGTTATGCATGTGGCACAAAAATATGATTAAGCACAATTCCGACCCCACAAAAACGTAGTAAACACAGATAAAACAATCCATGTATAAATTTCAAAATCCTAACAAACCCTTAAAGAGATTATAGTGAAATGAGATGACAAACTCTAAGATTCATTTAGAAGATTGATTTATTAAGTCGATGCACAAAATTAATGTGAGAACAGTAATTAAAGAAGAAAATATTTAGAATTCTTATGCTCGATGCAGCAGCATGTATAGTCAAACATTTTAAAAATCAAACTCTAATTGCGAAACATATTTAATTATCTCAACAATATGAGAAAATAGATTAATGCAGCCATTATCATTTTAGATAATCAGTCAAATTAGGGAGAGAAATATAGGGGAAGCCAGGCTTTTGCTGACACTCACCCCTGTACACGTGTTCGGTCATGTCATTCGCCCAAGGCGTCAGCTTTTTAAACTGCCACACAATAGTTAAATTTTATTTCATTTTTTTTTTCTTAATTTTCTTTGGGCTTATAGATTTACCCTCTCTCTTTTTATACCGACCAAAAAACTAAAGATTTACCCTCTCTTTTTTCGACCCTTTTTGGGATGGAAATCTTACTTAATTTTTTGGCAAAAAATTTGAAAAGGCAAAAAAAAAAAAAAAAATCCACCACCATAACCCTAACAGCCTTGATCTTACCAATAAGTCAATCAGTATCCCTGCATCCTATAAGGAAATATTCATCATTATCATTATAATTATATGAATTAGCAACGTGTGTGATTCCCAAATTTTAACTACTCGAAATGTCATCTAATTGCATTACCTGAATTCCATAGATAAGGAGCATTTCGGATGTGCAATCATTACGGGTCATATGACGTCAACTTTCCTTAACTTTCTTTGTGAATGCTTATCCGAATTAATTAATATTTCTCCTTTATATGGAAAAATGGCCAATTTCATTTGAATTCGCAAGGAAAATAAACACTGACCCAGAATTATGAGTTGGGAGGGTCTGCATTTGTCAGTAGCTTGTAATGGAAAGTGGCTCTCCCTCTAAATACAAAATATATCTCCACCGACATGATTGTAAATCTCATGGTATTTGAACTTGGCTTTCCAAGGGCCACATACATAATAATATCATTTTCCATTTTTGCAGGTATTTTCCCCGGTTTCTTATTTTCCAGGGCCCCAAGTTCAAATTACCGGAGTAAATATTCCACGTCAGCACGTCTTAGCTGTCTCCTCCGCTCCTCCTTTTTCTCACCCTTCAACCTGAATCTCGAGATATCTCTCTCTCTCTCTCTGGCTGGGTGGCGGAAATCCGATTAATTTACGGAAGTGCCACTGCGGCCACGCAATCCTCTCCATGCACTTGTCCCAGATAATAACCCGAGGGCGACCCCCGAACGAAGCGTCATCCCGTATAAATGCCGTCGCACGGACCGGAGCTCTTCGCTCCGCCGTCCCCTAAGCCCTACGCCGCCGCGCTCGCCGCCTCCTCCTCCTCCTCCTCCTCCTCCTCGATGGAGGCCTCCTCTTTCCCCCTGATCGGCGACTACATCGGCCTGGAGAGCTGCGTCGACTACGAGGGGCCGCCCGGCCCCGGCGGCGACTTGCCCCCGGCGGAGCCCGAGCGCGGGCAGGGGTGGCGGCGGGAGAAGACGGGAAGGAGGAGGAGGGGGCGGGAGGCGAGGAGGGAGTACCCGCCGCCGATTCCGCTGCTGGCGCGCACGGGGAACCTGCCTTCGCACATGCCGTGGGTCCTGAGGCGGCAATACACCAGCGACGGCCGGCTGATCCTGACGGAGGAGAAGGTGAGGCACCACGAGTACTTCCGCGCCCACCGCGCCAACGGCCGCCTCACCCTGCAGCTCGTCCCCCTCGACGGCGACGACCCTTGCCTCTCGATGATCGTGGACGAGGAGGAGGAGGAGGAGGAGGAGGAGGAGGAGGAGGAGGAGCAGGAGCAGGAGGACGAAGAGGAGATTCTGAATGCGGAGGCCGAAGTAACGATCGCCGATGATCTGGAGCATCACGACGACGACGACGACGACGATCGCCAGGGCGAGGTCGGCGATTGCGGAGACGAGGAGGAGGAGGATTGCGCAAAGCTGGCGGCGTCGATCGCGGGGTTGACGGTTGAGAGCGGCGGCGGCGGGGGGGCGGGGAAGTGCTCGAACTACAGTGGCATTAACGTGAGCCCGAACTCTTCTTGTCTACTCGGAGTGCCGGTGCCGGCTCTCAGGCCAGTGCACAGCTAGGAGGCGGCCGGAAACGTCCCCCCCGGGCGATCGCCGGTCGGAAACTTCGTCGACGGGAGGGGAAACCGAGTGAGTGAGGGAGGTTGGTGCATTTTAGGGTTAACAGACAGGTGAGTCGTGCAGAACGTCAGGGGCCATTGTTCTCTCCTTCGGCTTTTCAATTTTTCTTTTTTTCGATTTCGATCATTCGTCGTCGTCGTCGTCATCAACCTCGTCAGTCGATCAATCCTTTGGATTTTCCGTGTTTCGGGGGCTTGCGTTCCGAGACCAGGAATCCGCCGTCGCTCGTCGCTCGCCGCCGGCGAAGTTTTCTTCGAGAGATATTTAAGATATTTTTGCGCCTGCATTTCTGCGATTTCGCGAAACCAGAAGAAGAAGGAGGAAAGAAAAGAGGAAAAGGAAAATGGACAGGATAAAAAAGGGAAATCGTGAGCTGGACTTGCGTCGGTCGGTCGCTCGTGTCGCATCGCGAATTCAGTAAACCGCGCCGGTTCGAGGAAGCTCGTAACGTTCGAACAGTCGTTCCCCCGCGGTACGCGGATGTCGCATGTGCAACACCTGGCGCTTACGTGGATAATGCTCGAGAAAATTGCCCGTTATATCTCTCTTTTTTTTTCGTTTTCATTTTTCCCTTCTTCTTTTTCCCTTTTTTTTAGGCCGTAGGAAGGGAGTCGACTATATTAAGAGGAATTCGTGCGTGGAGTAATATCGGAGTAATATCCAAAGATTGGAGGACCGAATAGCAATTAAAAACGATTTAGGGAGAGATGGGATTTTAAAATGGTGGTGAATGGATGAGGTATAAAATTTAAAAGCAGATCGTGTGTTTGACGATAAAAGGATAGCAATTGCCTGGATAATTCTAACATAAAAAAGATGCCTTGTGGATCGAGTTTTGAATTTATAAAGAACTGTCGAATTGAAGAGATCGGATTGCATTAATTTGAAAAAATTTAAAATTTAAGTGACTTTTATTTGATGGCATTATCGAAAAATGAATAAACTTGAAAGTAGTGTGATGGGATATTCAATTTCCTTATACCTTAAGACTCCGTTTTTTTGTTATCATACTTATTTCTTTTTGTTTTCTGCAAAAATTAAATCATAAAAGGGGTACTTGACTCCTTTTTTATTTTATTTTATTGTTTGTTTGGGATTGTAACCAATGGAAACGTAAGGGCAGTCAATTAATACGTCATTGGATGATTATATAAGGAAGGTGGTAGTTTATAGGAAAAACAAGAATAGAAAATGAATAAAAGGAGAAATTCAAATAAAAAGGAAAAGAAAAGGGGTTGAATTAGGAATCCAATAATCCTATTACTATTTTTAATATTGTTCGTTGTCCAATGAAAAAAAACGTCTTTTTTCTCTTAAGTGTTCTAAAGCATAATACCAAAATGCGTCCCGTTTAATGATTGTAAGACTTGTCCTATCCTTTTCCACAAAATTTTATGCGTGTCCAAAAAAAATTGCTAGAACATAGAACTTATTGGAGAAAGGTTGTTGCTAAAATCGTCATGGTTATACCCAAAAGTCGCAACCAATGATGGGAAAATTGTCTTTCTAAATTTACTGCATGGATGCATTTACTATATGGATGTCAATTCAATTCTATATTTTTTAATCTTTACTAATTTAATTATAAATATTTACACGAAATTCCGATATAATCATTCAATCAATTTTTCGAAAATTATTCGGATGACTAAACCAATATGATGATTTTCCAACGAAAATTGACCAAAAAGATGACATTGGAATTTTGTTTAAAATTGACAAACTTTACAAATTTATGATCGAAATGCATTAACACAATAGTTTTATAATTAATTGGGTAATTTTCCCAGGTACAAGTGACCAAAGAATCAATTACAATTTTCTTACAATCTTTCTTAAAAGTAAGACAAAAAGATTGAACAGAAATTGGCTTTTCTCATATCACTTCACGTTTTTTTCTATTTATTATTTTCTTTCTTATATATGTTTATTCTATACATTAAATTATCTATAGAGAGAGAGAGAGAGAGAGAGAGAGAGAGATTTCCAAGAACTCTTATCAGATTCTCTGCTGTTGGGAGATCAGGGGGCTGGCGATGCGAGGCGAACGCGAGGCGATGCGAGGATGATGATGTACAGCTACTTCCCATTATCATTGATAACATCCATCATCTTAAAGACATGTCAGAGCTCATCATTGGTCGGGGGGAGGCCTCTGATCTGTCTCTCTCTGCAGATTCCGCCATTATTCCCGTTCAGAGGAGCTCCGCTTGCGCTTGCACTTGCACTTGCACTTCGCCTCTGCTGCTGGCAGGGTTCCTGGGTCCGCACACGCTCCCCCTCCTGCCCCTCTCTCTCTCTCTCTCCCCCAGACAAAACTTTTTATCTGAACCTTTTGTTTGACTCGCCTAGGGTTTGCACCAGCGTCAGTCATCAGAACTTTAATCCGCCATGGACAAGATCCGTGCAGGTGCCTTGCACTCTCCCCGCGCCCATGTCGTCCGGTCTAGTTCCAAGAACTGTAGAAAGGAAGAGGTTAAGGCTCTCGAATCATCACCATCGTCATCTTTCGAGGTTGGTCAAGAAGAAGAAAAGCAATTATCGTGGAAAACGTACTGGACTATGTCAGACAAATTGAATTCGTAAGATGAATTACGTATGAAGTCTTAAAAGGGAGAGAGGAAGGGAAATGTAGATATGAAATCGCTTTACTCAAACATCTGAACATAAGGGTTTGCTATAAAAGTTAGTTTTCTGATAATCTCTCTCCCTCTCGATGTGCTTATTTAACACTGCGTTCTTTTTCTTTTTTTTTTTATATTAGTGACATTTTCCATGTAAAAATATATAACAATTTAAGGTGGTGTTTGGAGACCTAATAAAGACAACCATTATCATAATCCAGCATTTAATACATCCTCCAGAGTCCGGATGGGAAATTGATAGACTTGCCCAAACAAAAACCATGATAAGTAATCGGGGACTAGAGATGAGACAGGCCTAGCTTGGATAATGAAAGGTTCGATCATGATTCTGATATTGTGTCCATCCATCTCTTTAAAGGTTGAGGCGATCATTGTCGAGTAACTATCATAATGGTGGTATGCCGTCATTGGCAGCAACCCCGGTGGCAGCAGCGGTCAATGTAGTGGCCTCAACACTTAGATCTAAAATTTTTGCTCTCTTTTTTGTTTATTCCATTTTTATTGAAATAATTGAATATTTTACGATTTTTTTCCAATCCTATCTTTAGCTGTTACTATTGAGACTAGATATTTCCATATCTACAATACATATAATTTCTTATCCCATCCAATCTTAACTTTTCCAATCCTTATCCTAGCGGGTAAAAATCCCCATTAAAATGCTAAAAAAGTTAAGCTTTGAGCAAAACCCATTGACGAAGCAGGATTTGATTTTCCCGATATAATTAAAGCCTCTCGAGTTTAATTATCCAAGCTAATTTCCAGTGGAACGCAGGCCGTCGTGATTGCTTGGGCCGAACATCGCGTTAGGGATCAGCCCAGCCCATGGACCCTGCAATCTTTCCCCCTATTTAGGGCTTAATCGCTCCTCACCTTAGGCCTTTTTTTTTTTAGCTTCAACACAGATTGAAGAGACTCCCTGGTAAATTAACTTCTGTTTAGCAGCATGATTGGGATTCTCCAATGCCTTCCTTTGGTTCGAAAATAAATGATTTTTCGGGAATTGATTTCCCGGACTTTCACTCGTTTTGTTCTTTTTCATGATCACGTGTCCCTAATCTCAATTCGGGTCGGTTCGGTGTCTCCCCGAATTCATGATCGGCACCCTTAATCGTCGGCATTCCTACCATTGCTTATCGTCAAGGTCCTTCGCCCGAATGCGAGGAGATTTCACCCCCGCCTTGCAGCTCACGATGATCGTCTGATTAAGCAAGCTAAGTTGGAGTGGCTTAGAAGAAAACATCGTAGGCACGAAAGTTGATTCCTCCTCGTCCTTGTCTTGCGTCCACCAGAGGGTCTCTTAAGCAATGTCATCGAATTTGGGTGCCCAAAGCATTATATTCCCAATTAGGTTTTAGCTTTTGATAATAATAAAAAAAGGAAAATTATGTTTTAGCTGGAATCTAATGGCTTTAGCTTTTTAAATAGTGCTTCATTCTGCTAGTTATTAGTTCACTTTGAAATAATTGTTTTATTTATTTATTTTTGCTGAGAAGTATTGGGTGTTATTTGACTTTATTCAAAGGATGACGTGCCGGGGGAGGAGGGCCGGCAAACTCCTCTAGAAAGAAAGTGTCAATTTCTCTCACCAAGTTGCGTGCGCAAATTAGTCAGGTGTTTTAGCATCTTGGTCTCTCTTGACTTTTACTGATCTCTTCTGCACTTCAACTGATTGGAACTTTCGAGGAAAATCTTTGTAATCCTCGTGAACCCCTTAAATTTTGACTTTGCCTCGTACATTAACCTTTGCATAGAGCGGTTGGTAGCGCAGTGATCTTCAATTATCGAGTTGAGAATAACAAATTGGGTCAACCGCGGGGTTTTCCAACTAGTGAAAAAATTTCTCGATTTCGAGAAATCCCGATCGTCGTTTGGAATGGATTATGAATTCCAACTGGGTTGGCTAAATGTAATCGGATAGCAATTACAATGCAAAGAATAATTATAATGCAAGTTGTGGGATTTGAACAGTTGACCTTTTAGTTAGTGAGCTTGAAATCTCACGATGCATTAACAAATTGCGTCAAAATCAGGGTCCTCTAACTAGAAAAAATTTCTTGATTTTAAGAAATCCAAGTTGTTGTTTGAAATGGTTTATGGATGACGGACAGTTATATCACAATTACGAAGGAAAAGATAATGAGTACTCGGCATGCGAAAACGATTCTAATGTCACTATCCCAAATTGATAATCAATATATCCTCCCACTAGGAAATTAAAATGGCTCATGACCAAATAAATGTAACATACTCAATTCTTTTTTATTGTTATGGGTAATGAAAGTTTGATTCCATGAACTTATCAACATAATGGGTTCTTATATTTTGTGGATATACCGTCGAACATGGTCGTGGAGAATCAATGCGGCTAATTTCGTGTTAGGCATCAGCATTATTAAATCCACACAAATAATTCTTGAAACATATTTTATTGGGAGAATCCGATGAAATTCTTCATCGACAATAATAGTTCAAGATTTTGATTCTTTTCTTGCATGCTGAAAAAATATGAGGAGAGCTGGAGAATACTCGTGTTTGTTCCAATGTCACTATCCGAATTTAGTTTTCTATTACTTTTCGCCTATTTTATTCTCCATTTTATGCCCTTTTTTTCCTTTCTAAAAAGTATTAATAAACACTAACTATGGCGATTAATTATATACAAGTGTGATTCCCGTGATAATGTAATAAAATAATTATTTGATGGTTGGTAGAAACATAGTCGATTCGTTCGGACCATAAGGGTTTCCCCATGTCGGAAGAAGAAATGTTATTTTACACAATATTGTTTAAGAATGTTGTTCATATTTGATTTTGTGAGAATTAGATTATTTGAGAGAATTTCCTTTAAGCATGCGTGATCGGTAGGTTTATAATTATAGACATCACCTACATACAAACGCACTTGCAAATTTTTTGGTGAGGTTATTCCAAAAGAACTTTCATTATAATTGCCAAGTACACTAAACTTTCCAATTTTTTCAATTAAACGCACTTGCAAAATTTTTAAATAAATAACTTAAAAAATATTTTTCAAAAATTACCGCTTATATCATCTACAAAAATGAGCAAACAAAACAAATTTCATCGTTTGCAAAAAAAATTTAACATCATTTTTGCCGATAATAAAATATTTTTTATTAATTAAGTATCTTGAATGATACAAGCGATTATGTTTAAGAAAATATTTTTCAAATTATTTATTTTTTATGTAACAAATGCATCTTTAATGTGTAAAAAAAAAAAAAGCATGCATTTTACCCTCTTATTAAATTTATTTATCAAAACGAATTCAAAGGGCAGGTGGCAGACGAAAATTCAAAAGCTTGAAGGCAACCTGTCAGATGTGATTAATATCGAGGGAATCAAAATAGAAAATTTAGGTGCCGTCCAGGACCAATTCCCATAAACATAATTAATTTAACGTTGTCCAATTCAGCGCAGACTTCTGGACACCAAATTAAATATTAAATATTATGCTTCGTCGACTGGTATTACAGAGGTGACACTTTCGATTTTTTAGCCAAATAAATTATAAAAAAAGCACTATTTTAATAGAAGATGAGATAATTACGGACATCGCACATCTTTAAACTTTATCAAGTATTCAATCTCTAAACATTTCTTCTTCTTCTTTTTTCCTTTTTTATAATTGATTTCATGAATCAAGTTGTTCTTTGTCCGATTCGGCCGCCCATTTATGAAATTCTAATATGGCGGCAATTAAAGGCTTGACTAACAAATTACATGATTAATACAAATATTAAAAGCTAAAGCAAAAAAAAAATTGAAGAAACAAAAATTGAAGAGAAGGGCAGAAGGGTCGGTCGTAATCTTCATTAGCAACAAGGGTAGCGGGCAGTGGGCGGCGACGATAAGTCTAATAATCCATATATACATTAGCATCTCGGTTTACATATTTATCGAAAGGACCAACTCGAAAAAAATAAAAATTAAACAAATTAGAAATTTCTATCCTCCGGTATTTTTTAATCCGAAACACAGTCGTAAATGATATAAAAATGGACTAATTTCGTTCCAAGAAAATCCTAATTAATTTTTTTTGCCCAAAAAGAAAAAGAGAGTCCAAAAATGCATCCGCAATAGCACAAGGATGGAAGAACGGGGGCCGGAACGGTAAATAAGGCAAAGCACGGGGGCGTTTCCGTGAAAAAAGGGAAAAGCGGGCACTGTCTAGCTACGGATTAGATTTTTTTTTTTTGCCTTTTCCTTTTCCTTTCTTTAATTTTTTTTCTGTTAGATTCAGGTAAAGAGCCGATCCCACTTTGGTAGTCATCTCTCTCTCGCTCCAGCCAAAGCGAAATTCCTTCTTCTTCTTCTTCTTCTTCTTCGTTCTGCGAGCTCATTCTGCTAGCTCTCCTCGATCGGAAATCGTCGACCGGTTCCCGGATCTGAAGGAATCCGAGCCTCGCCGCCGATCCCCCGCGCAGCTCCGGGAAGAATCCGCGCCGAAATCAGCAGCTCCCGATCGAGGCTCCGGCTCCGGCTCCGGCTCTTGCTCTTCTACGGTAAATCGACGTCGAATCCGACCTGGACTTTTCTACCTGTGTTGGAGATTTCCTTGCTTCTTCATAGGTGGAGAGCCTTTTTTTTTTTCTTTTTATTTTAATATTTGTGATGCGGCGGGGAGGGTGTGGTAGTGGCTCGAGCGGATGAGCGCGATCGGGTGCTATTTGTTGCGAGATGCGATTTGAGGAAGATTTTCGGGGGCGAGCGGTGCGGGGATTTTGATATTTTGTTGCGATTGCAGGGGAGGAGGATTTTTGGATGAAATGGATGGGGAAGGCTTGATCGAGCTCAAGTTCAGGCTCTCGGATGGGAGCGACATTGGTCCCACCAAGTACAGCCCGGCCATGACGGTGGCCTCGCTCAAGGAGAAAGTGGTGGCTCACTGGCCCCGAGGTCGGTTAGATTTCGAGACTGTGGTCTGATCTTTGCGATTGTTTTCTTACGAGTGCCGTCCACTTCGTACTGTTGCATTCGATTCGTAAAAATACGTACTTTAGGTGTTATGCAATTTTTCTCTTGGCATGCATCATTAGCTGCATTCGTGTATTTTGGTTTGTTGTGAGTTGTGAGGTACACAATAATTGATGAATGTTTTAGTTTATTTGAACTGGCTAGAGTTGCCATTTTACTATGTCTTAGGTCGAAGAGATCTCTTGATGGTGTTGACTGCAGTAGATTAGTATCAGAGATGTGTTTGTATGCAATGAAATAGAAATTGGGCAATATTCACGGTCCCAGAGTTGGTGAAAGCATCGTGCTATGCATTGATCCTGATTAGAATATATGTTCCTTCTTAAGTTAATGTATTCCAGCATAATTTGCTGTTTCGTTTGCTTTTATGTCTTAATATCCTAAGAATTGTGGCTACGCTTCTTTTCTATAAAATCATTGGGGCTGAAGTGGTATCTTCTGTTAAGTTGGAATTTGGGGAGCTGTCAGATTACGTGCTTAACAAGGAGATGAGAGGTAATTACTTGAATAATAAATGAGTTTCTTTTAATGCACGCTGTTTCTATTGGTAGACAAAGAAAATGGTCCAAAGACACTGAATGATGTAAAGCTTATTCATGCTGGAAAGATACTGGAAAACAACAAGACACTTGCTGACTCCAGACTGCAAGTTGGTGAACTTCCTGGGGGTGTCATCACCATGCATGTTGTTGTGCGTCCCCCTGTTTCAGACAAAAAGAATGGTAAAATAAATCTTTATTGCGTTCTCTTTTAACTTTAAGTGAATTTTCTCAGCACGTGACATGTTTCTATAAAGAATATGTCTACAATTATAACACCCCAAGTCCTGCACCAAATAGAAGATAGGTGGTGATGTAATTCTAAAGTATAGACCCTCGCCCAAAGATTCAACACGACCTTGAGTACTCCTTTGCTCATGGAGTAGCCATAGTGGTGTGGACCTTTTCGAGCGGGTCTTCCTTTAAGTGTCACACAAAGTTCTCCTTCGTCCGATGTGTGTGGTTAGAGGGTGCACATGACACTGCTGGTTCTAGAAAATAGTTTTCATGTTTTGGCAATAATAGTGACCCATTGTTTCCTCCTATCATCATATCATTCAAATTTGGTTCCGTCCTTTTCAAAGGGCTTGGTCACTCTTAAATCACAGGTTTCTTCTTTATCTCTTACCCTCCATCCAAAACCATCTTCCGTTTCATGGCTGAAGATTATTGTTGGCTATTTAATCACCAGATGAAGAAGGTCCTGTAATACTCATCAATTATTTATGTTCACAGAATTATGCTGATAGCAACTTCACCATCGCATTTCATGCATGACTTGGGTACTGACAAACTTCCTGCTGCTGTAAAGGGACTCTGACCCTTTGACTCCACTTTCATGGAAGAGAAAAAACCATGTCATTAACAAGTTCTTCTATTGGCATCAAAGTGTCATTTTTTATTATAGTTTCTCATCCTGTGCACGTGACATGCCCAGTTGCTAGTATCATCTGTAGGAAACAAGAACAAGTCATTCAATATGTTGATGCGGAAGGGAAATGACTTTCAATTTGCTTTATTTCAGAAAAGTTGCGGGATGAGTCTATCGGGAAACCTGGGTGTTCATGCTCAATTTTGTAGCTTCAGATAACAGAGTCGACAACTTCATGGCTTGGCATTGCTCCAAACTTTGTCAAGTTAGGGCTGCTACGTGCTAAGTTGCTCTTGGAATCATTGGAAGAATCGGTGCATTGACAAATCTTCTTGAAAAAAAAAGAGTAATTTTTGATGTAACAGTGTATAAAATCCTGAAGTGAAAATTTGTTGGATTGTTTATACTGGCAAAATTTGTTGTAGGGTTGTGAGGGATGTAATCAGCACACTTTCAGTGTATAAAGAGATTTCCGATGGATGTTCACTTCCAGAGGAATTGTTATTCTAAACAAGAATGAGAGGGTAGATGGCTAGCGTGCATTGTTCAAGCATAGCAACCCCTCTTCCATGAAGATACACATACATGTACATTCGTTGCAAATGGAAAATGGTTTCGGCTTCTACGACTTCGTAGGATCATAGGGCGAACAGATGTTATTTCTAATATGAATGATGGAACCTAACTACTTCTTCAAAGATTAGCTTCTTGCGGTTGTGGGTAAGATCTATTAAAGTTTTGGCTTCTTAGACCCTATTTGGTAAGGGTGTATTATTTGATAACTATTCTGATTCCGAAAATGATTTTAGTACACAAATAGCTTTTTTTTTTTGGTTTGGTTTCATGGACAAGTTTCTGAACATTCAAATGCGTTTAATAATTGCATAAAATACATATATATATATATATATATATATATATATATATAAAATACATATATATTCGTATAATAGAAAAAGAAGAAAAAATGCGTATGGTACAACCTTTACACTTTTTGTGATGTAACATTTCTTTTATTTTTTAATTATTTTATGAGATTTTTTTTTTTATCCTTATTTTCATCTTCTTCCTCTAGCTAGTTGCCAGCCAAACGAGAGTCAACGACCTCACCAACCTCGAGGGAGCCTTGTCATGGCTTGATTCTAGAATTCCTAGAAACAAAGAAAAATGACTTTTTTCTACTTCTTGATTCTATTCCAAATTTATTTTTGAGAACAAATTTGATCCCGAAAATAGAAAAATTGGCTAATGTTACTAAACAAATTTTTGTTCTCTTTTTATTTTGAAAACAAAAGAGCTAAATCAGTAAAGAATTGGCTAATTACGAAACATGCTTGGCTATTTTTGTTCTTTTGTTCCGTAACAAAAAAAGAATAGAAATTCGTTTTGTAACGTCAACCAATTTTTTTACTCTCGAGAACAAATTTATTTACGGGAATAGATTTGAAATAGAATCAACAAGTAGAATAAAGTTATTTCTTTGTTCTCGAAAACAATTCTATAATCAAGCCATTTTCTTTTTCTTTTATTCTTCTTCCTCCTTTAGCCAATTGCCGATCACGTCATCGGCCATCATGGCCGATGATTGGCTAGAGATGAGATCTGACAACCTCACTAGAGCCTCGGCATGATTGGGGCAAGATCATGTCCCGCCCAACCACAGTGAGGTCACCGGCTCTCATCTAACTAGTGGTTGATCGTCGTTGAAGCCCGACAATCGATTAAAAGAGGGAGAAGAAGAGAAAAAAAAAATGAAAATTAAAAATCTCACAAAATTATTAAAATATTAAAAGAAGTTTTACGTCATAAAAGAATTTGAGGGTTATACTTGTACCGAACGCATTCTTATTCTTTTTTTTTTTTTTATTCAAGGAATAAAACTTTTGTGCAGTTATCATGCGAGTTCAAATGTTCAAAAACTCGTTCAAATAATAGAAATAGAAAAAAATTATTTCTAAGTAAAAATTATTCCTAAAAACAAAATGGTTACCAATCAGGTCTTTAGTGATCTTATGTAAACGAGATCTAGAAGGTTTTACTAAGAAAAACGTGGTTAAATTTATTAATAACAAAGGACGTGGATACAATCACTAATTTGAAAACTCGATTACAGGTATGTCATCTGATCCTCTCTTCACATGAATGTTTCATCCAAGTGTCTCAGCTATTGATCTCGAACCAAACAATGAAAAACTTGATTTCTTGAAATGATCCGGGGCTTTGAAGCTTCATCCGGTGGAAATTCAATGAACGGTAATGACGACTATAGGGTTTGAAAGCATAAAATCCAACGAAAATCAGACAAAGAGTGATCCAGCGAAACTTTCTGATCTGTGACTAAGGCTTGCAAAGTGAACTTGATTACAAGCAGCAATTTGTGCGAGTTTATTGTTTGCCACAATCCTTGCATGTGACAGTTAATATACTCAGATTTAAAGCACCTCTGAGTCTGACCACTCAGCTAATTATGTAACTTAATTGTTGATAAAAACCAACAGAAGTCTTCCGCTCTTTGCTCATCGCAGACATTGAACATCCTGCGTGATAAGAGAACGAACGCCTTCCGGAAAGAAGTGTTTTGTGTTTCTTACGGATATAGAAGACATGGAAATTTTCTTAAGCGGAGCGTCACGAGTTGCAACAGAGAATTCAGACAGGCATGCGTGTAGCAGGAGGGGTAAAAGATGAACGTACCACCACCAGCAGCAGCAGCAGCAGCAGGAGGACCGAAGCTCCGGTCCAGTTGCCGATCTCCGGTGTCGATTTGGTCCTTCAGCCCCTCATCACACGCACCCTCGACTCTGGTCACAGCAAAATTTCCATGGCCGGGGTTCGACCACCCGCTCGAGTCATTCTCCCTCGATCTCGACATCGTTCGTTCACATGGAAACTTGAAGTGGTGTAATCCGGCGAGATGGAAGGAAGGAATAGGAAAGATGAGAGAAGGAAGAAACCGCACGAGTATGGAAAACCCTTGGTAACCGAGAGCGCCCCTCGATTGTCATGCTCCGGCACATCTGCACCGTTCGTTGTTTTCAAACAAGTACGGACCATCGTTGGATTATGTAACCTGCCATGTCCAGATTTACAGTTAGATTCCTGAGAAATCAATTCATTTGGGTTCGACATTTCCGGAAATTGATTTTTCAGGAAAATTCCATCCGGTTTTCCCTCGGTACTGACCATTTAGGGACTTCAATTAGTATCTGCATATTACTCATAAGTTTAAGAGAAGAAAAGTTGCCATCTCATTGCCGGATTTACTAATTCCTGAAGGGAAGAAATGCTTAATAAGAGGAGAGCTCATTTGAGCCATGTAATATTTTTACTTCTAGAGAAATGAGAGGCTACGAGGTGATCCGATATGAGCAAATTGGATGAAAATTAGGATTAGCGATGAGGTTTAAGTTGGTCAAAAGACATCGTCAGCATTTGGAAATGAAATATAAGGTACCGGATGGGTCATAACATCACTCGACGAAGGTCCCCATTATTTAAAATGTTAAAGGTATGCCAAACTTTGATTAGCAGGTGGCAAGATTAGTTTCAAGTTGATTTTCATACTTCAAATGAAAACCAAGTTTATATAGAAATAAGAAAGGGTCTTCTCTCTCGCACCTGTTTTTTGAGAAAAAAATAATCCATCTTAAAAATCCTAATTTAAAAGGAAAAAAGGGAGGGCTATTAAGACCTAAATTTTGTCTTGGCGATTTATTTAGTCATTTTGTATAATATAATTTTAGCGGCTCGTACTCAATACATACCCAACATTACCAGTGGATCAATAACTCGCTGACGCGAAGCAATAAAATTAAAGATAATTTATTGATCATTCTGAGGAAAAAGTATCAAACATGGCCTTAAAAGCTTAAGGTGAATGAATAATTTTCAAATAAGAACCTAAGCTTGCTGGCAGGCCACAATTTTGCCAGCCCAGTGATCACTTGATTTTCCCAGTGACTGGCAATTTTGTCCCAAAAAAATCTGCATAAAAATTAAAAAGAAAAATCTGACGAAGTTACTACTCATCTTGTTCAATCTCATGATGGCTCGGCCAAACTCCTCCGATGCACATTCGTCCCTGCCCACTGCTGCCTGGACGTAGCTACTGGCCATGGCGTCCGCAAGCTTCAAGGTCGGATCCGGCTTCAAAGCTTTGCGAACACCATGGCTGCTCGAGCTCGAAGCTTGGCCAGCAAGTGAGCTTTGCTTGCTAACTACACCAACACCAAACTCGTGGAGACCATTTTGCTTCAGGATCCTTTTGTTCCAGATGGTGCTCGACCAGTGAGGAAAGAAGAGAACGAAGATTGAAGACGCTCAGGTATGGAGATCTCGAGAGCAAAAATGGAGGAGTTCAGGGAGGCTCGGCCAGGCCAGCTACTGGAGAATCAAGTGCGGCCGGAGAATGATGAACCTAGCCAAATGGAGGCGCCGGGGTGTGGGGGGATGGTGGCCCTGATCGAGAATGAAGCTACTGGAGTGAAGGAAGAAGATACAACCCATGATGATGGGAAGATGAGGTTGTAGGAGCAAATTATTTCCAAAACTATGATTATATTCCTAACCTGTTTGGTTCAGGGTAATATTATGGAAAATTGGACAAGCTATGCACGGTCAAGGGAACCGCAGTAGTGTCTAGGAGTGTGCAAAATGGACCACCTAAGCCACGAATTTTTTGGACCGAACCAATGGTCCAATTCCCAAGAGTATCAGTCCAGTTCCCAAACCCTAAAAATGATTCCGATGTCCAAACGATTAGGTTCCTAGTTTCAAGAGGGAACCTGGACGGACCGATTAAATATATTTTTTTTTATTTTAATCGAAATGTGAACTAAACACTGTATCGGTCTAAGTCCAAGTAGTGAGAAAAAAATAGCAAAAAAAAAAAAAAAGTAACTGATTCCATTAGACCAAACTGGACCACGATGGTGCGATCCAACTTTTAGTCCTAGGACCAACCAGTCCGGTACCGGGTTCCAATTTTTGAGAACTGGTCCTCCCGATTTCACCTTGAACTGAACCAGATCAGAAACCCATCATCCCCATTAGTGTCAACCAGGCCTTATGGCTCCTACTCCTAGCTCAGATGCATTGATGCAGAGCAAGGGTCCTACTCCTAGTTCAGATGCATTGATGCAGAGAAAGCAGAGCCCTTGTATCATAGCGCAGACGCAACCAAAGCATCAGTAAACAGATTCAGAATGCAATGCGACCGGGGAGAATCGGAGATATCGACTTTGTCAATGAACGAATTTCTTCACTGTACATAAATAAAGCCATTACAGATGTATAGGATCAGAGGTTTAATCGTCACAAGTATCTATATCTATGTGCTCTGATAATAGTTACAGTATCATCCACCAATAGGCACTTATATACACCAAAGAGTGGCGGCGGCGGCAGCAGCTTAGAGCTCAATGTCCCACACCCATCTCACAAAACTCCGAGCACCTTGGCTGTATAATGTTATTTGTTGCCGATTAGCGCACCTACCCATTCTTGCAAATCGAGGCAGGAGCATGGCCAGTTAGATGTTCGCCTTGAATATGACCAGGAATAAGGAAAATTGGAGGTCTCTTCCACTTTGGCTTTGAGGAGGGATCATTCCCCTATGGACGCTGACGATGAGCGATTCAAATTAGCAGCCTTTCTGGACGCCCGGACACACTTCAGAGTCATCATAAGTTTCTGTCTTTCTCCTTCAACCTCGGCAAATTGAAGGCTTAATCGAGAGTAGCGGTCATGCATTTCTTTTAGCTCGCCTTCCACAGCTGCGTACTTTCCCTTTATCTCCAGCATGTCCTTGATCAGCTCATTGATGTCCCTAAAGCTCTTGAATATTGCTTCCTCATCACCGTGTTGTCTTAAAAAAGAGCTGCAAAACAGAATTCACGTACCCATTCACAAATTGTTACCTCTCTTCAGCAGAATTTTATGATGCAACTCCCATTTACTATTCTATAAGTGTAACAGTGTCTCATCTTATTGAGACATAACCGCATGTCTAAGCTGTAATGCAAATGGGGTTGAGTTGAAGATCCACTATGACGATGCACTGACAATGCACTGAGAGAGTTCAAAATGCATCACCATGTGAAACAATCATAAGATGATGCCAATTCCCAGGACTATAGGATTGATAGTATAATTAGCATAAGTTAATTAACTTATTCCACTGGACCCCAGTCAAAAGCATTTGATGTTTGTTACAGATGAGCGATGAGCTTCACAAAAGCTAGAAAAGACATTCCAATTGATGACCCTCACATGCCAGTTAGTCTAATGACAAAAGGTACCTTTGGAATTGGAACGTCGATTTTTTCTTTGCCTGCAATGCTTCAGCTAGTTCAATTTCTAAAGCGAGTACTCTTTCTAAAGCATTCCCGCCGCCAGAGATCCCATTGAACGAAGGAAATTTGCTGCTCAATTCCTCATTTGCCTGAGAAAGGAGGAAAGAAAGAGAGCGAGTTCGATTAGTGGGAACTGGCTTCCTAGGAAGATGAAGGATGCAAGGAAGTACCTTATCTAATCGCATTAATTCCCTTTGCAATTCTGGAAACTTTGGATCAGCAACATGATCATCTTGAGAAATAAGCCAGTTCTCATTTTTCATCTTTTCCAACTGCGAGATGAGGACAAGAATTGGATTGGCAATAATCAGAATCAAAGTGTTCGTTAGCTGATATATCCACAGAGAACATCTTTGCTAGCCAAATAATCAGAGCGTATCACCTACCTCTTTGCTTAAATTGTCCATGCTTGACTTTAAAACTTGTACTTTGAATTGCTCGTGAAGGAGATCAAGATCCTTTCTGTCACTGTGCAAAGCAATATCTCGATCGACAGGTGCAAGGTTTTGCATCCCATTTTCTCCTTTAGAGGTGATAACATCCTAAAGGAATGCACAGAGTATTAGAGATCAACATATACACACCCCTGCGCACGTATGCACGCACACATGCACAGAGAGAGAGAGAGAGAGAGAGAGAGAGAGAGAGAGGCACCAGGGAATGATAAATGATAAAAGTTCAAGCTCACAAATCGGATAGAAAAACGACATATAACCTGTTTAGATTGCATGCTCATGAGTCCACTTGCATGGGCACCTTCATGACCATGTTTTGTGCATGCATCAGCTTCATCACAATTTAGTGATTTTGCAGAACGTAGAGTCCCTACAACCAGGTCATCGGGCATGCAATCCATATGTGAATGATCAGCATCCTTCTCCAGAATCCTTCCAGGTGTTTCGGAACTCTCAAGAAGTTCCTTCACAAGTGTGAGTTCAGCAGCGATTTTAGTCTTCTCCTCATTGCATTTGAGAAAAGAAGCTTCAAGCTTTTGCTTTTCTTCTTTACAGCACTCAAGGCTTATTAATGAGCATTCCATCTCCGCCTTCATACAGTCGAAAGCCATCGATTTCTCACGCTTCTCAGAAACTGCTGCTTGTAACTCAGACTCCAGTTCCAAGATCTTCATACTCAGCTCTTCAATTTTCTTCAAATTAGAAGCTTCGGATTTCTTTCTGCTTTCAACTTCATCAACTGCATCCTGTAATTTCCAGAGCATTTCCTCACTATGCTTCTTTGACATGGAGAGCTGTTGTTTCAGTTCTTGCAGCTTGCTTTCATACTGCTCCTTGATAAATGCAATTCTCAATGACTCTTGTACAGCATATGTTTGTCCATCAGTTTCTTTCTTTTCCCGTGCCTGGAGAACCTCACCATCAGCCCTATCTTTGAGCTCCTTCAAATGAGTGGCCAAGTTTTTAAATTCTTCAGTCCTCATTACTTGTTCTGAGAGCTTCTCAGTAAGCTCTTTACACTGCTTCTGCATCACAACGATTTCTTCATTACATTGGTCTAGCAAAGTCAACTGAGAACTCTGTTCTTCAATCTTCCCTTCGAGTACCAGAAGTTTCACTTGCAGTTCCTCATTTACAAGTATTAGCCCATCAATCTCTTCTCCAGAAAGTATCAACAGACTCTTGAGCATTTCAACCTCAGAAGCATGCTTTCTCCTTTCCTCACATATGCTAGCATCCCAGTTTTGGTTTCTTTTTCTACATTCCCCAAGCTCTGCCTTAAGTTCATTATTAGCATCATGGAGTTTTCTATTTTGAGCAATGAAGTCTTCTAAGTTAGAGTTCAGGCAATCAAGACTTTCAGTATGCTTTCTTCTTTCCTCGCAAATGCTAGCTTCCCACGTTTCAAATCTTAACTTATGTTCCTCGAGCTCAGCCATCAGAGCATTATTAGTCTCTTGAAGCTTCCTACTCTGAGCAACCGAGGCTTCCAAGTCAGATTTTAGGGACTCAATACAGTCATCATGCTTCCTTCTTTCTTCGCTAGTACTAGCATCCCACACTTCATTTTTCTTTCTGTATTCCTCAAGCTCAGCTTTCAGGCCATTATTAGTACCTTCAAGTACTCTATGCTGAGCAATGGAGGCTTCCAAATCAGATTTTACGGACTCAAGACTTTCAGCATGCTTGCTCCTTTCCTCACACATACCAGCATCCAACATTGCAGTTGTATTCCTGTGTTCCTCAAGCTCAGCCTTCAGAATGCCATTAGTATCACGAAGCACTCTATTTTCAGCAATGCATGCTTCCAGATCAGATCTCAGGGACTCGATACTATCAGCATGCTCCCTCCTTTCCTCGCAAATAGTGGCTTCCCAAGATTCACTTCTTTGTCTGTGTTCTTCGATCTCAGCCTTCAGAACATTATGAGTATCATGGAGTAATCTGTTTTGAGCAATCGAAGCATCTAAATCAGATTTTACGGACTCAAGACTTTCAGCATGCTTGCTCCTTTCCTCACACATACCAGCATCCAACATTGCAGTTGTATTCCTGTGTTCCTCAAGCTCAGCCTTCAGAATGCCATTAGTATCACGAAGCACTCTATTTTCAGCAATGCATGCTTCCAGATCAGATCTCAGGGACTCGATACTATCAGCATGCTCCCTCCTTCCCTCGCAAATAGTGGCTTCCCAAGATTCACTTCTTTGTCTGTGTTCTTCGATCTCAGCCTTCAGAACATTATGAGTATCATGGAGTAATCTGTTTTGAGCAATCGAAGCATCTAAATCAGATTTCAAGGACTCAAGACTTTCAGCATGCTTCCTCCTTTCCTCGCAAATACTAGCATCCAACATCTCGTTTCTCTTCCTGTGCTCCTCAAGCTCAGTCATCAGAACATTATTAACATCATGCAATTCTCTGTTTTGAGCAATTGAGGCTTCTAAATCAGATCTCAGGGACTCAAGACGTGTCGACAACATATCATTTTTCTTCCCGTGCTCCTCGAGCTCAGTCGTCAGAACATTATTAACATCATGCAATTCTCTGTTTTGAGCAATTGAGGCTTCTAAATCAGATCTCAGGGACTCAAGACGTGTCGACAACTTCTTACTTTCTTCAACATGATGTGCCTCATTTGCAAGACAGCAACTGAGTCTCGATTCAAGGTCGAGATTCTTGTGCTGTAACATCTCAAGGTGCCTATCTGAGAACTGAAGCTGCTGGACAAAATCTTGAATTCCTGTCTCATAATGAACTCTAGTGAGAACTTTCTGAATATCTGCAGATATCAAGAATTCATGCATTTCAAATAACTGATTTTCCAATTCAGCAACAGAAGAAGATTCTTCACGGGAAACTTTTAGACATTCTTCACTACGCAAGAGAAGATCAGCAACCCTTGCATTCTCCAGCTCTAAATTTGATACCAATTGCCTCAGGTGGAGCAGTTCAACTCTCTGTTCGTCAAGACTAAGCAACTGGCAGTGCTTCTCATTCAATTCGGAGGTAAGATCAGATATACTCATCTCTAATTTTTCTATGTAGCTTCTCTGATTATGCAACTCAGTCTTCTGAGATTGCAAGTTTTCTCTCAATTCGGAAACCTCCAATTCCAGCTGAGAAGATGTTTCAGTTTTGCTCTGTAGAGATGCCATCAAAGCATGATTTTCCTTGGTACATTCTGCTATAATCAACTTACTCTGTCCGAGTTCCTCACTTATGCTTTCTAAAGCCAGGAATTTCTGAGAAAGATCTTCATTCCTTGATATGAGCTGTTCCAGCTCAAGTTCCAAGCGGCAAAGATCAGCAAGTGCTTCTTTCTGCCCCTGTTCATGTCTTTCTTCTGCTTCTGAGCTCGAGCCAAGTCTGTTAGCAAGAGCCTCAACTTCTACTTGCAGCTTCTGCACCAATGAGTTTGACGTGCTTAGTTTATCTAGCATAACGCGTAAGTCATGCCCAAATTTCTCTTTCACAGAGAAAATATTAGATTCAGATGTGCTTAAGGAAGCTACTGCTAGATCTTTTTCCTTTTCTAAAGCTTTTCTCTCTTCCACGACTTGTAAATATTTATCACGTGCACTCTGCTGAATGTCCGCCAATTTTGACACAATATTGGTCAGGTACCTGGATTCAGTGTCCTGGTGGTCTGATTCTCTAAGCAGCAATTCCCCATCAAAGTTCTCCTCATGACACATTAACATACTATGCAATTTGTCTTGCAAATAGTGGACAATGTTCTGCAGATGATCCTTTGCAGATGCCACCTCCTCAATTTTCTGTTTAAGAGTGTGCAACTCTCCCTGCAGAGCGGCCTTTTCGCTTCTAAGTATCGCAGAATCCTTGACTTCCTTTCTCAGTTGATCTGCCAATTCAATTCTCTCCACATCACTGGTCTCAAATTTGTGTCTGTAACTTCTATATTCAGTCATCAAAGACTCCAGCTCCTCAATTTTCTGTTCAAGGGAATGGTTTTCAGAGGTTATGGTCCGTAAATTTGATTCCAACATTTGATTCTGGATAGTCATTTCATTGTACTTTAGAGAGAAAGCTTCCTTGCAATCACTTAGGGACCGAACCTCATTCATAGCGCTTTCCAGCTTACGTGTCAGTACATCTTTGGATTCTGTCACCAGCTCCAGCTGCCTTGTGAGTTTATCTACCCTGTTCTTTGTTACTGTAATATCACTACTTGCTTCATGCAAAGTTTCTCGCAGAGTCTTGGAAAACACATCCAAAAAGATTATCTCAAAATTTGCATCACACACTTCCTCTTCAACCTTCTGGTATAACTCTTCCTGCAAATGCAAGGATCTTCTTAAGTCATCTAGAAGGATATCTCCACGCACTTCTTGTTTTTTTTGCACTTTAGGCATATTCTGACGTTGCAAAAGCTTGGTTGCATGAACATCCCCTGGGTCCAGCTTCTGATTCTGCAAATGTTCAGTCACTCCTTGAAAGCTTTGTGGTGCGGAATCTTCAAATGCTTTCTTGATGAGATTCTCATTAGCTTCATACATGGATGAAACCTGCCCAGAGAGCAGCTCGAGATCCTTCTGCAATTGGTTGACTGCAATTGAATAATTTAACCGCGCCCTTTTGAGAGCAGCCTCTGCAGTGGCAGCTCTTCTCTCGAGCTCTTTATTAAGTAAATCTAACTCACGCTTCTCCTCTGTAAATCTTAGCAGCTGTTCATTCATATCCTGGCGCATTCTATCCATCTCCGCATTAGCTGTAGAAACAGCGTATAAGCAAGCAGTATGCTCATTTCTAAGATTCTGCAGTTCTCCCAGCATATGCCTCTGATTTCCCTCAAGCTCTTGAACGAGAGCTTCGTAATAACATTCCATCTGGTCCATCTTACGAGTGAGGCTCTCCCTTTCAGCTTTTGACTCATCCAGCTCTCTTAAAAGTTCAACTATTCTGTCTTTCATTGGATCAGTAACATCAGCAGGACTGGGGTCATGAGACAGGCCCGATACACTAAGATGATGAAGCATGCTTTCAGGTTGATACAAGTCTGTACCGAACTCAATCTGGGATACAAGTTTCTTGCTCTCATTTATACTTGAATCTCCTGCCTGCTTTAGGGCACCTCCTTCTGGGGCTGCAAAGCTGATTCTAGAAACGGCCTGTCCGGTTCCTTGCTTGAGATCCTGCAACATAACAAGCAAGGCCTCCAAGTCAGCTCCCAGAAATCTGAAGTCCCTGTCATGAAGTCCAAAGCACGTCTTGTTCTGAAGCTCTCTGATCTTATCCTCCATAAGAAGAAGTCCCCTAAAGCATCTTAGCTTTAGATCTTGATCCTGGTCCAATCCAACCATGTCTTTTCCAACATAAGGTGAGCTTAATTTATCGATCTTCAGCATCTCAATTTGAGCTTTGAAGTTTGAACATTCAGATTTCAGCACAGCCACCTCTCGCGCCAGATTTTCTCCAGAAGCCATCTCAGCAGCGAGCTGCTGCGCAAATTTCTGTGCTTCAGAGCCTAAATTGTCAGCATGACTTTGTAAAGAGCTTACCTCTGATTTCAGCTCATGAAGAGATGACTCCGCTGCTTCCAGGCTTCCTCTAAGTCGATTATTTTCCTCATATGTAATTGCCAAGTCATTATCTGCAGAATAATCTGAACCCCAGCCATGAACCCAGTCACTAGTCCCAACATGCCTCTGATCTGAAGGGCCTGTTTTTCCCGGCCGAGGGCTTTGACTAAGGGAAAGCCCACCCAAATCACCAGACACAGTACTCTTGATGCTGTCTATTTCATGTGCACTTGATGTATCATGTTTCTCTGCATATAAAGATTCTGAGGTATTTGAAGAGCCATCTAATCCAATGGGCGAATCCACATGCTCTTCATTCAGAACCATCTCTTCTTCATTTGATGGATGCTCTCTAGATTCATGTTTGAATCTGACACTTGCATAGTCCTGTCATCATAAAGGATCACCGTACAAAACACTGATCAGGGAACATAACCTTAGAAACCAATCACGATAATCTGAGTAGAAGGCATGTAAAGAGGCTTTAGGAGAGAGAAAATGAATTCAGGATGCATGGAAGCTAAATGTGTAGAAAATCCCAACATTAGCACATTTTGCAAATAACTAACAAGAAAAAAACAGAAGTTTTTCATTATTTTCCAGGAGGCTAAACATGGCCTAGGCCATGGTCCTATCTTAAGAGGCTGCAGGCTAACAATGCACCTTTTTCGTGGTTCAAGGAACATATAAAAGGAAATGACCCCTATAAACAACGAGCTTTAAGCATATACAAAAGAATGTGAGCACAAATCTAGTGTGGAATAAAATTAAGACTTTTGTTATCTACATTCTACAAAATAAATTTTCAATACAACAAAAGCTTAGCAAATGACATGCTAAAGAAACATAACAAACAGGTCGTGCCTCACAGAAGGCAAGACGATGCACACAAAAAAAAAAAAAAAAAAAACTAGGGATCACAGATGATCTGTGTATTATGAACATACTAATCTAATTATTAGAGAGGTGACAAGGCACAGCATCAAGTCCTGATTTACAGCCTCCTATGTCTCATATTGTGGGGCTACAATTTCGTAAACAAGAATTTTGTGAAAATAGTATACGACATTAAACTTGAAACAAGTTCGATGTCCATATATCAATCATGACGTCAAGTGACACGACCCCGAATTGATGAATCCTCAGACATGTGAACAAACATCACTCATTTTGTAGCCTATAGTCCATCCTTAAATCAATAACGATGGTTATATGAAACCATCACTAGTTTTTCATTCTTTTTTTCAATTTTATAAGACTTGAAGGACTTGTCCGTTGTTGACATGACCATATAATACTTTCAAAACCTATACAATCCAACTGGGCATCAGCTGTAATTTGTACAAAACAATCAAATGAGAGTATGATTATTGGGAGATTCAACCATATATGAACCACAAGAAGACCTGTCAACATAATGAAGCTCACCGTATGGTCACCAACAACATCTTCAGATGATGACAGTCTTCCACTAACAGATTCACTTCGACCATTTTGGTCAGAAGTAGTCACCAGGCCCCTCTCTCTGAGTTCCCTTTGCTGTTCAAACTCTCTGAAAATTATAAACCAGCACAAAATGGCATAAGGTGGTGGAAACCAATGAAATGCTCTAGAATTTTGTAGTGTTTAGTGAGTTACCTGAAACCAGTTTTAGAAGTAAGCAGCTGTATTGTAACCTGCATTACAACAAATGCACTTTCTTAGAGAGAACCCTTATAAAGATCAAAAGGAGACAAAGAATTCGACCAAAAGAACATAAAGTTACTTAAGGCACTCAGCATCTAAAATCATAAAAAAACCATTCAGAACCAGCAATACTGGAGAGCTCAGATATATCCTGACAATCCTTACATGTAATATAGCTCCAGAGTCACATCCCCGAAGAGACAGCGCGACAGAAGAAGGCTTTAGAGCATCAGCATAATCAGAAAGATTGATCGTGGCTTCACCAAGGAGGCTAGACCTCGAAGAACCCTGACGTCAAGAAATTTCAGTAAAAAAGCAAAGTTAGGCACAAGGAATGCAGAACTAGAGATATTATATCAACAAATCACAGTATCTGTAATTGGTGCATAAAATAGGTTCGGGATAGGGGAGCTTTGGGGATGAGTGATCTTGATGACTAGAAGGTTAAGAATTTATAACACAGATGGAAACTTTACCATTGCCACAACAAGTTTGTATGGCTTTTCATCGTATTGTTTGGTTCTAATGTCTTGAAGAAGCCTCGTAGTTTCATAGATGGGATCTCCCCATTTGCAGGTGCCATTTCTCACATTAGCCTTTGTTGTCTTAGCTGTTGCCTTTCCAGAATCAGCTGGAATGAATGATATAAACAATTTGTCCCATCCAGTTTGAGGAATCTGGACATAAATAACATGATTATTCATTTCAGTCATTGCAGAAGTTACCTTCAAACTATTCATTGTTGGCATTTGTTAACTGTCACTTCTTGCCTCATCGAGTGTAAGACATATTGGTGTATAATAAAACACATATGCACTCGCACGTGTGCACGTGCATACGTGCGCACAGATACACACACACGGAGATGATCATTAAGAAGGAAGCCATGAAATATAATTCAACATATGAACTAACAACTCAAAATTTACATTTTCTGGTGAAATTTATAAGAAGGTCAGAAAATAGAATCTTAAATAAAATCGAAAAACTAACGAAAGGGATGCTAGCATTAGTGACTAAATTTAGGTACTGTGAAGAAACATACATGTGTGGCATGAAATTGTAGCCTAAAGACCACTTTCGTTTTTGTCTTCTCAGGCTTCCACTTGGAGATCCTTGACATCACTGAATGATCAATCAATCATTGGCAACAAGATATTAGGGTCCAGCTTTTGTCTCCTGCCTGTAAAACAATGCAAATTGAATTGGTCATGTTATTCTTGAAACGAGTGAATGAGTTTTTCATGCAAGTACGTTAACATGAAAACCATAAATCTAAGGGCAAAGTTGATGATAAGCACTCGCTCAAAAGAAGCAATGCCATATGTTTCCTTCTTTTGCACACTAAAAGTAGAATCCAAAAAACCAGAGAAGGAAAAACAAGAGAATCAGGATCTTCATCTACAATTTCACTGGAAAGAGACTAAAGATTATTGGACCAACTTAGGCAAGCATTCAATCTACTTAAACAATATTGCCAACTCACGATTATTCAATTTTAGGGTTCCTATCTATTTGAAATCAACTTGTTGTCAACAGCTGTAAGTAAGAAATTGAAGGTGGGGCTAGTGTACTGCAGCTTCAGGTAGAAATCGAGAGAGAGAGAGAGAGAGAGAGAGCCCCAACGGAGGAGAATTAAGAGCTCAACAAGATCTAGAGGTAAAAGTCTGCAGAAGCCTTTGAGGTTGAAACACATCAAGCTGGCCAAACAATCAAAAGAAATTTCATAGGTAGTGACGAAAGTCCAAATGCAAGATAGTGAGCAGCCAGGAAAATTGCGACTTCCAGACAAAACAGATGTAAGGGGAGTGGGGTGGGTAAGAGGCTGATGTCATTTATTCACTATCTAGGACAGAGCTCCGTAAGAAAATACTTGATAGGGGTGCAATGTGCTTCAGATTGGTCAAACTATGACATAAACCAATTAAGGAGCTAAATTGTGACTGCATCATCATGTTTGCACACTGGAATGCCCTTACAAGCTTCATACAGTGAACTGCCTCACATGATTCTTAACATTTTGGATGCCCAAGCACCTTCTCTAGGAAGAGCATTCCGTGAGCCACTCAATTTGGCAAACTAAGGGACCTTTATCACTACCCCTTCACGAGTCTGGGTGCTGCACATTATGTTGGAATACGGTAGTGTTTGCCAATTTACACTCGATTTACATAGCCGTCCAATTCAGGCATGGAAAGGGGACAAAAGAAACCTTAAAACAAATCCCGGTCTTTAAGACAAAGGCATTGAAGAACAGGCTGGAAACCGGCCTGATAAATCACAGCAGAATACTCCAAGGTGGGCACAAAAGCGAAGATCCTATTACTAAGCTGAAAAGCACTAAAGAAGAAAACCAAAGCAGAAAGAAAGGAGGCCGCCATGAGCATCAAGCTGCTGATTTAAACTCCAAAATGCAAGATGTTCAGGATAAGTTCTTCAATTCACAAAATCATATAAGACATCGCAACGGGGATATATATGAACACCAATAACTAAGCGCAAAACAGCAAAAAGAACAGGCCAATGAACATCACCGACCGAGCTTACCGACTTACTAACAAACGAACTTGTGAGATTTCGAAATGCACACATTCAACCAAAAACCCAAAACGGTAAGACATTCCAATTTCGCAAAATGCATAAATTGCCAGCTCAGATCAAAGAGAAAGATGACATCATCTCACTCGACCAAGCAGCGAAGACTTCCACATTTGCCAAGATCGACGAATCTAGAAGCTCCAAGTCCAAAAAGATTCAAAACGAAAGGAAGAAAAAGAAGCTGAATCAGGCTCATACCTTGAATGGGGAGGCCAAGATCTTTACACCAAGCGCCAAAAAAGCATGGATTTATATTATAATCGCCCAATGCTCAAGCATAAGATTATCGGATCCGAATAGTATAGCCCGAAGCTCAGCTGTAACTTAGATTTTCCACCTCCGAAGACGACAAGCCAGACCCACTAATAAAAAAGGTTCGATAAACCGAGAGGCTCAAGAAAGGAATGCTCTTTTAACTCCGCAGCGCACTACAACCCAAGAGTCTGACACAGAGCAGAGAAGGGAAAAGCAAAGATAAATTTAAAATGAGAAGACCTTCTGTTTCCAACCCAATGCAGCGAAGAAAAAACGGAACCCAGATGAAAATGCGCGAGGCAGGAGAAGATGAAATGGGGGTCGGAGGCTGTTTTCCTTTTTCCCCTTTTCTTCCTAATCCCTCTGCAAAGAAATCCACGGGAACCCAGAAAGAGAAAAAGCGAAGTTTGAAAGAAAAAAACCTGCAATAATTAGACGCTCAACTCTCACTCCTACGCAAAGAAGACGCCAAAAATGGGGAGAGGGAGGAGGGAAAAAGAAATTCACCGGATTTGACAGCGGAATTGTCTGTGAGCTGGGGAGGGTGAACAGAGCATTCTAGTTGAACACAGTGAAGAGCCCGGATCGACCCAAAAAAAGAAAAAAGAGATTAAATTAAATTCGGCAACTTTGTTTAACCACTGAGAATATATTAAAGGAAATTAATGTGGTTGGGAAAGAGGAACAGAGGAAGGAAGAGGTAAAAAAGAAACAAAAGAAAATGGGGGGGTAGGTTGCTGGATCTGGAGCTGCTTAAGTTGAAAGAAAGAGCAAAGAAGGAATCTTTGAAACGAAGGGTTCTTCTTGGAAACAGGGGAGACAAGAGACAGAGACAGAGAGATTTCAGGGGAAGGTGGTATAACATTTCGTGTCTTGCGGGTAGAGAGACCGACCGAGCCCACAGGACAACCTCATTTACAGCAAAAATTGCCAATGGCGGTTAGCTTTTCTGGCTAATGCAGTACCAAGGTGGGATTTTGAGGTGAGACATCACCTTTCGGAGCGCTTGAGGTTCTCTGATTATGTCTAGAAAATCAAATTAAAGCGGTAGGGGAGGGAGGAGACGGTGAAGCGGGGAAAGGGACGTCCCGCCAAAGCCTTTGCTGCTTTGCTGGCTGGCTGGCTGCTGCTACAACCTCAAAGCTTAGCTTAAACAGCAATAGCTTTTTGAGGTGGATTGATGATGGCGACGCGGACGGTAATTGGGTCCGGAGTTTGAAAATTTTGGATTGTTTTTTAATCTTTTTGTCCTGCTTGCTTTGGTTATAATTGGGGGAAGTGGAATGACGTTTCTGCCCCTCCCCTCCCCTCCCCCTTGACTTTGACTGCATTTATAGCTGGTGAGCTGGACGTAAATTTACTTCGAAGGAAGATTTTGGATCTGTCATCAGTCATCGACTGCCTGTTTACTACCCCTAGTTGAGATTAAATAGGGGAGAACTAACACATTATTAATGGACAAGATTGGGGATGGATGACAACATTATTGTTACTGGCGATGGGGTCACATAGTACAACAGTTGATAATAATAATAAAGGGTTTGCCGCAGTTAAAAGTCCCAAATTGATATTTATTGACATGTCGTACCTCGAATTAATTTTCATTAATTTTCATTTTACGAACTAGCACCCCATTATAAGAAAAAAAAATTAAAATGGTATCGCCGTGATATATTTACTAGAAACTAATTTTTATTTCACGAAATATCTCAAACCGATAACCTGAATCCGAATCCACCGTCCTTTAACATTTGCCTAAAATCTCACTGTTGGTGAGATTAGTTCTCGATTGGATTGATTCCACCTTAGAATTAGGAATTAAATGGATTGGTCCTTGATGTAGGGTTTTGGTAATTTTCTTTTCTTTACTTTTCAAATTGGTTCAGTTTGAACTCGACAGTTCGATTCGGCACTTGAAATCGCAAATTGCCTAAAATCAACCGATTCTCATGCACACCCCCTACCAACTAGTATGCATACAAACAAATGTAGCGTATGCTAATGAACATGCATTTTAGGGAAGCGAAAAATAATTTTAGCATGTGTGAGATGAAATGCTAATAGACGTAGATTTTGGTTAGGTAAACCAATTTATGATTTTTAGGAAAGTGAAAAATAATTTGAACCCATCCCGTGATGGACACGCTAGTTCGCGCCTTACCCCCCTTATTTGGGAGGGGAGGGGTTTGAAACTCCGCGCCCTCATTGCACGACTAAAGTGGAGTGCCGTGAGAGGTGGGGCCACCACGCAAATCTTCCCTGGTTTATGCCTTGGCCGTGGGTGTATGGTAGTTAGGGACATCAAAAATAATAATAATAATAATTTGAAACAAATATGTTGTGGATATACCAATTTATCATTTTTTTAAACGATAATTAATTTAAGATAAATGTGTCACGGAGATACCAATTTATAATTTTTAATGATATGAACCTTAATAAATATCATAGATTTATAACCCACATGTCAATATTCAAATACAAATTAATAATGTTTTGCTGAGTATGCTCCAATATTGCCTTGTCCCGATGAACCTCGCATCGTTGGGGTTTTCTTTCTTTTTTTTTCTTTTTTCCGTCGAATGATTTTAACCTTGTATCAGTGGGGTTGACAAGTCGCCAAGTTGGACTCCATATTACTGCTAGGTGCATGCGATGTCAACATTTCAACGGAAATTTCGGCATATTGTTTGCATTATAGAGACAAAAAATTGGATATCATTTACATTTAGAAAATGTCACCAATAATGCATCGATTATTCTAAATATGATTTATCCATTATTTATGTCAGCCATGAAGATACCCTTAAACTCACAATAAATTCTATATATTTTGCGAATTATACCCACAATCTTCAAAATTTAGACGTTTTCATATCTATGTATGTGCAGTCTTGCAAAAAATTCGAGCAAAAGATGGGGAGCTTCCAAAACTCAATGGAGCATCTGTAATGGACATATCAGTATAATAGTGTAATAATAAACTGATACAACATTATGAGATGAACATGTAAAATTGATATATTGAACGGTAATGATTTCAGGGTGGTTCTTTCAAACAAGAAAATCTCCAATACTTGAAAGTTAAATTATAATATGCATATAAGGGATCTCTATTTCATCTTCTTCTTCTTTTTTTGTAATTACATCAATATCGTAGTTTCATAACGGTGAAATTCAAATACTGTTGGTGAGGGATGACACGTGATATAACTAAAAATTTTGTATCTATCATATACTAAAATTCTTACTCGTTATGTAAAAGTGATAGTGAGAAACATAGGAATCTACCAAGTCTCCTTACATGATGATTGCACGAGAGAAGAAAAGTAAACAAAATGGAAAAAGCAAACCAGGACTCCATGCAAGAGTAATCCAAGGGGCACCAAGGGCACTTCTGTAATTGCCCACAGGCCACCTCCGTCGGCTTTGCTCTCTTTTTCTTGTCTCCACTACTATCTTTTTTGTTGACGAAGCACGTTGGTGCACACGAACAAATCCGTGAAGCGGTAATTACATAAATAATTCATATGTCATTTTTAAATTATAATTCATAAACTTTATCCTAATACATAATATCATTCATAAATTTTTAATTTGTTCAATATAATCCCTGAACTTTTAACACATGTTCAATCTAATTCATGAACTATATGAAAATATTTAATATTATCCCTAAATTTAAATTAAAGAAAAATAACATTGAATGTTTTTATAAATTTTATAGATTAAATTAATTTTAGAGCAACATCAAACAAATAAAAAATTTAAGTCTCACAGTATCTAGTAATACGAAATTCAAAAATTATATTAAATAAATTAAAAATGTAGGGACAATATTGCTAATTGAGTCCGCGAGTTCAGAAATCACTTGCCTCGATTTTTTCATTCGTGAATTTGGACCACAAAACGGGTCGTGGGTTCGCCCCGAATGGTGGACCCGTTTGCACATGGGGTTTGGTTTAGTGGAGTCCCGAGCAAGATCGCTTTCGAAACGGTGACCTGGCATCATCATTCGTCACGAGCTCGACAGCTAAGCGGCCGTCCTTTATCACGTGACGATCCCCCGCCACCCGTCACGTGCGCTCCACACGTGGGGAGGCAGCGGGGGAAGTACGTGGCCTTTTCGCTTCGGGGAAAAAGCGTGTTCCCGCGGAAAAATCGCATTTAATTAATACATTATAATAAAATTAATAAGAGAACCAAAAAAATAAATAAAAAGGGATGTGGGTCATCGCATTAGCAAAAGCTGATTTTGACGTTGCACGAGATCTCCGGGGCCCTACTTATTTCTACTAAACCCATTTTGTCTAAAAGCCATATAAAAAGGGAATAATTCAAAATTACATTATGGGATTAGTAAATTGGGACATTACTTTTATATCATTGCTAGAGATCTTCCTTTATAAAAGTTCAATAACCATGACATCATGGAATTGCCGGATTTCATGAGAACAATCATATTGTAAAGCGAAAAGGGCATTATGATTGATATTTGGGGAGTCCAGACATTATATGTTAAGCGTTGTTAGTATAGTATTGATATTTGATCGCCTGTGTTAAATGGCTCAAAGCTATCGGCCCATGGTGCTGTATCACGATCTATGTGCGCATGTATTGTGCTACACATTTGTTGCGTGTATCGATTAAGGTATTTATTGATATGAGCTGAGTGATGTGCCATAAAATTGACGATTTTCAAAGAATTAACCAATTAAAATTACTTTTGTTAACTAGTTGGTGTATCAATAAGTGTCACATTTAATAAAGTCGTCAATGGCACACAGATGCCTCAATTTGGCAAGATGTCTTCAATTGCGTGTGCATGTATCATGTCACATGGCGCAATTGCATATATGCTGCTCGACACTAGATGAGGAGGGACGAGAAATGACATCACATGTTTGATACAAAAGGATGAGTTTAACTTGACTCGTGGACGAGTTTTAAAGTTGGAGCTACTTTTTAACAAGAGATATACAACGTTTAAGATTGTTAGGACATTTGACCATAAATAAATCTTAAATAAACACTAAACTCAATAACAATAAGATCAGATCCTCTTGAGCACTTAACTCGAATCATCATTTCTAGACATATATTTCACACAAACTATTTATAGCTCAATCATTCACATGGGCATCTCACGGTCATAGAAAAATAGATATAGTTAATTTATTTCCTTTAAATTTAGAAATCTCATTCTTTATGCAAACTAGGAAGAGAATGCAAAATCGTTACGTTAATGATTAATATATTGTTGAGTGGAAAGACATATTTTGCTCTACATAATCTCTAGAGCAATTCCAGGGATAAAATACTGTTTGCTATGCTTAAGTTTTGAACTCGCTAATTTCCATCTTAACAGTGATTAGAGGTGTCGAGAATACCAGACCCAACAGAACCGATCCAAACTAAAATTTTCGGGTCTCAACCATGATGACATACAATACATATATGGGACACATAAACATTTTGACAACAAACAACACACTGAAAACAATCTCTCTACTCTAACAAGAGCCATGATAAGGCACTCAACTTCGAGCCTCCGGCACCGTTTTTGGATGAACTTTGTGAAGCAACCACAAGAAACAACCCTGAGAGATCTTGCCTTGATCATCAAAGGTTGCTCTTCCATCTTCATCTCCTCCTTGCTTCTTCTTCTTCTTCATCTTCTCCTTGTGCTGCTTCCTCAGCAAATAAGCTTCTGCTAGGTCAGGCCCCGCCATGGACGTGATGGACATGTCCTACGATACAAAACAAAAGTGCAATTATTGCGGGGGAGGACGAGAATAATAATTTCAACAACTAATGAGTTGAGCAGATGAGGTGACTTATAGAGGTGGCATGTTCTTGGAGAGCAAGCAAAGCATAAAACAATAGTTTCAAACCCTAATTTTGTCATCTATTGAGAGACTTGAAAGTGAGTGGGTAGAAGTTTGTAGCTCATCAATAATATCTTAATGTTATCTTTGCCAAGTCATTGTTTATGACAGCTTCAATGTGGACAAAAGTTGGTTATGAGTGAGGAATATGCAGATACCTTTCAACTCTATTTGAATATGACTTAGGAAATATCATCCTCGTTCTTTCTCATTTGCCCATGTCCAATAAAACTTAAAGCAATGTGGGTACATGACAATTCATATTCTATGGGCCTTATTTACTTGCTTGAAAGATAGAACCATAAGTAGAATTGAAAAATTTGAGACACTCCTATTAACACGGTCAAAACTTGTAACCATGTTATAAATTTATGGTTCGTTTGGTAATGCTTTTGTTCCAAAGAACAATTTCTTTTAAAAAATAGTCTTTTTTTTATTTCTATTTCCTAGAATAATTTCTCAATAAAAGAATGCATTTGGTAACTACACAAAATTTCTATTTTCGGAATGGAAAAAGAATATAAATGCATTTGGTACGTATCACAAATTTTTTTATAATGTAGAATTTCTTTTAATTTGTTTTCTTATTTTTTTTGCCGCCACCGCCCCCATCAATGACCATTGACGACGCCACTAGTTGCTTGCCACCGACCACGGCGGTGGTGTCGGTGCAACGGCGGCGGCGGCAATGGCGGCGGCAATCGATAGCGGTCGGTGGCAACAACGGTTGGTCGGCCGATGGCAAGCAACGAGCTACTACGACGGTTGGCCGGCAGGTGGCGAGAGGGGGTGGAGTCGTCAAACAAGAACAAAAGAAGAAAAGAAAAAAAAAAGAGAAAATAACTTATTTCTAGAAATTGTTCATGGGAACAAGAAACTATTTTTTCTACTAATTATTGCATTCTGTTCCAAATCTATTTTCTCGACCATTTTTCTATTTCGAGAAATAGAAAAATCAATTGACGTCACCATACATATTTATGTTCTTTTTTGATTTTGGAAAACAAAAAAATAGAAATTGGGAGAAACATAAACGTTACTAAACAGGGTCTTAGGGTGCGTTTGGTAACATTTCTGTTTAAAAATTGTTAGGGAAAGAGATAGAAAAAAATGTTTCGTTCCGAGGAACAATTTTTGAAAAAACGCGTTTGGTAAAACAAAAAACGCGTTTAGTAAACTTGTCTGGGAATAAAAATGAACAGTAAACACGTTTGGTAAATTTGTATTCTTTTTTTATTTCTTTTAATTTTTTAATATTTTTATTTTTATTTTATTTATTTTCTTTCTTTTTTTCTTCTTTTGGCCGGCGGCCTGACCACCACGGTGAGGCTCGGGCCCCCGGCGAGGCCGAGCCTCGCCGTGGTTGGGCGAGGCTCGGCCTCGCCGGCCACCGCTAGGCGACGCCGGCTCGGAGGTGGCCCGGCGAGGTCGAGCCGCCTATTTCGGGATCCGGGTGAGCCCGAGCTCGCCCAAAAGGCCGAGCCTCGCCAAGGGCCGGCGACGTTAGCAAGGTCGCCGCCAAAGAAAAAAGAGAAAAAAAAAAAAAAAAGAGAAGAAAAAGAGAGGAGAGAGAAAATGTGTTTTTAATTTTGTTAGAAACAAGAAAACATATTTATGTTTTTGTTTTTTGATTTTGGAACAAAAACGAAAAAACGCAGAAATTGGGACAAAAAACACAAAATTTGTTTATAAACAAAAAAAAAAGAACATTAACAAATAGCCCCTTAGTGTTATGGCCGAAGTAATGAGCCCAAGAAAAATGATGTAATTTAAAAGCTCAGGAGCGTCCAAAGACTCAAGTTTCCGCATTATTCATAGAAACTTCATAACGTTTGGGGGGAGGCGGAAGGGGGTATGCAACCCAATTTAAAGGAAGTACATTTTTGTCTTTGGGTCTTGATGAGCTGATCTGCCATTTGATTTGCATCACGGGAGTCACGAGCCCACCTAAGGTGAGCAAAAAGTCTTATTCTGGCCCGAGCCTCATCAATGAGCTCACTAACATCCCAACTAATTTGATCTGTGTTCAACACTCCTTGTATCGGATCGGAGCGATATAATTGCAGTTCCAAACTCTCCTCAAATGGCAATCGAAGGAAATTTGGGGTTCAAGAAGAGCCAAAGCTTCAGCTTGAGTTGCAGAAGACGCCCTCACATTCCTTGCAAATCCATCGACCAAGAGACTTGAGTAATCTTAAACAACATGGCCTACAACAGCTTCGTTCGTTCTTTTAAGGTAAGATCCATCTATGCTAATCTTCAACGTGCCCTGTTTTGGTGGCTCCAGTTCCAAGAGGATTTGATCTGATTTCTCCCTCCTTTTTTTTTTTCTGCCGTTGATGCCCATCGAAAGATGTTTTCGTAAAATCATCTGGCTGATTCTAGCAGTTGGTTTGCTTCCGTGTTTCAAAGGTCGAGCGATGTTGTTATTGCATGACTTCCAAATCTACCATAAAACTATGGAGAGAAGTTTAGATGACACCGAGGTATAATTAAATCCACACAACCATTCCTCTATGCTTTGCCCGTTTAGGCTCGAAAGGCTTGTGCATCATCAATCATCTTCCGATAAATACATCTGATGTGCATTTCTAAGTGCACTTACTTGTATTCATCTAACTTTTTCTACAAGAAGAATCATATAACACTAAGGTAAAAAGAACCACTAGCGGATTTATATGTTTATTGAGAGAAGAAAATTTCTTCGTTGATATAAAAATCACGACCCATCATCTGATTCTGGTCCGGTAGTGATAATTTACACGTTTGCTTATTATTTGACTATACAATTTTGACTTTATAAAGTGAAAACCAATTACCATCGTTCCATAGTGGAGTTATTACCAAATAACTTTATTTTATCTTCATTGTAAAAGTGCCAAAACTTCAATTGTTATTTAAAGTGGGTCCCACATGAGGTATCTTTCATGTGAACAAGGCTAGAGTGATAAATACGAGGAATATGAATCTCGAATGAAAGCAAAATTTTCTTTTCAGGCGTGTATTATCCGGACTCCTTCATCCATTGGCCAACATCGATCTCATTTCTCTCGACTATTTCTTTGTGCTCCAGCTTGAACTCCTTATTCAAATATGGACTCGATCTATCTACCGTGGACCTCACGATAAGTGCGAATATCCCACTGAACTATCCAAATCGCTTACCTCATCATGGATTAATTAAACCTTTCAAGCGAATTTGAAGCGAATCAAAGCAAGTTTCTTCAAGTTCGAACTGTACAACTAATTCAAGAAACCCACCAGTAGAATTACAATATCACTATTCAACACAATACCCGGAAAAAAGAAGAAGAAGAAGAAGAAGTAAATCCTCGTGAACTCACGAGACAAGATTCAGCTATAGACATTTGCACAAACAGAAAGGAAAGAAAAAACAAAAAAATCCCAGCTGAAGCTAAAAACCACTCATGTCGGGGAGCTACTCCGAGGGAAGAACACGGGATGCTTCTGCAGAGGAAGGATGGACATGGGCCTTTCCGAACACCCGAGACAAAGAGAAACATCCTCTCCCTCCTCCTCTTGCAGTCCTCTCCTCCTTCTCGCGATTGCCCGCGACTGCGACTGCGCCTGCGTCCTCAGCCATCTTTTCCTTCTTCATCTTCTCCTTGTGAAGCTTCCGCATCACGTACACCTCCGCGAGGCTCGCGCCTGCCTGATAAACCCCCGCGCCCGACATTCCTTTCCCCTTCCTTCCTTCCTTCCGAACCCGAAAAGCTTGGACTCCCGGCGGTCGTGATGAGCGATGGAGGGGATGCTGCAAATTGTGCAGGGGATGCGGATGTGGGCGTCGTATATATAGAGAGATGGGGGCGGTGTCGTGTTGGGTTGGATTGGGGAGCGAGAAGGCGGCTCTTGACTTCGCGTCCCGCGGCAAAGCGCTTAGCGTGTTCTGCACATTTTTCTCCGCGCTTCGCCTCCAAACTTCGTGAGCAAGGCATGAGGCATGCGCTCGCCCGAAAGCGACCCCACCCGCCCGGGGAATTCGAACGGATGCGCGATGCCATTGGCGGGCCGGGAGAGGAGGGGATGACGCCAGCAAGGAGGTGGCATTACACCCCGGGTTTGGGGTTTAAACTAGATAAGAGCGGGGCCGGCCCCATTGGTATCCGGTTTGCCCGTCTTTCGTGGAAGGTCATGTTAAATTCATTTCAACTCCGTATGTGACAGAGCTTTAATTTTTAAAATATATATATAAAAAAATTGTACACTAAATATGTATTGCTAAATTTGTATTACATGAAAGTGTTTTAGAAATACAATTTTTCTAAAAAAAAATTAAAAACAAGCTTTTCTAGATTTGTTTAAATGATTTAGGTTGGGTATTGATTGAAAAATTTATATTACGAAAATGGGTTATGACTCGACCAAAACCCGACCTGTCCCACTTGTTCGACAGGTCCAAACAAGTTTGTCATGATTATAAAAAATTTAAAAATAGGTCCAAACAAGTATGTCATGATTATAAAAAATTAAATCAAGCAATTTTATCTCCTATATATTGAGAAATTGTGCAAACTAGGGTGAGGATGGAAAATTGTTACTGTTGATGATTTATATAATGTTGAGTGGAAAGACATATTTTGCTCTAGCCACAATCTTTAAAGTAATTCCTGGGATGAAATACTATTTGCTATGCTTAAATTTGAACCCGCTAATTTCCATCTCGACCATGACTAGGGGTTGTCAATAATACCTAGACCGACCCAACCCAAACAAAACCCACCCAAACTGAATTTTTCGTGTCTTGACCATGATGACATGTAATATATACATAGCAAACATAAACATTTTGACATCGAACAAGATATTGAAGACAATCTCTCTACCCTAATGGGAGCCATAACAAGGCGCTCAACTTTTAGCCTCCGGCACCGTTTTTAGGTGAACTTTGTGAAGCCACCATGAGAAACAACCCTGAGAGATCTTCTTTTTATCATCAAAGATTGCTCTTCCATCTTCATCTCCTCCTTGTTTCTTCTTCTTCTTCATCATCTTCTCCTTGTGCTGCTTCCTCAGCAAATAAGCTTCTGCTAGCTCAGGCCCTGCCATGGACGTGATGGACATGTCCTACGATACAAAGCGAAGCGCAATTATTGCGAGGTACGACGAGAATAATAATTTCAAGAACTAATGAGCTGAGCACATGAGGTGATTTATTGAGGTGGCATGTACTTGGAGAGCAAGCAAAGCATAAAGCATCGATTTCAAACCCTAATTTGTCATCTATGGACAGACTTGAAAGTGAGTGGGTAGAAGTTTATAACCCATCAATAATATTTTTTGTGTTAGCTTTGCCAAGTTAGTGTTTATGGCAGCTTCAATGTGGACAAAAGTTGGTAATGAGGGAGGATTTTGCAAATACCTTTCAAATCTATTTGAATATGACCTAAGAAATATCATCATCGTTCTTTCTCATGTGCCCATGTCCAATAAAACTTAAGTGGGGTTTAGGAAGCACCAACATTTTTCGAAAACCTTCGTGTCATGTTGAACACTCCGACACGTGTCCAACACTCTCCGACACTCGGTCAACACGTGTTGGAAAATCCGATACCTTGTCAACTTTTCTGATATTTTTTAACACTCGAGTAGGAATTCCAACATGTAGGTTTCTGACATGTGATTTCGACATACCATGTTAATTTTAAAAAATTTCAATAAATGAGAGATCAAAATGTATATATATAATAAAACAATAATTAAAATAATAAATGGGGAAAGAAGAAAAAATCAAATCTTATATTCTCTTCTACTCCTCACTTTCCATGATACATTCACTCTCAAGTTTTTTTTGCTCTTTTCTTCTAACACATTTGACACGCGAGTCCAAAATGTGAATTATTTTTATTCTCCAAGTTTTATGGATTATTGAAATAAAGTTGAATTTGTCAAATTGAAATAATGAATGATATTAATAAATGGTGGATTAATATTTTTAGTGTAAATTCATTCTAGGTTTTATTATTATTTATTTATTTGTGAATTTGAATCAAATTAATTTAATTGAAATAATCATAAAAATGATAATTTATTATGTATATATAAAAATATATATTTAATATATAATGTATCCCAACGTGTCAGAATTCTTTATTTTTTTTAAAAACGATGTGTCGGCGTGTCGTGTCGTGTCGTGTCATATCGTGTTGCATGTCGGTGTCGGTGCCACTTAAATGTGGGTACATGACAATTAATATTCTATGGGCCTTCGTTTACTTGCTTGAAAGACAGAACTATAAGTAGAGTTGAAAAATTTGAGACACTCCTATTAACATGGTCTAAACTTGTAACCACATTATAAATTTAGTGTTATGGCCCAAGTAATGAGCCCAAGTAAAATGATGCAATTCAAAAGGTCAGGAGTGTCCAAAAAGCTTAAGTTTGTGCATTATTCGCGGGGGAGGGGGCTTGCGCAACCCAATTTGAAGGAAGTACATTTCGTCAATTGGGTTTTGATGACTTGATCTGCCACTTGATTTGCATCACGGGAGTAATGAGCCAACCTAAGCTTAGTGAAAAGTCTTATTCTGGCGCGAGCCTCATTGATGAGCACATTGACATCGTGACTAATTCGATATGTGATCAACACTCATTGTATCAGATTGGAGTGACACAACTACAGGTCCAAACTCTATGGCAATTGAAGGGAATTTGGGGTTCAAGAAGAGCCAAAGCTTCAGCTTGGGTTGCAGAAGACGCCGTCACATTCCTTGCAAATCCATCGACCAAGAGACTTGAGTAATCTTAAACAACATAGGCTACAACAGCTTCGTTCGTTCTTTTAAGGTAAGGTGCATCTATGTTAACCTTCAACGGACACTGTTTCGGTGGCTCCAGTTCCAAGAGGAATTGATCTGATTTTTCCCTCCTTGTTTTGCCATTGATGCCCATCGAAAGATGTTTTCGTAAAATCATCTTGGTGATTCTAGCAGTTGGTTTGCTTCGGGGTTTCAAAGGTTGAGCGACATTGTTGTTCGCGACCTCCGAATCTACCATAGAACTATGGAGAGAAGTCCAAATGACACTGAGCTATGATTAAATTCACACAACCATTCTCCTATACTTTGCATACTTTGCTGGCTTTGGCTCAAAAGACTTGTGCATCATCAATCATCTCTGGTTCTTTGTTCATGTTTCCCTCATTGTATTTTACCGATAAATACACACATACATATCCATTTTTATGATCTCTTCCGATGAATATGATGTGCATTTCAAAGTGCACTGTACTCGTATTCATCTAAAAATTTCTGCAAGAGTAATAGCGATTTATCTGCAATAGATATGTTTATTGAGGTAAGAACAAATCATGAGCCATAGTCTGATTCTAGTCAATAGTGATAATTTATATGTTTGCTTATCATTTGACTATACGATGTTGACTTTATATGATGAAAACCAATTTCCATAATAGAGTTCTTATTTTCAGCATAGAAAGTGACTAAATCTCATTAGTTATTCAGCTAATTGTGTTTGGATGGATGGTAATCGCTTATTGTTTCGATGCAAAGGTGGTTGGCACTTGGCACAGCCCAACCTGATAGAGGAAGAAAGGCTACCAAAAGCACTTGGGAGCAATTATTGCCTTGCATCCGAAACACCTTTATAAAGTGGGTCCCACATGAGGCTCCTCTTTCAAGTGAACAGGGCTGAAATGGTGCAGATTCGAATCGGAGGTTCTCAAGTTTCAAACGCAAAGAATATGACTTTCGAATGAAAGCGAATTTTCTTTTCAGTCACGTATTATCCGGACTCCTGTCGTCCATTAGCCAACATCAATCTCATTTCTATGGCCTATTTCTTTGTGCTCCAACTTGAACTCCAGAGTGAAACATAGACTCGATCTGCTATGGACCTTGCGATACGTGCGAATCTCCCAAGAGTCATCAAAATTGAATGACCCAAATCGCTTAGTTCATCATAATTTGAAGCAAATCGAAGCGAATTCCTTCAAGTTCGAACTATTCATTCAATTCAAGAAACCCACCGGTAGTAGTACAATATCAATATTCAACGCGATATCCCCCCAAAAAAGGGGAAAATCCTCGCATACTCACGAGACAAGATCCAAGATTCAGCTATAGACATTTGTACAAATAGAAAGAAAAGAAAAGAAAAATCCCGGCGGAAGCTAAAAGCCATTCATGGCGGGGAGCTACTTCGAGGAAGCAATGTGCGGCCCTTCTGCAGAGGAAGGATGGACAAGGGCCTTCCCGAACACCCGAGACAAAGAGAAACGTCCTCTCCCTCCGCCGCTCGCCGTCCTCTCTTTCTTCTCGCGATCACCCCCATCCTCGGCTATCTTTTCCTTCTTCATCTTCTCCTTGTAAAGCTTCCGCATCATGTACACCTCCGCGAGGCTCACGCCCGGCTGACAAACCCCCGCGCTCGCCATTTCTCTCCCTTCCTTCCGAACCCGAAAGCGCTTCGATTTCTGCGGATCGTGATGAGCGATGGAGGGGATGTGCGCAAGAATTGTGCAGGGCATGGGGATGTGGGGGTGGCATATATAGAGATAAAGAGTGAGAGAGAGATGGGGGGAGCTAGAGAAGGTGACTCCGACTTTGCCTCTTGCGGGTTCTGCGCATTTTCCGCCGCGCATCGCTTGCGAACTTGCTGAGCAAGGCATAAGGAAAGCGCCCGCCCGAAAGCGACGCCCACCGAGGGGGATTCGAATGGGTGCGCTATGCGATTGGCGGGCCGGGAGAGGAGGGATGACGCCAGCGAGGAGGCGGCGCTCCACCCATGTAAACTAGATGGGCGGTCAGTATTCGGGTCGCTCGTCTCTCATCGAATGTCATTTTAAATTCATTTTGTCTCTATTTACGATTGAATTAGCAGAAGTATAATAAATTTTAGGACTTTTTAAAAATTTTCTCCTATATCTATATCCTTGTCGATCAATCTTTAATTATTAGAATTATATTTTTGAAAAATAAACACTAAACTCTATGATAAGTATAAACCCATCATATAAAAATAAGTGGATCTAAATAAGTTGAGTTTATAACTCATTTCCAACTTACTAGACGCTTACACACACACACACTCACTCACACACCCTCTCTCTCTCTCTCCCTCCCCCTCCCTCTTCAACATTATAAAAATATTTAAAAATTTGAAATTATAATTATTTTTCTTTATTATTTTTTTTTTCTTTTTTCCTTTTTCCTTCTTCCATCTTCCTTGGTCGGTGGCCAGCCACGGTGATGGTTGGCAAAGCTTGACCTCGCTGATTGGGCAAGTTGAGGAGTGCCGACGTCTAGTGCTGGCAAGGCTCGAGCTCACCTACGTTTGGCATTGGTGAGGTTCAAGTCTCATTGATCCGATGAGACTTGAGCTTGTCGGCCTCAAGCAAGCAAGGCTTAGCTTGCATGGAATCGGGTGAGCTCGAGCCTCATTGGCTTGTGGCGAGGCTCGGGTTCACTTGTGGCTAATCGCTAGCCATTGTTGTGGCTGCAAACGATCAAAGAAAGAAAATGAAAAAAATAAAAAATAATTAAAAATAATGTACGGAAGAAAATCAAATCAGATTTTTCATTCCAAACAGCAAAATATATTTTCTAATTTATTTTCAAATTAAGGCAAATACCATAAAATGTTGTTATTTTCCTTGAAAATGACTTTTTGGAAAACATTTTCCACAAAACAAACGAAACTTCAATTTAAAAATAAAATTATATATATATAAATTGTACACTAGATTTGTATTGCATGAGATTGTTTTAACAATACAATTTAAAAAAAAAAATCATAAGAAATAAACTTTCTTAGATTTGGTTAAATGGATCCAGGTATAGGTTAAAAGATTTATATTATGATAAATGAGTCATAATGGGTCAAAAGAGTCAATTTAGGTTGGACTCAAACCCAACCAGATCTACCCATTTGAGAGGTCTAAATGAGTATGTCATGATTATAGAAAAATGAATCCAGTTAATTTATCTCCTATAAATTGAGAAATTGTGCAAACTAGGAGAGAATGCAAAATTGTAACTATTAATTATTAATATAATGTTGAGTGGAAAGACATATTTTGCTCTGGCTCAAACCTTTAGAGCAATTCCCTGGATGAAATACTATTTGCTATGCTTAAGTTTGAACTTGCTAATATCCATCTCGACCATAACTAGGGGTCGTCGATAATACCAAGATCAACTCAAACAGAGCCCATCGGAATTGAAATTTTTGGGTCTTGACCATGATGACATGTAATACATACATAGCAGATATAAACTTTTCGACATCAAACAAGATATTGAAGACAATCTCTCCACCCTAGTAGAAGCCTTAACAAGGTACTCAACTTCGAGCCTCTGGCACTAATTTTGGGTGAACTTTGTGAAGCAACCACAAGAAACAACCCTGAGAGATCTTCTCTTGATCATCAATGGTTGCTCTTCCATTTTCATCTCCTCCTTTCTTCTTCTCCTCCTCCTCCTCCTCCTCCTCCTCCTTGTGTTGCTTCCAGGCCCTGCCATGGACGTGATGGACATGTCCTACAATACAAAACGAAGCACAATTATTGCGAGGTAGGACGAGAACAATAATTTCAAGAACTAATGAGCTGTGCAGATGAGGTAATTTCTAGAGTTGTCGTGTTTTTGGAGAGCAAGCAAAGCATGAAGCATCAGTTTCGAACCCTAATTTGTCATGTATGGAAGGATTTTAAAGTGACTGAGTACAAGTCTATAGCTCATTCACAATATCTTTATGTTATCTTTGTCAAGTCACTGTTTATGGCAGCTTCAATATTGACGAAAGGTTGTAATCAGTGAGGATTTTGCAGATCCCTTTCGACTCTTTTTGAATACGACTTTGGAAATATCATCCTTTTTCTTTCTCATTTGCCCATGTCCACGAAACATAAGCGATGCGGGTACATGACAATTCATATTCTACGAGCCTTATTTTACTTGCTTTAAAGGCGGAACTATAAGTAGGATTGAAAATTTTGAGACAGTCTAAAACTGTAGCCACAACAAAAATTTACTGTTATGGCCGAAGTGATGGGTCCAAGTAACATGATGTAATTCAAAAGCCCAAGCGTGTCCAAAGACCTTACGTTTGTGCATACCTCATAGATGCTTAAGCTAAGATAAGTGAAAAGTCTTATTTTGCCCCGAGCTTCATTGATGAGCACAACAACGTCCCTAATAATTTAATTTGCGCTCAACACTCCTGGTATCAGATCAGGGTGATCCGTCTGCGGTTCCAAACTCTCCTCAGGTCACAGTTGAAGGAAATTTGGGGTTTCAAGAAGAGCCAAAGCTTCAGCTTGAGTTGCAGAAGACGCGCTCACTTTCCTTGCGAATCCATCAACCAGGAGACCTAAGTTGTCTTAAACAATTCAGGTTACAACAATAGCTTCGTTCATTCCAGATTCGAGAGGATTCGATATGATGCTTCCCCCCTTGTTATGCCGTTGATGCCGATGGACAGATGTTTCGTAAAATCATCTTGCCGATTCTAGCAGCTACTTTAGGGATACGTGTACAAAAAGTCATAAATTTATTGCATTTATATTAATTTAGTCTTAAATCTTTTAATAGTGCTAATTTAATTCTAAACATTTTTTTTTTTGGTCGGTCCTACGCTAATCCTACTCTAACACTCACTCTCAGACTTTTGCCATGCCTCCTTGCGGGGCATGGTAAGTCGAAAGCCACTCACGAAATGAAATCGTCCCCACCCCATTCCCCCTCGAAGGTGGGGATTTGACCTCAACCTCCCCCTTCCAAGATGGAAGGGTGGGTGGTTAATTCTAAACCTTTTGACTTAGTGCTAATTTAGCAATAAACCTTTTGATTTCCAATTTAGTACTTTTAGTTAATTTTGGCCAGATATTGCTTACATAGATGCTCACCTCCTTACGTTGCACTGCTGGTGTTGACGTTGATAATTTTTAGTAATATTTTAATTAATTTTTGATTATTTACTTATATTGTTATTTTTTTCTCTCGTTTCTTCTTTTTTTTGTTGGTGACCAACGACAAGTGATTGCTGGCCATCGGCCATAGTGAGGGTCGACCTCACCAGATCTTGCCTGGGTGAGGCCAACCCTCACACAAGCTAAGATGGCCTCGTTGGGTGTTGCCTAGGTGAGGGCGACACCTAGTGAGGTCACCTTGGCCCAAGTGAGGTGAGCTACAGCAAGGGCTCCCCTCGCCAAATCTAGCGAGGCCAACCTGCCCAACCATGGACGATAGCCAATTATCAGCAAAAAGAAGAAGAAAGGAGAAAAAAAAAAAGGAAAAAAAATTATTAAAAATTGTCCACATCAGCACAGTAATATCACGTAACTCCGCTAGCATCAACATTAGCAATATCATGCTAAAATTAGCTAGAGGGACTGAATTGACATTAAGTTAAAATGTTTAAAACTAAATTGTCACTATTAAAAGATTTATGTCTAAATTGATACTAATATAATAGGTTTAGGGCTTTTTTGACACTTTTCTGGCTCGTTTGCATCAGGGTTTCAAAGCTCGAATGACGTAGTTGTTATGCAACTTCGAGATATGGTAAATACCCTAGAACTATGGAAAGAAGTCCAAACGGCACTAAGGTATGATTTAAATTACACAATCATTCATCTATGCTCCACCAAATTGAGAGACTTGTGCATCATCAATCATCTCTCGTTCTTTGTTCTGTTTTCCTTGTTGTATTTTTCCGATAAATTCATGCGTACATATCCATTAGCTATGATCTCTTCAGACATACGATGTGCTTCTAAGTGCACTCTACTCATATTCTTCTAACTTTATTCGCAAGAGTAATCATACAACATTAAGGTAAAAGAAGCAATAGTGGATTTATCTGCAATAGATATGTTCATCGAGATAAGAAATTTCTTCGATGTTACAAAAATCTTGACCCATCAATCGTTCCATGATAGAGTTATTACCGAATAACTCAATTTTATTTTCATCGTAAAAGTGCCTTAGTCTCAGCGGTTATTCAGCTAATCGTGTTTGGACGGACGATAATTGCTTCCTTTTCCGACACAAAGGTGGTTGACGTGGCTGAACCGATAGAGGAACATGGAAACTCGATTCTCATGGACCATTAAATAAAGTGGGTCCCATACGAGGCCCTCCTTTCATGTGAATGGGGCTCAAACGATGCAAATTTGAACCACAGTTCTCAATTCTAAGTTTCGAACACAAAGAATTTGAATCTTGAATGAGGCAAATTTTGTTTTTAGTCATATATTAGCCGGGCTCCTTCATCCATTACCTAACGTCAGTCAATTCCTCTCAATTGTTTCTTTGAGCTCCGGATTGAATCATAGACTCAATCCATTATAGACCTCATGATATATGCGAATTTCCAAAATTCATCAAAACTAAATAGCCCAAAACACTTTAGTTAAACCTACGAATCTTGAGCAAGTTTGAAGCGAATCAAAGCAAATTCATACAAGTTCAAACTGTACTTTCAATTCAAAAAACCCACTAGTAAAAATACAATATCGATATTCAACACAATACCCCGGAAAAAAAAAGGGGGGAAATTCTTGCGAATTCACGAGACAAGATTTAGCTATAGACATTTGCACAAGCAGAAAGGAAAGCAAAAAAAAAAAAGAATTCTCCGTTGAAGCTAAAAACCATTCATGGCGGGGAGCTACTCCGACGGAGCAACGTGCGGTGCTTCTGCAGAGGAAGGATGGACATGGGCCTTCCCGAACACCCGAGACAAAGAGAAACGTCCTCTCCCTCCTCCTCTCGCCGTCCTCTTCTCCTTCTTGCGATCGCCCGTGACCGCGCCCGCGTCCTCAGCTGTCTTCGCCTTCTTCATCTGCTCCTTGTAAAGCTTCCGCATCACGTACACCTCCGCGAGGCTCCCCCCCAGCTGATAGACCCCCGCGCCCGACATTCCTTTCCCCTTCCTTCCGAACCCGAAAAGCTTGGGATCCTGCCGGTCGTGGTGAGCGATGGAGTGGACGCTGCAAATTGTGCAGGGCATGGGGATATGGGGGCGGTATATGTAGAGCAAGAGAGAGAGAGAGAAAGAAGGGGGGTGTCGTGTTGGGTTGGGGGAGCGAGAAGGCGACTCTTGACTTCGCGTCTCGCGGCGAAGCGCTTAGCGTGTTCTGCAGATTTCCCTCCGCGCTTCGCCTCCAAACTTCGTGAGCAAGGCATAAAAGCGACCCCACCCGCCTGGGGAATTCGAACGGGGCGGGCCGGGAGAGGAGGGGATGACGCCAGCCAGGAGGTGGCGTTCCACTCCGGGTTTGGACCAGGTGGGGCGGGGCCGGGGCCATGGGTATCTGGTTCGCTCATCTTTTGTCGAAGGTCGTTTTAAATTCATTCCGGCTCCGTTTGTGACGGTGCCTCAAATTTTTTTTTTTTTTTTAAATTGTAAACATCGTACACTGAATTTTTATTGCACGGAAGTGTTTTACCAATACAATATTTTTGAAAAATCATAAGAAACAAGCTTTTCTAAATTTGGTTAAATGGGTCAATTTTGTTTGAATCATTTATGACCCGACACGACCCGAACTCTCCAATTTGACGGATTTAAATGAGTGTATCTTGATTACAAAAAATGAAATAAGTTGATGTATCTCCTATAAATTGAGAAATCATGCAAAGTAGGAGAGAATGCAAAATTGTATGATAAATTATTAATATAATATTGAGCGGAAAGACATTTTTTGCTCTAACCACATTCTTGAGAGCAAGTCCCTAGATGAAATACTAATTGCTATGCTCGAGTTCGAACCTGCTAATTTCCATTTCAATTATGACCAGGGGTAGTCAATAATACCCAAACCAACCCGACCTGAATAGAATCTACCCGAACTAAATTTTTCAAGTCTTGACCATGATGACATGTAATACATACATAACATGAACATTTCTACTTCGAACAACATATTGAAGACGATCTCTCTACCCCAATGGGAGCCATAACAAGGCGCTCAACTTCAAGCCTCCGGCACTGTTTTTGGGTGAACTTTGTAAAGCCACCTCGAGAAACAACCCCGGGAGTTCCTCTCTTGATCGTCAAAGGTTGCTCTTCCATCTTCATCTCCTCCTTGCTTCTTCTTCTTCTTCTTCTTCATCACCATCATCTTCTCCTTGTACTGCTTCCTCAATAAATAAGCTTCTGCTAGCTCAAGCCCTGCCATGGACGTGATGGACATGTCCTACGATGCAAAACGAAGCGCAATTATTGTGGGGGAGGAGGACAATAATAATTTTAAAAAGTAATGAGCTGAGTAGATGAGGTGATTTATAGAGGTGGCATGTTCTCGGAGAGCAAGCAAAGCATAAAGCATCATCGGTTTCAAACCCTAATTTGTCATCTATAGTGAGACTTGAAAGTGACTGGGTAGAAGTTTATAGCCCGTCACTAATATTTTTTGCGTTATCTTTGCCAAGTCACTGTTTATGGCAGCTTCATTGTGGACAAAAGTTGGCAATGAGGGAGCATTTTGCAGACACCTTTCAACTCTATTTGAATATGACTTAAGAAATATCATCCTTGTTCTTTCTCAGATGCCCATGTCCAGTAAAACTTATGCGATGTGGGTACATGACAATTCATATTCTGTGGCCCTTATTTTACTTGCTTGAAAGACGGAACTGTAAGTAGGATTGAAAAATTCGAGAAAGTCTAAACCTGTGACCACAATATAAATATAATATTATGGCCGAAGTAATGAGTCCAAGTGAAATGATGTAATTCAAAAGCCCAAGCGCGTCAAAAGAGCTTACGTTTGTGCATACGTCATAGAAGCTTAAGCTAAGATGAGCGGAAAGCCTTATTCTGTTCTGCCCCCAGCCTCGCTGATGGGCACAACAACGTCCCTAATAATCTAATTTGCGGTCAACACTCCTCGTATCGGATCAGGGTGATCTGACTGCAATTCCAAACTCTCCTCAGGTCGCAGTTGAAGGAAATTTGGGGTTTCAAGATGAGCCAAAGCTTCAACTTGAGCTGCAGAAGACGCGCTCACTTTCCTTGTGAATCCTCCACCAAGAGACCTAAGTCATCTTAAACAATGTGGGTTACAACGGTAGCTTTGGTCATTCCAGTTTTTAAGAGGAGTGATTATTGCTGGAATCCAAAACATGGAAACTCAATTCTCATGAACCGTTATATCAAATGGGTCCCACATGAGGTTCATCTTTCATATGAACTAGGCTCAAAGGATGCGAATTTAAATTGGGAGTTCTTAAGTTTCAAATGCATAGAATTTAAATCCAAGGCACTTTTCTTTTCACTTGTATATTATCCTAACTTTTTCATTCATTAGCTAGCATCAGTCTCATTTTTCTCGACTATTTCTTTGTGCTCTAGCTTGAACTCCAAATTGAAACATAGACTCGATCAGCTATGGACCTCATGATATGTGTGAATCTCCCAAGACTGATCAAAATTGAATGACCCAAATCACTTAATTCATCATAATGGATTAGACCTACCAATCTCGAGCAAGTCTGAAGCGAATCAAAGCAAATTCCTTCAAGTTCAAACTGTACTTTCAATTCAAGAAATCCACCGGCAGAAATACAATATCAATATCCAACATAATGCCCCCGAAGAAAAGGGAAAATCCTCGCGAACTCACGAGACAAGATTCAGCTATGGACATTTGCACAAGCAAAGAAAAAACAAAAAAATCCCAACTGAAGCTAAAAACCATTCATGGTGGGGAGCTACTCCAAGGGAACAACACGGGGCGCCTCTGCAGAGGAAGGATGGACATGGGCCTTCCCGAACACCCGAGACAAAGAGAAACGTCCTCTCCCTCCTCCTCTCGCCGTCCTCTCCTCCTTCTCGCGATCGCTCGCAACCGCGCCCGCGTCCTCAGCCATCTTTTCCCTCTTCATCTTCTCCTTGTAAACCTTCCGCATCACGTACACCTCCGCGAGGCTCGCGCCCGGCTGATAAACCCCCGCGCCCGACATTTCTTTGCCCTTCCTTCCGAACCCGAAAAGCTTGGATTCCTGCCGGTCGTGATGAGCGATGGAGTGGATGCTGCAACTTATGCAGGGCATGGGGAAGGGGTGGCGGTATATATAGAGAGAGAGAGAGAGAGGGGGGTGTGGTGTTGGGTTGGGGGAGCGAGAAGGCGACTCTGACTTTGCCTCCTGCGGCAGGGCGGTGAGCGTGTTCCGCACGTTTTCCTCCGCGCTTCGCCTCCAAACTTCGTGAGCAAGGCAAAAGGCACGCGCCCGCCCGAAAGCGACCCCACCTGCCGCTAGGGGTGAGCGCGGTTCCCGGTTCTTAAAGGATCGGTTCCGGTTCCCGGTTCCATTTTTCCAGAGCCGGCGTCCCATCCAGGTTCGGTTCCACTTGGAACCGGAACCGGAACCGGAAGCTCGGAACCGGAACCGGAACCGGTCGCGGAACCGGTTTCGGGCCGGTTAGGGTTCCAAAAGGAACCCCCTCCCTCGTATAGTTTTGGTAACGTGCGTGTATGTTATAGTTTTTTTTGGTAACGTGCGTACGTTATAGTTTTTTTTGGTAACGTGCGTGTACGTTATATTTTTTTTTTGGTAACGTGCGTGTACGTTATAGTTTTTTTTTTTTTTTTTTTTTGGTAACATGCGCGTACATTATATTTTTTTTTTTTGGTAACATGCGTGTATGTTATATTTTTTTTTTTTGGTAACGTGCGCATACGTTATAGTTTTTTTTGGTAACGTGCGCGTACATTATATTTTTTTTTTTTTTTTGGTAACGTGCGCGTACGTTATAGTTTTTTTTGGTAATGTGTGTGTACGTTATATATTTTTTTTGGTAACGTGCACGTACGTTATAGTTTTTTTTTGGTAATGTGCGCGTACATTATAGTTCAAATCTGAAAATAAAAAAAAAAAAAAAAAAAAAAGAACCTCTTGGAAACTGGAACCGACCCCGAAACTGTGACGGGTAGGTTCAGTTTCTGCTTCGGGACGGGTAGGTTCAGGTTCCTCATTTTGAGGAACTGTGCACAGGGTAGGTTCCAGGGTTAGACGGAACCGAACCGGAACCTGGAACCGCTCACCCCTACGCCGCCAGGGGAATCCGAACGGGAGCGCGATGCGATTGGCGGGGCGGGAGAGGAGGGGATGACGCCAGCCAGGAGGTGGCGTTCCACCCTGGGTTTGGACCAGATGGGGCGGGCCGGGCGGGGCGGGGCTCGGCGGTATCCAGCTCGCTCGTCTTTCGTCGAAGGTCGTTTTAGATTCATTTCGGCTCTGTTTATGATGGTGCTTCAATTTTTTTTTAAGAAAGATATTATAAATATGGTACATTAGATTTATATTACATGAAAGTGTTTTAGCGATACAATTTTTTTAAAAAAAATCATAAGACATATCCTTTCCTATATTTGATTAAATGGGTCGGGACGGGTGAGGTTGGTATTGGTTGAAAATTGTGTATTACGTTAAATGGGTTATAAACAAATTAAATTGGGTTTAACCATTTATGACCCGACCCGACCTGCCCGTTTGATAGGTCTGGATGAGTATGTCATAATTACAGAAAAATAAATCGAGTTAATTTGTCCACTATAAATTGAGAAATTGTGCAAACTTAGAGAGAGTGCAAAATTTGTAGCCATTAACTATTAATATAATGTTAACCACTAGGGGTTCGCCCCAGTGGCCACCCTTCCATCTTGGAAGGGGGAGGTTCGGGGTTCGGGGTTCAAATCCCTACCTTCTTAAGAGGGATTGGGGTGGGGACGATTTCATTTCAAGAGTGGGTTTCGACTCCCCACGCCCGCAAACGAGGCGGGGGGCAAAAGTCGAAGTGAGTGTTAGAGTAGGATTAGCGTGGAATCGACCAAAAAAAAAAAACTATTAATATAATGTTGAGTGGAAAGACATATTTTGCTCTAACCACAATCTTTAGAGCAATTCTCTAGATGAAATACTATTTGCTTTCATCTTGACCATGATTAATGATTGTCAATAATACTCGGACCGACCCGACCTAAACAAAACCCACTCGAATTGAAATTATTGGGTCTTGACCATGATGACATGTAATACATTCATAGTAGACATAAACATTTCGACATCAAACAAGATATTGAAGATGATCTCTCTACCCTAATGGGAGCCATAACAAGGCACTCAACTTCGAGCCTTCGGCACTGATTTTGGGTGAACTTTGTGAAGCAGCCACGAGAAACAACCCTGAGAGATCTTCTCTTGATCATCAATGTTTGTTGTGCCATCTTCATCTCCTCCTTGTCTCTTCTTCTTCTTCATCTTCTCTTTGTGCTGCTTCCTCAGCAAATAAGCTTCTGCTAGCTCAGGTCCTGCCATGGACGTGATGGACATGTCCTACGATACAAAACGAAGCGCAATTATTGTGGAGTAGGATGAGAACAATTATTTTAAAGAACTAATGAGATGAGAGATGAGAGATGAGGTAATTTATAGAGGTGGCAAGTTCTTGGGGAGCAAGCAAAGCATGAAGCATTAGCCTCGAACCCTAATTTGTCATATATAGAGGGACTTTAAAGTGACTGGGTACAAGTCCATAGCTCATCAACGATGTCTTTATGTTATCTTTGCCAAGTCACCGTTTATGGCAGCTTCAATATTGACAAAAGGCGGTAATGAGTGAGGATTTTGCGGATCTCTTTCAACTCTATTTGAATATGACTTAGGAAATATAATACTTGTTCTGTCTCACCTGCCCATGTCCAATAAAACTTAAGCGATGCGGGTACATGAAAATTAATATTCTATGGGCCTTAGTTTGCTTGCTTGAGAGACAGAACTATACGTAGGATTGAAAAATTTGAGACAGTCTAAAACCGTAACCGCAATATAAATTTATTGTTATGGCTGAAGTAATGGGTCCAAGTAAAATTATGTAATTCAAAAGCCCAAGCGCGTCCAAAATGCTTACGTATGTGCATGGGTCATGGAAGCTTAAGCTAAGATTAATGGAAAACCTTGTTCTGCCCCGAGCCTCATTGGTGAGCACAACGACGTCCCTAATAATTTAATTTGCGTTCAACACTCCTCGTATCAGATTAGGGTGATCTGACTGCAATTCCAAACTCTCCTCAGGTCGCAGTTGAAGGAAATTTGGGGTTTCAAGAAGAGCCGAAGCTCCAGCTTGAGTTGTAGAAGATACGCTCAATTTCCTTGTGAATCCATCGACCAAGAGACCTAAGTTATCTTAAACAATGCAAGTTACAACATTAGCTTCATTCGTTGTAGTTTCGAGAGGATTCAATATGATGTTTCCCCCCTTGTTATGCCGTCAATGCTGATGGAAAGATGTTTTTGTAAAATCATCTTGTTGATTCTAGGAACTAGTTTGGGGATAAGTGTCAAAAAAATCCTAAAACTATTGCATTTATACCAATTTAATCCTAAACATTTTAATGGCACCAATTTAGTCCTAAATATTTTGACCTAGTACCAATTTAGTCTTACATCTTTTGATCTCTAATTTAGTTATTCCAGCTAATTTTGACCGGATATTACTAATATGATGCCTACTCGCTTATGTGGTACTACCGATGTTGACGTTCACAAAGTTTCAATAATTTTGCGATTTTTTTCTCTCATTTCTTCTTTCTTTTGCCAATGACTAACCACACGTGATAGTCGGCCATTGACCATGGTGAGGTTGAGCCCCAGTGAGGGTTGGCCTCTCCAAGTTTGGCTTGGGCGAGGCCGACCCTTGTACAAGCTAGGACGGCCTCATTGGGCATCACCTGGGCGAAGGCAATGCCTGGTGAGGTCACCTTAGCCTGGGTGAGGGCAAGCCCCAACAAGGGCTCACCTTGCCAAATCCTCAGGCGAGGGTTGGCCTCGCCAAGGCCAATTCTCATGAGGCCAGCCCTTTTGGTCGTGGACAGTGGCTGGTCATCGGCAAAAGGAAAAAAATAAGAGAGAAAAAAAAAAGCAAGGAAAAAGAAGAAATAATATAAGTCTACGTCAACGCAAGCAATGCCACGTAACCTTGCCAACATCAGTGGTAACAATATCACGTCAAAATTAACCAAAATGACTGAATTGGCATTAGGTTAAAAGGTTTATAACTAAATTGGCACCATTAAAAAGTTTAAGTTTAAATTGGCACCGGTATAATAGGTTTAGGGCTTTTTTGACATTTTTTCTAGCTAGTTTGCATCAGGTTTCAAAACTCGAATGACATAGTTCTTGCGCAATGTTCAGTATGATTAAAATCACACAAGCATTCCTCTATGCTTTGCCATATTGAAAGACTAGCACATCATCAATCATCTCTTGTTCTTTCTTCATGTTTTCCTAGTTGTATTTTATCGATAAATACATACTTACGTATCCATTACCTATGGTCTCTTCAAATTTACAATGTGCTTCTAAGTGCACTCTATTCATATTCATCTAACTTTATCCACAAGAATATTCACATAACATTAAGGTAAAAGAATCACTAGTGGATTTATCAGCAATAGATATATTTATTGAGATAAGAAATTTCTTCGATGATATAAAAATCATGACCCATCAATCATTCCATAATTGAGTTATTACCGAATATCTTCATTTTATTTTCAGTAGTTATTCAGCTAATCATGTTTGGATGGATGGTAATCGCTTCCTACTCCGACACAAAGGTGGCTGGCGTGGTTCAACCAAGAGAGGAAGAAATGCTGCCACTGAAACATGGAAACTCGGTTCTCACGAATCGTTAAATCAAGTGGATCCCACATGAGGCCCGTCTTTCATGTGAGCGGGGCTCGAACGATGCGAATTCAAAGCGAGGGTTCTCAAATTTCAAACACAAAGAATTTGAATCTTGAATGAAGCAAATTTTCTTTTTAGTTGGATATTATCCGGACTACTTCATCCATTAGCTAATGTCAATCTCATTTCTCCCAAGTGTTTCTTTGTGCTCTGGATTGAACTATGGACTTGATCCGCTATGGACCTCAAGATTCATCGAAACTAAATAGCCCAGATCACTTAACTCATCATGGATTAGACCTACCAATCCCGAGCAAATCTAAAGTGAATCGAAGCATATTCCTTTAAGTTTGAAGTGTACTTTCACTTCAAGAAATCCACCAGTGGAAATATAACATCAATAATCCAACAGGAAATCCCCCAAAAAAAGGGGAAAAATCTCGCGAACTCACGGGACAAAATTTAGCTATAGACATTTGTGCTAAGCAGAAAGAAACGAAAACAATAAAAAAAAAAAAAATCCCAGCTGAAGCTAAAAACCGTTCATGAGCGGGGAGCTACTCCGAGGAAGCAACACGGGGTGCTTCTGCAGAGGAAGGATGGACATGGGCCTTCCCGAACACTCGGGACAGAGAGAAACGTCCTCTCCCTCCGCCGCTCGCCGGCCGCTCCTCCTTCTTGCGGTCGCCAGCGTCGTCCGCCGGCGCCGCCTCCTTCGCCTTCTTCATCTTCTCCTTGTAAAGCTTCCTCATCACGTACGCCTCCGCAAGGGCCGTGCCCGGCTGACAAACCCCCGCGCCCGACATTTTCCCCTCCCTTCCTTCCGAACACGAAGATCTTTTTCCCGAGGATTTCCGCTGGCGTGATGGGCGATGGAGGGGATGTTGCAAATTCTGCAGAGCATGCGGATGTGGGCGTGGTATATATAGAGAGAGAGAGAGGGAGAGACAGGCGAGACGGCGATTCTGACTTTGTCTCTTGGCGGGCGCTTAGCGTGTTCTGCGCATTTTCCTCCGTGCTTCGCCTCCGATCTTGGTGCGCAAGGCAAGGCACGGGCCCGCCCGAAAGCGACCACTTCCAGTGGAATTCGAGTGGGAGCGTGACGTCATTGGCGGGCCGGGCGGCGGGCGGCGGGCGGCAGGCGGCAGGCGGCAGACGGAGGGGGACGAAGTCAGCGATGAGGTGGCGTTCCCCCATGGGATAAACTAGATGGGTGGGCCAGGAGGGGGAATGACGTCAGCAAGGAAAATGAATTATTTAGAAACAATTTTGATTGATTGCATTACTTAAAATGATTAGTTGATAAAAAATAGTTTTATTATCGATAATAATTTATATTTGAATATTTTCGCGAAGTATAAAAATATGGCTTTTTATTTAATTTGTAAACAAGATAAGTTTACCAATGTTTTAAAAAATTATTTTTTAAATCATTCGTATTTAGCAAAATATATGCACCCGTTTTTCCAATTCTCAATGGGCGAGCAGACGTCAACATGATTGCATTCGGAAACAGACGTCCCGGCCGGTGGGATCTGAAATGGCTCGTGTTCCGTTGACCCCACGAAACATGTGGACCAGGATGAGTTGAATTTAGGGCAAAGATCATGCTGAATCGAAGTCCATTATAGGTTGTCTGGCCCATGGCAGTTGAATGCGCACGCCAGAATAGCCCATTCTAGTTCCAAGCCCAAATGGGCAAATTTTAGAGCCTCGGAAGGAGGATCAAAGTGTCAACAACTTATAATTATTTTCCTATTTTGTTAGGTAAGTAAACCTTAGGTCCACGAAATAGCTATGCAGATTCAGGCAAGATGTGAGTCGAAACCCTGACTGGGCCGCTCGAATCCGAAATTTGCAATCGGAAGTCTTGAGAATCAAAGGCGTGTCATGAGCCTAATGCGCACATAAAATTCCGTTCTCTATCAATTGAACAAAATGGAGATTCTCTATGCCCCCGCCCGAAGCCTTTGTCTTAGGGTGTCAATAAATCTACCATTGTTATGTTAGCCATAACAATGGTCGATTGTGCACTTCGGCATGGAGAGAGTCGACGGCCAATGGCAAGGATTGGATGGAATCGCGACTAAAGTCCGAGTTTTTATTTGGTGCATTTGAGCTCTCGTGTTAATTTTTTGTCGGGCGGGCCGAAGTTTATGTTTTCTTCCCCTCCCGCCGCTATTGAAATAGCCTTTCTAGCTATATTTTCTGCTACTCCGCCCATTTCATAAAGTATTCGACCTGATTTAACGACAGTTACCCAATATTCGGGAGATCCTTTACCCGAATCCATGTGTTTCCGAAGGTCTTACCGTAACTGGTTTGTCTGGAAATATATGTACCCATATTTTTCCACCACGGCGCACATTTCTTGTCATTGCTCGTCGCCCCGCTTCTATTTGTCTAGATGTGATCCAAGCGGGTTCAAGTGCCCGAAGAGCATATTTACTGAAACAAATACGATTACCTCGATAAAGCCCACGATCATGGAACTTTTTCAGCTATAGTAGAGAATAGGAAGGACTTGAATTCATCTTTAAAAACTTAGATCTTATGATGGGATAATAGATTAATAGGTATGGACCCCTTTGAAATTATCATGCTGTCTACTATTTGAAAATATGTCATTAGTATGCATCAGAAGAACGCCGTTTGTTCCTTTATTTAAAAAAGGAAAAATATTTGACACCCACAAGCTACGACCTCCAAGGTGAGAGGAGTATTACAGGAACCAGACGAGAACGAGCAACCCTCACAGTAACCAAAGAGGCATCACTTCAGCAGAGATTTTAGCCTCCTTGAAGCTTCCAACATGCACTCCCTGCTCCCGAACGCGCTCACCCTTATGTAGCCTTCGCCGCCGGGGCCAAACCCGGCCCCCGGGACGGTCACGATGTGGGCCCTCTCCAGGATCTCGTTGAACACCTCCCAGGAGCTCCGGCCCGGGAACTGCACCCACGCGTACGGCGCGTTCTTGCCGCCGTAGACTTTTAACCCGAGGGACGTGAACGCATCGATGATTATGTTTGCGTTCTCGTGGTAGTAGTCTATGGATCTGCAGAGAGCCTGAGACAAGAGTTGGAAATCTTCTGTTAGATTATTGTTCTCGGTTGCTTTCGAAAGGTCGAGAAACTGTTAGACAGAACGTCGATGTCGATTGATTTGATCACCTGGTAACCATCTGCAGAGAGGCAAGCTAGGCCTCCTGCCTGAGAGATGCTCGATGCGCCGTTAAAGCATGTGCACATGATGCGATTGAAGTCCTTTCTGACCGGAAATCCGTTCGAGTACTTCAGCTCCTTCGGCACGACGGCCCAGCCGAGGCGGACACCCGTGAACCCGGCAAACTTAGAAAAGGAAGAGATCTCTATTGCGACCTGCGCATAAAGAACCCTAGTCAACTTTAATCACCTGCGCATAAAGAACCCTAGTCAACTTTGATCACGCCTCAATTTTTCCACCATTCGAGCTTAGGTAACGTTCTAACAATCTTCTAGGTCATCGTGAGGGTTATAAGTGTGAAATGAAACAAACCTCCTTGGCTCCGGGGATCTCAAAGATCGACCTAGGGCTATCGTCCGAAATGTACGAAGCGTACGCGGAGTCATGAACTATGATCGACCCGTTCAACTTGGCGAACTCCACAAGCCGCTCAAGCTGCGGTCGGGACGCGGCGGTGCCGGTCGGATTGTTGGGAGAGCAGAAGAAAATGACATCGGTTCGTGGGGTCGTCGCCAGGTCGGGGAAGAAGTCGTTCCAAGGACAACATCTCATGTACACGATGTTCTGAAACTTCCCGGTTTCCTCCTGGAACTTGCCCGCTTGACCCACGATTATGCTGGAATCCACGTAAGCCTGTCCATGGGGAAACATGGTTTTTTTTCTTGAGTACTTTTGACAGCTTAGTCCACGTAAAATTTTCAACTTTTCTTGCGCCATATGTTCGCTTTATGGTGTTAACTTTTCATGCTATAGAATTATCATCGTAATTACCGGAAAAGTTGGGTCCTGAACAGCAATTGTCACTCCGGATCCCAGGAGCATCTGTTGGAGAAAATAAACATCATGAGGGTTCTCAAGCAATATTAACTCTGCATTTCATTGAACCAAAAAAAAAAAACGACCTTAAATGATAATCGTTAGCTTTCGGCTAAGAAAAGGTCTGTCATCCTTAATGATGGCCAAAAATGACAAAAATAGTTATCCTAACTTCATGTACAATGTAAATAATATACTTAGAACATTTATTTCTCGACAATATTTACATGTCTATGATGGAATACACATAAAATTAAGATATTTTTTGGATATTATTTTATACACTAATAAGTGAGGATGTAGGATAAATGACATTTGTGTATAATTACGTTAATCGCCAATCTACATATAACATATCTAATGTGACTCGTGGAGACCACTTTTTCTCTAGCAACATTTCTTGTCCTACTTTCATTTTTTTTTCTTGCTTTCTCTAGTAACATTGCATTACCTGGAGGCGAGAGATGTCGCCTTGGGCACCGTCCGATACGAAAACTTCGTCCCACTCCACTCCCTTATCTTTGTAAACGACATTTGCGATAGCCTCCCTCAGATCCTTCACAGAAGCCAAGTCGAATCTTAATAACTCGAGTGTAGACAAGACAGCAACGACTGGACATAAGCTTCATTAAAATAAGAAGAAGAAGAAGAAGACGACGCCCTGGTGACGTGATCACTCATGCACATGATGTCCTTCTTATGACGCAACGCATTTGCAATTTTCATTTGAAACCCTAATTATTGCACTATTCTTTAACCTTAACGTCGTGGATTATAAAGCAAAGTAAGGTGGTCCATCTCATTTTTGGCTGTCAGTATGAGAACCAGAAGTTTGACCTTTGCATTGGGAACGCCACGCGAAACAACCCGTTGGCCATCTCACGTTCTCATGTGAGCAGGTATGGCTTGATTCACTGAACTCAAGAGCGGCCACCACCTAATACGTCCAAAAAGGGTCTTTCATCGTTCTTTGGTTTGGCATCTTATATGTTGATACGGATTATTATCCATACTATGAATTAAGTGTAAGAAAAAAAAAACGATTTTCGAGGGCATTGATGTAATAATTATATGTGTTAACTTTACCTATTGCTCGTGATAACTAAAATTCTGGCAACATCCATGGCTATTGCTCTCCTATGTATGATCGCTACAGTATATTCTTTCACTTCCTAGGTACAAATATTTGATAAAGAAGCATATTTGGAGGTACTCATTCATGGCTGGGATTTGGCAGTTGATAATGATGGTCTTTGAAGCAGAATCTTTACGGGGAAGTATTGTATCAGTATGTAGGGCTTAATTCCCAAACAAAGACAAATCGTTGAAGGCTTGAGATAAGCGAATTTTCCTATAAGGTAGCCTGACACAAGTTCTCGGGAATTGCGTGATTCAAAAGCTTAAATCTAGTCTTGGCGATGGAGCACTTTGGTCACATGACTCATATCAAAAGCTTAAATTTTCCACGAATATATAATCAGGGATGGCTAGAAAAATAATGCTCAATGCTCGTAATTCCTCCATGCAAAAAAACCCTAAAAGGACCCACAAAAGATAGGATTATATCAGTCCTCTTCCTATTTTGTAAGCACTATGTACGTGGAAGTCAAGCAATAACTTTCCGCGAGAGTTTCCAGCTCGAAAGCTAACATTATTTATGACGCAAGCGATCAATCATACATGCACAACATTTCTAGTACATGTGTAGCTCAAGGTTCATTCACAAGTTTAAGCCTAATCAAGACGCTTCCTCCTTTATTTTCTGACCCTCAAATTTAAAGAATCCCGGCGAGTAGATTCAAAATCTCGATTGTACATAGTTTAGGAAGACAATTATCTATGTTGAATATAATCCCATTTTGTTTCCGCCATGAGAGCTTGCTTGTACAAGAAACAATGCATAAATGCACGTGCAAAAAGTATTAGGTCTTCGCCCACTTTGGCAAGGGCTAGGTTACCACAACGAGGAAAGGACATTTCCTAGTATCTGCCTTAGAAAAGTCACTCCCATTATAGAGATTATATGGTCCAACTCTTTCGAACATGTTTTGTTGTTGCAAGATTATATAATAAGATGGGTCACAAGAGCTTACTCTAGGGATTTATACCTTGTACCTGACTTGGATTTGACTGACTCTTAAATATAAAAACAAGTCATATAATAAGATGGGTCACAAGAGCTTACTCTAGGGAGTTGATACCTTGTACCTGACTTGGATTTGACTGACTCTTAAATATAAAAACAAGTCAAAGTCTAATTTGAAAAGTCAAAACGAATAGCCAGGTGTAGAGGTTGCCCCTAACTTTTTCGTTTTGCGTTTTTGACTTTTAAGTGACATATGCATGAACAGGATCCTATGGTCATGAATAGTAACAATTTTTTATATGTTATTAGTGGTTTCTAGAGCAACAACCACAATAATAAGTATTTTAAAAATTTTCAAGGTGAATCTCATGTCAATAAATATTCCTCTAATACCGTAGACTAGACAAGATGCTAACCAAATTTTAGGTGGATAGCCCATCTAAGGACCGTTCACACTTGGTACAATGAGAAATTGAATTTATGTGGCGCACCTAATTCACACATCGAGTCTATTCTATACCGATTGAGCACATATCACGTGATTTAATTAAATACTTTACCGATGAGAATAATCAACTAATATTTTACCTTGTTTCCTTGCTCATCTCCATATCCTGTGTATCCCGCATCGGTGGAAAGAGCAAGTGCTTTCTGCAACAGGAAACCAAATCAATAAAGAATCACTTAGGTATAAGATGGAAAGATAAGAAATTATCCTAACCCTACCCACCACTTTCCTCAAGAAGGAGGAGGAGAGAGAAACTGTTCCATTAAAAATAGTAGCGTAAGAACAAGTTCCAGTATGAGGAGAGAGAAATGAACCACGTGCTTTGACTTTCAACCTCTGTTTAGATTCAGCTAGGGCAACCCGGAGATTGAGGAAGTTTCTTGATCATTTGGCATGTCCTTACCTGGCTATTGCGCTATCATGTTGGGTTGCACGAGTTTTCAGGGGAAGGAAAAGAAGGATCTTGTTCGGGACCATGATGTCCTGGACAATCATGTCTTGCCTGGCTATTACAGACACATGGTTATCTTCGCTCACTTATTTTCCACATTATTTTTTCTAGTCCAGAGACAATGAACGTAGCACAATCTTTTGGAAAAGGGTATCCTCCCCGAGTCGGTTCTTAATTATTGTTGACTTATAACTTAGTCGCCAGATTCGTTCGTGGATCTTACTTGGTGCTAACTTCTCCAAAATAATGCAATGGACATATTATAATGGGTATTTGAATGAGCAAGCCAATTTCCAAGCATTCTGTAAGATTTTCTCATAACGATTTGTAAAATATTTTTGTAACTCAATTCTTTATAGCTTTGCTATTTCTTTCGTGGACTCTGTTATAGGTTACACGTTACTTGTAATTTGGGATTGAATTTTTTACTTAGAAGAGTAAGATTCATACCAAGAAGAACGGTTCAAGGTCTACTAAAGCATGCTTTAGAAGTTTCATTTTTGTAGTGTTTGTGATAGGCATTCTTTGAACGTGGAATGTGATTCACCCATTCAAAGGTACCGTCGTAATTCATCATGACACTTTGTAAATCCATTTACTAAAATAAACATTAAGCTGCCTAGTATTTTACTATAGAAGCAGATTTATCTATCCTTCAACGAAAAAAAAAAAGGTTCATTCAAAGCACTATAAGTCATGCATGTAATAATGCAGTCAAGTCTCAAGTATTTGACCAAATGCAATCAAAGTCCAAAATATCTTTAAAAAGGTGCAAATAAGTCCTATGATAGTCCTTCTGAAAAATGACTTGCGTGACAATTGAAAAGTATCTACGCAATTAACTTATATCACTCTTATCAATGGGAGGACTCGGTTGCATTCTAGATAAAATTAATTGAAGGTTTGAATTGATCAATTAAAAGGCTGAATCTTCGATCATGTTCTGTACTCTATCATTGACTCTGGGTACACTTTCTTTTCGTCCTTTGACCATTTAGCCTCTGGGGCCATCGAAGGGGGGGGGGGTGGTCTATAAGACCCACCAAAAAAATCTCTAAACCTAAAAAGAACCATCCTGAAGGTCAACTCAAACATCGACATTACCGATATCTGTCTGCATAAAGTCCTTTACCTGGGCCATGGCCGATGTTATGATGTGGGGAATAGGCCGTGTCGTGTCGCGTATTCCGAGCTTTATCAACTTTGCATGCGGGTACTTCTCAGCGTGTTCAGCCTCGCGAATCGAAATCTTTAATCCCACAACCGAAACAACAACAATAAAAGAAAAACATTATATGTCAGGAGAGCAAACGAAATCTCAACGGAAAAGAACTCGTCTTGATCGATCGTCACGGATGAGAGCTGACCTCGGGAAAAAGATAACCATTTTTCAGGCTTTCCATGTTGACATTTCGGGGGACTTTGGTGCAATGACCTGTGATTGGTCTCGGAAGTATGTGTTAGATACGAGAATTATTAGAAACTTCGATGCCAATGGTCCATTCGAACGACCCAAGTTTGAAATATATCAGTACACATAAAACTAAGTCAAACACATAATGGACCGATCAACTTAGAGAGGGAGAGAGAGAGAGAGAGAGAGAGAGAGAGAGAGAGAGAGAGAGAGAGAGATGGAACGAGGACATGACTGACGATCATCACGTTTGGGGTTGACGAAGAGTAATCCACCCACTTGCTCAAGATGAAGAACAGAACGTACGCCCTTTTGACTAGAGAGAGAGAGAGAGAGAGAGAGAGAGAGATGGAACGAGGACATGACTGACGATCATCACGTTTGGGGTTGACGAAGAATAATCCACCCACTTGCTCAAGATGAAGAACAGAAGTACGCCCTTTTGACTTTGTGAGTGGACACTATCAATTTATTTATATTTTTCTCCAGGTTGAATTCTAGAAAAGCACGCATGGAGAGATGTTGAAATGCCAACTTTGCAACGACCACGTACATGTAAGACCATCATTCACGTTTGGATGTATACGTGCTTTCCTTTTTGCCATTTTTTCATCTTTGGACTTTTACTTTAAACAAATGAAATTTTGGGTAACCAATTCTTATTGTTGAAAAAAGAGAGGAGAAAAAAAAATCCATTTTCTCATGGTGGTCAGACTAATCGAAGAATCTTGTCACGTGATACTTCTAGAGAGAAATTCGTGCGGTGTTAGCAAAGTGAGATTGACAGAGAAAAGGGTTCTATCGACCTGTGCAGAAATCCTCGCTATCAAAAGCTGATTTGTTCCAATGAAGTTATGAGTATATATGGTCGATAAGAATAATGTGTTTGTGTGATATGTCATGATTTTAAATCGTTTAATCATGCCGCCCATGGATCAAGATTGCACTAGTCCTATGGAAAGTGCATATTCTCAGCGCCATGAGATCTACTAGGATAGACTTACCAAGTCTTGCCTTGTCCTCCAATGCCAGACTGCAAATCACCCTGAAAACACAATGAACGTGGAAAGTTACTTTAGAAGAGTACCTACACGATAACTCCGAATACATCTTCCTCATCGAGCTATCTAATCCAACTTCATACGTGGTCAATAAGAGAGATTGAGAGAGAAATTTGAAATCCTCATGCGTAACGCAATATACCAGACCTGGACGAATAGAGCCTTGGATGGCGGGAAGAAGCTGCATGAGGCATGCAAAAGCGAGAGGATGGTAGGTGAAGATACATGGCTCCCCCTTCTTCGAGATCAGACACTCCTCGGTATCGAAAGAGCAAGAGAATGATGCGATAGATCGAATGATATGTGAGCTTAGGAAGGAATTAGAGGGCCGGTCGGAACCCAATATATAGGGCTCGCGAACAAAGACCTGGAAAAAAGATTGACCATTCGGTAGTTGGCGGATATCTAACTCGCCATCTGGTATTTTCTCAGGAACTTCCAGGAAAAGAACAAAGGGAGATGAGATGGGGGCTCACGCAATCCCATCAATCATCTGGCCTCCCTCTCTCTCTCTCTCTCTCTCTCTCTCTCTCTCTTCCTTTCTTTTGGGCCTTCGTTTTTTAGCATGAATTATTAGTTCCTTAGTCTAACATGGAGAGATATGAACACTCTTGCATCCCACATGCATACGTAAAACCCTCAAACTTCAAAGTACTTGCTCTCAAAATGTGCTTCGTTTATGTGGAAAGTTTGTGCGGAGGGCATACTTTCCCCGAAATTGCATTGCCCTTTTGGCCTTTAAGAGTCCATGACAAACTGTCGCATGCAAATCAGCTTGCCTTTAGTGACTAAACAAGGAAAAATGAAATCCAAGCAAACATCGCATGGATTCTAGGAACCTGCCCCGAAGTTTACGTTCCGTGCAACTTAGCGCCCCCCCGAGAGCCGAGGTCAAACGTAGGAAACGAGGACGGGACTTTGAAAAAAAAAAAAAATACTTCGAACCCTGCTTTCAGCAGCTTCAACGTTATTCTCATCTAATCTGCTTTACTAAATTAACATTCAACAAGGAGCCAGCTGGTTCCAAGCAAGTTTCGAACCGTCTTCTACGCTTTGGACGCAGCTTGTTCAACAAGAGAGGTCGCACACCATCTGCCGATGTATGTTACGTTACATAGGTTATCCGCTACTCGTGTTGTGAAATTTCCCTTCGTTTCGCAAGTATACGCCGATCTAATGCGTGAAGCCAAGTGTCATCTGGTCATTTACATAGTTGATTGGCGATGCATCATTTCCTCGGCTTTTCCAAGAGCCGTCGACAGTTGAAAAGTGATCGAGACGCCAATAGAAGCATCGCGTGTGGAATCTTTGTCTTATTACCATCCTTGTCAGTTGTCACACACGAATCATCTCCATACCATGAATGTGTAGTGCACTTTTTTTTATATTGGGAAAATTCATGGCTTAAATAGGTTCATACATGTTAGATAAATTGCCTAAGGTGCAGGGCTGGCCTGTCCCCGAGCGGCAACAAGTTAGGCAGTCCGAAGACCACCCTACTGTATATAAGCCGTCCACCAAAAATTTAGACATGTCTATCTAAATTAAAATTGACTGCACCCTTATCTATCCAAAAAATCAGTCCAATTTTTTTTTGAAGAACATATGTTTTTCGTAATTGAGGGTTTCGAAATGTTTACGATCACTTGATGTAATTTTCACATGGGGAAAATTTTTCATGTTATGGAAGATTTAGAATAAATGATCTTATCTTTCTTATGATCAGGAAATGAAATGACACAAATTACAAAATCTTATGGGCACACATCAAGGTTCATATTTTCCATCAACTCATTGTTTATTGACAATTGCAAATATTTGAATATCCACCCATATGCGAAATAAATTGGGATAGAATCTAACTCTAATATAATATTAGAATGTTAGACCCAAAAGCTTAAATGATAGGTGAAGAAAAATCGCATGTTCCCATGATCAAAAGATGTGCGATATTGCAACACTAGCAACACCACGTTTTTATGAAGTAGGTTGCTTTTTGTTCTGAAAGCAAACAAATTATTCTTATTTAACCAAATCAACAGTTGATAGTTGAAGAGTTCAAACCGTTAGATTAAGACCCTCAAGCGCGCACTAGGTTTTGGCTAGATAAAAGTGTGAAAGTATATAAAAAGATTGCAAAATTACGTGGCTGGCAAGACTTAAACTGAGACCCTCTTATTTTGATATGGATTTGACCAGAAACTCCATGAAATCATGGGGATGAAGATTTGTGAAAGTAGAAGGGTTTAATTAGACAATCATAAAAGTATGGGGACGAAAATTATAATATTACATAAGATATGATAAGGTTACTATCAACTATTTAAAAAAAACAAATTGTTTTCATGTAAAACATGGGTTAATATTTAAATATGTTAGGAGAAACCACGGTCTTCCTTACTCATCACCTGGTCGTTGCCAATATGAAAACAAAATATCTCTACAATGACCTTTTTATGTAGAAATACTCATCAGGGACTTTTTCCCTGCTAGTCGTTTCCCATAAGAATACAAATTTCTCTATTGCAAACTTCAATGCAGAAACAATCAATGGGAGCTTTTTCTGAACTTGCCAGACTCTTGAATCCTGTCGGATTACATCATATTGGAGTACACCAATAAATGAATGAGAGTCCAATATCATAAAAGTATAGAAAAAAAAATTAAAAAAATTAAAAATCTATTGCACTTTATCAATTTAATTATAAATATTTTCACACTTTATCAATTAAGTTATTCTCAAAAATTTTGATTGAAAATCGTAATGTGAACGTCGACCATACAATGTAGCACAGTCGATATTATCGTAGATAATTTTTTCAAAAATAAATTTTATTATCGCTTTTTTCTTCTTCTCAACCAAATTTGTCAAGGGCCATGACCCTCACCAACAACCAACAAGGGCTTGTGGGTTCTCGCCCAACGATTGCGACTCTCACTAGCCAAAATGAAAGGAATTAAAAAATAAATAATAAAATAAAATAAAAGAACAAAAAAATAATATATATTATTAAAAAATTATACACGTCAACGTCGTCATGCCACATAAGATGATCAATGTTCATGTCAATGATTTCCAACTAAAATTGATCAAATGACTCAAATGGCAAAACATCAAAAAGATTTAAAACTAAATTGATACAATTGAAAGTTTATAATTGAATTACACGATTCTGATAGGTTTATGATTTTTTTGTTATCGTCCCCAAAAAAACAAGTGTGAACTTCACGATAGTTCCTCCTGGCATTATAATTAAATGATTCTCTTGACATTTGTAAGAGAGAGGATTGACGCCGGAGCTGAATATTTTTCCTGTTCAATAATATATATATATATTTTTTTTTTTTGAAATTGCGGTCCGACATAACTTTAGTTTGAGGTGGAAAACTATAGTTGGGGACCAGACATCGACGTTTTTAAATCATCGCTTGTCGGGACCAACAAGACAAGATGGATCGCTTTTGAAGGTGGAGGACATTGTGGCTGCTATAAACAAAGCCTAAACTTGTAGAAAACAGGAGTCGTGGTTGGGGAGAATTGCTTGCTTGTGGCTTTGGATTGATGCCATCGAATATGTGCAGTAGGAAAAATAGTTCACTTGGAAGGTGGGAGGCATGCCCTCCCCTTCTATATCCAATCCCGTCTTTACCAGTACACCGTCGTCGTACCCATACGCACCACCTGTCAATTCAGAGCTATCATGGAAGGAAGAAAAACCTAGCCCCTCCTCATGCTCACCGGCACCTTTAGCCATCTTCCACTCCATCGTCAATGCCATTGTCATCACGGTGGTCATCGCCGTCATCATCGTCATGACGGTATCACCTCCCCCAGAGGGAGGAGAGGATGAGGAGAGAGAGATGATGATAGCATGGGAGGTTGGTCGTCGATGTTAGATCTAAGGACACTATCATCATCGCCGTCGTCATCGTCGTGACGATATCACCTCCCTCAGAGGAAGGAGAGGATGAGGAGAGAGAGATGGTGGTAGCATGGGAGGTTGGTCGTTGATGTTAGATCTGATGATAGAGCTGAGAGTATCTACCTTCTAATTTAGCTTGTTGGGCTTGTGCAACCCCACCATCTAATTGAATTAATATATTTTCGGCTTACCCTTACACGCTTCTACATTAAAATAAAGAATTATCATCATTAACCATTGATTATGGTGGTTTTTTTTTTTTTTAAAGTACCATGGGCCTTAGTATGTGCTGTTCTTGTCAACACGCATGGTTATATAAAAGACATAAAGCATCATCTCATCATGTGTAGAGATAAATATGTCATAAGAGTGGTGTGAAAACATTTCTCTACAGGTGAATCTAAAGTAAATCCATTAAGATATACTTACACAGGATGACTTCAATAGAATATGCCGTAGAATATGCTAATATTTTTTATAATGGTGTAATAAAGTGCTTCTCTTTCTTTTTCATGTTGTGAAATTTCATGACACCACTACCAACGCTAAAAGTTTAAGTTATTAGATAAATATAAGATTTATTATTAAAATATTTTAATACCCTCCTCACATGTAAATTTTCGATTTGCCTAGAAAATTCGAATTCAAGACTTTTTAGCTCTGATATGAGATTTTGTTAGACTACTATTAACTATTCTAAAAGTTTTTGTATTTAGATAAATATATGGTTTATTCTAACACATATTTACCAACAAACTTCTTAACTCACTAATGAAAAATGTTAATGTTCCTACTTTCCTATTTAATGAATTAGATACAATTATGTGACATCCAAGAATCATATATAAATAAAGATGCGAATGATAAGTGCATAGACATTTGGACACAGGTACACAAACTAAAATCAGGCTCAAAAATTAATCACGAAATCGCTTTTAATTCATCTTAAAAGTTTAAACCGGAGGAGGAAAGTATGATTCAATATTGTTTTTAGATGCTTCGATAGTTTCCACGAACACAAGCGATAGAATCTTAGCGAACTTCACGAGAAAGTTCAGTGACATCGACTCATCTCTGTCGTCGCCAAATCACCACATACAAACGTGGGTTAATGTCGCCCGCCACGATTATTGTACGAACGTGGAAGTAATGCTTCTATCAAAAGTCACCCCACTCGAAACAATTCCAAATTGCCACGATCCGAACGAGCAAAAGTCTTCCACCTAATTCGACCCCACCCCCTCCAAAAAAAAAAAGACCCGGAAAAAAAATAATGAAAATATTTTTCGTTCAAACATTTTCTATAAACTATATAAGAGATCGTTTGTAGTTAATATTATGAAATAATCAAATGCTTTCGTCTCTAACTGAAATTAAAGCCACGATCAACTATGGTGGCGCCAAATTAAAGATGACAATATTTATTTATTTTGATTTCTTGTTACTTCATTTTTCTTTGTTCAGTTATGCTGTTCCGAAAATTTCAGTCTATGTTAGCTTCAAGAATATGTTGGCATTACAGATGAAGGGACATAATTAAAAAAAAAAAAAAGAAAAAGGAACGAATTTACAGTTTCAAGAACTTGATTGGATAAATGCAAAAGTTCGAAAAAGAAATAAAAAAAGTAGTGCGATTTCATGGACTAAGTGTGTTTTTCTTTAAAAAGAATGACCATGTTTTCCTTGATCGCTTGTTCCAGGAAATTTCCTCGATTTAGTCTTTTTGATTGATAGATTCTGTAGAAATGGGCATCAGCTCCATCTATTTTTTCACTTAAGTTGGCACGTGGATGATATTGTATAATAATCGACCAATAAGAGGGGTCTTATTTCCAGCTGGAGATCGAGAACTATTGAGTTATTTCCTAAAATATTCAAGGGATTGTACACTCTTAAAAAATAAAAAATAATTTAACCTGCAAATTCATAGGAAATTGATCACGAAAAATCACCAATATGTGTAGTGCAAAGAAGAAGAAGTAAAATATATTACAAGCTATGAGATTTAGAAAAACTCGAGCAGAAGATGTGTTCTCATCTATAACGACCACTCGGGTCAGTTACGGTTCTAATCAAATATCAAAGTTGTGATTGTGGTAGGATGCGAAGTAGAAACCCAAAGCTCGAAAACTCGGCTCCATCAGTGAACCTAGTCAGTTCAGGTGGGGCTGTTTTCTTTTCTTTTTTATTTTGAGCCGATCAGTTTCTAAGCTTTTACCATGTGAAAAAGGGTTCGGAACAGCCTGAAGTTTCTTAAAAACGACAACATATAAATATACATTGAAATAAATTGTTATCCCTCAATTGTATTTCCCTTAAATTATAGAAATAATAAAATTCGGTGCAAGAGTTATTATTCTGCGATTGATGACCAGATACAAACTTATTACTTTTCATTTCTAGATGTATGCTATTGCGTTTTTTCTGTACAAAGAGAACCGTAGGTTTGCTTTTTCTACGGTCCTGCGCTCTTTTCTCTAGTCTCCACTGCACTCCACCACGGGTCAACGGAGAGCTTCGCCGCCGGTCGGCGGCTCTTCCACCACAGGACAGACGGAGGACATGGCCTTTTTTCCTTAAGAGATTTGACTTTTCGTTTCGAAGTTTCCCAAAGCTTTTTCAGTAAAACGTTAGCCACTGAATTTTGGGAAAGGATGTCTGATTCTCAACCAACGTCGGATGGAAAAAATGAGTAAATTTTGCTCGTCGATCATTAATTTTTAAGTATTTTGGTACCACGATATTTCATATAAAAGTTGCGAAATATTGTAAAAATTTACGACTTATTATATGTTAGTGTTCAGTCGTTTGATCGATTGTGAAATCATTAAATATTTTCTCCTAAAAATAATGAGGAGGATTGATTTGAAAATAGGAAACGGAGCTTGAGACGTCGCCTCTCCCCACCTCCATCTCCTGTTCGCGTAGTTTTTGATTTTTAACGCCCCGATTTGTCATTTTCCTTTTTGCATTTCTTTGTCATGTGATTCTATATTTACTTAGCTTGCGGTGTCACATTCGGTTTGTGATATTGGATTTAAAACTTGGTTTTGTTTTGTTTGGTTTCTTCAGGAATTTCCGGTTTTTTTTTAACATTCCAAATTAGGCTCGTCTTGACATTTGTTTTTTTTTTAAATACGGTTAACACCACGAAAAATCTTAAATTGGTACACCTATGGAAATTTTATCCTGCATTGATTTTCGTTAAATTTTACTATCAAATTACTGAGTTTAATGATACATAACAATTAATGGATATATTAGTTTGGATGTTTCACCATTCTTTTGTCATAAGTATACTAGTTTATAATTTTTCATAATATTAATCCAATTTAACGAAAACTAACAAAATGTAAATTTATCACAAATATAGTAATTTAGGGTTTTTTATGGTAAATTGTTATAGGTGTACCTGTTCGAAATTCTGTGGTATTAACTTGAATATATGTGGGCGGGCCTGGCCCACCTCACTCATCTACCGGGGTGGCCCGGACTGCGAGGCAGGCCCTGACGTCGGGCCTGGGAGGAGTCCAATTCCATCACCAAGGTAGGCCCGGCCCAATAAGACCCGACCCGAGTGGCCCGCCCTGCTTTGGTCTGCATCTTCTCCGAGTCGGACCACTGCGTACGCTCCCCAGTCCCCATCTCCCTCTTCAAAGCCTCAACTCCATGAACGCATCGGCTCTCGTCCATCTTCGCATCTCCCTCATTCTCTCGCTCGTCAGCTCGACATTGCACGGACGAAACTTTGCAGAGGTTGGCGGTGCTCCTTTCTCTACTCGATCAAATTACTGCTGAGAATTTTTATGTCCATTCCTTGTGTGATGCGATTTCTCGATTCGACTTCCCCCTCTTTCCATGCGCGTGCGCGTGGTGGGGTGGCTGGCCTCACCTTGAAAGGAAGCTCTTTTCCTTTTCGGTGGGGTCTCTTCGCTGTTGGGTTCTGCTCGAGAGCGTGATTGGAAGTGGAGGGCTTTCTGATTTTCCGTTTGCTGGGTTCGTTGTTCTTGGTACCGATGGGGCGGGGTTTGGATTAGGGCGGTTGCTCGTGAATTCCGAGTTTCGCTTCTTCGGTGAATTTGGCTTAGGCACGGCTGCTGAGGAGGAGGGCATTGGTGGGGTTGGATAAGTTTTGAAGTTTGGAGTATGTTCGCGTCGGTCTTGTTGTTCTTAGCGTTCGGAGTCTTTGCTAAATTTGCGTGTTTGGGACTTTGGCTGCGGTTTGGTTATGCGTTTCAAACGAGTTAGAGTTAAAATGGTCTATTTGGCGACCTGCTTTGGATTTGTATGGCATTGTGGCATTGTTCCCTCTCTTTGCTTGTTGAGATTTGCGAGAGCGAAGTGATGGTTTCAGTCATCTGAGGGTTGATTAGGCATTGTTGTACGTTCTAAAGACTTTTGTGGGCAAGGAAATTTGACATCTTAGACACTAGATCACAGGCCATTGCACGATTCAAATCATTCCGATTCTAACAAGTCTGTATGCCAATTCACTGCACTTGCCTTTTGGGATTGAAGAGCCGGTTCTAGAAACACTTTCTTGTCTTCTTTGGACCTATTTTTCCTGATTTTAAGGCACGCGGCTGGCCTTAGTCATCTGCTGTCAGTTTACTTGGCTTCCTGGAAGTGCTCCATGTAGTGTGGAAATTAAATGATCCATAAAGGTCTATGCATGAGCGGTAGCTGCTGATTGATGAAATTACAGGGAAAATGAGAAAACTAAAATTCTAATCATGGGGTAGGTCTGATTTAATGCCTGCTGGACCACTGCATACTTCCATAAATTCATGAAGGTCTGCTTGCATTGTGATGTATGTCAATGAAACATTAGACCCTAGCAATTTTCTGTTGAATTCCGTGAGATGGCACTTGAGACTTTTTTTCCTCTCGAGTTTTGCTAGACAACTGCATTTCTTTTTTTTTCCATCTCATGTGTGATTGGGCCTTAAATTGGCATGTTTTGGAAAGCTAGTTACGTCAATATTCTAACTCAGTCTTCTTGTTCCCCAGTCTTGTGTCTGATTAGCCACTGTGTTCCTTGTTGATGGTCATTACCTTCCTGAGGCAAAATAGATGCTTCTCTGCTACTTGGAAGGCATTGCGTGTTCCCGCAAGTTCAAGTGCCTGGCTATCTAAGACCCGTAGCACTATGCGAGAAGATAACAGTTTGTCCAGCATACATTCTTCTGGATGTGGTAGTGACTTAATCCAGGAATCTGCTTCCACATGTGACGACAAGAAATGTTCCTACAGAAATGTGGAGTCCACCCCAGAAATAGAAAAGAAGTATGTTCACCGTGTTTATGACGCTATAGCTCCTCATTTCAGTTCCACTCGATTCGCTAAGTGGCCAAAGGTTGCCACCTTTCTAAAAACTCTGCCTCCAGGATCGCTCATCTTGGATGCAGGTTGTGGAAATGGGAAGTACTTGGGCTTGAATCCCGATTGTTATTTCATTGGATGTGATATAAGTGCTCCCCTGATCAAAATATGTGCAGATAGAGAGCATGAGGTTCTGGTTGCAGATGCTGTCAATCTTCCTTACAGAACTGGTTTCGGGGATGCTGCAATCTCAATAGCCGTATTGCATCACTTGAGTACAGAGAATAGGAGGAAAAGAGCAATTGAAGAGTTAGTTCGTGTTGTGAAAAAGGGTGGGCTGGTTCTGATAACTGTTTGGGCTGTAGAACAAGAAGATAGATCATTGCTTACCAAGTGGACTCCTCTGGCACCGAAATATGTGGAAGAATGGGTAGGACCAGGAAGTCCCAGAGTTCGCAGCCCTTCATCTTTGATGTTGGAAAGCATCCCAGAGACAGATGACCGCTCAGTAGCGAACACGAGGGAAATTGAAGCTAATATAGCCATGAACCTAGAGAAGACTCAGAATTCAAATCATCATGGAGAAGATGACGAAATGGCATTGAGACAAGACAAGAATATCGAGGATCAACAGGAATACTTTGTACCTTGGCACTTACCCTATCATCGTGCTGAAGTCAGTGGAGCTTCCATGACCGCTCTTGCAAGTGGTTTGGCAAAAAAGGATGATAAAAAGGGTGCCGTAGTGTATAATAGATATTACCATGTCTTTGGTGAGGGTGAACTTGAAAGGTAAATTGATTTTTATATGTTTTTAGATACAACTACTCATTATTAACATAGAAACAGAGTGTTCTTTTTCTATTTTTTTAATTATTTTTACATTCTCTTTATGGGTCTTTTGGCATCATGCTTCTTTATACACTGTTGAGCAATTCCCAGATCAAATCAAAAAGTTCTACCTGTTGGGTTTACACTGCTCTTAAATGTTTTGATGTTTTGATTCCTTCAACCGTTCTGCAAGAAATTACTTCCCCACCCATACTCGGTGCATGTGTTCAGCTGATAAAATTGACTTCTTCTTCTTGCTTTTTTTGGCTCGGCATTTGCAGGTTGGTATCTGGAATGGACAACATCATAGTTGTTGATCGTTTTTATGACAAATCAAACTGGTGCATTATTCTCGAGAAGACTTGCTGACACAATTAGGTGGAGCAGATTATGGATCTGTTGTGGTGGGAATTGGTACGTTATCATGCTAATGCCAAGCCCTGCAAGTTATGTGGGCCAGCTCAATATATGTTTTGACTATGAATTTTCAGAGAACCATTCCTTCTCATTAATGAGTGGACTGGACGAGGGTATGATTAAGGCCGAGTTTTTCACTTTTTGGCCAAAATTTTGTGAATTTTCACTGCTAGTATAGATGGCTGGAATGTAACGGCTGGAAATGCCAAGATGGCGTGAAGCAACTGATCACTGTGGTCTGCAACTCACTGTACTCATGATGTGCTTTTCCGTTTTATGTCCGCTGTCTTGATTCTTTGGATGCGATGGTCATTTATGGCAAATTATATGTCGTAGAGTTTCAGGTTTCTTGGTCAAAAAAAGAGAGCTGTTCTATGAGCAGTGACTCTCGATAAACAATAATGTAAGAAACATGGTTTTGACATGTTGACTTGGTACTTTAGCAGAGACCGACATCACAGATAAGATGTTGGATCCTTGTTTGTTGACATGTCATTATTTTAAGCAGCAATATGTATTAGCACGCGGGTCGGTAACTTGAAAAAGCTTTTCCCACGAGATTTATCTAATGTTCAATCTGGGAGGATGAAGCAGGCCGAAGACTTGGACCAAGTTCGCGACGCATTTTAGTTCTCATGTATCGTGTGAATGCTCAGCGATCCGTCCTAATAAGAGTGAAATTTTCAGAAAACCACTGGGTAACCATCCTGTGGTTACAGCTGGCGAGTCTTGAGACACCGTCTTAAGATCAAATCCTTCAAAAAGGCAAAAAAAAAAAAAAAAAAGAGGGAACTTACGGAAGGACGGACAGCCAAATTCTCGAAATCTTCGCCCTCATGCGTTTCCTGTAATTCTTAGAATTAGCACGAGTTTCACTCATTCTCAATATTTTAACACATTCAAGCTGACCCGAGATCCCAATTCCATGAACCACATGGAAACATCTTTTAACAACTTGAGCAGTGGCCGAACAACTTCGAAACCAATGACATGAACAAGTCAATCGATTCCTCCATTGTGACAAAATCAAGAAAGGAACCGAGAGGCAAGAAGAACATGTCTCGAAACTTGAAGGCAAAAGCTGATGCCAAGAGGCAAGAAGAACAGTCAGTTTCGATTTCCCTTTTCAGCATGACTTCTTTCTCAATATCTCACATCTATTTCCACGATCATTTGCATTAGTTCTCTCATTTATACTAACAATCAGAGCAACAGAAATTTCTTTCTATATTTCTGCAGAGACAGGTCACAGGCATATTCAATTCAACAATCATAGCCAGTTGAAAAAGGTCAAATCTAGATATGTGTAATTCCTGGTAGTCGTCTTATAGTCTCGTCAATGCGTCCGGCAGTATTTGCAGGTCATTACTATCTTGTTTAACAAGTGGGAATACCAAGAACAAAATTACTAACGCGCAACTTGCAAAACTTTCCCTAGTGCTTGACACAGGGATTGTGTATTGGATGTCATTATATATGTACAATTGCACGTCCAAATCATTATCGATACAGACGAATTTCCCAGTTTAAGTGATGTGAATAAATGCAATGTACTGATCACAAATAAATTATAGGTGACCGATGAATTTTCTCGTTATGTATATATTGTCAGTTCTCCTAATCCTTCAGCCACCTGCACACCCAGCTCTCCAATGTTTACATAGCTTTGGCATTCCTGGAGATGACAAATGATATGGTGTTAAGGAGTTTGATGCCGCACTTTCCTCCTTCGCATGTTCCTTGATTCTGCTGCACGGAAGAGAGTGGATATACCGTATATAACACAGAAGTCAGGCCAATCAACCTTCTTGGCAGACTTTCTATTCCTCCCAGGCAACGTTATTTTAACAGTTATATCATCTATTTGTGAGCCAATGGTTGTATACTTATCCCCATCCCTGAGCCAATGACTACTTCATGTACAATTGGTTTCCATGGAAACCGCATTAAGAGCTGAAATGTCAACTAGACTGCAAGCAATATTCTGATGAAGTTTCATTGTCCCACTCCAAATCTCCACATGCAGTGAGAACCGTGGAGAGTACATAGTCATCCACCTCAATACCTTCTGCTCTCATCCGATACATGAGCTTTAAAGCCTCTCGGCAATGACCTTTCCTTGCATAGCCCATTATCATAGCCTTCCATGTTACCAAATTACGCTGCGGCATGCTGTCAAAAACTTGAGATGCCTCTGCTAGGTATCCACATTTTGCATACATATGAATTAACGCACTCCCAACAAACACATTAGACAAGGCGGGAGTCTTGTTTGCGGAGGAGTGAAGTAACTTTCCTTGTAAAAGATCTTCTAGCTTAGCACATGCTTTTAGTGCTGAAGAATACGTGAAGGCATTGGGTTCCACACCTTCATCCAACATATCTTTCAAGCGCTCAAGTGCTTCTGCTCCCAGCCCGAGATGTGCGCAGCCAGATATTAACGCCGTCCAAGAGACAACATCTCTGAACGGCATCTGGCGGAGGACATTGGAGGCAGTTGAATACTTTCCGTATTTACAGTACAACCACACAAGGGTGCTTCCAATGTGGACATTAGTTTGAACAGATTTCTTGAGTATCTGTGCATGAACTTCCCTTCCCAACTCTAACTTCTTGATTGAACCACAAGCTAGGAGAATGCTTACAATGGTGAGGTTATTAGCAAATATATTCCTTCTCTTCATCTCCCTGAAAAGGTTTATGGCCTCCTCACCGAGCCAATTCCGAGCATATCCAGCTATCATGGTTGTCCATGTCACCGTGTTTCTATGCTTCATTCCATCAAATACTTTTCTTGAATCTACTATCTCCCCACATTTTGCATACATATCCACTAAAGACGTCCACACAAAAATATCATTCTTGATCATCCTTTTAAATGTGATGCAGTGTAACTGTCTCCCAAATTTCAATGCCTTCTCCTCGCCACAGACATTCAAAATGCTACACACAGTATGTTCATTGGGCAATAATTCATCCCTTAACATTCGCCCAAACATTGAAAAGGCCTCTTTTTCATGTCCTTGTTGGGAACAAGCAGTGATTATTGTTGTCCAAGACACCACATCATGCTCATCCATCCGGTCAAATGCACAGAATGCGCTATCAAGCATCCCGCACTGCGCATAGAAATGAACTATAGCACTCTCAACAATCAAGTTTCTCTGGTCATTCTTGATTACGCAGGCATGAACCTGTTTTCCAAGCTGCAAATCTAACCTCCTGCTACACAAATTCAGGACACACACGTACGTCTTGCAGTTTGCTCGGACCCCATCCCCAAGAGCATCAAGAAACAACCTCAGAGCCTCACCGTCCAAACCAAACCGAACGCACGCGTTAATCACGGTAGTCCAACTGACCACATTCCTCTCACGCATTTCGTCAAACACCCTCCTGACCTCGTCCAATCTCCCATATCTCAAATAAGCAGACATCAAATTATTATTAACGTAAGCAGCACCGGCTCCTGAACACTTCAAAGCCAAAGCTTGAACCTTTTGAACGTCTCTGAAGCTAGAACACGACTGCAGCCAAGAAGCGAGAAGACCATCGTTCATGCATTGAGCGCCAGAGGGCCACCGCGCGAATCGCCATCTGGGTTTTCTCGGGAGAACGACGCATTGCTGCAAAAGCAACGTTTCGACGTCAAAGACAGGTACTTGGAGCACGAGGGGCGGAATCTTCGGCCGCCGCCGGTTCTTGCTTTCGAGGAAAGGCGGCGCCTTGGCGTTTGAGGCGTCTGGCGGATGAGAGAGATGGGTGTGTCGAGTGGAGCGAGGCTTGGCGAGAGGAGGGTGTAGGAGGAGAGCATCTGCCGGAAATGGAATGGAGTTCCTTCCCGACGAATCGGTCTGAGGAGGTCGCTCATGTCATCTGTCGGTCGGTCCGAAAGGAAGTTAAGCTTAAGTTTCTGGTTGAGCTTTTGATATGATGCTGGCTATTGTCCTCTTTCCCGCGTGCGGACAAACTACGAACGGTGGATTGAAGCAGTTCTTAGGTATATTTTTTATGGGAAAGAGGTCCAATTTTTTAAAGAAATTGACATCATAGGAATGAAAGGAAACTTTGTGTTCTTTTCTGATGCTGTCAACGACAAAAGAAAAACATATATATATGCTAAAAAATGGGGAAAGATTCATGAAAGAAAAGGTTTGAGTGGGACTAGTTTAGGAACTTGGTCAAAAAGATAACTTCTAGAAATTGACTCCAAATCGCTGTAATGGAGGGAAAAAAATGCAAATACAATTTGGTATTGGCATAAATATCGGTGTGGAAAGTCTGAATAAAACAATTGGTGTCTTGGATTTTATATTGTAATGAAGTTTTTTTTTTCTAAGGCTACATTTAGTGAACTAGTCGTAATCTAAACAATACGACTTTTTCCTAAATTTGTCTCATCAAGTCCCAAGTGAAGATTGCATTTGGCTGATCTTTGAGAAAAGTCCTAGGAGAAATGTAAAGGACTCCAGGTAATATCATTTTATTTTTTTTGGAAAAGTAAATAATGCTTAGCAACCTAAGATGTAAATATGTAATGAGAAGCAACTTTGATTAAATATAAGGGACATTTTTTTTTTGAAACTAAACCTTAAACCCTTCACCGAATACTAACAAAGGATTTAGATTGCCAAGAAGTCAAATCTAGCACAGGCAATCATTGCTTGAAGTTGCAAAACCTCAACCTAACCTGACAATGGTTGATCTCATATGGCCCTTGTCAAGGTTGTGTGATCTTAGGTAAGGCTCGCCAACGATTAGATCTAGAATTGACGATGACACATAAGATAGAATATATTGAGGCATTTTTGGAATTTTGAAAATTAAGAAAGAACAAAATTGAAAGGAAAAATAAAATGTATTAACATTCCGAAAATGTGAAGCCCAAAACTTCATCAGACCTGTCTTCGTGCTGAGAGAATTTAGAAAATTTTGGAAATGATACACGTTTCTCCAAAGCTCTCCAAAATCATTTGCCGAACACCTTAATACTTGGCCAAACGGCTTTTAGAGGCCAAATCCCTTTGGAGAAGTGGTTGCCAGATACAGCCTTAAACGTATGCCAAAGACTAAAGGACGTGCATTTGAAATTCCTGGAGCTGATCATGTTCCGTCGTCGTGCATACAAGGCATAAGCAAAAAAGTTAGGTGGGTTTATAGAGAAATTCCTATATTTATTGATGAAAAGAGCTTTATAAGTCCAGTGGTATTGCATTAAATGGCAATACCTGGAACAGAAGAATCGCCAATGTAAACATTGTAAAGCACCAAAGGCAAAATTGTAAGGAGGAAATGATGAGAAATAAGAGTGACGAAGCAACAGGAGAAATGGCGGACATCATCCCTATGTCCAATAAAAAAAGTGTGGTTCTACTCCTTTGTTTTAGCCAACTTGGCTTGTATTAGTTTGTCCAAGATTGGTGGCTCCAGAGGGATTGGATCAAGACAACGCTCTGCAGCAGCAACAATCACCTGCCCCATACATGACGAGAACCATCACGATTACATTCTACAAACTCGAGACAAGCAACATAAAATAGCAAAGAACAGGAAATGTAAGTCCACAGATCACGAACACAACCTTTTTTTTTTTTTTTTTGACATTTGGCGGAATAACAGAAACTACACACACAACTCATGAAAAGAAGCTAGTTTTCTGTGTAAATTTAATCCCAACAGGGGACAAGTTTTAGCTGTCAAAGATGCATGGAAGGTCAAACACAACAGAAGGACATGGAAGTCCAGCATGAGAGTTAAGTTAACCCCAGCTCCAGCAAACAGTTAAGTATCCTAGTCCTACACTCCTCTCTCAAAATCCCCATAACAATAATATAGAAGACCACCGAATAGCACAACTATGAAAAGCCAAAAACTCAAAGGTAGACGCTGGAGGGAGGGTTGATGCCCTTGTGTGTGAATTCTTTCTCACAAATGTTTTGCTAAATTAGAATTGTAGGTTTTTCAAGAACAGGGGGATATGAAAGCTGACACCGAACTGCAGTACAACCCAAATTGATATCCATAACAGATATGCTCGATCTTACACTATATAATAAATTACCTCATCTAGCAAGAAGTCGATGGCTGCTTCATCCTCAGCACTTTCCTTTAAAGGAGCCCTTAGAAACTGAATATCCAGTTGAATTTGCTGAAACCCACTCCTATTGAAAGTTTGAAGTCGAACAAATTCTTGCAGACTTTTCAGGGACAATTTTATGATTGTATTTATGACTGACTCCTGAAATAGAGATATCGATTCAGATCATTTAATGATGAGACTGTTTACAACCACTTTTTCCTTAGCAGAAAGGGAACTAGACCTGTGTGTATTCAACTTTAGTGAAAATTTCCACTTTCTGCTTGAACAATTTTGCCAGATGTGTTTCCAAAAGCTGGCTCCTGGCCCTATTGGTATTAGATCGACCCATTTTGTCATCTCGTAATGGATTACTACGTGAAGATGTAGTGCTTCCATTGCTTTCAGAGCGACGATGCTTCCGTTGGAGCCCTTGGGGTAATATCTGCTTCACTTCGGACCCTACTGCTTCCAACTATGACAGATAAAATTACCTCAATGTCAACCAAAGGAGAGAAGAATTCATATTTATCCAATTGGAGATCAACCATTAAGAATGTAGCAGTAGCATATTTGAAGACATAGCTTCCTTCTCTCTCTTTTTTTTTTTTTTTTTGTAAGTACCTTCTCTTTTGGATACTGCAATATTTTAAAAATAGAACAAAAGAAAAGAAAAGTACCAACCTCTTGCAATAGTAAATCAACGAACATATGAACCTCTCTAGGCTCCTTATGCTGTCAGAAAAGAAAATAGTGAAACATACTGTCAATGCAAAATAAATGCATCTCAGTCGATGAAACTATATCCATACTGACCTTGACCCAATTTGGTGTAGTAAACCTCTTTCTCAGGATGACAGAGATCCTCTGTGTACTCATTTTTATATACTGTGAAAAAGAGATACAATATCAACTTACTTTCAAATTCCAAAATACTAGAACAGATGAAATTTGGCTATACTGATCAGTACGACTATTCATGAGAGAGAACTAATTCCTCTAGGTAGTTGACTGGTCTTAGTAATAGAAAAACCCACAAGAATAAGTTTAGATGAACCCAATGTTCTTAACTAAAAGATAAGAAAGTCCAAGAACAACTTCTTGCATCACTTCTAGCTGAAGCATCGTAAAACATCTGCAGAATCTAAAATTGGAAAGTTTTCCATAACCTCGCCCCTTGAAAAACAAAAAACATCATGGCCAAACTTGCAATGTTGAGTTCAGAGACACATCTTGTTTATAGAATTGAAGAGCCATCCTGTTTATTGAATCGGAGGATCCCCCACCAAAGTACAATCACAGTTGGCAGTAATGCTATGAAAAGGTAAAGCTTGAAGAGACTTCCTGTTTATTGAATTGAAAACTTGTGAGTCAATGTGCTGATTTTGCTGCCCTAAAGGCCACATTGACAAAAGCATGTCAGGATTTAAACGACTATCCATAAAAAGGAATCATCCGGTCTAACTGATCAATGCTTTGACATGGTACCATTTCCAACCCATGCAGATGTGGTCAGATTTATCACTAGTTTGTCATGAATGAAAGTTCCGACTTGTATATCTCAAGTGATAAAATTCAAACCATACAAGGTGCAGAAACTTTTCGCCAGCTGATCGAAATCTGCGACAAATTTCTCCTGGAACAAAAGCAGGTCCATATTCATATCCTCGAACACCACCACCAGAAAAAGAAGCAGCGATTTCCTGGTAAGTAGAAAAGAGGGTAAAAACTCCAAAGCATGCCCCAATGATACAAGATAAAAAGCATAACGGAGACCATTAATCATAAATAAGAAACTTGACAGCTAATGATATTAAACTCCTTGCCTCGGTGATTCTCGGGATTGCACTCTGCTCAATGAAAACAGAGATTTGAGACAGCACCAGGACAATGCCCATGAGACCTTTATCACTTTGTGTCACCTCCATCATATTTTGCTCTTTATTCACAAGATTCTTCTTCCCAGAAAGCGAGTTAAAGTGATCATCCAGTGTTCTAAAGAAATCTTGGAATCCTTCTTGAACCCAGTCCACAATAAAGTCTCTCAGTTTAACTAGTAACCCCAAGTTGTCTTCCAAAAGTTGCCGGAAGTCCTAAAGTAAATATACTGAATAATAGTCAGAAAGATTCATTACCAAAATTCAGAGTCTAAGTTTAAGAAAGGCGAAGATTTAAGCACTGCATAAATGCTCACACTCCAAATAGGAACTTGCTGAAATAGGAGCAAAGAAGAGTGAGGCCACTACAGGGACTATTAGCTTGAGATACTTTTCTAGTGCATAATGCAAATGTGGAGGATTGATGTGAACCTAAAATAAAAAGACATACAAGATAAAACTAATGGACTAACTACTCCATGCTTAGGTCAGCAAAACTGTCATGGCATGCATTGCTCACCTGTAAAACATCCATGCTGCCTTGAAGAACACTCTTTTTGCCAGCTTCCAAGGCAATCTGCAAGGAATGACTTTCAGAGTTCTCGTTTCGCCTAAGGAGGTCATCTGCCAGTTCACAGTCATACGAGATCAATTAGCAGTTGTCAAAAAATAAATAAGAAAAGTTATTCCAGTATGCAGTTAAGCGATACACAGATGAAGTGGCACATCAATTAATGTAGTAAAACACCATATATTTAATTATATCCACAAGTTCACCAATGGCAAGATAATAATGTCCCGCAATACTTTCAAAGAATTACACTTACAGAATGTATAAAATCATCATCGGTTAAAATCTCCTTTCAAGTTAAATGATCCCCATGAAAATATGGATAGGGAATTAACCTGAGATATCTTGTTGAAGGTAAGAAAATTTTTGAGCCACATACTTCTTGACAGCAACCTGGGCAGCCTGAGAAGAAATAGAAGAGGTCAGCACTGCAGAGAGCTACTATAATTCACCCAAACAAGGAGGCCCCATTAAGGAAGTCATCACTTTATCAATTGCTTAAAGAATTCTAATATGAAGAAACAATGGCGTAAAGATTTCTAATTAACCTCCAGTGAGAACTCAGGTAGAGCAGCTTCCTTTAGGACCTCATCCATCAGAGTCACATCCGTCCATATTGTTTCTGTATAAGATAGGGATTTAGTTAAGCATTGCTCGATTGACATGGCAAGGTAATAAGATACCCTATTATGAACACTTGAAATCCTGAATTCATAAACCAATGCCGGAGGAAGTCCACTCTTAAATGTAATTCAAACGTGATCTTATCGAACGATACAGTGATTGATAAGACGCTAAGCATCACTTATCACTAACGATACAAAGAACAGTCAGCTCCATGCCATGGGCATTGTGTTCTTGGCATCGGTATAGGGAAAGCCAACTATATGACTACCAAACCAAAACATACAAGAACTTTTACCAAAACTTGATGCTTCCAAAATTCCTATAATCTATTTGACTTGATTACTTTACCCAGATCATGGAGAATATTGTGTAATAATCATTTAAAAGAGAAGAACACCATTAAGAAGATGGTCCCCAATATTTCAGATTAAATGAGGATTGAAATTCATTAAGTATCTTTTGCCCACAAGAGAAGCTCATCAGGCATCTGACAGTCATCTGGAAGGATTGGCAAAGCAAAGCAAGCCCTAAAATCTCTTGACGTTTATAACTTACTGGCTACGTAGAGCTCCATGTCTACAGATCTCTTCCTTCTGTTTTCCTTTCTATACCTTTTAATTTCTTAGGGGTAATAATACAAATAGTCCCTAAACTATAGTCCAATGTGCAATATCGTTCCTGGACTTTTAATTTGTGCAATATCGTCCCTAAACTTTGGCCCAATGCACAATGTTGTCCCTAGACTTCTAATTTATTCTATATGGTCCCTGAACTATTGCTCATTGTTCCGTAAAGTCCTTTAGTTTGCATATTTTTCACATAGTCTTCAAAGTAAATTGAGAATTTACCAATAGTTCAAGTACCGCATTGACCAAATTAAAAGTTCAGGGACGACATTGCATGTTGGGCTAAAGTTTAGAGATCACATTAAACAAATTAAAAATTCAAGGATGGCACTGCACATTGAACCAAAGTTCATGGACCATTTGCGTAATTTCCCATATTTTCAAGATGCTGGGAGGGAGGGAACCAATAATGCCTTTATTAAGTACTAAGGAACGTTCAAGCGCAATACCCTAATTTGACTAGAATAGAAGTAAAAAATAATACTTACAAGCATGTTCAAGGTAACAACTCCAACTTTGCATTGAATAATTTCTTTGGACAACTAAGTGAGGAGAAAATGAGAACAAACATTCTTGGAGAAAAAGAGTCATTCCTAGCCTATTAGGTACACATCATAAATATGTCCCCACGATCAAGATTACATTTTGATTTATTGTGAAAGAGATATAAAAGAGTAAAACTTAGATTACTGGGAACAAAAGCAAATAAAACCCCAGAAAGCAACCAGTATCCTAGTCAAAAGCTTATTTAGAAAACTGTAGGGATGAGCTTCTCTTGAAAAAATGTAACAAGGTGTACTCACTAAGGATGGTAATAAGATCAGTAGAAGAAATTCGTTTCTGAAGATACTGCTCCATTGTCTCAAAGTGCCTATATAAACAAAGAAAGTCTGCTTAAACAATGTGTGAAATATATGTCAACAAAAGGAGTTTATTAGCTGAAAGAACAGTAGACATGCATGATAATACACTTACTTGATAACTAAGTCCCGTGAAAGGGAAATAAGCTGCTTTTCTGAATCAGGAAATATGACCCGATAAGCACGGACAGCCTCCACAAACTCCCGAACAGAAGCCTACTTCACAAGTTAAAAGGCATGCAGTTTAAAGATAATAAATTGTTTATTTATTTATTTAAAGGAGATGCAAGTCATATGCATCTACGGTGTAGGGGGACAAATGCTTCTCTATCATAACCTCATCGCAACTGTTTACATCTCAATTCCAGTTAGATGAGGCGACAGAGAACTAAAACAATGCTATTAATAACCAGCTTTAGTTTTCCTTAGAGGTTGGAGGAACAAATGTTAACAAGTAAAACTAGTAAAAGGTTTTTGTCAGTGTCACATTTTGTATCCGAGGAAAAAATTACCTTAAATTTTGTTTTCTTTGAGAGGGAGTACAAGAGTTTGATTTAAAAGATAAAAGACGGTGTGAGAACATGAAGAACTTCATATCGGGAGGGGTGAATGCAGAGAAGGATTTTAGAAGTAATGAATTGGTAAATCTAAGAATGGATGGTTCATCCTGCAGGGTTCAATGCAACCATTTTGGTGTTTTAACTGGGCTTTGGGTTTTTTTTCGTTGGGTTTGATAGAATTTGATATTTTGTTATTAAAGGGGTTGTTATTGCCTTGAAACTTTTTTGAGTAATTCTTTTTCTTATAGATAAAAATAAATTATTTATGTAGTCACTTTCTAATAAAAAGGAGGCTAAACAGGAGCTGCCTTAGTGCCACTTCTATGAATACTCTTACTAATCAGCGAAATAAATAAAAAAAGACGTATGATTGTCTTCTAATGATTGGTTGCACTCACAGCCATGGTTGAACTGGGTTCATTACCTACCAATCTTCTGAATGATCAATGCACAACTTAAAGATGTAAGCAAGTAATCAGCAAGACTTTGGATACTAGACTTCCACTGGTCAGATCAACAAATCTCACACATAACACTGAAAAAGAGGCATCTAATTTCCGACGTAATAGAAGAACATCTGAAGCTAATCAGAAATAGTGGAAAATATGAAAATAGGAAATACTGCTTAATTTGGAGGTTATCCTGGATTTTTTTGTTGAAGGCGTTAATTAAAAGCTATCCCTATGATCACTTTATAGCTTGTGCAGAATGGAAATAGATAAGCCCACGCCAAATTATAGAGATTCATTTGTTCACAAAGATCAAAGTCATGTATCTTCTCAAGACGCTTATAAAATATGCCAAACCTGAAGAACTTCTACATCATAACGATAAGAAGCATGCTTTCAGCATCAAAATCAGGGAGATTAAGCTGATAACTCAGAGTGAGAGTTATCAGCTTTCACTATCTCTGGAATTACAATCTTTCAAATCCTTTCCATTAAATTGCCAGATGGCAGCATATTCAGTTTTTACCTCATGAGAGGCGAGGGAGAGTAACTCAGATAAGCTTCCTTCTTTTGAATTGTCATTTGGATCCATTGAAGATTTGTCTGTTTCTTCAGCCTTGAGATTAAGGTCCATAAGAGACAGTTCCAACTTCTCAAGTAGCTTTGCCTTCAAGCTTTCTACCTGCTAACACCAAGCGATCAATCATAGATATAGGTGATAATGCATAAATCATAGTACTCATATTATTTTATTATGAGCTCAGAAAAATCCAAGCATCAAATACGTAGATAAAAAGGAACAAAACTCCAGGAGTTTGCAATAACCAATGGTAACTTGATAAGAGATAACAAGAACAAAAGCATTATTCTTCTTGCCCTTTGTAATCTCAAACAGGTGAGACAGAAAAAAAAAATCATTAATGTCCTTAAAACTCTTTTTTCCCCCTTATAACTCATCTACTAGGCTAAAAAATAGTAAAGTCATGGAGCAGTACAGACCGGGAAATCTAACTGCTTGAGCAGCATTGCTGCCTCAGCTCGTGCTTGAATGGATTCAGAATCAGAGAACAGCTTTCCCTGAAAAGTTTTGCAAAAGAGAAGGAAAAAACAAGAGGAAGAATGCGTGTTATACATATTTAATTAACAAAAACAAAACAAAGGGGATAGTGGACACATTACTCAGCCTAAAATTTACTTATCGTAACTTACTATTTTATGATTCGTTAACCGATTGCAGTTGGTAAAAGTGAAGCTTTGGAACAACTCCCTCTGTAAATGCTATGATTTCTACCAGATGCAAAAAGTGCAACTGCTGTCTTTTGTCCAGATTAAGGTATAAACAATGTACTTTGACACTGATAGTTCCTTTTGGCATGACATGGCGCAGGGTTACTACTATCTCATTCTCAAGGGCTGATTTCAAATGGACACCAAGGGCACATGACAAAGGTGACTTATAAAGTATTTATTGGACTTGACACTTCGACTGGTGCAGGAAAAACCCCACTAGCATGACCGTTCCCACATAAGGCCACAGTTCATAAACAGATGGACTAATTTATTTTTGGAAAATATCGGGCAAACAGATAGTGTAAAAAAGAAGATATTTCAATTTTTCGCCTGGCTGGATCTTTTTCTTCCTCATTTCCCAAGCCAAATATTTTGGCAAGATGAACGTGCAAGATCCACTAATAATCTTAAGAATAAAAACCTATAAAAGATCCATGCAGCCAAACCAAACTTAAATAGTTCAGACACAGATAGAAAACCCCCCAATCCTTCGACGGAAAGTATCATGGGTAACACAACTGCATCGATGCTAGTCCTCCAATATGGGATAGGAAATTGCAGGTAACATAACTGCAATTAACACTCATCCTCCAATATGGCACAGGAAATTACAGAAACACAATACTGAAAGCTTGAGCTCTAACTCAAGTAAATTAGTTGAACAATAACCATTACAAGAAATCATGACAGGTTGGTTCTGCATTCTTTCATCTTCTGTCATGAGATTTCACTAAGCGACGTAAAGCCAATATCACTAAGCCAAAACAGAAAGATAGAGACCAAAACCTATTAAACATCCACAGTCTAGATGTTTGATCAGGTTTTGGATATTAGAAAGAGAATTACCATCATTCAAAAGAAAATATACCTGTAAGTTCTTTATGACTGTTGCCATTGCTTCTTCAGAAGCCCTTTTACAATCTTGGAACGATGAGTCCCCATATGCCTAAAGAGATTTTGAAAAGTAAGTAACACTTTAGCGATAGAGCTTTTCCTTTGTCTCATTGGCAATCTACTGTGGTTTGTTTTGAAAGATAAAGAGGAAGGGAGCACACAAAAGACTACAGGAGTGTTCGACAAGAATTGACCTTGAAAATTGGCATTGCTCCCGTATAAAACTTGACTGCATCAGCATAAGCTTTGGATTTGATGCACTTGTTAAGTCTAGCCGGCAGATCATATATGAACTGTTCTGTCCATGGAAGATGAAATTGTTTACAAGACCAAAAACAGATCTTACAAGAAGTACTGAATATCAGATACCATCCATCATTACTTTAATAAGTACAATTAAGAAGTTCTCTCTATGTGTAATATCCCCACAATATGTTGAGAGACTATTATGGTAGTAACATAAAAGATGAGGACTAGTCACATCAATAACAAAAGGCTAGACCAACTAGCATGTCTTACTACAAAACACTCAGAGCCAACACCAGAGCTGCCCGTTCAAATATGACTTAGAGGCTAGATATGCGACAATTCCCAATCAGCTATTCTACTAACCATCAAATCCTTTCCTTGTGAGGGTACAATGGACCAAGGTTTGGAGGACTTCATGCCAAATTCTTTCCAAATAATAAGAACATTAAAAACGCAGGATCATATATATAATGGATCACATACCTGAACCTTCCGTAGTAGATTGCGTGTGCGATGCAATTTCTCAACGTGCTCTCTCTTTTCGAAAAGAGAGGTGTTGACACCATCACTTCTGGATTGAACCGACATTATCTGCCATAGTTTGGGTAGTCAATCAGTCCTGATCTAAAGTTGAGAAGTCGTCAGTGCACAAGAAGGCGCCTGTGCATCCACACACACACACGCAAACAAGCGTGCATGCATATGCGAGAGGGGGAGAGATTCCTTATACCTTTTCAAGGAGCTGGTCCATATTTGTTTCCATGCCAACAATGTTGCTCTTCATTCTGTCAGGGAAAAAAAAAACATGGTTCACCTTTAGTAAATAATGAAAATACCTATAGAAAGCTAGCTAGTACCCAACAGAAACGCAGCAAACAATCATTCACACCATAAAGACCACCTAGATGTTAAAAATGACATGATTACAATCAAGACCACGGCGAAGCTCTCTAAAACTTGAAAGATCCAATGCCTGGTTTACCTCTTGATTGTATCTGTAGCACTGATGAACTTATTGTAATTTTCATAAACCAACATCTGGAGGTCAGTATCGAGATTTTTTATCTCGGCTGCCATTTCCACGTGCCTCTTGAGCAGCCCCTCTAAATTCGACTTGTGGACCTGCACCATTACGACGGTCGCCAATTAACACCCGCGAGATTCTCTGCATCCTAATCATGAGAACAGCCACCTTACTCACTCCTAACGTACGCATCGCTTAAGCCCTCCCTCTCCATCAAATTCAGTCATTGCAATTTTATCGAAACTGGAATTTACACGCATCTCCACTGAATACCGATAATAGAAAGCCAAGCCTAAATATGTTTAACGAGAAAGGACTACTGACACCGCAGATCACGACGTCAACACAACTCAGCCAACGCAGGACAAGGTGCCTCGATCCCTGCCGAACCGAACCGAGCGATTCGCCGACAGGCTCGGCCTAAAGTTAAGACTCTCCTCGCACCGAGAACATCACGGAGGACCGCGGGATGCGAATCGGACCGGGGAAGAGGGGGAAAGAGCGAGAAACAGAGGTACCAGGAGATTCATGTACTGATCGGCGTCGAAGGAGGTGGTGTTGATGGCGTCGAGGGAGGCGGATTTGGAGGCGGCGTCGGAGGCGGCGGAAGGATCCGGGGAGTAGAAGCTGGACAGCAGATCCCTCGTCCTCTTCGCCTTGTCGTCCATCGGGACGCCGTCTTCCGCGGCCATTTCCCGGGTTTTTCTCTCGCTTTCTCTTCTGGAGCTCCGCTCCGACGTTCGACGAGGAGGGCGCAATGCGGTTCGCGGCGATCCTCCTCCTCCTCCTCCTTCTTCTTCTTCTTCTTCTTCTTCTGTTCCTCTCCTTCTCCGTCTTCAGCCTTCACTGCGAGTCCAGGCCGCGACTTCCCAAATTGCTATTTCCACGGCGGAAAATGCCCCGACGATCTGCCGCCGAGTGACCAAAATGCCCCTATTCTTGCCTTCCATATTTCACTTTTGGGGGCGACGCCCGGTAATTCGCGGGCTCTTCCTTATTATTATTATTTTTTTTGGTCTTCTAGCTGAAGCAAAGCAGTCCCCTTATTCTTCTCCAGCAGATAGCGAAGGGTGATCGTTAAGGCTTGAAATTCCGCTTGGAGGGCAGACGATGCAGCAAAACTTCGTGTAAGTCCATCGATGAGCTTTCCATTATGATCCCGACAGATTCCGGCCAGCGGGCTCTTCCTTATTCGAAATGCAGATTTTTCTCATTCACTTTTTTTGCTTAAAATGGGCCTCGTACAAGGCGAGGCCGCGACTTTCGCGACGGGCCATTTTAATAAAAAAGAAAAATGGAGGGGCGATATTGAATAAATTCAAAAATGCAGCGATTAATGGTGACATTATCCCTCGTGAAAACTTATTGACCATGCATGGAAAAAGTTACCGATGATCATATGAGTATTGTAAATTTTACTACAAAGGTTGCGTTTGGGAAAACTTTTGGGGAAAGTCATTGAGGAAATATAAAGAGCCTTAAGGTAAAGAAGTTTTTCAAAATATAATGTGTATTTGGTAAATCGTATTTGTGAAAGTCATTTGGAAGTATCTTTGAGCAAAATACCATTTGGATAAATTAAATTTATAAAAGACTTTTGTTATTTAAAAAAAAAAAGGAAAAAAATGAGAGTTAGCTAGCCAAAGGTTTCGCCAATTACCGCCTACAGCTTTGCTGGCAAAGGGTAGGCGGTTCGGCGAGGGGGAGGCGGCGCAGCGAAGGGCAGCTAGCCTACCATTCAAAGGACATGGCGCGACGAGGGTCACAGCTACCCAAATCTTGTGATCTAGGTCGCCGTGACCAAATCGAGCGGCACCGACGACCTCTACATTAGCCCTACATTAGCCCAAAGATCTTTAGGGGCTCAAAGATCCTTGGCAAAGTGGTTGCCAAACGCAACCAAACTCAATAAAGAGGACCAAGCAATTGACAAAATCTAAAAAATCTGATTTAGATACAGCATTTTTAATTATAACATTTTTTATTCAAAGTAATTTTATATGTCATTTTAAGGCTATAGTCTCACTCTATATTTATATAATAAAATAAGTTTGATTTAGTATGTTTTGCAAAAAAAAATAAAAATTGACCCCTTAAGAAAACCAATTACTCAATATGCTAGGTACTTTATGATTTTGTAAATAACAAAACTTACAAGATTATAATTTTTTAATCCATTATTAATATACACACGTAAGAAATAACATTTGTACATACACAAAAGTAATATTGGATTGTATCTTGTATGTTAGTAACTATTTTATAAAATGAGCAAGTTCCATAAAAATCATGTAAAAAATCCATCATAACTTGTCAAAGTCAGTACATGAATTGAAATCCATATAAAAGACGAGGGCATCTTAAAATTTGCCTAATCCAATCCAACTCGACTCAATTGTGAATTTGCAGTTTGATGTTTTCGAAATCGTTCTACAAAGCGATAATTACACAAATGACTCATAAATTTGGCTCAACTTATAATGTATAATGCGATCTTGAAATTTATCATGTAATGTTGTCTTCAAACTTTTAATTTGTTCAATAATATTATGAATTTTGGTAAATATTCAATTTAGTTCAAAATATTCAATATGTTTTCATTAATTCAAATTCGAGAGCAATATTTAATAAGTTAATTTTACATAGTTTATGAACTAAAATTTTACTAGTCGAATAAATTAAAAGTTTACTTACACGTTGCGCGTTTTTCGAGGGCGGGTTAAGAGAATATAAAAGAGCGATAAACCAACGCGAAAGCAATCAAATAACACCACATAAGCAAGGCAGAAAAGCGTCGCCCGCGATCGTCCGATGTTCGACGATCGAAGCTGCACGAGTACTGCGGATCATCTCTGCTTCCTCGACTGCGTGTTCGAAACCGATCGAGCTCCGTCGCGATCGGGCTCCGCTCCTTGAATCGTCTCCTCGATCCTGGGGGGACAGACGCTCCTCCGGCGGCTGCTTCCGGCGGGGCTCCGTCGGGTTCGGGTCCGGGTTTTCGGGGCGGTTATTCGAGCGCGATCCCATCGCCGTCGGCCGCCGCTCGCGACGATGACCCGAAGGCCCAGCACCTGCGCCATCTGCGAGAACCTGAATCTCTCTTCCATCTGCACGGCGTGCGTCAACTACAGGTATCTCGGATCCCCGTCCGTGGACGGCGATTTCGTGTTCGTGGAACGTGTCGAAGAGTTTGGATAGGGTTCTCGTTTGGAATTCTCTCGGTTTTAGGGCCTGAATTTCGCCGCCGATGGCTGCTTATCTAGCTGCGAATTCGCTGGGTGTGCAATTTCATGGAGGTGCTTTGTCTTTTGTGCGCAGGCTGAACGAGTACAGCAATGGTCTGAAAGCGCTCAAAAGCCACCGGGATGCGCTATATTCGAGATTGAGCGAAGTGCTTGTGGCAAAGGTTTGATTTTTGCTGTATGGAGCAACTGCATTCTCTTGTTCATTCGTGTATGCTTCCGGGAAACCAAAAGAAATAAAGCAAGTAGGAGCGAGGGCTCGGATTTTTGTTTCCCCTCTTTTCTGTTTCTCTAATTGATGCTGATTTAGCTGTTTAAGTAGAATGATCTTGTCACGAACCCTTTGTTTGTTCGGTTCATCAGGGATGTAGTCACCCTTTGAAGGTTGCCTTCACAACTTATAAAGTACACAGTGGAGATGGGACCCATCATACTCTTCTATGTCATATTTGTGTGATTAGCGTTCTTTCCACTTTGGTAATGCTGGTGACAGCTCGGTACTTGTAAGATCACATGGCTGTTATAGTCAGTCTGAAGTTTTGTTCTGTTCATCAGGGCAAGGCGGACGATCAATATAATTGGAGAGCGACACAGGATGAGAAGCTTAGAAAATTGAGGGAAAAGTTTTATCGCAAGAAAGAACAACTCGTTCAAGGTATTTTTGAGTGCAGTGTATTAGATTTGGCTCTATAATCTTCCTAAGATGTGAGACTGAAGGATGACTTGCAGGGAAGGCTAAGGTCGAGAGACTGTCAAACGATTTGAAGGCAAAGTATGGAATGTTGGATTCTGCACAATCCAAGGTGCAACCAATTTTCCTAATTTTATATTTTCATTCTCAGATTTACTTTGGTAGCGTTCTTTGTCACTTTCAGTATCAAGCAAATTGTGTTTCTGTTGCACCATAAGATGGTCAACTTTTGGCTTTTCTATGCAGTTGGATAGGAATCGTGAAGAACAACTGGAGAAGTTCTATCCTAACCTTATAAGCACACAGACCTTGGGACTTGTGAGTAATCAATCCTGCTACCTTTTATTTTAGATACTTTGTGATATATATTTAATTGCTCTCTTGGAGTGGGGTTATTTTGATAATTTCTATCTAAATTTTACTTTCGCTGTTCCCCATGACATACTAAATGCGTGGTGACTCCTTTGGCATCTTTCAGCTTTCTATTCTCAGCTTCCTGTAGTTGATTGATCTTTTAGTCTTTGACATCATGCATGCACTAGTTCTTTTCGACACCCGTGTCTGTGCACAAATAAGCTCTTATGTTATTGGAGATTGTTTATAAATGTTTGCTGGACATTATAGATTTATTTTTTGGATTAGCATAGGCGGCTGTGTAACTCTGGAGTAGAGTTTTCAGCCATTGTTTATAAATGTTTGATGGAGAGTTTTCAGCCATTGTTTATAAATGTTTGATGGACATTATAGATTTATTTTTTGGATTAGCATAGGCAACCATGTAACTCTAGACTAGAGTTTTCAGCCTTGATATGGAATCCTTGATCTACATTCCTGGTATGCTTTCTGAGCTGTTTAAGCTTTGGTGTTTTAACAAATTTTGTCTTCTTATTTGCAGATGGCTATTACCTCAGAGCGCCTTCATAAACAGTCTGTGGTCATAAAACAGATATGCAAATTGTTCCCCCAACGTCGAGTAAGATCTTAAATAGTAATTGCTTGCTAATGAGTAATTAGAAACTGCGAGTATTGATAATGCACCATAGTCTTGTTATGCTCTATGAAGGCCCTTTTCCATCTCTCGAGTGAAAAGGTTGAGTAACAACTAGTGAAATGTATGTATATCTTTGATAAACAGAGTTTGTGTATGAAATTATCGCATCATGGTGTCTTTGAATGAGAGAAATGATGGCATAAAATTTTTAAGACTTGAGAATTCACCAACTGAAGCCACATGCACGACGATCACTCTCAGTTGGGGGGACTGTGAGGCAAAGCTGCATCACAGAACATGGACTGGAATAGTGGTCGTACCTGAAAAGAACATTGCTGGGTAGCTGTTTCTAGTTAGAGTGTTTGGCTTTCCTCTCTGAGCTCTAAAGATTTTGAGTTTGTCATTGCTTACAGTAGATGATACTGAAGATTGCTTCTCATGGAGCTTCAGCTGACTTTGAATTAATAATGGCATCAGCTAAACATCTAATCTTGGGCTTAGCATCTTTGCCTTTCTGCATCCGACTGTTAATGTGCACAAACAATAACTTTTGGTTAATACTTTCGAAGATTTTCTTAGGAAGTGTGCTACTCGTTGCATAATTTTTGTCAGAAAGGAGCTATATAGATTTCATTTCGTGGTTCATATCATTGCCGGTGTAATTGTTGTAATAAGTGTATTCCTGGCGAAAATCATTGTGAAACACTTGATAGTTATCCTTTGTTGCATAACTATTATTTTGATAGATTGCTTCATATAATTTATGCCTCAGGTGACTGTGGATGGGGAAAGGAAAGATGGATCCGTTGGTCGATTTGATCAAATTTGCAATGCACGTTTACCTAGAGGACTTGATCCCCACTCTATTCCTTCAGAGGAGCTTGGTGCTTCATTGGGGTAATTTATGGATATGGCAAAAAACTTGCAGAGATTCTCCTGTTCTAGTTAACCTTTTTTACTTTTACCCTCTTTCAGGAATAGTTTGTCTTTTGGTTTTCAATGATTAGTGCAGTCCTTCCTTGATAGTGTGTTGTTTCTCAACAACATGAGTTTCTCTAAACTAACATTCTAATTACTTTGTTGCATAACAGATACATGGCTCTACTTCTTAATATTGTTGTTCAGATCTTGGCTGCACCAGCACTTCACAACTCAGGATTTGCGGTGAGGCCAATTTTATAATTTGAACAACATGAACTTTTCCACTGAGTTTTATCTGTGATTCTCTCAACATCTCTGTTTTGGTTTTTTCCTTTCGGCATTTGGCCTACAGTAAAAATAGTTTTCCTATATGCAAGATCCTTGAATGTGATACAAAATGAATTTTGACTCCCAACCAAACACAGGCATGTAAATAGACAGGAAATGAGAACATTAAAAAGTGCTTGCTGCTCTTTCTGATGGTTACCTATCAATTGGACTCTCGCCCTTGAACTGAGAGGCAGCTGTGATTCAAAAGTAATACTTGTTAATCTTTTCAATTCATTTGTGAAGATATGCATCAGCATTACTTTTGCGAAGGCTTGAATAAATATGCTAACTATATTACTTACATTTGCTTTAGTGTTGCAATGCCTGTATTCTTTTTTGAGAATTAGCTGTATTTGTGGGCTTTCCTTTGTTTCACATAATGTTGATTTAATATTAATTTTAGGGTCTCTTCCACCCCTGGATCTCATGATACTATATGTCTCAACTTGAAATGGAAATTGGAGTTGTGTTTCTTTAATAGTGCAATACTATATTCCATCATGAACCATTCCAAAAAATTTTCACTGATATCTTATTAAAAAATGGATGACTCTATGTCTCTTAATTAAGAATACTCTCTTTGTTGATTGATTGATATTTGTCCCTTTTGTTGTAATGTTGATTTAATATCAATTTTAGGGTTTCTTCCACCCCTGGATCTCATGAGGCTATATGTCTTGACTTGGAATGGAAATTGGAGTTGTTTTTCTTTAATAGTGCAATACTATATTTCATTATTAAATGTTCCAAACATTTTTCACTCACATCTTATTAAAAAAAATGGATGATTCTATGTCTCTTAATTAAGAATAAACTCTTTGTGTTGATTGACTGATATTTTTCCCCTTTGTATAATAGGGTTCTTGCTCTCGAATTTGGCAACGAGATTCTTATTGGGATGCTCGTCCATCTTCTCGAAGGTAGATTCTTGTGCAATGACATTCGACGACTTGGGTGCTCAAGCTCGCTTGTCTGAAATTTTTGTGTGCCTTGCAGCAATGAATATCCCCTTTTCATACCACGCCAAAACTATTGCTCTACTAGTGGAGAAAATTCGTGGTCAGACAGAAGCTCAAGTAATTTCGGTGTTGCTTCAATGGAGTCAGAGAGAAAGGCCCAGCTTGATTCTTGTAGAAGTAGCAGTTTTAGTTATTCTTCTGCTTCTCCTCATTCTGTCGAAACACACAAGGATTTGCAGAGAGGAATATCCCTTTTGAAGAAAAGTGTGGCATGCATCACAACATATTGCTTCAATTCTCTCTGTTTAGATGTCCCTTCTGAGGCGTCTACTTTTGAGGCATTTGCTAGATTATTGAGCATACTCTCTTCTTCGAAGGAAGTTCGCTCTGTAATTTCTCTGAAGATGGCTTGTTCAAGGTACACACTTTCATTGCCTTTTAGCACAATGAAGAAAGTAGAAACTGTGTTTTCAGTCTGACTTTGAGTTAGTTTGTCACCTTTCTGGGTGTGTACTTGTATGGATATGCCAGAGTTAGATCACTTGTTTCTTCAGTAATAACCATGTTGAACAGGATGAGATGATGATGATAGGAGGTATATTAGTTCAAAAAGATGAGAAGTAGATATGTTTTTCAGGAACTTAAAAGCTTTCCTTTTAAAGTTGACTTGTAACTTGGAGTTTGTGCCAGAACCTCGAGGACTTCATGACTTTGAGGTCAGGTGACGTAGTTTCTATGTTATTCTGTAAATGCAGCATCCTGCATATTGGCCATTGTGCAAACTCAATACTAGTTTTTGCTAATATGCCACATTTTCTTTGCATTCCGTGTCTCACTTTTATATCTCCATTGATTTGCAGATCAAGTAAGCAAGTTCAACAGTTAAATAAGTCCGTGTGGAACGTGAACTCAGCTATCACATCAAGCACTTTACTGGAAAGTGCACATATGCTTCCTATTGTGGTATGAGTGAGAATGTATTTAGATTTTCACAGTTGATTCATATTTATATAGTTCCTTATATTATTTGAGTACTTTTAGCTGACTTGTATTCTGAAATTTGATCCTTTTGCACTTGACCTTTGCTTACATAGAATTAAAACTGGCATATCTTAAAATGATTTTGAGATTTGGTACTTAGATTGCTTTCATTGTGCTAGTGGGACAGGTTTGCTTATTACACCGTCACTCCCCCTCTTCTCTTGGCTACATTAAGATGGTGGGCAATTGTGATCACTAAATCTAATTTTTCGCTATTGGTGTCACAAACTAATACCAATCTAATACTAACAGAATAGAAAAGAACTGTCTTTTCTCTATACTTTCCCCCTTCCGAATTAGTGGATGTTGCCAAAGGGAGTGGTGATGTCATACGCAAAAAGATAGAGACTGTGAATGTGAATTGTGTGCCATGATATGCAACGCGGTCGATTTCTATGGTAGAGTTATATTCTATCTATTACAACTGTTGTTAAGATATCATTTGACCCTTTTTTTTTGGTGAATTAGTATGAGATTATCGTATAAATTCATGGTTATGTGATTAGAACTGATATTACCAATATGTCTTCTCTTTTCTTTTATGTTCAGAGGACAGGTTCCAAAGATGAGATTCCTTTTGCATAATCTTGGTTGGTTTACACCTTCGCTGGTTTTGATGAGCTTGCCGTGCCTTGCAGAAAAACATTGGTGATGCCAATCCTCCTAATTCAACTGCCAGCTTTCTTTATGCTACTGATTTGTCGGATATGGGAAAGAATGAGTCTCTTATTGATGGATGGGATATAGTGGAACATCCTACTTTTCCTCCGCCACCATCACAAAATGAGGATGTTGAGCATTGGACCCGAGCGATGTTTATTGATGCCACAAAGAAATGATTTGGCAACCGAACAACCTTCCTACCTTATGTAAGTTACCATACTAGTGCACTTTATTTGCCAGTTACTTAAAAGATGTAGAAAGGAACCTATCATTCTTTCAATCATGCCTGGCAAAGTGGAAGCAGGCAGGAGCTTTGGCCTCTGTGAATTCCCACAAGTTTAGCCTTGGTATTTAGCTGTCAACTTCTTTGCTTATTCCATGATGTTGTTGAGTTACAGTGATCAGCACTCTCAGTGGCCCTTGTATTTATGCAGTATCAATGCTAAGGTTCCACTTGTGCAGAAATTTATGCAGAACTTTTAGCCTGTTTAAGAGGGCTTTTCACACTGTCTTCTAGTCCTGGCTTTTGCTTTGAATTGAACTTGAAGCTGTTGGCACTGGAACCTAGTGAAAAGCCAATAAGTAAATCCCAGAAGTAGAAGCTAAAAGCATGTGCCTGAGCTTTTGGTTTGTGCTTTTGCCTTTTGAAAAGTATGTGAGATGTGTTAAAAGTATCCTTTAAAGATTTAGAAGGAAAGAGAACCAGTTTTAAGTGTTATGACTTCTCAGTAGGCATTTTGTTTTGTTTTATTTATAAGAAAAACTTGTTGGAGTTTTAAAACAGATTTCTACTTGGGGATTTTTTTTTCTTCTTTTCAGTTGATTGATATACTTTGGTCATATTCTGCATTTTCTTGAGTCTCAATTCAGGCCCTGAATTATATAGTCAGAGTTTCTTAAGTTGCACTAAAGATACTTTGCTGACTAAAATCCTTCATCTTGGTAAGCTTTTCTTTCTAGGACAAGAACTTCGTTGATTCTTCTGTCTGTGTTAGTATACTTCTGACCTTTTGGCAATTGTTTTTATGCATCAGTTGATTGATTCAAAGAAAACCTCGTGGAAAAGGATAAAAATCTCAGACAAGTAAATTGTAAAGTCATTTGTTGCATCATTATAAGCTACTACAGCATGTGAAACATCTGCTTGGCTGTTTTATGCAGGTTTCTCTTGTTTTTCTGTCAGAGCTAGCTCTGCTGCTCTCTTATAAGGGTTCTGGAATCTTCTCTTTACAGGTGGGAGGTTCGTCATGGAAAGGGCATACAAGAAAAGCACTTGCTCAATGCAGGGAATGAGCATTGCTTGTTGTGAATATGTGTGGATAGGGATTAGGTGTTGACATGTAAATACAAAAGGGCTGTCTCTAGTCACTAATTTGGTTGTAGAGTTTCTTTCTGCGATCTGTCGGATCATGTAACTACTTGACAGATACTAACTAGACTACACCTTGAAGATGTACATTCCCCTGCAGCAAGGACTAAATTGAAGAAAAAGAAATTCACTTATGTTCCTGATAATTCTTCCCATCTTAATTTAGTCTGAAGTCATAATGCCTTGTGAAGCAAGCTATGTTCATTATTCAGTGGATCTATGTAAGGTTCATGCCCTTCTGCAGCGAGCCTGCAAAACCCATGGGAATTTATGTGATGTTTGGAACAAATGTGATGATCGAGGCAGTGGCACTTTGTGCTGAATATCATAATCTGAGTAGTTTTGTGCAGGTCTGTCTGATCTCTCTCTGTAACAGATCCGTATTTATGCCACCAATTCTCTTAAGATAACGAGCAACTGTAATTGCGGACGGTCATGCTATACTCGACGAATCTTTCATGGGGAGCTGGAGCCTGGAATTTGAATGGGCCTCTTTTCCTCTTACCAACTTAAGTTAACCTGCCCGTGGAAAAACTTGTAGAACCGTGGCTGGATTGCCAATGTCTACCACAACTATAGAACGAGAAATGCAGTCATTCGCAGTGACCTTTCAAGAACTGGAGTTGTCACAATGTCTTCCTAGGAAGCTTTGCGCCTAAGAATTGGGAATCCTGATGGCTGTGATGAGTTCATTCAGGAGCCACTGTATTTAATGCTGCATATGCCTGCTTGGGGTTCCCAAAAGTGCAGAACATACCTTCTGCTTTTGGGATCTGATGGCGAAGGAAATGTGCCTGATATGTGCATGATACATCACTCATCTACATGCAGAGACGTCTCTGTGTCTTTTCCGAGCTGAACATCCATTCTGGGCATTAGATGCTTCTGAGTAAGAGCAACAACATGAAAAGCCAGCAGGTTGAGACCCATAAAAAAACACTTTTTCTGTCTGTTTTTAAAGTGATGCTATTATTGGTATGTCTTCTTCCGCAATAGCAGCAAAAACTGGTTGACGAGTTCTTTACAAAATTTGATGGGCGAAGTTTCCAGAAAACCAATCTTATGACTCAAGTAGATCGAAACAATAAAGAATAAAAAATCGCATATTCTATGTTTTTATATATACTAGAAAAGAGATGAGCTCGTGCGCCGCAGTTGGTACTTGGGCATGGAGCTCGAATCTGAGTAAAAGAGCAGCTCCAGTTCCTACGCAAGAGGAAAATTTCAGAATTAGTAAGAACGTACGTACGTTTTCAGTGATTTTGAGTAGGAAAATGAAATCCTTTCAAGTATGTAATAACGAGATTCAAAGGAGTGCAAGTGCAACGAGATATCAAACCAGTACTGAATTTCAGCCAGACAGACTTTTGATGACCAACTTAAGGATGGTCGAATCCTCAACTACCTTGGCCTAAGAGGAACATTTACACAGTTCATGCTAGAAACCCAGAGCACCTACTTCAGAGACCATAATTGGAGTCTTATGGCACAAAGAAACCCTTCCAAAATTCCGAGACGACCCGTCGATTTTCACCCAATTAGGACTTGGTGCAGAAATTCTTCCATGGAGAAATGAGTGAAGACGTCACGAAAGGAACCTCTCTACTGGAGGGATACAAATGTGTCTACATTCTATCGTGCTTGCTAATTCTGATTTTCTCTCCAAGAGTCGCATATCCATGAACATTTACCAAATGAGAGTCCACAAAGGGAAAAATGATACTGAAAATCTAGCGGTCGTGTGGTTTCTATTAAAAGCACATTGAGTTCTTCCATGATGCAGGCAACAGAACGCCCCATGATGAGCAAGCCGAAATTCTCCAAGGGATTGGAAATTCCCGACCAGAGGGAAATGAGTGATTCTTTTACTGTGAGCGAAAGCAATGCAGCGAACGACGTGCGAAACTAAGAAACAGAGATGCACGCGATGATGCATGTCGTTCAGCAACTAGCTTCTGTTCTCGAGAGGGAAACAGATTTTTACTATATTGAAGTTGGATTACACCACGTCCCAATAAAAGGCACCGCAGAACCTGGCCTCCATATGCACCTGAATAAGTCTAATGGGTCTTACAATCTCAGACTCTAGCAGGGAAGTTCAATAAATCTAACCGGTCCAATTTTGCTGATTCCACCAGACAGCGACAAACAGATGCGACGAAACAGATGAACAGTGATAGGTAAACAAAGCTGTGATCCACGATAAGAATGCCATGAAGAATGTTGTCGTTCTATCCTTTCCCAAATAACTCCATGATCGACTTAGAAACTATAGAACAATGGCCAATATTCTTGTCGCATAAAGGATGGAAATTCTAAATTCGGTTTCATACAATGTCATGCCAAAGGAGATCAAGAGGTCATTCATATTTTGTCAATAAAGATGGTGAAAATTATACCTTCTGTTTCCTGAGCCAGCTGTTTGTTTTCCTCAAGCGAAGAGCTTGATGTTCCAAATGGTTGGTGTAGGCCTTCATCAACACAGGAGGAATACAGCTCAGAAGATAGAACACAACTTTGAAGGTGGCAAGTAGAAGATTTCAATCACGTGGCTAACCTGTTTCCTTGCCCTTGATCTGGCAGCTGACTCGCGATTCTTGATCATCCTCTTCTGCCTCCTCTCTACGGTCTTATCCATGACCTCATCTGAGTATCTATACTTCTTCTCGCTAGATCCCTGAGAATCAGGTGATGCAGCAGATATGGCTGGCGCTGAAATGGGCAGAGATTTTTGGTTCTCTGCATAACCTATTTCAAAACCTTGGTTCTCGTAGGCAGAACTTGAGACATTGAAATTCGAATTAAGCACTACCAATGGCTGCTGCTGCTGTTGGACTGAAGCCATGTGAAGTTGCACCCAGTCCATTGGCTGCGAAACCACCATCATGGGATCAATTGCCGCGGTTGGCTCCTGATTGATGGGATTCTCTTGGACATCCAAGTTGATAACGCCGGCACCGACAAGAAAATTCTCGAGTGTGGTTTCTCTGAGAGTCATCTGTGGATCAAGGGACTGGTTATTAACGGAGCCGACTTGCTCAGTATCCACAATCTCACCCCAAACATCTTCCTCCGGTTTCTTATTCAGCGTCTCATTCAAATTAAAGTTTCCGAGGAAGATGGAAGGGGTCGAATTAGGATTCTGCGGCTGAAGGCCTTCTTCAGCTGGTGTGACTCTAGTTAATTCGTTTAAAGTCATGCCGTTGAAGGGTTTGCCAAGATTCCCCATCTGCCTATGAACATCACCAAAGGTGAGAGTGGAGAGAGATTCTTCTCTACCCAACGGAAGAAAATGTGTCCTGTGCGCTTTAATCGCAGAAGGCATGCTTTTGTCATCCATATATGAACAATGCAGAGGCCGAAAACTTCATCAAAGATTGAGCTTTCAATGAAACATCATTGCAAGCAAACCAGAAAACGTCGAATTTGGATTGTCTGATGAACGAGCCAACATAACCCGGGCGAAGCAGATTCTGACTGTGAATGTAGAATGCTCAAGCAGAGGGATATGAGAAAACTGATGCATTGAGAATGGTTTAAATGACTGTATAAACACGAGAACATGCGGACTTAGAGGGGGTCAATGAAGAAGATTATGCGGAGCGAAATGCGAGCCGCCAAAAAGATCGAGGAACCAGTTCGGTTAAAGAGTGGCGAGTGGATCCTACTTTTGGAGGGGGGAGGATAAAAAGAGAATGTTCTCATCTTAACAGCAAATGCTGATTTTCATGCTACATCGTAGGGATACAATGAAGGGTCTCCCAGGACCCCAACAGCCCTCTTGGGATCACTCTACTTACCTACCTTCTCTCTCTCTCTCTCTCTCTCTCTCTCTCCCTGTCTGCAGGAATAAATAGTTTGAGTAGGTTGACAGTTACTTCTGATAGTGGAAAAGCGCAACTAAGACACCCGAATGTATTGAGATTAAGGTTATGTGAGGGGGATTAAAAACAATTAGATCTTTAAAGAGGGAAAAGATCAGTTTTATTGTTTTAGTAATTTGTTAATGTGTAGAATAAAAAAGGAAAAGATATAAAAAAGTGAAAGCATGCAACGACAAACTATCTAACGGGCTATGTGCCAATTCTCCATAAAGGCCTCCATGTAGCACCGAAATACTATGATCTTATCATATCAGATATCCTAGGTTCGTATTCATGTGGCTAAAGATGCTACAAAAACTTTGGTTGAAATAGTTTTTGGGACAACAAGGAATCCACCAAGCACAATGTCAGAAATTCAACAAATTAATAATCTAAGCAGTAGCGATGGCAACTGGCTTAGTTTACGTGGCATCTTTGGCAGTTCTCTTTTGTAGGAGATAATAGTTGGAGATACTGACGTGGGCAAGGGTTCATTATTGGAGTACTATGCAATAAAATAAGCACACATGGACCCTTCAACAGTGTTGTTGATCCGGACTCAAGACTTTGAACAATTCCAAGTCTCTCTGTCTCACATAAAAACATAAAGTGACGAAGAAAAGACAGACTTTTCCTGCGTGCGTTCTTAGCAACTTTTGCGTTGTCTCTTAGGGTAGAATTCCTCTTGATTCTTCCCAAAAGCTGTTCATTCCCATTTCCAACAGCAGGCCTATGCCTTGGTTTCTCTAGGAATTGGATCTGCGCCTTCAGCGGAAGGAAAGCTCTTTGCTGGAATTCTGGATACTGACCAGGGCTTCAGAATCTCAAGAACAGCCACTTAGTTCAGCTTCTGGATGTGCATATTCGCCACTCATATCAATCTAGATCTTCTCTTTCTGTCCTAACAGGTATTTTGCTACATCTTCGTCTTTGCAATCTTTCATTTGTAAGAATCAAACAAAGATCACCCACGGAACATCCTTATTAACTGGATCACTTTTTGTAGGATATTGATAGCAGCGATGCCTAGAGAAAAGGATCCATTTTGGAAGTACGTGACGTTCCTGAATGAAAATAATAGCAAGTGGAGGTGTAACTTCTGCGGACAGGAGCATGGTGGAAGTGCTACAAGGATTAAGGCTCATTTGGCTGGAATCGCACGCTTTGGTATTAAAGGATGTGAGAGAGTCGATGATGATGTAAAAGCAGAAGCCAGAGACGTAATGATGCCTAAAAAAATGGACTCTAGCGACCAAGGTGTACCTGAGGAAAGGATACAAGGAAATGTTAGAGCAGCTTCGACCAGCACATCCGATCCGCCAAATGTGGAGGGAGGAACCAATTTACTATTTCCACAAGGTGTGCAATCCCAAATTACCCGAGAAAATGGGCAGTTTAGTAAAGTAAAAACTAATTGATCTGATCTTACTTCTGATTTTAAGTTTACTTTTATTTTTTAATGACTAAACATCCATTTCACTGCATGCTAAAGCAACCAGCTATATGAATCCGACTAATGCTGTCGTGTCTCAATCAATCACTAGGTGTGCCTTCTCTGACACTGCAAACTCGTGGTAGGATGGAAGAGATGCTGCAGGAGGAGAGGGACCTCCCATTGAATGGTGCAACCAGTTACTATAGTGAATCTCCCCTGCCAAATTCACTCTTCCCTGATGAACTTTTGACTTCTTATATCGAGTTTCTTGGCCTTGAAACATTAAATGCACAACAGAATCCGAGTGCGCCATTGACATCACAGGAACCCCTGCTCCTTGATAACACTTTCCAAAATGAGTCACAGGGGTCCATTTTGCCTGGTCCCATTGCATTAGATACTCAACTCAGTAACATACCCACAACCAACACTCCCCAATATTCTAGTCAACCACTTCAAATCGACAGCCAGTGTGGATATGGCACCGGTCTATCTCCTCCAAGGACTTCCATAGACGTAGAGCCACCTGTTCCATCACAACCTCTCAATGAACCTCTTATTGTCAAGCCACTTAATTCCCCTCTGCAGATTCCAAAGGACATCATAAATACAATGGGCCCATCAACATCAAAAGGTACACAATTATCGATCTACATTAAATAGGTATTGTTAACAAGTGCCTGTCACACTTGTTAAATATACTTGATAAGGGAAAATTTTCATTCTCAATACTTTGACTACTTATAATACAAGAGAGACGGTCCATTGAGAATTACAAACTTTCCTTAGTTGGGTGTTTAACAGGTGTCGCAAGGGCAGTTATTAACAAAATACATATTAAAATTTATCATTCACTTGGTCTCTCTGTAAAAGCCACGTTGCTTTATTATGGGGAGTAAGAATGTTTTGATCAGCGTCTAATGCATGAAGTTGTGGCTACCCAATTAGGGATGTCGAAAGGCGCACCAACAGGGGGCATCATCATTCCGATATGATCAAACCACTGTCCTGCATTCTAATGAATCACTCCCAAGCTGCAATGAAGAATGTAGAACTGAAACCAGTTCATTTCCCCTGCGAGAATCAATGGACATATATCCTCTGACCGCAACACGTGTCGATTTGCAAGTTCTGGAGGGTGAAGCAAATATGGCGGGCCCATCATTATCGCAAGGTATGCCTTGATTTATCTAAATAGGGACTGTCTTTCTAAATGAATTATAGGTATTCCCAGATTATCTTACTCAAGTGAGCATTGATGCTTTCATTACAGAAATGATCATTCTTCATATTATTTACCCTCTCTAGAATACCTCAAAATCGTCTTTTTCTATATTGCATCAGTTCCCAATTACAGTGGTATCATTGCATATTCCATATGTCCAATATCACTCTTTTTTACTGCACAGTTTTTTACATCAAAATATTTACTTTTGTGTACGTTGATCTTCATTGTGGATTTTTTTGCGATCAAGTTCTAGATATTGTTTTACCTGTACCCATGGCTTGATTTGAAAGGCCTATTGTTGATTGATCTTACGATTGAATATTTTATTGCAACCAGCTTTGGTGCCCCCTCAACGTCAAAGTGTTCCACATCAATCCATTAATCTCAAGACATCGCATCAGATTCCAACCATGCCATCATCATCATGGAAAAACCATTTAGTCACATGTCACCCAGTAGCTCTAATGGACATGGATCCATGTATCCCATCATCATCACAAACTCCAAATAATGCTCCTCAACCTCCTCAGATTCCACCTTGTGGAGCAAGCCTGATAGGCCCATCATCATTACCAGGTCCATAGTTATTTACAAAAATTAATCCTTATGTATCACCATGTCACATTATTATGGGGCAGCAAGAACTAACAGATGTAATTTTTCAATTGCAGAATTAAGTATGAAGGAGGGTGTGCCAATGACAAGTCATCCAAACACAAGCAACAACTTTGAAGAGAATGGGGCTTTGAAAAGAAAGTTAGAACTACTCTACAAAAGAGAAGCTGGCATAAGGGCCGAGTTAAAATTTGCCGAACTTTTTTTCCTGAAGAAGCCAAGAATGGAAATTGCGAATTTGTTGGCGATTGCAGAGAAGTGTAGAAATGATTGTGCTGAAGCAACGAGCGAGGAGGTAGAAATACTGATGCGAGAAGAAGAAGACTCTAGGAGACAAGGCAAAGGATTATTTGAGGCGAGAGAGACCAAATTCAGTAAATTTTTAGAACGAAAGATGGTGGGAGAGGTGTTTCAAAGAAACACTACAAAGATTTTGGAGTATCTAGTAGGGAATCAAGTATCCCGATTAGGCATTTATGGAATGGGGGGTGTTGGTAAAACAACTATTATGAAGCACATACATAATAGACTCCTTGAAAAAGCTAACTATGGCAACGTATTGTGGATCACGGTGTCACGAGATTTCAACACACAAAAGTTGCAAGATGACATTTTGAGGCACTAAAATTGGGCCCGCTACAAGAAAAGGATGTGAGCAAACGAGCAGCAATATTATCCAATTGTTTAACCAAACAAGGGAAGTCTACCATAATCCTTGATGATGTGTGGGAATGTTTTGATCCCGAGGAGGTGGGAATCCCTATTAGAGTAGATGGGTTTAAGTTGGTCTTAACCACTCGATCATTTGGTGTGTGTTGCCAAATGCTTTGTCAAGAGAAGATAAAAATTGAACCTCTATTTCAAAAAGAAGCGGAGACTTTATTTTTGGAAGAGCTTGGATCCGAAGTGGCACTTGATTTGGAAATTAAAGCAGTTATGAAGTCCATTGTTAAAGAATTTGCAGGCTTGCCGCTTGGAGTCATCACAATGGCACGAAGCATGCGAGGAGTGACCGATGCGTTTGAATGGAAGGATTGCTTGGTGAAATTGAAACAGTCAAGTAAGGGGCAACTAGACATAGAAAAGGAGGTCTTAATGAAACTAAAATTCAGTTACACTAGCCTTGATAATCATGAAGTTCAACAATGTTTCTTATCTTGTGCACTTTATCCAGAAGATAAAAAGATTGATAAGTTCGAGTTAATAGAATTGTTTATTGATCAAGGATTGATTGGGGGGTTGGATACAAGGGAGGAACAATATGATAGAGGCCTTACTATATTGAACATACTGGAAAATGTTTGCCTATTGGAAGATCATGGGATGGGGATGAGGATGCACGATTTAATTAGAGATATGGCATTACACATCATGAGTGCGACTTCCATTGTAAAAGCAGGAAAGGGGTTGAGGATTCCGGCTGAGGAACATTGGACGGATGCTTTGGAGAAAGTTTCTTTGATGGAGAATGACATTAGAGAAATTCCGTGGAATATGTTACCAAATTGCCCTAACCTATCAACCTTTCTATTGAATTATAGCTTGTGGAAGGATGTGGTCATCCCTCATTCTTTCTTCAAAAAATTTTGTGGGCTAAAGGTTCTAAACCTAAGTGGATATGGCCTAAGAGAACTTCCACATTCCATCTCAGATTTGGTAAACTTGAGGGCACTATTGCTTGGAAACTGTTGTAAATTGCGCCATATTCCTTATTTGGGGAAGCTTAGATCTCTAAGAAAGTTGGACGTTTGTGACTGTGGTCATCTTGAAGCACTTGAGGGTTTGGAAATGTTGGTGAACTTGAGATACCTTGCCCTAATTGGTACACGTATAGAGAGATTACCCAAAGGAACACTGGGGGGTTTGCTAAAGTTGCAATATCTTAAAGTTCATGCCGTAAACATAGAAGACATTGCAAAATTGTGGGCATTAGAGACACTTAAATGCAACTTTAAAGATGGGGATGATTTCAGTAAGTGTGTGAGGTTTATTAAGCAGAGTAACTCCCGCTATTATGAGCTCGTCATGGCACAAGCAAAGTCATCTTTCTATAGTTGTTATGCTAGATTTCAGAATTTGAAGAGGATTGTTGCCATTGATGGGTGGAGTCATGCTATTGTGAGCGTGGGAGGGGAAAGCAGTGGCATTTGTATTTTGATTCCCGAGGATGTGCAGATATTAAAGGGGAAGAGATGTGACGGTATGATAAATTTTTCTAACATGGGTTTGCTGAAAACCTTGAGGACCTAAACATAGGACAATGGAAAAATTTACAAGGTGCTCTGTGGAGGACAAGACGAAAAAGTAATCAACATCCATGACTCCCCTGCCTCAACCCCTGCCCCCCTCCACTTCCCAAGCCTTAGGGTAATAGAAATTTGGCAATGTCCGAAATTGAAGTATCTCTTTGGGCATGGGTCTAAATTCTACCTTCCACATCTACTATGGATTAGAATAAGTAACTGTGAAGAAATGGTGGGGATAATAGCAGCAGTCACATCACCGCCACCACATCCACCCCCAACCTTCCCTAGTCTAAAAAGGATAGCAATTCAAAATTGTGATAAAATAAAGAGAGTAGTGGAATCTGAGTGGCTGCCCCACTTCCCTAATCTAAGATATGTCACAGTATTCAATTGTGAGAACATGGAGGAGATAATCGGAGGTCCTCCCCCAGACATGCTAGTTGAAGAGATTTCTCTAGAATTTCTTTGGGTAAAAAATTGTGATAACATAAGGAAGCTGATTCCGCATGAGTTGATGATCCATCTTCGAAATCTTACTAGTATACAAGTTGAATATTGCAAAGGAATGGTGGAGATAATAAGCGCAGCGGGACAAGACCAAGGAGGAAGCATAATGACTCCTATAAACAACATCTCTTCACCTTTCCAGTCTTCAATTTCTCTCCCAAAGTTGGAGCGCTTGGTTCTATTCGATGTACCCCAGCTGAAGAGCATATGTGAAGTCCCAATAACTTCCGATTCCATGGAATTTATACAGGTGTACAAATGCCCAGAGCTGAACAAGATTCCTTTGAAACTGCAATTTCATGATATTGAGGACCTTCCATTTATTGATGTGCCAGATGAGGAAAAGTGGAAGACGCTGACATGGGATCAGCCCGATGCCCAGGCTATTCTTCAATCTCATCTCCATTTCAATGGCAGTAGCTGTGTTCTAAAAGGCAAAAGGTCCCATTAATGTGAGTTATAAATATAATTTCCCTCACTTATTAAAAGTCGTTACAAAGAAATAGCTTTTCTCTTCGTAGTCATGCAGCTCTAACCGTGGCTCTTGCAGAATTATCTGCCAAATGAAGGATTTCCTCCGATGCTGCTTTCGAAGAAGTCTGCTGAAAGGCCTTCAGCTGCTATTTTAATTGCTCGAGCATGGTTCTTTCCTGCAAACTGAATTTGCCATGGGTATAACATTTTTTTTTCACGTGTCAACCTTTGTTGGCAGAAGAGACGTTGCATTGAGTATTTTGAATGCTATGGCATATTTTACTTTTAGTTTTGTGTAATGGAAAGGAGTTATCTCCATGGACTCATTGAGGATTGTCGGTCGAACCAAAAATGATGCTCTGTGCAACCCTTCTCGTTTCAAGATGCAAGTTCGGGGTAATATGCAAAAGAAAATCACATAGCAAGTGGTGAAAATCGACTATTAAACCGTGAAGCATTTTTAATTTTTTATAAAAAGTGTCCATATATGAGCTGAAAAATGACATTGGCTGTGAGTGTCTCAACAAAAGTGCATCTAGTGCGTTGTAGACGCTTAAAAAGAAAAATGAACGTCAAAGACTCAATTTTCTTAGGAGGTATAAAATTGAAAATGGGACTGTTTCATTGTCAATATTGATATCAAGAAGTCGATGTCGTTTTTGCGTCCATATCAACGGTTCAGCAGCTAGATCGGGCACCCAAACGAGGAAGGACAAGAAGAAAAATGAAAGAAAAGAATGAGGAAAAAAGGAGAAAAAATACATATTTTTTAATCGAGAAAGAAGAATAACTTGGCTTTCCGCATCCTCACTTTCATCTAGTTAACAATCACATCAGTAAAAATTGGGTGACACGGCCAGAAGCCATATCTTGAGCTTTCCGAAATGTTGATGTTGTGGAAACTCTCCTAGATGATTTTGAAAATTGACAAAATTTTTCTTGATTGACTTATGATTTTGATGATGGGTTTTTCCGAGGGGTATTTCTGGAATAAATATAAGATGCAAAGTCGTGTTGAAGATCAATCGATCGTACCCCTAATAATCAAAATTGAGGGGATAAGGATTATAATCAGACATTATGAGAAGATCTAAAACCCTCATGCAATGGCTAGTAAATTGGCATGGATTTCTTATTATATCTATTGATTATCCATAAGGAAAGAATATCAAATATATCTACTGAAGCATTGAATGGCATTAGAGATACCTTGACCTAACTGGTACATGTGTAGAGAGATTACCCAATGGAACACTAGGGTTTTGCTAAAGTTGCAATGTCTTAAAGTTCAGCCACTGATCGTATGGTCTATTTTCCTCAATGGAAATCGGAAATGTTTGAAGCTTGTTTCGTAATATTAATCAGCACAGCAATCAGTTTAAAGAGGACATATTCTCAATTTAACGATGAATAGAAGATCATGACATTCACGTTTCTTTGTAGCCTTGACAGTTCCAGCCAAAATTAGAACTTCGCACAAGCAGCTACGACAAACATAAGAAACCAAGCAAGATGAGGTGCTTACAGCTTACCAGCCGCATTTTCTTATCACGTGGCATCGACAATTAATGAAACGAGCCGAACAACATAGAGATATCTTAAAACCTTAAGATACTAACGTATTATCCAATTAATCTTGCAAGAGTCCATAGTAGATGTCAGGAAATCAACTCTAAACTAAAGCTTCCTCCAACAAAGGCAAAAACACATAAGAGACATGGGTATAACAGTCGTTTTTTTATTTCATTTTTTTTGTTCGGCTGAGGTAAAATATCACCATTTAACTCGGATCAAACATGCTGATTATGATCAGCCCAGTATGCTATTCGATAGCCTTCTCATTTCACCTTAAAGACAAGCTGTTCTGCAGCATTCTGGGTTGCAAGTTCTAACAGAGCATCAGAACTAGACAGCTTTGCACAGTTCCTTCCTACCCTTTTCTCAAACATGCCAATCCGCTATTATATGGTCATAATCCAAGTGATTACATGTTATAAAGGAAAGAAAATAATCTGCCACCAACATAACTGAAGAATGCTAACACCCTACCTCAAAAAGAATCGGAACTTGATTGTGTCAGAAATTAAAAGGACCAGTTAGACCGAACCATAAAAGCTGTTAATCCGGCCTTCCCATCAGTTACATGTACAACACCAGGGCGCAGGTTGAATTTCTTGCCTATGTTGAAATTAATATAACTTTCGGCCTGAAACCGATTCCATCTAGACTGACCTTCAGACATCCCACTGAGACTCAGGCCCCAGCCAAGTTCTTCATTGCAATCATTAGACAAGTTGACAGCCCATTCTACGTGTTTGGGATTTGACCTTTTCATCTCCATCCAAGCTCCCAGTCTTATATCCTCGTCCAGCTCTGACTCCAGCATCACAGCGACAGATCCAGATGGGGCGTAACCTTCTGTGCTCTCTCCCATGGTTTGACTGGAAAATTCTCCAAATGAGGTAGGATCCCTGTCTTGCTTCAGTAAACTTATAGGAACTGAAAGGGGTCCACAGGAAAGATGTTGATTTGATAGCCTATGAAATTCATGAAGACCCAAAAGAGAGAGTTCTGTTTTTCCTGGAATTTGACACACAACTTGACCGAAAGTACTAAACAACTGCTCAATTCCATGAGAACCGATATGCCTCCGCAATCCAGAAACACATTGACCAAGCGAGGCAGTGATATTTGATTTTCTTACAGTTAGTCCGATGGCACTGCCACTGTGATGATTTATCAGGGGAGGTCCAGAACACGGATATTCAGTGAGACCCTTTCCCTGCAACATAGAAAATGTTACTAGGGAGAACAAGAAGCTGATTTGGGAGAATCTTCCATGACAAATGCGTTTCAAGTTGAAATAGGGTGATGTGATCACGTGAATACATATTAGAATGCAGAGAAGTCACAGAGTTGCTGGAAAGGAGAGGGGCAATGTACATGGCATCACTGAGGAAAAAGCTCTATTATTCTTCAACATCTATTTGACAAAGTAGATCCTAGTGCTGAAATAATTTGCCCACTTATCTCCTATGAATGCCCTTTTTTGTTCTGCACTTTGTTTTATTAAAAAATATGTCAAACCGAAGTCATGAGAAAATTTCACTGACAGCTTGTACCTGATGAAAACAACTTGAAATGACACCAACATCTCTGCATTGAGCTCCAACTGGGACTGCCATCACAGAAAACCAATCACTGAGACATGCCCTGTAGAACACTTTTGCTAGGGAAAGTGGTGGGCTTTCTAGAAAACCATTCACATGTTCCCCGCCCCTTTGACCGGCAACAAACTGTGCCACAAGCACATCTTTCTCACGGATGGTTGTTTCGAAAGTGAATTTCGTGTCGATTCCAGTTCGAATTCCGGCTCCTGGGAAGGCACCAGAATCCTGCTGATCAACGTTATTAATCCTCAGAAGACCTCCCAAGACATCAACCTCCCCCCTCACATGGGTACTAGCTTCCTGGAAAGGACTGTCCTTGGAAACCTTATAAAAAGAGAGGACACGCTCAACTTTGTCTTGCCTGTCCCTCAGTTTCATAATATCTGAGAATGCTTCCCTCTGCAACCGCTTTAAGATTTCAATCTGAGAACAAAATCACAGGAAGAACAACGAAGCCCTGTCATACAACCTATTGCTACATAGGAAATCTGTATATCAGTCGATGTCGCAACCGCAAAGCAACCTACTTGAATAGTAAAACCAAGTAAAAATCAAAGCCCAGGTATGGAAACATACGATAAAGCAGGACCAACCATTCATGTACATGGATTTACACGTAAAAGTCTAAAATGAGATGACAAGCCTCAGATTCAGGGCAGCATTTCCTAAGAAAATTGTTCTACTATCTGCACAGGAAGTCAAAACCGTCATCGCACCAATCGATCGGACAGATTGATCGCGTACAATACACTCATCGTAGAAATTGCGTTGCCACTCTAATCCTGTAGCTTCACAAGCATACAATCTCATCCAGCTCATGGAATTCATCATCTTACATAAAAATGCGTTCTTTCTCTACAGTTCTACTAAGAAGATAATAAAATTCCTATCTAATTCTACGAAAAGACAGAGAAACAACCGAACACCCAACCGCTCTTGCATCGTCATCATCGGCCTCTCGCGAAGTGCACAAAAAGTTCACATCTTGCGAAGCACGAAGCTACGCAGCAGATGAATGGATTGGAGGACTGAGGCGCAGGAGGCAAGCGGCGGCAAAAGACCTGGAGATAGAGACAAGAACGAAGCAATGGGGGAATAGGAGGTTACCGGACGGCGGCGACCGGAGCCGTCGCGACGGTGGAGGACGCCGGCGACGAACTCCTGGCCCGATTTGGCCGCCCCTTTGAGCGATTCGACGAACGACGCGATCGGATCCATGCGACGGTCCCCGCCGGAGAGCCGGGCGCCCGAAGCGGCTGAGCCGAGCCAAGTCGAGCTGAGCTGGGCGGCGCGGTCTCGCCGTCTCCGCCTCGTCCGTCTTACCTCGCGCGCGTCGCGCTTCCCTCTCGCAACGAAGGAGAAGGAGAAGCGAGTTGGGTTGGAACCGGACCGTGAACCGGGCCTGAAGTCGAGCAGACCGGACGGTCGGGCCGTTCTGCGGCTCTTTCAGACTTGCTTTGTAACGAAGCCCTTTTTAATCGGTTCACCTGGTTTTATCGTGTAAATATATGTTTGCCGCCCGCGCCGCCCCCCACCAAAAATAAAAAAGAAGAAGAAATTATTTTGAAATAATTGACTTTCCAGGATTTGGTAGTGAAAATGAAAATAAAAATTTACCTGGAAGTAATTATTAATTGGTTGAATTTTTGGATACCATAAATAAACTTGCATTATAATCGCATGAATATTTTTGAAGGTTCTTAATGATGGAATTTGCATAAATAATGGCATGCAACTCAATAAAGAAACTCAAAAATTGAGTTGATGAAGCGTTACTTTTCATTGATATATTATACAATGTATATAGAGATATCATCATCTATAATTATAGTGAAAGATAAAGATAAAACATAACAATTTTATCTACAAAAAAAAGTAAATTAGAAAAGATCTCCAAATGATTAACTCGTTGATACTCTATTTGATTTGTTATCTTCATATTGATTTGTACAAGATTCTGCGTTGCAAATATTCTGATTTTTTCCCTTTCGATTTGCCACTTCAATACTCAACATATGACATAGAAACGAAGTCATTTGAAAAACTTGATAAAGTTGTATTTAAATTTAAGCAACAAAAGATGATAAGGTGTATCGATCATTCCCTATCGGTTGTATCAGGAGTATACTTATGCATGTTCTTCAACACACGAGCTAGTCGTCGCTCATAATATGAAGAACATAGTAAAAGATCATCGCCGCTGCCGCCGTCATCACGAGTATAGGTCGTCCATGACCTTCCCCAGCAGGCCATGGACCAGAATCTTGTAGACATTTTCCGTGGGATGAAAGCTGTCCCAGAACACATATCCCGAGACATTCGAGCATGTCAAGAGATTCCACTGTTTTACATGAACGCTGCCTCTATTAGGCCCGAGCCGCAGCACCCTCGGTCCGAGATTTCGAACCCTGTCACGATGGGAAAGCCGAGAAATCTATCGTCACCGAGAAGAAAATCGAGCTCGAGACCTCTGTCTCCGGTTCCAAGTTGAGATTCAGTTTGCAGCCACACCGATATCGTTCAAAAAGCTTTGATCGGATTATAGTTAATTTGTTACAAGGACATCTTTGTGCCATGTCTTACCATATTTCCTGGGATTCTTCATGATGTCAAGTAAGGGGCCGTAGATGTCGATAAGGGCCATCCTGGCATGAGGGAAGGCTCCGTTGAGGCGATGCAACTCCGATGTCAACTTCGAGTTGAGCAGTTGGACCATCTGGTTGTAATCCTCTGCGCATCTCCTCTCGATTCCACCGGCCAGAGTTCTGATTGAGGGTGTGCACCCGAGGGGAGCCAAGCTGAAGACGCCGATCCTCCGAGCACCCTTTGTGTGTAGTTCCTAGAGCAGTTACGCGAGACAGGTTAGAGCAGATTAGCATCATGTCCCCTTGGAGATTCTAGCTTCTCTAGTGCAGCTCGACGAACCATGTATGCTTAGAGTATCATTCTTGAGTCGATGATGGAAAGCTTGTCGAGAACAGGTGTTTGTTTCTTGCTTTCCCAATGATTCGGATGCCAAACCGACATAAATGGTACGTATAGTTACATGAACGATCGAAAGCTACAATGGTTCGGTAAATTTGAAGTACCTGCAAGAAGGATGAGGCCGAGCGCGCCAAAAGTTCCGTGTAAGAAGAAACGCTGTAGTCAAATAGCCGGGTCAAGGTATGATAATAGGTGTTCGCAATGTCGTTGCTCCCCGCAGACACGACATACAGGCCGTTGGCAACGACAGAATCCGCTCTCTTCTCTCCTATAAAGCTCTTCAGCTTCATTTTGTACTCATCAAAGAGTTGCAGTTGTCTCGACATCGGTATGACGGACTGATTTCGATCCCAGAAAAGGAGAGGAACCATCAGCAGTGTCGATGACGAATGGTTTGGTGAAAGGTCGTTTTCATAATGCTAGGAAGGGAGAGTTGTTTACCACGAGTTCTGATGTCAGAGGATCGAATCCTGCGCCGGCTGAGGCGAAGTTGACGCCTCCGATGAGGTCTTGAAGTCGCAGGTTTGGGTCGAGAAACGTGGGCAACAGTTCTTTGATCCCCAGTTGCTGTGCTGATGGATGGAACGAAACAAAGCAGCTTAAGCTTAAATCATAACGATAAGTTTTTAAAGTGAAAGAAATTTTCGGAATGCAATATCCGGAAAGTTATTAAAGTTATTGAAGTGTAAATGTTCTGGTCCTACCCAAGATGTCCGAGGGAATCTTGCCGTTGCTGAACCTGCCTGTCGGTTTTCCTCCCATGAAATCCCTTCCATACGGAAGAAAGTTACTCTTAACCAGAGTAATGAGGTTGTTGTTGTTGCCTGTGTCCAATATGGAGTCGCCAAACGTGAAAACGGCGGAGATTGTTGCATTTTCTGGCGCCACCACTGCGGCCTGCGGTGTGCAGATTTGCATCACGAGGAGGAGAGAGAGAAGAATCAGAGACTGTGCCAACATTGTGAGCATTTTGGAATTAGACCAAAGTATCTAGAAATCAATCAGATGAAAACAGGAGGGTAGAAAAATTGACTGTGTATGCTATGTTGGGTGCTTCTGCGTGGCCCTTCTTATAAGTTAACGTTCTCAGTGGGACAAACATGAGAAACTAGTGAAGCAGAAACTTACTTCTGCAAGAAGTGGGAAGAGATCTATGGAGCATAAATCAAATAAAACGTTAACCATGTGAAAGATACAGTGGCGGCTGATGTTTGCAAGTTTTCTGTTTCATGGGACGACAGAAGCCAAAAAGATCATGCCTTCCGAGTCTGGGAAAATCGATGACGGATGATTGTTGGTACTTTCCCGCCGTGTCTGGTGGGAAGGAGGCGGTCTCATGTTGGAATCGCCATTCCGGGCATGATTCCTCGACTCGAAAGAGCTGGAGTGCTTGTTTTAGAACGAATAGGCATTTCGTCAGATGACGGTCATTCCCTATTTTACTCTGTCCAATCTTGACCAATTGGATGCCCTGTGGCGGAAGGGCATCGGCTTTTCACTTAGGTCCCTATAGGAAAAGGAAAAGCACAGGTTATAGCCATCGGTGTCCCTCACGACCGCCCAGGAAAACCTCAGGTCAGCGTGCGACGATGAATTCATTTTTTCCAGTATGGGAAACACCGGACCCACGGCATAAACGAACATGAACAAACTGCACGCCAACACAGTCAAGCCTTCTTATTGCAACTTACCGCCGGATCTCGATGACTATAAGGTAAGTGACGGGGAATGCCTAAGTGAACGGTAGCTAGAACTAAACTACAAAGAATATCCCGGCAAAAAGCAAAGATCAACGTGATCAAGTGATTTTTACATCGAAAGGTAAAAAGCAACAAGCCGCTGGTGCGCGATATGCATCACCGCAATACCTGCACTGACAATTCTGCAGTTCATCCATGTACAAAAGTCACTGCGTGCATGAGACAGTATTTTGATGCTGTGCACGAGGTACATTTTTCACAGACAATATCTCCACGGTTCTTGCAGTGCTGCTGAAAGCTGAATCTGAAAAAACCAAAGCTGTGAGGGAAATGAACACTGAAGAGACAAGTGACAGTAGAAAAGTATGTACCCAGCAATCACAAATCCGTTCCACAAGCTGAACACTTTGAAACCGCTGCATTGGAAACCTAATAGATAGAAACCAAGGAGCATGAGTAAGTTCTATGGCAAAGAAGGTTAGTGTTTTTTTTTTTTTTTTGGTAAAAGGTAAGTATTATAGACAGACTTGTGAACTAGGAAGCTATACAGAGTACAGCAGAGAAGAGCCGGCACCAAAAAACTTGCACTCAGACGGTCAGAGAAAAACCAATCGAGTGGAAGGGTGCCAACCCAAGCTGCAGAGAAAGATACAAGAAACGGGAAAAGGAGCAGCTAGAAGAAGGCTAACTAATAGCGTAGCCAGGGCAGAAAGCAAGACAAGAACAAAACGAAAAGGGAGGGTAGAAATACAACCCAACAAAACCAGGTTACATCCAAACCGAAGCAATAGCCGAGTGAACTGGAACCAGCAACATCAGCGACTGAAAGACCCAGGGAAAAGCGAGGTAGAGAACCTCCCAAGCAAGGGGGAAGAGGGGGCGACCCATGAGCATCTTCAATGCAAGGAAAACCACGAACGGGGCACAAAAACGAACGGCCATATGATCACTTCAGAAGGTTAGTGTTATACTCTAAGAAAACAAATATATTTGATTAAACTTCAATACTGTTAACAGTCACTTATTATTAAGAACGAGAATAGACGCACACAAAATGCCAGGCAAAACACGACAGAATACGACTCCAAAGGGTGAACATTTTCACGCAAAAAGAATTTACTGAAAGACATTTGCATGCGGTGACTACGATCGGCTCAGAGACGACATGCTTGACATTTTTTGATCCATATTATCACATCGAATCGAAATTTATACTATTATGAAGATGACACAAATGACCAACACAAGTACGACAGACAAAACCAAAAACAAACATGAATACGATGGCATAGAACAAGTTAGCTGGCCACTATATGGCTAGTCCAAGCGTCGTAAAGGAGGTGATCCGGGATTGAAAAGGAAGTCAACATCTGCGGTTTTCAGATCTTCCATGAAATGGACAGTGAAATAGGGATGCTGAAGTGGAAAATCTTGTACAGTATGTTGTCCTGCACTCAGGAAAGATCCTCACACCAGCCATACTGGGTGGTGGGTGTTTGGCTTTCAAGGGATAAAATATGCAAGAAGCGATTTGAAGATGTTTCAGCGGATGTGGTTGCTCGAGAATTGATATAGCTTGAAATGGATATCCTTGAAAAATTTGGAGCGTGCATAAGATAAGATGAAAAAAACCTGCTCAAGATTGTATCATTTCCAAAGACTAAAACTAGATGCTTTGAAAGAAAGAGGCGATTCGATGGTAAGACTGTTAGAGAACCAATCGAATGGGTGTGCAAAGACGTAAGGTAAGTATATATCTCTGCCCAGATTCCGGCAAAGCAGGAAGACTTACGATCATAAATTGGATGATAAGTATAATTTGAATTTGGATTTTTGGATACGATAAATAGATTTGCGACATAATTGCATAGATACTTTTGAAGGTCCTTAAATGAGCGAGCTTGGTATGCTTGTTTCTCGATGAAAATATTTAGATTTGGAGTTTTGAGTCAAATGCAAGATGATGGTATGTAACTCAACATATGACAGTAACAAAGTCATTTAAAAACTCGATAAACTGTGCGCGAACTTGACCAACAAACGATGATCAGGTTTATCTACCATGTCCGTTATGTCAAAAGAGTATACTTATACATGTTCCTCAACGTACAAGAATTAATCATTGTCTGGAGTATGGAGAGCATAGTAAAAGATCATAGTCGTTGTCATCCGTCATCATGAGTATAGCTCGACCAGGAGCTTCCGCAACTTCTCCTGGACCATGATCCTGTAGACATTTTCAGTGGGATGATAGCTGTCCCAGAATACATATCCTGAGACATTTGAGCATGTCAAGAAATCCCACTGGTTGCACAGGAACGCAGTCTCTATTAGGCCCGAGCCACAGCACCCCCGATCTGAGATTTCAAACCCTGTCACGATGGGAAAGCCAAGATGACTATTGTCACTGAGAGAAAATCGAGCTCGAGACCTCCATCTCTGGTGCCAAGTTGAAGTTCAGTGTGCAACCACCGTTGACGTCCAAAAGGTTTAATCGGTTTATTTGTAATTTGTCACAAGGACATCTATGTACCAAATCTTACCATATTTTCCAGGACTCTTCACGATGTCGAGTACAAGGCCGTAAATGTCGATAAGGGCCATCCTGGCATGAGGGAAGGCTTCGTTGAGGCGATGAAACTCAGATGACAACTTTGAGTTAAGCAGTTGAACCATTTGATTGTAATTCTCTGCACATCTTCTCTTAATTCCACCGGCCAGAGTTCTCATTGAGGGTATGCACCCAAGGGGAGTCAAGCTGAAGACGCCAATCCTCCTAGCACCCTTTGCGTGGAGTTCCTAGAGTGGTTACACATGACTGGTTAGAGCACATTAGCATGTCGTCTTGGAGATTCTAGCTTCTCTAGTGCAGCTCGACAAACTATGTATGGGCAGAGTGCCATTCATGAGTTCAATAATCAAAATCTTGTTGAGAACTGGTGTTTGATTGCTTTTCCCAATAATCGGGACAACAAACCGCCATAAATGGCATGGATAGTTACGCAGAACGATCAAAAGCTACACTAGTTCATTGAATTTGAAGTACCTGCAAGAATGATGAAGCCGAACGCACCAAAAGTTCTGTGTAAGAAAAAACACTGTAGTCAAATATCCGGGTCGGGGTATGAAAATAGGTATTCGCAATGTCATCGCTCCCTGCAGACACGATATACAGGCCGTTGGCAACAATAGAATCCACTCTCTCCTCTCCTATAAAGCACTTCAGCTTCATTTTGTACTCATCGAAGAGTTGTAATTGTTTAGACATTGGTATGGCAGACTGATTTCATCCCGAGGAAAGAGAAAAACCATCAGCATCGTTGAAAAAATTGTTTGGTGAAAGGTAGCTTTCATAATGCGAGAGAGGAATATTTTTTACCACAAGTTCCGATGTCAGAGGATCAAATCCTGCGCCGGCAGAGGCAAAGTTGACGCCTCCGATGAGGTCTTGAAGTTGCAGGTTCGGGTCAAGAAATGCGGGCAACAGTTCTTTGATCCCCAGTTGTTCCACTGATAATTGAAGCAAAATCAAGTAGCTGAAGCTTAAATCATAATGAAAAGTTTTCAAAGTGAAAAATATATTCAGAAAGTCATGAAAGTGATCGAAGCATGATTGTTTTGTTGCTACCAAAGAAGTCCGGGGGATCTTGCCGTTGCTGAACCTGCCGGTCGGTTTTCCTCCCATGAAATCCCTTCCATATGGAGGAAAATTACTCTTAACCAGTGTGATGAGGTGGTTGTTGTTGCCTGTATCTACTATGGAGTCACCAAACATGAAGACGGCCGAGATTGTTGCATTTTTGGGCACCACGACCTTGGCTTGCGGTGCGCAGATTTGCATCATTAGGCAGAGGGAGAGGTACATTAGAGACTGTACCAAGATTTGGACCATTTTTTTAGAAAAGGATGAGACCAAAGTATCTAGAAATAAGTCAAATGAATTAGGAGGACAGAAAAATCAAGTGAGTATGCTCCACTGGATGCATTGGAAGGGCCCTTCTTATAAGTTAACGTTCTCAGTGGGACAAACTTGAGACGCTATTGAAGGACAAACTTTAATTTTAAAAGTAAGTGGAAAAAGATTTAAGGAACAGATAAGCAGTTAAAACGTTAATCATGCGAAAGACACGGCGGCTGATATTCACAAGTTTTCTGTTTCATGGGAAGACAGAAGCCAAAAGATCATGCATTTTGAGTTTGGAAAAATGATGGATTAGTGTTGGCATCAAGGGAATGCCATTCTCATGCGACAATATATGCATGCGGATGTAATAGGTCTTTCAGGCTTTCTCTGTGAGCATCCCCACCAAAGGCCCGAATACTTGCCTGACGTTTCATTGGGTGTTTATTAGTAAAGACGGATTCGATGATTTTTTTTTTTTTTTTTGGGTCGGTAAGACGGATTCGATGATCAGTGGCTGCTTTTGTGATTACTTTTTGAGCATATGATCACTACCCTTGTTTTGACAATTTACCGTGTTATTTAGAGCTTATTTTGATTTGAAGCTATCTACGATTTGTCTTGATTTGCTGTTGGACTAAATTATTTTTCTCTTGTATTTCTACGAGAATGACTGGAATGTAATCTTTATAAAAAGAAAGAAAAAAAGGTAAGAAAGAAGAACGGGCAATAGCAAACTTGGTCATAGTCAATGTCACCCTCTAAGTCTGTATTTAGTATTTGGGGAACGACCCCTTCCTTTCATAAAATAAAGGACGAAGCTTTTAATTAAAATAAACCATTTTCAGAAATGTATTAGTTGGATAAAACCTTGCATTAATGAAAATAATCATAAGGTCCAAGATATCATGGACGTACCCAGCTGGAATTCCTTCAGAGTCAGTCCAATAAGCTTAATAAAAATGGCAAAATAAATCCTAAATTGAATCCATAACTCTCCTCTATTCTTAAAATTTGAAATGGAAATAAAAGGGGTGAGCAAAACCCCCGCTCAGTAAGTGATAATCACCACTTTTGTAAAAATCAAGTAACGAACGATGCGATTATACAATAGCATGCATACGCAGGAATTGCACCTTGTGAAATGGCTGCAAGCATTGCGAGAAGGCAACGGGAGGTAGAAGATGTACCCCTTCCCTCTTGAACTTTTTGCCAATCCTTGATTTTCTGGTGTGGTTTTGGAGAATGATGATCAACATAGAGGCATGTATACAAAGGCTTGGCCGCCATTGTTCTTTAATCCATTCATGAAAGGCCAGCTTTCAAGGATCTCCCATTTCAGGATTTTGTATGCTTCTCATTATGATGTTTCAGTAGGAAAATTGTCCAAAAAGTCCTAATCTTATTATATATTTACTAATTTAGTTATAAACCTTTCAATTTTGCTAATGAGTTATAAACATTTTCACTCCTTACCAATTGAGTTCATCTAGCTAATTTTAGTCGGAAATTGCTGATGTGGAAGCCATCAGTGCTACATAGGATCACCGGCGTTGACGTTGACAAATTTTAATAATATATTATTATTTTTATTATTTTGATTTTTTTATTTTTTTTTTTTTTTTTTTGGCTTCTTCTTCTTCTTCCTTCCATGCCAGGTCGACTAACCTCGCCTGCCATAGGCGAGGCATGGTCGGCAAGCCCCAGTGAGGGAAGCCCTTGCCCAAGCAAAAACCAGAGATGTTGACCTTGCCTAGGCTAAGGCGGCCTTGTCTAGGCAGATTGGGCGAGGCTAATTGTGATTGGGTCTCGCCTGGGGGAGGGTAAGTCTCGTCGGGGCTCGCCCTCGCCGGCCGTGCCTTGCTTGCAGCAAGCGAGGCTAGTCGGCTCGACATGGCCGGTGGCCAGTCATCAACAAAAGGAAGAAGAAGAAGCAAAAAAGAACAGAAAAGAGAAATAGTAAAAAAAAAAAAAAAAATAAAAAATATTTTAAAATATTAAAATATTATTAAAAATTATTAACATTAGCATTGACAATCCTACATGAGATTGCTTACATCTATATTAGCAATTTCTAGTTAAAATTAATTGGATTGACTCAATTAGTAAGAAGTGAAAAGATTTAGAACTAATTGATAAAATTGAAAGATTTAGGGTTGAATTGATAAAAGTGTAATGGGTTTAGAATTTTTTTGGACAATTTATCAATATTTCAGCTACTGACAAATTGTCTATTTTGTCTATATAGAGTCTCATTTATGCTAAAGTAAGCGGTTGACTTGACTCCACCTTACTAAACTTATTATTTTATTTTTTCAATGGGACCATTCTTTTGCTTGCTTAAATCACTGATCTTTGACTACTAGAATGTGTGCATCACCGAGCATTAATTAGTGAAAAAAGTATACTACAGGGAAAATTTTAAATAAGAACTTAAAGTGGACTCATTTTCACAAATAAAAATCTAAAGTGGGTTTTATCTCAAATAAGGACCTCTCAACACGCCGGTTGACCAAATGTTTGTTGGTGGACAGTTTCTGGCGATTATAAGAGGGGCAATGTCGTTTGGAACTTGTAATTGTCAAAGAAAAAAAATAGAGGAGAAATCCCCAAATTGAATTAAGTCTGCTTGTTTACGTTTCTTCCTCTTCCCGTCGCTCCTCAACCAAATCGCTGCCCGGTCCATGCCACTCTTTGCTCGATCCTCGTCGCTCCTTGCCTGACCCTCGCAAGCATCAGTCTATCGTTCGCCGTCGTCTCTTCTTTCCAAGGTTTCGCTGTCCACAAGCTTGGGCGACCCTAGCAGCGAGGGGTTGTCTCTCTAGGAGGCGCTTCCATCGGTCGCAATGCTCGACAGCCAGGTAACGATGACTACATTTTAGTCGCATTTTGCTCGTCCATCTCTGTTTCAGATGCCTTCTTTAATCAGATGAGGTGCTCTTCTGTTGCTGAAATTTTGGAGTTCTGGAAAATATTCAATGCTTGAGAGCGTGGTGGGAGGGAATTTTGGCCTCGTATTTTTGGTAAATTTGACTTTTGTTTGCAGTACACAGATGGTTAGTTCATTGGAGATTGAGAAGGTCGAATTCTTTCTTGGAAGTGTTACGAATGCTGTTGTTAGCCAATTAATGATATTGCTGAGAGAACGAGGTTTGCAATTGATTCGTGATAGTCCAAATGAAATCAAACTGTAGTTCTCTATCTTGACAAGCTGAAAATTCAACAAGTATTGGCTGATTTCTTGCTAAATATAGTGAGAAATGCTCCATCTCCAGAGCGCTGGGTGGAGATTCACGTTAATCCAAGTGTGAAGGAAACTGCTGGAGGACTAACTCTTGTGCACAACGAATATAGGTAATTCTTTTTATATGTTTCTATCTGTTTAGAGTATGTTTTGTGGATAATGAATGCATTGTGCTATTCTGAGATGGTTCCCTGATACGGCTTTCTTTCCAAAATTTCGTCTCTGTTAATTCTGAAGTGCACTTGAGGGTTGATTGCCTTGTATTTCTAGTAAATCACCAGATCTAATTTGTCTACCGCATGTTGCCATTAGCATGAGTTTGCACGATATTTTACTTCTCAATAACGAGAAAGATAGCATGTCCTCAAAACATCAACGTGGTCATTAAATAGTGTCCAGTGTCATCGACTTATAAAACCCTTCCTTCATTGCGTGTCGTCACAATTCATAGTCTTTCGCAGATATGTTTCTTTCCACTTACTTGGCCATGCATTCCACAGAAATCAGCATTAGCATGAAAATAGAAGCAACTTCTGCGATGATGAAAACGGAAATGGATACAACAAGGGCTGCTCGAGACTATCAAAACAGAGTTCATGAGGTTGATTATGGTGAATGATCAGGAACTATCTTCTCATCACTCATCAGGATTCTCTATTCTTACTAATTCAAGCTTATGTGATGCAAGACGACATATCGATAACAATGCTAACTATGATAGAAGTTGTTTACTACATCGCTTGGCTACAATTGCCAGGCTCCATGCTAGTATTCGAGAAGAGAAAAGAGCAGAAACAGCAATAAGAGAAATGTGATTGCAAAATGCCATGGACACAAGAATTGCAAGCTGGGGGATCAAATGATTTAAGGGTGTGTTTGGGAACTGTCTTCCCAAAGCCCCTTGGGCGTTCAAAGCCTTTTGGATCAAATACTTGGTGTTTGACAAAATTTTTTTGAGCTCCCTTTACCAAATGCAAGCCTTCAAAAGGCTGAAAAGCCCAAGGCAACTTGGCATGCCGACGTTGGGGGCTAGTGAAAAAATTCTCTCGAAATTATCCTCACTCATCTTTTGTTTTTCTAGTTTTGCCCCAAATAACTGTTCATCTTCATCTTTTTCCCTTCTCTCTATTTAACAAGACCAGCATTTTCACGTAGTTGCCGGCGAAAGATAGGCAGTCCGGCGAAGGGTAGGTGGTGCGGCGAAGGGCAGGTGGTCCGGCTAGGGTTGCACGACTCTCTGACGAGGGTCGCCGTGTGGAGGTTGCAATGCGGCAAGGGTTGCCATGACCTAGATCGCGCGAGTAGATCGGACGGCCCCGACGACCTTCGCATGGAGGTCGTGGCATGGCGGGTCACGCGATCATCCGGTGAGGGTCGCCACAACTCGGATCTCGCGATCTGGGTTGTCGCAACCCATATCTCGTGATGCAATCTCTGCACGAAGGTCATAGAGTGGTAGGTCACGCGACTATTTGGCGAAGGTCACCACACAGCGCGACAAGGGTTGCCGAGATTGTAGAGGTCGCATCGCAAGATCTGGGTTGTGCGACCATTCGATGAGGGTCATCGCATGGTGCGACAAGGGTTGCCATGACCCAGATCTCATGGCCTTGGTGACCTCCGCACTAAGGTCACGGTGTGATGAGTCATGCGATCGTCCGACGAGGGTCGCCGCACGGCGCAACAAGGGTTGCAGCAATCCTTGCTGTGCCACGCAGAGACCCTCGCCTAGAGGGGCCGTGACCCTTGTCGCATTGCGTGGTGACCCTCGTTGGAGCGCTTGCCCTTTGCCAGACCGCCTGCCCTTCACTGGCGACTGTTTACGCTTCGCTGGCCAAGCCCTTAGCCGGCCAACTCTCCTTTTTTTTTTTTTTTTTTAATAACAAAAGTCTTTTGCAAATTTAATTTCTTTAAACATTATTTTGATTAAAGGTCTTTCACAATGGAATTTTACAAATATAATTTACTAAACACAATTTGCATTTTTAAAAACTCCTTTAACTCAAAGGCTTTTGCATTTCCTCAAAAACTTTTCCAAAAGCCTTTCCAAACGCACCCTAAGCAGTGGTGAAGGAGGCCTGGACCTCTATAGTGCCAAAACTTGGTACGATGGACATTTAAGTGCCAAAAATTAGGAAATGTATACTTAAGTGCTAAAATTAGAGTAAAATGAATTAGTTAAGTGTTAATGGCGAGAAAATCCGACTAAAATGTTGACGTGGCATTTTTCTGACGAGACAAGTGCAAAACAAAGTCGTTTTGCAAGCTAACATGGAAAGAAAAATAAAAAAAACGACATCATTTTGCCTCGAATTTGAATTTGAATATAAATATTAATTAAATTAAATTTAAAACTAAATTTTAAAAGAAAAGAGATCTGATTGCAGAATTGCAAGGGCTCAACCCTCATCGCCACCTCCCCACTGTCATTGCCCCACCATCATCGCCTTGGCGATCTCAGCTGACTAGCAGCGAGGGCCTGCAAGCCCTTGCTTAGATCTGGGGCAAAGGTCGCGGCCCTCCTCCAGATTTGATGAGGGTCGTTGTGTTAGCTATATACCCTAAATCAACCTACATGTTAGGGATTATTCAATGGCAAATAAGGTTTTTCATTCATCGTCGAATTTATATAAATGAAGTCCATAAGATTAGTTTAAACTAAACCTATTCTTAAGGTGTTAAGAATATGTGTGATAGGTTTACAGTTTTGCTGAATCTTTAAATAATTCCCGGTCGATGGATCATTGAGATGATATTGATGATTCTATTGAGATTAGTGTGTTCTTAAGCTTCACTATTCAGTATTGGATACTTGAGGGGATGATGAGTCACAAGTTATTGGGTATTGTGATATTCAAGCTAGAACACGGGTGCTTGTCTTGGATAAGTTCACTAAACGTGACATACATAGAACGATTGGCGACATGGAAGCTTTTAGCGAGGTCAATGTCTGATCATTCATGCTTTGGTCAGGTGTAAGATCCTTAGATTTGAGGCATGATGCTGACTTGTATGTTGGATGGCTATGGTTCACAAGTGAACATATTGACGCTTCGTCAAACCGGCTTTGTACTTAATGGTCATAGTTTGTTCACATATGAAGCCACATGCGTGCGCACTATGGAATCTGTTTTCTTATTATATATAGATATACAAGATTGATGTCCTATGTGATTTAATCATGACATTATATTGAAATCCTTGGCTGGGGTTGCAATCAAGAATGAATGGATGTCTCGAAGAAATACATGTCAATTATATTTGGGAATATGATTGAATTGGTCGCTTGACCAATAGTTCCATGGACTTTGTTCAATCGAGACATGATGAGATAGAATGATCAAATTACACGGTTGCCAAAGTTGACAAGTTCATTATGATTTGAAAATATTTCACACTGTCTGGGTAGCCATGATATATTGCTAGATGTCACTCATGATTTGTAAGAACAGGAGATTGATCTGGACAATCAGTTCTCTTGGTTGTCCTAATGTGTTAGTACAAGTCTTGCAGCCAGCTTAGTGATGAACCTAGGGATGTCATACACCATAACCAATTAGAATGACGTTTGAATGAGAGAGAGAATATTGCAAATATGTTTGCAATTGAGTCAATCAGATTGAGTCGGGTTAGAAATAAAAGTTCTGATGAAGGGACTTCAGAGTTTACAAAGCCTGAAGCAGATTTCAGACTCTACGGCCAAATCTAAGATCTGAAGCATGTTTAGGTTCAGTGACCGAATTAATAATCTGAAGTGAGTTTAGAATTAATAGATACGTTAATGATCTGAAGTGAGTTTAGAATCAATAGCCAAATTAATGATCTAAAATAGTTTCGGACTTAATGGCTAAATTAAAGATCACAGTCACATTAAATTTTGAAACGGTTTCAGAACTTAAATGTCACATTAATGATCTGAAACAGTTTCAGAATAAATTGACAGTTTAATGATCTAAAACGGTTTCATATTTAAATGACCAATTATTGCTCTGAAACAGTTTCAGAAGTAACGGTTAAATTAAATATTTGTAACAGTTACAAAGTTAATACCTAGAATAAAGACTTGTAATAGTTACAAATAAATGTCTGGAATAATGCTCTATAATAGTTATAGAGTTAATGCTCGAATTAGTGTTTATAACAATATTATAACTTATATCCGTCAGGACTTACGGCCGAATTAATTCTAAAACAGTTTGGATTTAATGTGCCAATTTAAATGTGATCTACACTAGCTATAAAAGGTAATATAGAGAGTAGATCACTAGATGATCGACAATCGGCAATCGACGATTGAAAGTGCTGATATCGATCCACAAAATTATTCACACACGAGAGCAATTGCTAGCACAATTGTAATTGTGAGATCTCTCAATTTCTCTCTTCCGTTCAACGTGAGAATTGGTGGTGTGTCGAAGAGGCTCGACACGTTACGCATTTGAATCGGCAAAAGGCGTTAGATATTTGTGGTAAAAATGTCAGAACTACTGTTGTGAGGACATAAGATGTTTGTGCTAAGAACCCGAAGAACTTTTGAATCAAATTTGGAGCACGGTATAAGGTTAATATGATTAGCCCATTTAGCTCTTCTAAGCGTTTTTGTTAAAATGTGTTAGGACTAGAATTAGCACCTAGAGGGGGGTGAAGAGGTGATTAAAACGATTTTAACAATCAAATCCGATTATGAGATTAATGAATTAAAACAACAATCGCAGCAAATGAAAGTAATGAAAGATAAAAGATTAGGGAGAGAGAATCAAGACTCGGTATTTATAGTGGTTCGGCTTATATCAAGCCTACGTCCACTCTCTCGCACCCTGACAGCCCTTCGGGCTGGATTTCACTAAGAATCAAAAAGAGTGTTTGGTCTCACGCTCTTACCAATGTAGAATTTCTACTACAAAGGTCTCACCACTCTATAGATATTTGTGGTAAAAATGGAGGTTCAGACTTTGGAATTCTTCTATCCAAAGACGCTTTCAACAACTCGAACGTCTCTCTTTATACTTCTTCATGCCTTCATTACCGTTGGCACCTTCCAAAGAAGTTCTTCCAATCAAACAGGAATCAATTTAGAGAGATCTCGAGCTCTTTAAGGTAAGTGTAGATAGCCCATCAATCCCGCTCGCCCATACAATCGATTTTGGTTTCCATAAGTAGAACTTTCCAAATAATTTGCGAATCTTAGAGAATCTATATCTATTCGGATACGAATGTAAGATCTTGTAGTGCTGAATCCAGTCGAAAGATATTCCTTAACCATTGAGATAAAAACTATAACGGAGGACTTTTAAGCTTGCAAAGATATCATTAGAATAAGAATAGTATAAGTAATGTCCCGTACAGTACTTACCATGTACACAGATCTGCATCCACGAAACCTCATTAGTCAATGCAGACTTTACTATTTATATCTAATGCAATAGTAAGCAATCATTCAAAAAAGATGTTTGTGCGTCGATGGTGGAGTTAACGGTGTGAATGTCGAAGGAAGATCAAAAACTTCTCCCTCGGGATGATCAAAGCATAAAATTTGGCGATCTACTCACACTTGCAGTGCTTTCTCTTTGGATATCTCCCCCTGTTTCCATGCCTTCTGGAGGGGAGAAGAACTCTTCTTTAGGAGTCTAGGTTGTGCCGATTAGCCCATTTAGCTTCTTCTACAGGAGCGCAAAAACCGAGAAACAAAGGTTGAGATAGGCACATCATCCTCATCATCTTCATCTTCCAAGATGATTGCCCGCCTCTTCTTGACGATCCTTTGGTTCCTTTCCTTTTCGTTTTTTTGACCATTCGACCAATAGTCTTCACGAAGAGAATGTGGGGAGGGCCGGATGTTGATGTCGAAAAAGGGAGTTGTCCCTTGTTCTTTGCCATAGACTGTACATGTGAAACATGATAGTGTGTGGCGGAGAGAGAAATTAAGACCAATCTTGATTGCACACATCAACTTTGCCTTCGAGAAATGCTTGATTGGAGTGTCTCGTATCAACAACATAAACTAAATGAAAAGCTGTTCGCATCCAGGCTTGAGATTAGAGTAAAAATATGCGGTTAATTGAGAATAAGCCACATCACATTGATTGCAAAACTTGTGCGGTTGAAGCTTCTCAAACTTTTCTCGAGATTGATGCTCGTAAATCCAGAAAATCAAAGTCCACCGCGTGGATTTATCACCTCAAGTTTCTCATACATCTTCTGTGTCCATCGAATCTAAAAAGCTTGTTCATCCTTCTTTCCTCGAAGGTTTGCAGCCACACCCATCAAGGTTTAAAATGTAAAAACATTTTCTCATCATCATCCTTTCCCTCTGGTTGATTAAAACTACCAAACCTAGGGTCACAGGAAGGGAAAGTTTGCTTGTTCAGCCAGAACAAGATCTTTCCATCACGGTGAGAAAATGCGTTTCATTTCTATAGCCTTTTCTTTCTTAAATTCATCGATGAAGGTCCGTAACCACATTCCTTCAATAGTAAAGTATAGTCGCTTTTTCCGTGAGATCGAAGTGCGTAGGCCCCTCCCGAGCCCCGTGGTCCCTCGTTTGCTATCCTTGATGATTTCTCTCGGTGAGACATTGTCGACTTTTCTTGGAGAAACTTTTCACACTTGTGTCGCAAGAAAGTCAAAATCTTGAGAAGTAGAAATTTGAGAGAGAAAATCCAGAAAGTGAAAAGCTTTTGAACTAGGGTTTCCGGGGGTAAAGTTTAAAACGAAGAAGGAGAAGAAGTATAAAAGGTAATCGAATCTGAATCGTCACAAAATAAATTCATTTTTGAAAAATAACTGCCATAATAAATCGATAACCACCATTTAGAGACAAACTTACCTTTCGAAAAATAACATTAAGTAAATAAGTAAACTTACGGTCGTGTCGATTGGTATTCTCGGTCTATACCCTTTTGAGTACGATACTCTGTCGGACTTTATGCGAGCTTCAACATTCTTCAAGAGATACAATATTGAGTCCGAATTTAGCTTTTCTCGAGTCAATAAATTGTATCAAGACTTCTTTGGGAACATGATCTCTTATAAAATGATGTCGAATCTCAATATGTTTGGCTCTTGAATGAGGATAGGATTCTTTGTAAGATTGAGCGGTATTGTCACATCGAAAGAGTCTTCAATACCAAAGTCTCGTAGTTGTTGTTTTATCCAAAGTATTTGAGAACAAAGAACTTCCAAGTGCATTTGAAAGAGAACCTTGTATTCTTGAAAACCGGATACCATCGTTGCCCAAGTATTGACAAGTTCCGAAGTGCTTTTTCTTTCAACTCTACAACCCGCAAGATCTGCGTCCGAATAACCAAGAAGGGTAAAGTCTCATTCTTTGGGATACCATAGACCAATCTTAGCATTAGTTGCAACATATTTAATGATACGTTTGTGAGACTTAAATGTGATTCTTTAGGATCGATTGAAACCTAGCACATATGCAAACACTAAATAATATATCAGGTCTAGATGCGGTAAGATAAAGAAGTGAACCAATGATACTCCCGTATAATTTTTGGTCGACTTTCTTCCCCGCTTCGTCTTTGTCTATCTTCAAAGAACTTGACATTGGAATGTGTCTTTTTTAAGAACTTTTTAACAAGTTCTTTGCATATTTCTCTTGATGAATGAAGATACCTTCTTTAAGTTGTTTCACTTGTAGACCAAGGAAGAAGGATGTTCACCCATCATGCTCATCTCAAATTCATTAGACTTAGAAAATTTCTTGCACAAAGTCTCATTAGATGAGAATATAATGTTAATCTGAACAAGTAGAAAGCTTTTTGCCTTCCTTTTTAATAAACAGAGTAGTGTCTACCTTTCCTTTAGAAACCACCAGCCTTTTTAGCTTGCTCTTCTTGCCCGAACACCGAGTCTGGTTTCTTTGAGTCTTTTTGTTCCACATAACTTCTTCTTGAATAAATCCATTTAGGGAATGCGCTTTTGACGTCCATTTGAAATAACCCGAAATTCTTATAACATGCAAAAGCAAGTATTGCTTCTAACCTTGTTACGGAGCATAAGTCTCATCATAGTCTATCCCTTCTTCTTGCGTGTATCCTTTAGCCACGAGTCTTGCTTTGTTTCTTGTCACTTTGCCTTTTCATCAACTTTGTTCTGAAAACCCATTTAGTTCCAATAACATTTACCTTTTGGTTTAGGAGTTAATTCCCAAACATTCGAGCTCTTCTTGCATTGATTAGACAATGTTTTTTTCATCTTAATTTACATTAATGTTCCCAATAATGATGTGACTGGACTTGTGTTTGCTTGTTTAGGTTGTTGATCATTTTCTTGAGTTGAATAAACACCAACACATGGGAGATGGATCTAGTTGAGTAGCTGAACTTGTGGAAGTCTTGAAATTTGACGTTCATTGATTTTCAGTCTTCTTGTTGAGGCTTTTTTCTTCAAGAAAGAAAATTTTTCTTCAAACCAACTCGATCATTTGCATTCTTCGAATAAAGCATTTACAACCAAATACTTGAAAATAAGAAACAGTTGGTTTCTTTTCTTTAAAAATTTCATAAGGAGTTTTCTCAAGAATTGGTCTTAAAAATACTGTAATAATATAATAAGCAGTTGAAACGACTTCAGCCCAAAACCTTGAAGAAATATTACTTTCAATTAAAAGAGTTCTTGCCATTTCTTGTAAAGACCTATTCTTCCTTTCCACAACCCCATTCGTTGGTGTGTATGGAGAGGGAGAATTTGTGCTGAAAACCGAGTCATCACGAAATTTAGTAAAGTCTTGATTTTCAAACTCACCTCCATGGTCTCATACGAATGCTTGAGATAGTGTAACCTTTCATTTTGTACCTTCTTAGCAAACTTTGAAAAGAGAGAAAGTTTCGGACTTACTTGAGAGAAAGTAGACCCAAGTAAATCGTGAATAATCATTCACTATTACTAGGCGCAGAACCTTTTTCCACCAATGCTTTGCGTTCTAGTAGGTCCAAATAAATCCATATGCGAAGCTGCAAGTACACGATTAGTAGAAACTTTACTTATTGGTTTGTAAGAGTTTCTAACCCGTTTTCCCGATACGCATGGTGTGCATAGATCGAGACTTTAAGTAGTGAGGATAGGCAATCCTCGAACAAGTTTCTTGGAGGAGATCTTGCTGATTTGCTTCATATTGATATGGCCAAGTTTTCTGTGCTATAAATTAGCTTCATCTTGTATCTTGATATCGAGCACTTTGTGATCTTTCATGATTTACATCCGGAAGATAGATATTTCCATGTCTTCGCCCGAAAGGATTGAGTAGAGTCTTTACCGATTCCGAGCACTTTCTTTCACGGAAGTTGATCTTGAATCCAGTATCACACAAGCGGCTTATGCTAAGCAAGTTGTAATTTAATCCTTCAACTAAGGAAACACTCTTGATTGACCAGACTTCCAATCTTGGCTGTTCCACGACCAATGATTCTTCCTTTGTTGTTACCTCCAAAGGAAACTTTTCCTCCGTCTTTCGGTCAAGTGTTATGAAGCAACTTGAGTCTCTGTCATATGTCTTGAGCAGCCATTATCTAGATACCATTTAATCTTCTTTTGATAGTGACGCAATTAAAAGGAATTCAAGCTTTCTTTGGTACCCACATCATCTTGGGTCCGAAGAGTTAGAGCAATAAACGATCTTTGCCCAATTTCTCTTAACGAAGGTCTCCAAACCAAAGGACATTCTTTCTCAAAATGTTCGAGCTTTGACACTTGGAACATTTCAAAGCATTTTACGCAACGGGTTTTACAAAGACTTTCGAAAATGATTTTTATAAGCAATTCGGTTGGTCTTTGTTTGATTCTTTCCTTCACATTTGGAAAATCAATTAGAGGAATAGTTTGAAGTCATACCAAGACCTAACTTGTCAAAGTAGGGTCTTTGTATCGAAAGAATCTTATCCAACTTTTCAGAACCATTTGAAAATCTTTTTGATATATTAGAAATATCATTTTTCAAAAGATTGTTTTCTTTGGAAAGCAGAGCGAGTTTTCTTTCAAGACAAGTAAAGTTGTTTTCTAACTTTTCAAATTTCTCTTTCCAAAGTTTTTCCTGTTGCTTCAATGTAGAATTTTCCTTTTTCAATTCGGAGATCCTCTTAAGAGAAGTTTTTAGACTAAGACAAAGTTCATCAATGTATTTGAAACTTTGATAGGAATTCTTAGATTACTAACCTCGAGTTCACCATGCAGTGCCCGTATCCGAATCGTGGTGAGTGCGAATCGATTTTGCCATTAACGAGATATTGGCATAGTCATCATCACTTTCTTCACATTCGGTATCACTCGGGTCTCTGCTTTGAGTGCCTTCACTGTATTTCTCGGTCTTTCCCTTTCTCTTCTTTAACAAGGACGGTTGGGTCTGATGTGTCCCTTTTTCATGCATTCAAAGCAAGTCACTTCTTTGTTAGAGTCATCATCCCTCTGTTGATTTGTTCTGAAACCTTTGTGAGCTCTGTTTCTTCCGGTTGAATTTTCTTCCTTTTCTGTTCAACTTTCGAATCTCTTTATCATGAGTGCCGCTCTTCATCATTTAGATCTTCTTCGAATGTAACATTAGAATAGTCATTAGACTTTAAGGCAATTGATTTCTTACCTTTTGAATCTTCCTCTTCGTTGGTTTGCTCTACTTCATAAGATTGAAGAGTCCCAACCAATTCGTCTACGAGAGAGTGGAGCAATCCTGTGTGTCTCTCTTATTGAGGTTTTTATGTGATTCAGTCTTTAGAGAGTCCTCGTAGAAGTTTGTTGACCTTCATATGCCCGAGATTGGATGTCCCGATATTCAAGACCATTCACAATTTCGTAAAGCGACTAAACATGTCAGTTATTGATTCTCCGATCTCATCTTAAAGACTTCATATTGTCCCAAAAGAATGTTGATCCTTGTCTCTTTCACTCGACTTCCTTCATAGGTAATGTGAAGCCTATCCCAGACTTCTTTTTTGCTGTACCACAAGAAGATATTCTGTTATACTCGGTAGGGGGATAAAGCACAATATAAGGAGTAAATGGCTTTAGCGTCAAGAGTCCTGTCTCTTGGTGATTTCTTCTTAAGTCATTAGAGTGGGATCGGCAACTTCTTTTCCTCTCTCGGATCACGTCTTTGCCGGCAGGGAATGATTCCTTTGTCAACCACTTCCCATTCAAAGGATCTTTCGATCTTAGGAATGCTTTCATCTTGTTCTTCCATATCTTTGTAGTCTTTTCCATCAAAGTATGGAGGTGCAGTATTGCTTTGACCTTCGACCAACCCCGTAGGTAACATACTAGCCATAGATCTTTTACTCGAAGTAAAGACACTTCTTATAAACAGTACACAAGCTCGATACCAATTGTTAGGACTAGAATTAGCACCTAGAGGGGGGTGAAGAGGTGATTAAAACGATTTTAACAATCAAATCCGATTATGAGATTAATGAATTAAAACAACAATCGCAGCAAATGAAAGTAATGAAAGATACCGTTGGAAAATGCTTTGAAAACACGTGTATAAGCATTTTTACTTCCGCTGTGATTAGACTTTTCATCTTAATTTACTTATGCATGTATGCTTGTTTATGGAAATAAACACCAACACATTGATCAAGGCCAAGAGACCTCGGACTTTGATCTTCGACCCTCCCCCATGGTCACCTATTGAGGAGAATTTATCCAACAAATGTATGAAAATGCTTTGAAAACACCATTTTTCTTGGCGACATGCCTTGTTTATGGAAATTCTTAGGCCAAGAGACCTCGGACCCTCCCCCACGGTGGGAGGCATGCGGCAGGTGGGGAGGGCTTCAGCTCTCACCATCTTGCAATCACATCCCCGTTTCTAAATTTAATTTAATTAATATTAATATTAAATTTCAAGGCAAAACGTTGTTGTTTTGGCTCTTCTTTGCTAACTTAGCTCTCTAGCAAGTTACGTAGGCGAGTTATATTATTTAAAAAAATGCCACATAGGATTTCTAGCACCCTTCGCTGCGTTGGCCCTTAAATGTTCATTTTTCAATAAAAAATGAGACTTACATGTATATTTTGTAACTTTTGGCATTTAAATGTCTCCCATGTCAATTTTTGGTACTTTTGCCGTACTTTTATAAGTGGTCAAGAGAGAAGAGTTAGCATTTGCTAAGAAATTGTCGTCTGCCTGAAGCTTCTCTTCCTCGAGAAACCAACCAGTGGATTCAACAGCACAACATCCTATCATGTCTTGAGTAAATATTTGACAGCACAATATCCCATCAATTCATCAGTCGAGTAGTGAAGTCTTCCGGCTTTTATTTTGTGCTTTAGATTGACTGTAGTAGGATGACCTGTAATCACAGCATATGATTAGTGGGAGTTTGTTTTATAAACTTATTTGATGTCTTCTCTTTCTTGTAGTGTCATGCGTTGTGCGCACATATTAAGGTTGTAAATTCATATGCTATTATCTCTTTTTGTAAAGGAAATATTGAAGTTCAATTAATTTAAGTGTTTAATGATGAGTTAATGATGATACTTTTTGATACTACAAGTTGTCTTAGGTTTAATTTAAGTCAGTTGTTCTATATTTCGTTGTGTACAGAGCTCAAGAAATTTGTTTTAAACTGTCCACAAGCTTTGACAGAGTCCATTGATGTTCTATATTTTTTTCTTTGGCCTATGCTACAGGGCATTTTAACTTGGTGTGTTGTTGGACTTTTGTGCGCATCGCTCTATGCAGGTCATTTTTCTTGATGTTGCTGTTCTATATTTTCATTTTTGTTGCTGGACTGATGAGCTCATATAAACTTGTTTTCAGTACCACTATACTACAATGAAGTGCTGGGACATTCCAAAATGATGATCAATGATCTTCCTAGTTTAAGCCCTTTTACATGCTATTGGAACCAGTGCTATTTCTTTTGCATAAGTGTGTTTACGTAAGAGGGTGCGTTGAAATATCATCTCACACCGCTTAATAACATTTAATAAACATGGTTGATGGCCGCCATTAGAACATTTCGTTTCTGATTGAACGTACTCTGAAAAGATGCGATTGAAACACTTCTGCTTGTCAGAGGATTTTATATCAACACAAATCCACAATGAACCTTATAAAAGGAGTAACAAAGGACAAGATTTCAGAGACTTATTAATATAAATATTCCATTGCGACTATTTTGCTCTCGAGATGATAACACTGGATAAATAAGCAACTTTACACGGACTCGAAAGTCATATTTTCTAACTCTAACTAGACATGGACACGTAGCTTTCGCTGCGACGGCACTAGTCTGAATAAGACTAGATACATAAACAGTTTGAAATATCTCGAGTTCAGCTGTTCTTTCTACAAATGAAACTAGATGCTAGTAACTTCAGGTTTTGTTCCTTCCAAAAGAAAAGGCAGTTCTATGCTTACTTGGGCACGAAGGACACGTAGTCCTCATCCTCATGCTGGTGCGCGCTAAACACGTAACTTTGTTTCCGGTCAAAATATTTCTCCTAAATGCAAATTAAGTTCACAAAATAGTGAGCGAAACAATAAATTAGGAAAAAGTTTGAAACTTAATTTATTAGTTTAAACGTGTTTTTCGTTAAAGACCAGACCTTCCTGCATGCGGTTGACAGAGCAAAATCGTTTGTCAGACGATATCTTCTACAAATTGATCCAGTTCACGGCTTGAATTTGTTGCATCTCTCGCAGGCCCTGTGGGCTTCTGTGATTTTTTAACTCCATCGAAAAGGGTCGAACGAGCAGATAGCACATCAGAAATCATTTCCATCGACGGCCTGAGTTGGGGATTAGCAGATACGCAAGCGACTGCAAACTTTAGGATGGTCAGAAGTTCATGCTCAATGCCTGGCGTCGGCGTTGGCAGGCGTGAATCCAATATATTCTTTAAAACTACTGAGATCTCCATGTCGACCAGAGCTAATAGAGATGAAAGGCTATCACCCGGATGTCTTCCTTTGATCACCTCAATGGCCACTATTCCAAAGCTATACACATCGCATTTCTCAGTCACCTTCATCGTGTAAGCAAGCTCTGCACAAAGGAGATATATGTGTTAGTACAAAGACATTGCTTTAGCTAAATCGTCGGATCAAGAGTTGATTTTAGAAATTAACCTGGAGCTACATAACCATATGTGCCGACGACAGTGCTCCAGTTTGATGTGTCCAGCTTAAGAAGCTTAGCTGTGCCAAATTCAGAAAGGTGCGCCTCGTACTCCGAATCAAGCAAAATGTTGTTACTCGAAATATCTCGATGAACGATTGGAGGGATACAATCATGGTGCATATAAGATAAAGCATGAGCCACGCCTCTTACTATATTCACCCTCTTGTTCCAGTCCAACTCTTTAGCTTCTTCTTCATTGCTCAAGATTGTAGACAAGCTTCCTCTGTCAAAGTACTCATACACCAAGAATGAGTGTTGTGGATGCGAACAAAAGCCCACAAGTTTCACAATATTGTGGTGTCGAATTTCCGTCAATGCCCTAATCTCATTCAAAAATTCCTTTTGATATGTTTGCCCACTATTAGCCGTTTGATGGAGCTTCTTTACGGCTACTATATCACCGGATCTTAATTTGGCCTTGAAGACACTTCCATAGCCTCCCCTTCCAATATAGAAAATCTCATTAAAAGCCCCGGTGGCTTCCATGATGTCTTCATATGAAATCATTTCATCGTACTTTGATAGAGAAAATACTTCAAATGTCTTTGGTGCTAGTTCCACTGTTGGATGGAGCTTCTTTCTATGGAAAATGAAGAATATTCCAAAGAAAATAAACAGAAGAACAGCTCCTAGCAGAGGGAACACAATAAGAAACACTCTGCCTCCCGCCGAAGAGCTTTCCCTATCCACCACCGCTTGATCACAGGGCTCAAGTCCTTCAACATTTCCACACAATCCACTGTTGCCTTGAAACGCTTCTTTTGTTGCATTTTGGAATGCCGTGGTGTTGGGGATGGGACCCTCAAACTTGTTGTAAGAGATGTCCACCTCCATCAAACCTCGCATATCCTTGAAAGTTTCATATATGAGGCCAGAAAGATTATTGTGTGAAAGGTCAAGTTTCACTAGGCTTTGCAGCTTGTTGAATTCAGCTGGGATCCCACCACTTAACAAGTTATGACTCAAGTCTAGCTCCCATAGGTGAATCAACATCCCTAATTGCCTTGGAATATCTTGGCTCAACTGGTTGTTGCTCAGATTCAAGAAGACCAAGTTTGAAGAAAACCCTATAGCCTGCGGGATAGACATGCTTAATCTATTCTTGGACAAATCCAATTTTTGAAGACCAGGTAATGATACAATCTCGGGACTTATTCGGCCAGAAAGCCAGTTCTTGCTTAGATTTAAATTGACCAAAGAAGTCAATTTTCTAAATTCTTTCGGGATCTCACCGAGTAAACCATTGAAAGAAAGATCAATTTCACCCAATCGAGTCGCGTTCCCAATCTCAGGAGGCAAGCTACCAGTGATGTTATTTCCAGCTATTCTTAGATTAGTTAAGTGTGTGCAACTTCCCCAGTTTGTTGAGATTTCTCCAAAGAATTTGTTGAAACTCATGTCAATAAAGTCCAATTTGGGGTAGACACCAAAGGTCTTGGATATGTTTCCAATGAGCTGGTTTTCCTCTAGGCGTACTCTGACTAGGCTCTTGCAATTTCTCAAGCTTCTAGGGATAGAACCAGTTAAGTTATTGTGACTCACTGTAAGGTTTTGGAGCAACCCACCTCGGCACAAGTTTTTTGGTAAGGAGCCATTTAACCGGTTGGTATCCAATTGCAGCACCACCAAGTTCACTAGATCACCTAAGGATTCAGGAATTGAACCAGAAAGGTGATTTTGGCGGAGGAACAAAAATTCCAGGTTGGTCAAGTTACCTAGAGAAGAAGGAATTAGGCCAGTGAGTTGGTTTGTACTCAACTCTAAGTCAAGCATAACGTGGAGATTTCCTATCTCATCAGGAATGTGACCTGAAAGCTGGTTACCATAGAGATAAAGAAGGGTGAGTTCTGTCAAATTGCCTAATGTTGGTGGGATTGAACCGATAAGATTATTATCATTAAGGCACAAGTCGCTAAGAAGATTCGATTTTCCTAGCTCCAGTGGAATGGAACCAGTAAGCTCATTAGCAAATAGGTGTAGCTCTGTCAATTTGGTTAAGCTCCCCAAAGTGGAAGGAATCGGTCCTGTTAGGAGGTTGGTGTCCATGTGAAGCACTTCTAGATTCGTCATATTTCCCATTTCGGGAGGAATAGAACCAGAAAGGGAGTTGTTGTAGACATACAATCTAGCCAATTTGCTCAAATTACCCAATGAGGATGGTATGGGTCCATTCAACTGATTCGAATACAATGCGACCTCATTGAGCAAATGCAATTGCCCGATTTCTTGGGGAATGGAGCCATTTAACTCATTGGAAACTAGGTGCAGGACTGTTAGTTTAGTTAGATGGCTGATCTCCGATGGTATTTTCCCCATGAACCGATTGATAGAGAGGTCGAGATAGGTAAGATTGCTTAGTAGACCGATTTGAGGCGGAATATGGCCAGAGAGACTATTTATACTCAGTTCCATGTATATGAGATGAGACAAAGATGAGAATGGGAATTCGTCGAGCGTACCTTCGACATAGGCACTAGTGAGATTTATCCCGATCACGCTCCCCGCCTGATTGCAGGAGATGCCATACCAAGCACATGGACTCACGATCGAGTTGGAACTGGTGGCATTATGAGGAGAGGGAGTCCACGAAGAGAGGGAAGAATCTGAATGGTTGCCAAGATTGGACTTCCACTTGAGGAGGGCTTGGGCTTCTGTAGGGGAAGCATGAGTTGGAAGTGGAATGGTAAAGGTAGTGAAAAGGGCAAGGGCAGCCACAAGGCTCATGACCCTCTTGAATTCTGGTGAAGAATCCATGGATTCTTTTCTCCTTCTCCTGTTTTGGTTTGGGTAAGTTGGTTTGTCTTTCCCTGAGGCAACTAGCGATGCTTAAATAGGCCGTGAAAACTCACCTTCCTATCGTTTTCCATTGTAATGGGTATGAAATAAAACGGTGACTAATCAGTGGAGACTAAGAAGAGGTACGTTTATTTGCTTTTTATCCCGTAGGGGACCAGGGGTAATCATCTAACAGCCGACTAAGACGAATTTTTGGTTCTTTGAAGACTCTGGAATTTGTTACTTTTGTAGTCTTCGTAGTGACATTTCTGACTTGGTCAGTCCTCTTTTCGGAATTGAGCCCACCCATTATATGAATTCGGAGACTTTGACTTTGACTGACAAGTCTTCGAGGAAAGTGAGGCAAAGTCAGTCAAGGCCTCGCGCGTGGTTTGGGAACACTCAACTTTCCACAGGATCAGACCCTAATTTGTGCTGCACAAAATTTTGATTTTAAAGCGCAAAAGGACAAACTTATCACTTGGCATTCATGAAGCAAAATCTTGACGCGGTCGACCCTGTTATTGCAGAAACGACAGCTGATGATCTAGCCAAATGGTCCCCGAGAGCATGATTTATTTCTTTTTCTTTAAAAATGTGCTGGGCCCCATGAGGCGGACCCAGCCCATCGTCAAGTAGGAAGTGCACTTGTTGGAATGACTCAGACTGAAAATGCCTAGGGAAGCTAGAAGTATTATAACTTTCTTGAAGCCTTGTGAATACAAGGCCATTTTTCTCTTTTGGTCTGGAAGTCGTTTTTTCTCAGGTTCACGAGGATTCCTCGATCTTATTTTCCTGTGATTTTCCCATTTGACAATGGAAATGCATTAGCAAGCATTGACTCGTGGAACGCCTATTGGTATATGCCATTTCGCATAATAAAAATGTTGTCAATTCCCACCGGCTGGTTCCTTCTTGACATTGCATATTTCCTCTTGCCTTTCTTCATGGCAATACAATCAAGAATTGAGATGAATTGACACAACTACGTCAGAAGGTTAGGTACACCGAACTCATTGTCTTGCTACGCCTCGATTCGAATAGCTGTCCCTTCATTGTTTTCTGTCTAAACTATTCATTCACGAAGTTTTTTGAAACTTTGATTTTATGATGTGGGGTTTTACGTAAGAGTGATCGAGGGCGGGGTCAAACATTGGTCGACTATGGTATCCTTTTTCAAATTCACAAAACTATGAGCTCTCAGAGGCTAAGTCTATTGTTTTCCATATGAAGTTCATAAGGAGACGTTGTTCTGACATGTTTTGCGCAAGGCTATTTTCCAGATCTAAGTTCTCTGTTCTGAAGAATGGAAAAGATGGTTGATGATGAGCTAAAACCCTAATGAGTTCTGCTTGTATTTGACAATGGAGCCAGGCCTAGCAAAAACAGCCCATCATGATTTAAAACCTCCCAGATTTTGAGGGCTGGATATCCTCTACCTTCACGTTCTTGAAATATGAGGTAGCGCTAGAACAGAACTTGTAGTCTTTCTGAAACAATGGATGATCTCCTCTTGAGATGAAACGATGACCAGTGGTCTTCCTAATTTGAGCACTTCAAGTTCGAAGCTCTAATGAAAACGAAGTCCGGATTTCTCTATTTTGGAGAATCAAAAGCTACTAAATTTCTATTAACGACTCATGCCACGGCAACATGCACATAGCACTCCGAATAGGAATGGATTGATCGCCCTCTCTGTCATGATACACGGTTGTATTTATTGCACAAAACCCAAAATTATGGTGGATGGCCACGATTAGGGATAATTAGTTTCTGATTGAATGCACTCTGAAAAGATCCATGATTGAAACTCGTCTGCATGTAAGTCGATTTTGCATCTACATAAATCCCAAATAAACATATAGAAGGACGAATAATGATCAAGAGTTTAGAGACTTCATATAAATGTTCCGTTTCATCCTTCCATGGACATTTCGGTTTCAAGATAAGAACACTGGATACATCGTCAACTTTACATTGATACAAAAGTAATATTTTCTAAGTCTGACTTGACATGGATACATTGACTCCAAAGACACTAGTCTGGTTAAGACTAGACACAGAAACAGTTTGAAGTATCACTTGAGTTCAGCTGTTGTCTCTACAAACGAAAGTAGATGCCAGAATGTTCTAATTTTGCTTCTTACAGAAGGCAGTTCTATACTTGGGCATGAACGAAACATAGTCCGCATCCTCATGCTGATATGAAACACTCAACTTTGGTTGACGGTCAAAATACTTATCCTAAATGCAAATAAAATAAACACATAAGTGAGGGAAACAATTAATCAATTAGCTCAAGTGACTCTATTTTTCATTAAAGATCTTAGACCTTCTTCCATGCGGTTGACAGAGCAACATCATTTATCAGACGATAACTTCTATGAATTGATCCGACAAATGGCTTGAAGCTGTTGCATCTCTCACACGATCAGCAGCTGTCTCGGAATATTGAACGCCATGGAAAGTGGTTGAACAAGCTGATAGTCTCTGAGAAATCCTGTCCATCGACGGCCTGAGTTGGGGATTAGCGGATAAGTAAGCGACTGCAAGCTTGAATATGGTCAGAAATTTATCCTAAATGCCTGACGTGGGCGTTGGTAGGCGTGAATCCAATATATTCCTCAAAACAACTTAGATCTCCATGTCAACTGGAGCTACTAGAGACAAAATGCTGTCACCCGGATGTCTTCCTTTGATCACCTTGATGGCCACTATTCCAAAGCTATACACATCACATTTCTCCATAACCTTCATTGTGTAAGCAAGCTCTGTACAAAGAGGTGATATATGTATTAGCATGAAGACATTGCTTTAGCTCAACCTTCCGATTAAGAGTTGATTTTAGAGTTTACCTGGAGCTACATGACCATATGTGCCAACGACTGAAGTCCAGTTTGATGTATCCAGCTTAAGAAGCTTAGCCGTGCCGAAGTCAGAAACATGCGCCTCGTACTCAGAATCAAGCAGAATGTTGTTACTTGAAATATCTCGATGAATGATTGGAGGGTTACAATCATGGTGCATATAAGAAAGAGCATATGCCACGCCTTTTATGATATTCACCCTCTTGTTCCAGTCCAACTCTTTAGCTTCTTCTTCATTGCTCAAGATTGTAGACAAGCGTCCTCTGTCCAAGTACTCGTACACTAAGAAAGAGTGTTGTGGATGCAAACGATAGCCCTCAAGTTTCACAATATTGCGGTGTCAAATTTCTGTCAAAGCCCTGATCTCATTCAAAAATTCCTTTTGATCTGTTTGCCCACTATCAACCGTTTGATTGATCTTCTTAACAGCTACTATATACCTGATCTTAATTTGGCCTTGAAGACACTTCCACAGCCTCCCCTTCCAATACAATAAATCTCATTAAATGCCCCGGTGGCTTCTATGATGTCTTCATATAAGATCTTTCCATCGTACTTTGATGGAGGAAAGACTTCAGTAGTCTTGGGTGCTAGTTCCATTGTTCGATGGAGCTTCTTTCTATGGAAAATGAAGAATATTCCAAGGAAAATAAATAGAAGAATTGCTCCTAGCAGAGGAAACACAATAAGAAACACTCTGCCTCCCGTAGGAGAGCTTTCCCTATCCACCACCGCTTACATGGCTCTAGTCCTTCCACATTTCCACACAATCCACTGTTGCCTTGTAACGCTTCTTTTGTTGCATTTGGAATGTCGTGGTGTTGGGGATTGGTGTAATACTTGAGATTTTGAATCAGACAAAAAGAGAAGTGGTGGGGCCCACACAAAAAAGAAAAAGAAAAAAGAAGTTTTGTTTTTTTGGTCGGTAAAGAAAAAAGAAGTTTGAAAAGTAAAAATAAAATGGAAAAAGAAGTGAGTGGGGGCTCAGCTCTTTTAAGAGAGCCCGAACCAGTTCAGGAAGAGAGAGAAAAGAAGAGAGAGAAAGAAAGAAAGAAAGAAAAGGAGGAGGAGGATGAGGAAAAAGAGGAAGAGGGTTTGGCGCCGTGGACACCTCGCCAAGCCAACTTGATTCCGTAACACAAGGCCCGGCAAGAAGTCAAGCCTCTTGTTCGTCCAATCGAAATATTTTCTGGGCTTAGCACTCAAATTCGAAATTTTGAGAAAATCGAGCGGTGAAGTATGATTTTTGAGTTGTTGAGCCATGTATTTTATAGAAATGATAGTTTAGGGTGTTGTGGAGCCTTAGGATTTTACGGATCGTGATTTAAACTTATGGTTTGCCTAAAACAAAATTTCGAAGTTTCCTGCATGCGATGAACAGTACGCGTCCAGCATCTTCGGGCCCTTATTTTGTTGTTTTTCAGCTTGATTTTGGGATGGTCAAGTTGGGATTCTTGTAATATATTTGAAAAGCTTTCTATTAATTGTAAGTACGTTCAAAACGGGGGTTAGAGGAGAAAGTTATGACATAACCAAATTTGTGCTCAAACTACATGTTGTGAACGACTTGAATAATCGCTTTAGGTATGTAATTTGTTAGCGTGTAGGAGTCATTTTGCTAGTGTTGAAGCGTAGTTTAGTCGTTTCGTAGTTGAGGTAGAGTTTTATTTGATTTTAACATTATTTATCGATTTTATTTGATAGGGTTGCGAGTTCAACGATATGAATATTGTTTATTGTTTGGTCGTAGGTGATGAGGTGAGTTGTACTATATCTTCTTTGAATTTGTAAAACTCATGTTCCGAAAATGCTGCGAATTATATTATATTATGAATTGTGAAAGGGCATTGTTATTGCATAAAAGCCGGAATTGAACATTTACTACTCTTTGGTTATTTGTGGATGTTTAGAAAGTGTGTTTGCAAAGTATTGTAAAGTAATATATACATGTGACTACTTTGCAACTGGTTTATGGAAAGGTTTATAAATGACTTAAGAAATGAAGGATGATTATGTTTCGGTGAAAAGTTTTTTTTGGTTTATGAAATTGATTTCTCGATTGGATTCCTAGTATTGGATAATGAATATTTATATTCAATAGGACTATGAACCCAGTGAGGGTTTAAGGGTTATGCATACCGGGTTTAGAATATCCTTTTAGGCCGAGCCACTAGTTTTGTAGGTGGAGATCTTGCCAATGGGGAATCTTGGTCACCTTATTATCAGGCATTGTGTCATGACCATGGTAGAATAGTGAGCAATAGATTGGTCGATGGAATGGACCATCGACATGTGATTTGATGAAATTAGTCAATGGAATAGACCATTAATATGTGAGTTATTGAGATTGACCAATGGATTTGACTATTGATGTTTATGATGATTAAATGAGTATATTCTGAATTGTATAAAGCTTGGTGAAATTAAACAACTCATATGTGATCCGATACATATTTTATACCTTGAGTTTGGATTATGAGTTTTTGGTATTGTTTTTGTATACATGCATAGTAGTTGTTCGATCTGCTTAGAAGATATACAACTCACTGACCTTATGGTTGCTCACCTCTCTCTTTCCCAACCTTCTCAAGTTCTTTGGTTAGCAGCTAGTAGAGCAAGAGTGCTATCGACGAGGGCTTTTGGGAGTTGAATTTTGATGGTTTGAGGCTGTGTCCTTCGAGTGGAAGGATGGCCATGTCATCTCCATCCTCGTAGGGTTCGGGGTGTGACATCTTGTGGTATCAGAGTTTGAGTTATAATTTTTGGGTATAGATTCTTTGGGTCATAGTGAGCTTGTATGCTGGCGTATAATGTGTTAGTTTTTTGGGAGATACTTGGATATATGTTTCTTTTGGTGCAAGGGTTCATCGATTACGATTCAGAGAAGCATGCTTAGCTTTGTGAGTGATAATAGAGATGGGCGAGTTATTATCTTTGATACCAAAAATGGATCTTATGGTTCTTGAGGTGCGATTTTGACAAAGAGAATTTATCTTGAAAGTCTTGAGGTGTTACATGATGATATTTGGTGTAATAAGAATTGATTTTAGAAGTCATAAACTTGAATGGTCATGTGAGACATAAATTTACTTATGGTGAATAGGTGGGATTGGTTTGTGAATTTTTGAACTGCAGGTGATGATCTTACTCTAAGCAACTTTGTGGAGCTAATAGACATGGTTAGTTTCAATTGTAGTTTTCCTAGAGGCAAGGTGAATATTTAAGTCTTTGATTTAAGAAGTGATAAATTTTAAGTGATGATTATTTAAGTTGAGAACTTGAGGCTCATTAGATTTAATGGAAGCTAGCTAAGTTCTTATCTCAGCGATTTGAGGAGTTATAGGCATTTAGCCGTAAGTGATGATCTCTTAAATGATGATATTCTTAGGTTATGATCTATTTGGGTGTAGATTTTATTGGACATTGTGAGGTTGTGTGTTAGTTTGTGATGCATCAGTCTTTTGTACATTTCTTTTTAGGTCCAAGCAGTCATTGATTTTGATTTAGAGTGGTGTATCTTAAGGTTCTCGACATGTAGTTTTGGCAGGAAACTAAAGGGGAAGATATATGGCGAGTCACGACTCAAGAGGTGTACTCTTGAACAGGACCCAATTGTCATCTACCGTGGACAAGCAAGAAGACAAGGATCTTTTAGTCTCTAGTGCATCAGAAAGTGTAGTGTCAGCAAGCTAAGATAGAATTAGTGGTGGAAAGGAAGAAACCTTAGCTAGAGCCAAGGATTGTGGTGGTCAAGGTCGGAGGAGGGATCTTGTTGTGGAAACTGTTGCAAGGAATGTCCATTTAATAATGGAAATGACTTAATAGTCGAGGTTTCGGATTTTGAAGTCCGTGTAAATGGTGGTTGCAAACCTAGTGATGAAGAGAATCTAAAAGTTTAAGGTAGGTGTGATGCATTGACTGGCAGAAATAGGAGGTTAAAGAAATATGCAAAGTCTTTGCAAGAAGAAATTAAGAGTTTAAATTGGTGCTCTAAATTGTTCTCTCCCAAGTAGGGTAGGCAAGTCTCGACCTTGCGTGTGTCGGACAAATAGTGAAGGAGTTGCAAGACAAGAACATGCAACTTATGTACATTTAAGTAAGGCACGTTTGGTGTGTTTGGAAAACTATGCGCGCGTTTTGCAAGAAGAAGGAATTTACTTCCATCGAATCAGCTTATATCCATTGCTAATCGATTTATAATAGTGTAGTATTGACTCATGTCGATTATTATGGTTGAGTGGTCGATTTCTGATCGAATTCTTTAGTTTGTCGCGTTTATAACCTTTTACGGCCTTACCTAATAGATTAGTTAACTCGTAAGTGATTAGTTCCGAATAAAATAACCATAAGCGTGTCAATGAAATAAATATTTTATATATTCGAAATAGGGGCCAAATTTTGGGACATCACAAATTAGCTCCTAAAGTTATGAATGGGAGCTTGAGAAATAGGCAAAGTGGAATTTTGTTTGAAAGTTCAAAGTGAGTCCAAATTTCGAGGACGAAATTATTTTAAGGAGGGTCGAATGTAATTCTTGAGATTTTGAATCAGACAAAAAGAGAAGTGGTGGGGCCCACGCCAAAAAAAGGAAAGAAAAAAAGAAGTTTGAAAAGTCAAAATGACAAGGAAAAAGAAGTGAGTGGGGGCTCAGCCTTTTAAGAGAGCCCGAACCATTTCAGGAAGAGAGAGAAAAGAAGAGAGAGAGAGGAAAAGGAAGAAAGAAAGAAAAAAGAAGGAAAAATAGGATGGGGGGTTTGGCGTGTGTACACCGCGGATGCCTTGCCAAATTGACTCGACTCCGTAACGCAATGCTCGGTAAGAACTTAAGCCTCTCGTTCGTCCAATCGAAGTATTTTCCGAGTTTAGAGCTCAAATTCAGAATTTTGAGAAAATCGAGCGACAAAGTCCGATTTTTGAGTCGTTAAACCACGTATTTTTATAGAAATGATAGTTTAGGGTGTTGTGGAGCCACATGATTTTACTGATTATGATTTGAGCTTACAGTTTGCCTAAAACAAAATTTCGAAGTTTCCCACACTTGATAAACAGTGCACGTCCAAAATCTTCAGGCCCTTATTTTGTCATTTTTCGGCTTGATTTTGGGATGGTCAAGTTGAGATTCTTATAATTTTTTTGAAGGCCTTTCTATTGATTGTAAGTACCTTCAAAATGGGGTTTAGAGGATAAAGTTATAATGTAACCAAGTTTGTGCTCAAACTCCGCGTTGCGAATGGCTCGAATAATCATTTTGGGTATGCGATTTATTAGCGCGTAGGAGTTGTTTTGTTAGCATTAGGGTGTAGTTTAGTCGTTTCGTAGTTGAGGTAGAGTTGTATTTGATTTTAACGTTATTCCTCAATTATTTGATAGGGCCACGAGTTCAACTATACGAGTATCGTTTATTGTTTGGTCGTAAGCGATGAGGTGAATGGTACCATGTTTTCTTTGAATTTGTAAAACTCATGTTTCGAAAATGCTATGAATTATATATATTATGAATTACGAAAGGGCATTGTAATTACATAAAAGTCGGATTGAGCATTTACTATTCTTTGGTTGTTTGTGGATGTTTAGAAAGTGTGTTTGCAAAGTACTGTAAAGTAATATATACTTGTGACTACTTTGCAATTGATTTATGGAAAGATTTATAAATGATTTAAGAAATGATAGATGATTATGTTTTGGTGAAAAGTTATTTGTGTGGTTTATGAGATTGATTTCTCAATTGGGTTTCTGGTATTGAATGATGATTATTTATGCTCAATAGGACTGTGAACCTAGTGAGGGATTAAGGGGTATGCATACCGGGTTTAGAATTTCCTTCTAGACCAAGCTACCAGCTTTGTAAGTGGAGACCTTTCTAAGGGGAATTTTGCTTGGCTTGTACTTAGGCGTTGTGCCGTGATCATGGTAGGATATTGAGCAATAGATCGGTCGATAGAATGGACCATCAACGTATGATTTGATAAGATTAATCAATGAAATAGACTATTCATACGTGAGTTGCTGAGATTGATCAATGAATTTGACCATTGATGTTTATGATGATTAAATGAGTATTTTCTAATTGTATAAAACTTGTTGAAATTAAATAAGTCATATGTGATTCGATACATATTTTATACCTTGAGTTTGGATTATGAGTTTCTGGTATTGTTTTTGTATACATGCAATGTAGTTGTTTGATATGTTTAGAAGATATGTACTACTCACTAAGCTTGTGGTTACTCATCATTCTCTTTCCCAACCTTCTCAAGTTAGTTAATAGCTAGTAGAGCAAGAGTGTCATCGACGGGGCTTTTTGGGAGTTGGATTTTGATGGTTTAAGGCTACATCCTTTGGGTGGAAGGACGGTCATATCATCTCCATCCCTGTAGAGTTTGGGGTGTGACAATTGGACCTCAAACTCGTTGTAAGAGATGTCCACCTCCATCAAACCTCACATATCCTTGAAAGTCTCATATATAAGGCTAGAAAGATTATTGTGTGAAAGGTCCAGTTTCACTAGGCTTTGCAGCTTGTTGAATTCAGTTGGGATCCCGCCACTTAACAAGTTATGACTCAAGTCTAGCTCGGATAGGTGAATTAGCTTCCCTAATTCCCTTGGAATATCTTGGTTCAACTGGTTGTTGCTCATATTCAAGAAGACCGAGTTTGAAGAAAACCCTATAGTCTACGGGATAGACATGCTTAATCTATTCCTGGACAAAGTCCAATTTTTGAAGACTAGGTGATGATACAATCTCGAGACTTATTTGACCAAAAAGTCAGGTCCTACTTAGATTTAAATTTACCAAAGAAGACAATTTTCCAAATTCTTTCGGAACCTTACCAAGTAAACCATTGAAAGAAATATCAATTGCACCTAATCGAGTCGCATTCCCAATCTCAGGACACAAGCTACTAGTGATGTTATTTCTAGTGATTCTTAGGTTAGTTAAATGTGTGCAACTCCCCTAGTTTGTGGGGATTTCTCCATAGAACTTATTGAAACTCATGTCGATAAAGTCCAAGTTGGGGTAGATACCAAAGGTCCCGGATATGTTTCCAGTCAACTAGTTTTTCTCGAGGTGTAGTCTGACTAAGCTTGTGCAATTTCTCAACTTCTAGGGATAGAACCAATTAAGTTGTTGCCACTTAGTGTGAGGTTTTGGAGCAATCCACCTTGGCACAAGTTCTCTGGTAATGAGCCGGTTAATTTGTTGGCATCCAATTCTAGCACCGTCGAGTTCGTCAGATCCCCTAAGGATTTAGGAATTGAACTAGAAAGCTGATTCTCACGGAGTAACAAATATGATAGATTGGTCAAGTGACCCATAGAAGAAGGAATTGAGCCAGTGAGTTGATTTCTACTTAGCACTATGTCAAGCATAGCATGGAGATTTCCTATTTCACCAGGAATGTGATCGGAAAGCTGGTTACCATAGAGATAAAGAAGGGTAAGCTCCATCAAATTGCCTAGTGTCGGTGGGATTGAACTGGTTAGATTATTATCGTAAAGGCTCAACAAGCCAAGAAGGTTTAAATTCCCTAGCTCTAGGGGGATGGAACTGTTTATTATCAAATAGGTGCAACTCTCTTAATTTGGTTAACTTCCCCAAAGTAGAAGGAATTGGTCCTATCAGGGAGTTGGAAGCCATGTGGAGCACTTCCAAATTTGTCATATTTCCTATTTTAGGAGGAATAGAACTAGAAAGGGAGTTGTTGTAGACATGCAATGTAGTTAATTTGCTCAAATTACCCAATGAGGAAGGTATGGGTCCATTCAATTGATTTGAATATAGTGCAACCTCATTGAGCAAATGCAACTACCCGATTTCCTAGGGAATTGAGCCATTTAAATCATTGGAGACCAAGTGTAGGACCTCTAGTTTCGTTAGACGGCCAATCTCTGATGGTATTTTCCCTGATAACTTATTGATAGAGAGGTCGAGATAGTTGAGATTGCTCAGGAGACCGATTTGTGGCGGAATGTGCCCAAAGAGACTATTTATGCTCAAGTCCATGTACATGACATGAGACAAAAATGAGAAGGGGAATTCGTCGACTGTACCTTTGAATCCGCATTGGTGAGATTAATCCCAATCATGCTCCCTGCTTGATTACAAGAAATGCCAAACCAAGCACAGGGATTCACAATCGAACCAAAGCTGGTGGCATTATGAGGAGAGGGAGTCCATGAAGAGAGGGAAGAAACCAAATGATTGCCAAGACTGGACTTCCAATTGAGGAGGGCTTGTGCTTCTGCAAGGGAAGCTCGAGTGGGAAGTGGAATGACAATGGTAGTGAAAAGGGCAAGGGCCGCCACAGGGCTCATGACCCTCTTGAAGTCTGGTGAAGAATCCATGGATTCTCCTTCTTCTTCGTCTGCTCTTTTGTTCTGGTAAGTTGGTTTTCTTTGATCCTGAGGCAATGAGTGATGCTTTAAATGCTTGTGAGGACTCCCCTTCCTATCATCTTCCATTATAATTACGAGAACGCAATAACGGCCACTAGTTTAATGTATGTTGGATGTATTTTCGGTTCCAACAAAACTTTGGAGCTTTCTCCATTCAGTCTTCTTTGGCTGCTTTTTGACTCGGATTGGTCCCCGTATCGGAATTTGGTCCCAATCAATTCCCAGTCATTTTGCGTAATCCAGAGAATTTGGCAGAGAAGTCGTTGAGGAGAGTGATCAAATCCTAACTCGTTTAGCACATTATGCAATTCCAAGCGCGCATAAGGGAAGTCTTCTCACTCGGCATTAATGAAGCCAAATCTTGCCCCGGTTTTGGCCCCGTTCTTGCAGAAACAATAGCTGATGATCGAGCTAATGAGTCTAGACAACACCCACTTTCAAACTCACATCAATTGAAAGGAAAATTGAAGAGAAATTAAAATTGTCTTTGTTCCGCTTGTTCCAACCTTTTCTGACAAACGATAACGTAGCTGTGGAGGCCTGCATTTATCGATATTTCTCAATTATCAAGTTCATCATCGTTGCCAGTCTCTTTGGCCTGATGATAGAAAGCCAAACCTGAAGTGGCAGCTCAAGAGGCTCTTCAACCTGGAGTTCCTAGGGCAGGCGTCTTGAAGATTTCAATCCGACTTCTGCTGAAATTGATGAGTGCCTACGCGAGGATGCGGAATTGCAGGATGCAGAGCACGCACTTTTGAAGTTTACCGACAGGGAGGGTGCAAAACTGAATCTCGCAGTTTGCAGTTTTGCAAAATTACACACACTTCTCGAAAATTTTTCCATTTTCTTCTTTTCCTAAATTGTTCAAATTGTTCCGCTCCTGTGCAAGCTCGCTGGCAAAGAGGCTGATGCTGATGTCAAGAAAGAGGTGATGCAGAGTGAAGGAGGAGGCGTAAGCAAGATGAAGAGAAAGAAAGAAAGAAAGAAAGAAAGAAAGAAAAAGAATAAAGAAATCCTCAAAGGAAAATACCCCTACCTACAAATAAGATTTGGGTAATTTGTAAGTTGAGTCTTTTATTTGAGACTAAATTGTTCATTTCAGACCCTCATTTGAGATAATGCATATTACAAGTTTTCTTTTTTTTTTGAGAAAACGGTTTCACTGCATGTCCTTATTTGAAAATTTTCCTTGTTTTATTATACTTAAAAGTAGAAGAATATTCGCAATCATGATTTAGGGTCTACCTATTTGAAGGAAAACTATTATGGAAATTATTTTTCAACTTTTTTGTATTATATGACAAAAAACTAATCAAATTGTGGAAAAAGTTTTTTTATGAATTAAAAACAACAAGTTTACATTAAGAGAAAATCACTTCGACTTCTACCAAGAAGGAAATCACTTTTCCTAAACCACTAATTAAATGAAAACTAACCATTCTAGCTGAAAATAATTTTCAATTGTTTTTTCTTTTATGATGAAATTTTCAATGTAATAAATGGACCCTTATTCAATTATTGAGAAAGATTTCCCTATGATTATTTTGGAATTTTAAAGTGCTCGATGGCTCCAATACAAATATATCCGCACGTTACACGGAGTAATGATTTTGTTGTTGGATTATGAATTTGTGTTGTTGGATTATATCGAAATGTAATGACAACCACTGGAATCTACGCATAATAAGAACTCATTTTCCTTTCATTTATAAGCATCGCGATTCACTTTTTCTTTAGTTTATTGCATTCACTATTTTTGTAATAAATCAAATTAGTGAGTACCATTGCCTTGCTTTGATTAAAAAATCCAATGGCCGCAAGAAAGTGATGGAAATTTGTTTAATTGGTTATCTCTTTCCATATGCTATTTTCCATAACCAAGGGAAAAATTACTGAGAATTAAAACCTAATTGGATTGAATATGAGTTAAGTCCAGTGGAGTTGTGTGTAGATTGCTAAAATTATTATGTAAAGATGGAATTATATGAGTTAAATGGGTTGATTTGAATAAACTCATTTTTTATCTGATCTAACTTGACCCAATTGTTTGACAAGTCTATACAAAGGTAGTGCGATCATCAATTTTATCGGAAAAATACAAGATATACTTCAGAGACTATCAATCCTAAAAGGACATAGAGAAGCATAATCAATACTTAAATTACAAGTTTGAGATTTTTGATATCGCAAAAAAAGTTTGGAGTAAATATATTACAATGAGCATAAGTTGAGATTTTGGTGATTTTTTTCCTTTTTTTTTCTTTTGTCAAGATGTACCCTTACCATAGCTGTTAAATCAAGATATCTATCGGGAATCGAGATCTTGAAATTATTCGGGATCTAATCGAGTCGTCAGGTTCGGTCAAGTATCTAAAATTGGTATTTCAAGACAATTACAAGTTTTATCAATAATACTTTAAAATAAAAACGTTCAGTGACATTTTTATAAAATATGAGCTTAAAGAAAGCAAATTTCAAATAAACAAGAGAGGCCCAGCCCAGTATACTTCCTCAGCCCAAATTAGCTTCAAGAGTCTTCTCCTTCCCCTTGGTGTTGCATTCTTACATAGAAGAGAAAGGAGAAAACAGAGCCTTGAGGAACCGAGATAAAATAAATAAATAAGTAAGTAAAAAGAGGGAAATCGCGGTGGTTGATTGGAAAACATTAAATTAATGCCGGAATAGGCCTTTTGCATGTGATTGGTAAGCGTTTCCCTGTTGTTCTTTTCCTCTTGCAAGTTAGCTCTTGTTCGAGGATTAATGTCGTAGCCCTGGCTATGTTGGCTTCGCCGGTGACGCTTCGGCCGAGATATGTTGCTTAGATCTCAAATACTAAAAGAATAAGAATCAATAACTTAGCGGATGCAATTTGTCAAGTTTCTTGGAATAGAACCCGAACATTGAGTCTAATAAAGAGTACATATTTCTTGTCTGTCTCGCTGAAAGAAGAAGGAACCGGCCAAGTGAGTTGATTTTCGCTCTGCTCTAAGTCAAGCCTGAAGGTTTTCTATCTCATTAGGAATGATACTGTAAAGCTGGTTACCCAAAAGAGAAACCAAAGGGTAAGCTCTGCCAAGTTGCCTAAAGACGGCAAGATTGAAAGGGTGAAATTATTATTGTAAAGGCTCAATTATTGAAGAAATTTCAAATTCCATGGCTTTGGTTGGATGGAACCTGTAGGTTCATTATCAAGTGGGAAGCGCACTTGGTGGAGTGACCTAAGACAGTGAAAATGGCTGGGAAGCTAGAAGCATTATGATTATCTGGAAACTAGATGCCAGTAACTTGAGGGACTTAAATCGTGCTAGTCCATTTTCACGCTCTTCAAGTATAAGGTAGTGACTTGGGTAGCAAGAAGCATTATGACTATCTTGAAACTAGTCTGCCTTCACGCTCTTGAAGTATAAGATGGTAACAGAATAGAACTTGCATTCTTTCAGAGACAAAGCATTGTACCATAGAATCTCCACTTGAGATAAAAAGATGATCAATGATCTTCGTAATTTAAACACTTTTACATGGTGTTGGAACCAATCCCATTTCTTTCATATTAGTGCATTTACGTAAGAGGGTGTATTGAAATGTCATCTTACACCACTTAATAACATTTAATTAACATAGTTGATGGCTGCGATTAGAACGTTTAGTTTCTGATTGAACGCACTTTGAAAAGATGCACGATTGAAACTCTTCTGCATGTCAGAGAATTGGTTGATGGCCGAGATTAGAACGTTCAGTTTCTGATTGAACGCACTTTGAAAAGATGCATGATTGAAACTCTTCCACATGTCAGAGGATTTTATATCTACACAAATCCACAATGAACCTTATAAAAGGAGTAACAAAGGACAAGATTTCAGAGACTTAATATAAATATTCCATTGCGACTATTTTGCTCTCGATATGATAACACTAGATACATAAGCAACTTTGACACGAAAGTCATTTTTTCTAACTATAACTAGACATGGGTACATAGCTTTTGCTGCGACGACACTAGTCTGAATAAGACTAGATACATAAATAGTTTGAAATATCTCGAGTTCAGCTGTTCTCTCTACAAATGAAACTAGATGCTAGTAACTTCAGGGTTTGCTCCTTCCAAAAGAAAAGGCAGTTCTATACTTACTTGGGCATGAAGGACACGTAGTCCTCATCCTCATGCTGGTGCGCGCTAAACACGTAATTTTGTTTCCGGTCAAAATATTTCTCCTAAATGCAAATAAAGTTCACAAAATAGTGAGAGAAACAATAAATTAAAAAAAATTTTGAAACTAATTATTTAGTTTAAACGTGTTTTTCATTAGAGGCCAGACCTTCCTGCATGTGGTTGACAGAGCAAAATCGTTTATCAGACGACATCTTCTACAAATTTATCCAGTTCACGGCTTGAATTTGTTGCATCTCTCACCGGGTCAGTGGGCTTCTGTGATTTTTTAACTCCATTGAAAATGGTTGAACGCGCAGATAGCACATGAGAAATCATTTCCATCGACGGCCTGAGTTGGGGATTAGCAGATACGCAAGCGACTGCAAGCTTTAGGATGGTCAGAAGTTCATCCTCAATGCCTGGCGTGGGCGTTGGCAGGCGTGAATCCAACATATTCTTCAAAACTACTGAGATCTCCATGTCGACCAGAGCTAATAGAGATGAAAGGCTATCACCTGGATGTCTTCCTTTGATCACCTCGATGGCCAATATTCCAAAGCTATACACATCGCATTTCTCCGTCACCTTCATTGTGTAAGCAAGCTCTGCACAAAGGAGATATATGTGTTAGTACAAGACATTGCTTTAGCTAAACCGTCAGATCAAGAGTTGATGTTAGAAATTAACCTGGAGCTACGTAACCATATGTGCCAACAACTGCACTCCAGTTTGATGTGTCTAGCTTAAGAAGCTTAGCCGTGCCAAAGTCAGAAACGTGCCCCTCATACTCCGAATCAAGCAGAATGTTGTTACTTGAAATATCTCGATGAACGATTGGAGGGATACAATCATGGTGCATATAAGATAAAGCATGAGCCACACCTTTTACGATATTGACCCTCTTGTTCCAGTCTAACTCTTTAGCTTCTTCTTCATTGCTCAAGATTGTAGACAAGCTTCCTCTGTCAAAGTACTCATACACCAAGAATGAGTGTCGTGGCTGCGAACAAAAGCCCACAAGTTTCACAATATTGCGGTGTCGAATTTCCGTTAATGCCCTAATCTCATTCAAAAATTCCTTTTGATGTGTTTGCCCACTATCAGCAGTTTGATGGAGCTTCTTTACGGCTACTATATCGCCGGATCTTAATTTAGCCTTAAAGACACTTCCATAGCCTCCCCTTCCAATACAGAAAATCTCATTAAAAGTCCCGGTGGCTTCCATGATGTCTTCATATAAAATCATACCATTGTACTTTGATAGAGAAAAGACTTCAATTGTCTTGGGTGCTAGTTCCACCGTTGGATGGGACTTCATTCTACGGAAGATGAAGAATATTCCAAAGAAAATAATCATAAGGACTGATCCTAGCAGAGGGAACACAATAAGAAACATCTTGCCTCCCGCTAGAGAGCTTTCCCTATCCACCACCGTTTGATCACAGGGCTCAAGTCCTTCAACATTTCCACACAATCCACCATTGCCTTGAAACGATTCTTTTGTTGCATGTTGGAATGCCGTCGTGTTGGGGATGGGACCCTCAAACTTGTTGTAAGAGATGTCCACCTCCATCAAACCTCGCATATCCTTGAAAGTCTCGTATATAAGGCCAGAAAGATTATTGTGTGAAAGGTCAAGTTTCACTAGGCTTTGCAGCTTGTTGAATTCAGTTGGGATCCCACCACTTAACAAGTTATGACTCAAGTCTAGCTCCCATAGGTGAATCAACATCCCTAATTGCCTTGGAATATCTTGGCTCAACTGGTTGTTGCTCAGATTCAAGAAGACCAAGTTTGAAGAAAACCCTATAGCCTGCGGGATAGACATGCTTAATCTATTCTTGGACAAATCCAATTTTTGAAGACCAGGTAATGATACAATCTCGGGACTTATTTGGCCAAAAACCAGTTCCTGCTTAGATTTAAATTGACCAAAGAAGTCAATTTTATAAATTCTTTCGGGATCTCACCAAGTAAACCATTGAAAGAAAGATCAATTTCACCCAATCGAGTCGCGTTCCCAATCTCAGGAGGCAAGCTACCGGTGATGTTATTTCCAGCAATTCTTAGATTAGTTAAGTGTGTGCAACTTCCCCAATTTGTTGAGATTTCTCCAAAGAACTTGTTGAAACTCATGTCAATAAAGTCCAATTTGGGGTAGACACCAAAGGTCTTGGATATGTTTCCAGTGAGCTGGTTTTCCTCTAGGCATACTCTAAATAGGCTCTTGCAATTTCTCAAGCTTATAGGGATAGAACCAATTAAGTTATTGTGACTCACTGTAAGGTTTTGGAGCAACCCACCTCAGCACAAGTTTTTTGGTAAGGAGCCATTTAACTGGTTGGTATCCAATTGCAGCACCAACAAGTTCACTAGATCACCTAAGGATTCAGGAATTGAACCAGAAAGGTGATTTTGGCGGAGGAACAAAGATTCCAGGTTGGTCAAGTTACCTAGAGAAGAAGGAATTAGGCTAGTGAGTTGGTTTGTACTCAGCTCTAAGTCAAGCATAGCACGGAGATTTCCTATATCATTAGGAATGTGACCCGAAAGCCGGTTACCATAGAGATAAAGAAGGGTGAGTTTAGTCAAATTGCCTAATGTTGGTGGGATTGAACCGATAAGATTATTATCATTAAGGCACAACTCGCTAAGAAGATTCGATTTTCCTAGCTCCAGTGGAATGGAACCAGTAAGCTCATTAGCAAATAGGTGTAGCTTTTTCAATTTGGTTAAGCTCCCCAAAGTGGAAGGAATTGGTCCTGTTAGGAGGTTGGTGTCCATGTGGAGCACTTCTAGATTCGTCATATTTCCCATTTCGGGAGGAATAGAACCAGAAAGGGAGTTGTTGTAGACATACAATCTAGCCAATTTGCTCAAATTACCCAATGAGGAAGGTATGGGTCCATTCAACTTATTCGAATACAACGCGACCTCATTGAGCAACTGTAATTGCCCGATTTCTTGGGGAATAGAGCCATTTAACTCATTGGAAACTAGGTGTAGGACGTTAGTTTCGTTAGATGGCTAATTTCCGATGGTATTTTCCCCAAGAACTGATTGATAGAGAGGTCGAGATAGGTGAGATTGCTCAAGAGACCAATTTGAGGTGGAATATGACCAGAGAGACTATTTATACTCAGGTCCATGTACATGAGATGAGACAAAGATGAGAATGGGAATTCGTCTAGTGTACCTTCAACACCAAAGCTAGTGAGATTTATCTTGATCACACTTCTAGCCCAATTGCAGGAGATGCCATACCAGGCACATGGACTCACGGTCGAATTGGAACCAATGGCTTTATGAGGAGTGAGAGTCCACGAAGAGAGGCGAGAAATCGAATGGTTGCCAAGATTGGACTTCCACGTGAGGAGAGCTTGGGCTTCTGCAGGGGAAGCATGAGCAGGAAGTGGAATGGCAAAGGTATTGAAAAGGGCAAGGGCAGCCACAAGGCTCATGACCCTTTTGAATTCTAATGAAGAATCCATCGATTCTTCTTCTCCTTCTTCTCTTTTGGTTCTGGTAAGTTAGTTTTTCTTTTCGCAAGGCAACGAGGGATGCTTAAAAAGGCCGTGAAAACTCACCTTCCTATCATTTTCCATGTTAATGGGTATGCAATAAAGCGACCACTAACCAGTGAAGACAAAAAAGGTAGGGTTATATTGCTCTGCACGCCGTAGGAGTAGTCAACTGAGAATTGACCGGGACGAACTTTTGGTTCCTTGAGGACTGGAATTTTCACTTTTGAAGTCTTCATTGAGACATTTTTGACTTGGTCAGTCCTCTTTTCGGAATTGAGCTCCACTCATCATATGAAATCGGAGACTTTGACTTTGACTGAGAAGTCTTCGAGGAAAGTGATGTAAAGTCGAGGCCTTTTGTGTGGTTTGGGAACACTCAACTTTCCACAAGATTAGCCCCTAGTTTGTGCTGCACAAAATTTTGACTTCAAAGCGCAAAAGGAAAGTCTTCTCACTTGGCATTCATGAAGCGAAATTCTCACGCGGTTGACCGTTATTGCAAAAACGACAATTGATGATCTAGCTAAATGGCCCCCGAGAGCACGGTTAAAATATAATATATATATATATAATGGCATATTTGAAGTGGAAAATTGCTAAAAATTGGAGCTTGGGTTGAGTTTGGTATTTTTTGAGTCCAAGTGGGATTGAGTATGAGCTGTCAAAATTGTATTACAGAAATATGGGTCAATATGTTTTATATTGGTCAATGTGAATTAGATCCATTTTCTACCCATTCATACTTGACCCGATGCTTTACTAGGAATAATACTAGATAAATCTAAAAGATTATTTATATCATTGATGGAAGAGCAAATATTCACTGAGAACTTAAAACTTGTCCAGTATCAATAATTTCTCCAAAACTCAATCAACTAATATAAAAATTTAATGACGAAATACAAAAACAACACTTAAATTTTACGTGCTCAATGTGGAAAAAATCACGTGTCGCTCAAAACTTTCACTAATCACCGGGAATAGCAAAATATAGAATAGTTCATCTCTAGTCATACAGTTAGAGAATGAACACATCAACAATACAATGATATATCCTTAGTGGATTAACAAAAGAAATAAGAAAACTCTAATCAGTACTAGAGAAATTGAAAGACAAATCGAAGAAGGATCTCAATAATGATCTTGATCTCACGAACAACATATTAAAATTTTGGCTGATTCCGACAAGATTTCACCTTTAAATTTGAACTGCCTCTTCTCCTTTCAACCTTGGTCTCTCTCCCCTCTTTTATTTCTCTTTTTGTGCGAACACTTATTTTCCTCTTTTCACTATAAAAAACATTCCACCATAATTTTTATTTCTTTTTCTTTAAAGATGTGCTGGGCCCCATGAGGCGGACCCAGCCCATCATTAAGTAGGAGGTGCGCTTGTTGGAATGACTCAGACTGAAAATGGCTAGGGAAAGTAGAAGCATTAGGACTATCTTGAAGCCTTGCGAATACATGGCCATTTTTCTCGTTTGATCAGGAAGTCGCTTTTTCCCAGCTTCACGAGGATTCCTCGATCTTATTTTCCCGTGATTTCCCTATTTGACAATGGAAATGCATTGGCAAGCATTAACTGGTTGAATGCATGTTGGTATATGCCATTTGGCATGATGAAAGCGTCGACAATTCCCACCGGGTGGTTCTTTCTTGACATTGCATATTTCCTATTGCCTTTCTTCTAAGCAGTACAATCGAGAATTGAGATGAACTGACACACTTACTCGAGAAGGTTGGGTGAACATAACTCATTGTCTCGCTACGCCTTGATTCGAATAGCTGTTACTTCATTGTTTTCCGTCCGTACCGTTCATTCATGAAGTTTTCTGAAACTTTGATTTTACGATGTTGGATTTTACGTAAGAGTGATTGAGGGTGGGGTCAAACATTGGTCTACTATAGTTTCCTTTTTCAAATTCACAAAACTCTGAGCTCTCAGAGACTAAGTCTGCTGTTTTCCGGATGAAGTTTATGAGGGGACGTTGTTCTGACATGTTTTGCACTAAGCTGTTTTCCAGATCTAAGTTCCCTGTTTTGAAGAACAGAAAAGATGGTTGATGATGAGCTAAAACCCAAATGAGTTCTACTTGTATTTGACAATGAAGCTAGGCCGAGCAAAAACAGACCATCATGATTTAAAACCACCAAGATTTTGGAGGGCTAGATGTCGTCTGCCTTAAACGCTCTTGAAATGTAAGGTAGTGCCAGAACAGAACTTGCATTCTTTCTGAAACAATGGAGAATCTCCTCTTGAGATGAAACGATGACCTGTGATCTTCCTAATTTGAGCATTTTAAGTTTGAATCTCTAATGAAAATGAAGTCCGGATTTCTCTATTTTGGACAATCAAGAGCTACTGAACTTCTATTAACGACTCATGCTATGGCAACATGCACATAGCACTCTGAATAGGAACTGATTGATCGCCCTCTCTGTCATGATACACAGTTGCAGTAATTGCACAAAACCCAAAATTATGGTGGATGGCCACGATTAGGGACAATGATTGGATGCGCTCTGAAAAGATCCATGATTGCAACTCTTCTGCATGTAAGTAGATTTTGCATCTATATAAATCCGAAATAAACATATAGAATGACTAATAATGATCAAGAGTTTAGAGACTTCATATAAATGTTCCGTTTCAACCTTACATGGACATTTCGGTTTCAAGATAACAACACTGGATACATCATCAACTTTACATAGATACGAAAGTAATATTTTCTAAGTCTAACTTGACATGGATACATCGACTCCGAAGACACTAGTCCGATTAAGACTAGATAAAGAAACAGTTTGAAATATCACTCGAGTTCAGCTGTTGTCTCTGCAAACGAAACTAGATGCCAGAATGTCCTAGTTTTGCTTCTTCCAAAGCAAAAGGCAGTTCTATACTTGGGCATGAACGAAACATAGCCCGCATCCTCATGCTGATATGAAACACTCAACTTTGGTTGACGGTCAAAATATTTATCCTAAATGGAAATAAAGTAAACACATAAGTGAGGGAAACAATATATTGAAAAAATTTGAGACTTAAATCAATTATTTCAAGCGACTCTGTTTTTCATTAAAGATCTTAGACCTTCTTGCAATGTGGTTGACAGAGCAACATCATTTATCAGACGATATCTTCTACGAATTGATCCGGGAAATGGCTTGAAGCTGTTGTATCTCTCACAGGATTGGCGGCTGTCTCTGAATATTGAACGCCACGGAAAGTGGTTGAACGAGCTGATAGTCTCTGAGAAATCGTGTCCATCGACGGCCTGAGTTGGGGATTAGCAGATAAGCAAGCGACTGCAAGCTTGAAGATGGTCAGAAGTTTATCCTCAATGCCTGGCGTGGGCGTTGGCAGGCGTGAATCCAATGTATTCCTCAAAACAACTGAGATCTCCATGTCAACTGGAGCTACTAGAGATGGAATGCTCTCACCCGGATGTCTTCCTTTGATCACCTCGATGGCCACTATTCCAAAGCTATACACATCACATTTCGTCGTCACCTTCCCTGTGTAAGCAAGCTCTGCACAAAGAGGGTGATATATGTATTAGCATGAAGAGATTGCTATAGCTCAACCTTCAGATCAAGAGTTGATTTTAGAGTTTACCTGGAGCTACATAACCATATGTACCAACGGCTGCAGTCCAGTTTGATGTATCCAGATTAAGAAGCTTAGCCGTGCCGAAGTCAGAAACATGCGCCTCATACTCAGAATCAAGCAGAATATTGTTACTGGAAATATCCCGATGAACGATTGGAGGGCTACAATCATGGTGCATATAAGAAAGAGCATGTGCCATGCCTTTTATGATATTCACCCTCTTGTTCCAGTCCAACTCTTTAGCTCCTTCTTCATTGCTCAAGGTTGTAGACAAGCTTCCTTTGTCCAAGTACTCATACACTAAGAAAGAGTGTTGTGGATGCGAACAAAAGCCCTCGAGTTTCACAATATTGCGGTGTCGAATTTCTGTCAAAGCCCTGATCTCATTCAGAAATTCCTTTTGATCCGTTTGCCCACTATCAACCGTTTGATGGATCTTCTTTACAGCTACTATATCACCCGATCTTAATTTGGCCTTGAAGACACTTCCACAGCCCCCCCGTCCAATACAATAAATCTCATCAAATGCCCCGGTGGCTTTTATGATGTCTTCATATAAGATCTTTCCATCGTACTTTGATAGAGGAAAGACTCCAGTTGTCTTGGGTGCTAGTTCCGCTGTTCGATGGATCTTCTTTCTACGGAAAATGAAGAATATTCCAAAGAAAATAAACAGAAGAACTACTCCTAGCAGAGGAAACACAATAAGAAACACTCTGCCTCCAGCCCGAGAGTTTTCCCTATCCACCACCGCTTGATTACATGGCTTAAGTCCTCCGACATTGCCACACAATCCGCTGTTGCCTTCAAATGCTTCTTTTGTTGCATTTTGGAATGCCGTGGTGTTGGGGATGGGACCCTCAAACTTGTTGTGGGAGATGTCCACCTCCGCCAAACCTCGCATATCCTTGAAAGTCTTGTATATAAGGCCAGAAAGATTATTGTGTGAAAGGTTGAGTTTCACTAGGTCTTGCAGCTTGTTAAATTGAATTGGGATGTCACCGCTTAACAAGTTACAACTCAAGTCTAGCTCGTTTAAATGAGTTAGCATCCCTAATTGCCCTGGAATATCTTGGCTCAACTGGTTGTTGCTCAGATACAAGTGGGTTAATTTTGAAGAATTCTCAATAGCTTGTGGGATAGACCCGCTTAATCTATTCCTCGACAAATCCAATTTTAGAAGACCAAGTTTCGATACAATCTCTGGACTTATTTGGCCAGAAAGTTGGTTCCTGCTAAGATTCAAAGTCTCCAAAGAAGTCAATTTTCCAAATTCTTTTGGAACCTCCCCGACTAAACTATTGAAAGATAGATCAATTACACTCAGTTTAGTCGCGTTTCCTATCTCAAGAGGCAAGCTACCAGTGATGTTATTTCCAGCAATTCTTAGATCACTTAAACTCATGCAACTTCCCCAATTTGTTGAGATTTCTCCATAGAACTTGTTGGAACTCAAGTCGATAAAGGTTAGGTTGGGGTAGACACCAAAGATCTCGGATATGTTTCCAGTAAATTGGTTTTTCTCGAGGCGAAGTCTGACTAAGCTTGTGCAATTTTTCAAGCTTCTAGGGATAGAACCAGTTAACTTGTTGCCACTCATTGAGAGGTTTTTGAGCAATCCACCTTGGCACAAGTTCTCTGGTAAGGAGCCGATTAACTCGTTGGCATCCAATTCCAACATCTTTAAGTTCATCAAATCCCCTACGGATTCAGGAACTAAACCAGAAAGCTGATTCTCGCGGAGGAACAAATATACTAGGTTGGTCAAGTGACCCAATGAAGAAGGAATTGGGCCAGTGAGCTGATTTCTACTCAACTCTAAGTCAAGCATAGAGCGGAGATTTCCTATCTCATTGGGAATGTGACCGGAAAGTTGATTACCATAGAGAAAAAGAACGGTAAGCTTCGTCAAATTGCCTAATGTTGGCGGGATTGAGCCCGTAAGATTATTTTTGCAAAGGCTCAAGGAGCTAAGAAGGTTCAAATTCCCCAATTCTAAGGGGATGGAACCGCTGAGCTTATTAGTAGATAGCTCCAACCCTCTCAATTTGGTTAAGTTCCCCAAAGTAGAAGGAATTGATCCTATTAGGTTGTTCAAATTCATGTGGAGCACTTCCAAATTTGTCATATTTCCTATTTCAGGAGGAATAGAACCAGAAAGAGAGTTGTTGTAGACATACAAGGTAGCTAATTTGCTCAAATTACCCAATGAAGAAGGTATGGGTCCATTCAACTTATTCGAATATAGCGCAACTTCACTAAGCAAATGCAATTGCCCGATTTCTTGGGGAATGGAGCCATTTAACTCATTGAGGACCAGGTGCAAGACCTCCAATTTCGTTAGACGGCCAATCTCTGGCGGTATTTTCCCCGAGAACCGATTGATAGAGAGGTCAAGAAAGGTGAGATTGCTCAGGAGACTAATTTGAGGCGGAATGTGACCAGAAAGACTATTTATGCTTAGGTCGATATTCATGAGGTGAGACAAAGATGAGAATGGGAATTCATCAAGCGTACCTTCAATTCCGGTGCTATTGAGATTAATGCCAACCACGCTTCCTGCCCGATTACAAAAGATGCCATACCAAGTGCACAGACTCGTGGTTGAATTGGAATCAGTGGCATTATGAGGAGAGGGAGTCCACGAAGAGAGGGAAGAAACCGAATGGTTGCCAAGACCAGACTTCCAATTGAGGAGGGCTTGTGCTTCTATAGGGGAAGCATGAGTAGGAAGTGGAATGGCAAAAGTAGTGAAAAGGGCGAGGGCAGCCACAAGGCTCATAACCCTCTTGAATTCTGACAAAGAATCCATGGATTCTTCTTCTCCTTCTCCTGTTTTAGTTCGGATAAGTTGGTTTGTCTTTCCCTGAGGCTACAAGCGATGCTTAAATAGGCTGTGAAAAGTCACGTTCCTATCATTTTCCACGATAATGGGAATGCAATAAAATGGCCTAAGTGGAGACTGACAAAAGGTACGTTTACATTACTTTTACGCCGTAAGTGGAGAATTTTTGGTTCTTTGAAGACTTGTTACTTTTGAAGTCTTCGTATGTCACTTTTCTGACTGGGTCAGTCCCCATTTCGGAGGTTTTTTGTTTTTTTGGTCTGACCTATTTATGAGTCCCACCCTCCCATTGTATGAAAAGCAGAGGCTTCGACAGAGAGGTCTTTCAAAAAAAGTGTTGTCAAGTCAACGTCTTTCGTGAGGTGTGGGTACACCCAATTTTCCGCAAGATCAGACCCCACGTCGTGCTGCACGATTTTGGATTCAAAGCGTATAAAGAAAGTGTTCTCCCACGGCATTCACGAAGCCAAATCTAGACGCGGTCCACCCCATTCTTGCAGAAATGACAGCTGATCTAGAACACGGTAAAAAAGAAAACTAACGGCATATTTGAAGTGGAAAATTGCTAAAATTTGGAGCTTGCGTTGAGTTGAATATGATTTGGGTCCAAGTGAGATTGAGTGTGGATTGCCATAATTATATTACAGAAATAGTGGTTAGATTGAATCTTTTTTCTACCCATTCATATTTAACCTATCTTTTATTAGGAATAATACCAGATAAATTTGAAAGATTATCGATTCTAAAAATGTACAGAAAACTATAATCAATAATTATATTACAATAAATGTTGTATGGTGTAGCCCAAATTTCTTTAAGACCTATTTAGATAATCACAAAGGCACTTCAATTTTTTTTAGTCACTTCTCTCCTTCCTAAATGACCATAATTTCCAAAGGACCTCAAATCCAAACAAAACAGAAATGTATATGAGCTCGAGCTGCTAATGAGCTAATCCCATTTACCTATTCTTAAAAGTCTAGAATTTACTTCTTTGGAATAAAGCTAAGGCTTCACAAGGTTCTCTAGCCTGGAGGAAAGATAAGCTTTCAATATGGTCAAATACAACCTACCATTTTGTCGCAATTTAAAACACTCAAGACGATAGTAAATTGAAATTGGAAAGTGAAAACCGTATGGTCATTTTTACAAAATAGACAGTGGAATGTCAGCCAATGATTTTGAAGTTGGGAGCAAGGATACTGACTTGCCGGTTTCATAATTATTATTTTTCAACAAATTGGTGGGATTTATTTATTTTTCTCTTTTATATTAAAGAAATCAAAGTGATAATATTCGAACAATAAGTAGTTTAGGAAGAATTCAATCGCAACTTTTTGAATAGTTAATATTAATCTTTGGCCAAAAAAAAAAAGATTTGGTGGATTTTGTTCCTAAACAAAAGAAATTTAAGAACTAAAAAAAAAAAAAAATTGAATGTGAATATCTAGTATACTTTGAACTTTCGATTATTTTAGGATATTGTAATGGATTAACACATGACCATGGAGAAAGTTATTAATCTTTACTTCTTTGATTACAAGAAAGTAAAATGTATTGTGACGTCAAATTTTAGTTGGTATATATATACACACACATTACAGACATTTCCTTTTATCTTGTTCGGATGAATGGATTTCGTGTTGGAAGCAACTTTACTAATGAAAATAATGTTAGCGATTAAGATGAGATGAATAACTCAATTGAAGATGCTAGTGATGAATGAGTCATGACACCAAGCAATCCTAAGTTAGTAGTAATGAAAGCTAATGTTCTTAGGCCACTAGAGAGTCCTTTTAGAGCAATGAATCGAGCGAAACGAATGAGACTCACAATGCATAATGATTTTGTTGTTAATTGTAAAGCCAACATTTCAAGTGTTTTTCATCTTCGGAATTTAATAGATCTTTCTAATGACATTAACTATTTCTTTTAACTTAGTGATAATACCTTTTTACTTGTGATTATCTATTTTGTGGAATGTATTTTTTTTTCTTTTTTCAAATTGAAGGGTTTTAACTTACTGGGATTGTAGAGTTTCTCCCATTCGGATAGGTGCTTTTTGGGCCTTCATAAATATATTCGACCAAAAAAATAAAATAAAATAATATATATATATATATATATATATATATTATAATCCTAAATTAAGCCAAAGAAAATGGAAACGACGTTAAAAAAAGATATTGTCCTGTTTTCCTCCATTAAAAGCCGAGGCTGGTATTAGAGGGTTAGAAAATTAAAAGTACGGCACCAATAAGACAGCCGAGCTCATGAAAATTATTTGTTGCTCCGAGATCACAAAATGTGATGCTAATTCCCCAACCAGAACACCAATTTGGGCCACCCCAACCTCCGGCAGATACATTCAATAAGGGCTTCATGGCGCACTTTTGGTCCCATCCTATATTCCTTATCGCCCTGAATCTTCACAAAACCACCATATTTACGGGTTGACCCTGCACTTTCAGATACGAGGAGACCCTTGTGAAGAATCGAGAGAAAAGGAAGCAGCGCATGGTCACGGAGTCCGAACACTCGATAAGATCAATCGCGCTATATCTTTTACAAGACCGCTAATGACATGGTTTTTCATCGCCGTCGCATGTCAGAATCTCGCAACTAATGCGTTGGCCGAAAGTAAGGCCAACGAATCGAACCCATTTTCTGGAAACTTCGTCAGGACCCAAAAAATTGCCAAAGTGGAACACCTACAGCTATAAGAATATAAACAGACTGCTTATATCAAGACTTTGTTTCATCCTATTAAGCTTATATCAAACTTGATTGTTTTAATTCCGTAATACTTGTCAAGTTCATTGAAATCACCTATTCACCCCCACTAGGTAATATCTTTAGCCGACATTAGTTAGCATACCAAAAGAACACTAGTTCGAGAATTAGTGTAATCAAGTATACGATCTCATATCTTTAGTTACGTAAATTTATTTTTCACTTGGCTCCTAAATAGCCTCAATAGGCTAGTGATGACCCCTGGTTAGGTTGGATTTCATAGATAGGTCTATTTCAATTGTAATTTTCGAATCGCACCCGATGTAAGGGTTTGGGAGAACCTTGGCCGATCGAAGATTACTGGTTTTCAAGTCAACATTACCTCTAAACTCGTTTTCTCATCTTTGCTTTGCCGGAAGGGTTGCAACGGATACATCCATGTCACATTTATACTAAACTAATTTTCTTGTCGCAAAATGATTCAAACTAATATACTCGTGCCTAGGGGACCCTGGAATTTTGTAATGAGATTACTTTGAATCTAAATTTCGAAAATGCTTTGAGGTTTGAATCTTTAGTACCTCTTTTCACTATTGCAAACGAGTATGATAGGTGCAGGACTACAAGTCAAAGATCTAATACTGACCTACGATTTGAACAGAAATCTGGAGTATGACAATGACAAATTTAGTAATCCTTAAGGACATTAGATGGCACATTCAATCATGTAAACCGGGCCAAATGAGCTTTGATAGCTCTTGACCTTTGTTCCCATGGACAAATGAGAATGGCTTACACTAACAAGAAAAAGGACATATAGGAGTTAATGATGCAAAGCGAGCATGCTCATCTAGTCAATCAACCCGATTCAAACATCACAATTAAATGAAGAAGATGATAAAAAAAATATAAACGAGTATCCATATGCCAAATTGCATTTTAATTTGACAACAATTGTACTCCTTGATCTACATCACACATAGTTCAAAGGGACCGCTTCCCAACAATTTCATCCACCCCTATGAAATTTGATGACCTTCCACTTTGGCTCCTTCATCCATTTGGCTCATCTTCTTTCCATCCTTCTCACTTTTGACGCAAGCCATTTGGGACTTCCAATTTCACATGTAACATATGCTATGGAGATTCAAATCACGATTCCAGATGCATAGCCTATCTTGACAGCTTTTCTATCAAACCCGCTACCGTGCTCTCTTGTGTTATCCTCTTGGAAGAATGATGGTGGTCATCAAACATAAAACTAGGTTGATGGCTACCATGCATACCTCTTGTGATTTTATCAAAAGATCTTAGAGTCGAAGAATGATTGGTGGAGGATTATCTTACTCCTACGAACCAGAGATTTTGGATACGGGGACTTGATTACGTTAGATTTCTTTAACGCCCTTTCGGTACCTTTCTCTTTTGTTTTTTGAAAAATGTTTGGCAAGCAGCTTGAATTGATTTCAATTTATTTTCCTAACATGTGAGGTGTTCATGCGGATGCACATACCACCAATTTAACACTCAAGAAAGCAATTAAATAATGCAGGACTTACCTCATAGCAACGAAAGCATCTGCAGTGTTAGATTAGAATTCACATCAGCAATCCTAGATATGATTTCTAATTAACAAGCAATCACTCAATTTTTGCTTTCACTTTTTAATGAGAATATAGTCCATATGCAATGCAATGCTTTTAATCTAATATGAAATAATATGGCATGGCAAAATGTCCTAAACTATATGAAGGGAAAAAAAAAAAATGATTTCTTAATGAACATGCAATAATTAAATATGCAATCTAAATTAATCAAAATGACCTAATTCTAATGATGTGCAATTTCTAATTAAATGAACCTAACAATAATGACTAAATGATGTGCATTTCATGATGACGTGCACATAACTAAAACAGGCATGCAATCTATCCTAGAGAATGAAATGAATTTACTCTAAGACAATTTTTTTGATTTTTCATGAAATTCGAAATTAAGAAAATGCAAAAAATAACTATCTAGATTAAGATTCTATCCAACTTACATTAAGAATTGGGCTAGGTCAAATCTTAATTTAAATTAGGATGTTATCTTAACTTGAAAGTTTCTAATCTATAATGCAATCTATCTCAAAAGATCTATCTAAATATGCAATCAACCTAATATGCAATGACGTGCAAATAATGCATTAATTCTAAATTATATATGCATGATGATTTTTTTGTGTTTTTTTTTTTTTATAAAAATTCGAAATTAAAATTAAACATGCAATTCAGATAATAATAAAAAAACTAACATCCTAAATGAATGCCCTTTTTCTTTTCTTTTTCATGACTCAAAATAAAACCCTATCTTAAACATGCAAGATAATTAAAAAAAAACAAACCTAATCTTTTTTGATTTTTTTCTTTTGCAAAAATAAAACCGACTCAAACACCACGACATCAAATCAAACAAGATAATATCGATATCCAAAATTGACAAACCATATCTCGCGCATGAGTAAATTTAAACAAAATCGCGAATCGACCTCGGGCATGAGATCGGATTGTCGATTTGCAAGGGATTGCGGTTGGATTTCGGGCAAAATCGGACTGTCAATCCCTAACTTGAGGGACTCTTTCATGTCGGAAAATCAATCATATATTTAAAGAACAATTCTAAAAAAAAAACTATAAAGACAAAATAATAAAAACTCAAGAAAGAGATAAATAAATAAATAAACTACCTAAAAGTAAAGTAAATCTCTACCTGAATTGGAATTTTTCAAAAATCTGATCGGTTCAGGTGAACGACGATGGAGACTCGGGGTAGCTCGAGGATGGGCAACTGTGGTGTCACGAAGGACTCGAGTGAGGCAATGGAACTACGTCGGCAAGGGTGGCATTCGACTTGCGGGATTCGTAGGGGTCTTGGACGCGCTGCTCCGGTGGTCACGTGAAGACGATGCAACGAAGATGGAATCAAGGTTTTGCGGGCAGCGTCGTGGAGAGAGAATATTTCGTTCTCTCTCTCGTGTCGATGATTCTCGCGGATTCTCCTTCAAGGCTTCTTCAATGTGTAGACGTCCAACTTGCAGAGGAAGGATTCTCCAGTTTTTGTCTCTCACGTGTTTCCCACTCACATCCCCTCTCTGCACTTCTTCAGAATTTCAAACAATCCCCTTTTGACTTTTTGGCTGCTCCTTCGAAGACCCCCGACGAATGAACCAAAACCAAAAGGAAAAAAAAATCTCCTCTTCTTATGTTCAAATTTCTGACCTAAAAAAGAAGAACCCCTGGGAAAACTTCTTTTGATTTTTACCTAAAACTCAAGAAAAGCCCCTTTAATATGGCCGTGTATTCAATGTGTGGTCTCTCCTCCAAAACCCTAAGCGAACAAACCTATTTATTCAATTTTTTTCGAATCGATATCAATATTCGTTTTGTTGAACGCAATATCAGCTCTATCCGAAAACAATTCATCATATCTCGAACAAAAAATTCGAATTTCTAATTTTTCACGGATAATCTTTCAATCATTAAAAACAGCCAACCTGTGGGCCTAGCCCATCTAACTTGAACCCATCCGCCACCGGTCCAATAAAATGCAAATAATGCAAATAACAAAATAAATGCAACCTAAATCTATATGCTATGCAATTAAATTATAAAATAAAATTAACCCCTAATGACTAAATGAGCCGCCAAAATTTAGGTGTCAACAGTCATGGTGGTGATGGTGATGGCAGCTGAGATCACCACAGCATGTGTTTTGTAATGGAGTTTCACACAAGCCTAGGTTTCCACAAAATGAGTCACTTGTGAATATGCTTAGTTGCTTGTCTTGAGGCATGGGGCATGTTTCTCTAAGCGGTCCAAATACTCAAGGAATGACAAATCACCTAGTTCTCTAGGAACCCTCCCACTCTATTCAAGGTTAGTCAAATTTCCAAGAGTTAAAGGAATAGAACCTACGAGACGGTTGTGGGAAAGGGTGAGCCCTATGAGAAAATGAAGATTTCCAATAGCACTTGGGATGTTTCCTTAAAAAGAATTATGCAATAAGTCGATGGTTGTAAAGATGGTCAATATCCTCTCTAGCCGAATCTCCCTTCCTTTCATGGTCACATTCATGGAAGCTTCACAGAATCGCATTCCAGCTTCTTGCCTCATGTATAGTGAATTTTTTATTTTTATTTTTGCAGCTCTTGTTCATTTTGTCCATTTATCATCCCTTCAAGTTTGGCTATCAAACTAGCTAGTAAACGACCAGCAAAATCGTTGTTTGAGAGATCCAAAATGTGCAACTTAGGAAAGAGATGAGCTACCCTTAGAAATTCTAAAAGACCATTAAAATTGTTGGATCTCAAACTAGGAACTTTTAGGTCTGGCAATCTTCCCAACCATGTGAGAAACTTATATACTATCTTATTATTGCCCAAATCTAGGACTTCTAGGTTTTTGCAATTGATAGGGAATTGTGGCAATGTGCCTTCAAATTGATTTTGACTCAAGTCAAAAGTTCTCAAGCTACTTTGTAGTGAAAATGTTCGAGGGATCGTGTTCAAAAAACTAATTATTTCCAAATTCAAAACAAACAAACCAATGCTCAAGTATGATAAGCACTAGGGTAGGCTGCCGGTTAAGCAATTATTAGACAAGATGAGGAGTGAAAATTTGGTGGCATTGCAAATCAATGGAGGGATCTTCCCCAAAAGTTGATTCTCACTAAGGCGTAAGTAGACTAGGTTAGTCAAATTACCGAAAGAAAAAAGAATTGGAGCGGTGAGCTGATTTGCACTCAAATGCAACAGGTCAATAGTTTGAATTTTTCCTAAGGTCAATAGTTTGAATTTTTCCTAAGTCATTAGGAATGCCACCAGAAAGATGGTTGTAGCTCAATAGCAACACCTCCAAGTTCATTAGATCCCCTAAGGATCTAGGAATCAAACCAGAAAATTGGCTGAGGTGGAGGCACAAATAAACTAGGCTAGTCAAGTTACCCAGAGATGAAGGAATTAGGTTGGTGAGCTGATTTCCACTTAACTTTAAGTCATGCATAGCATGGAGATTTCTCATCTCATCAGGAATGTGACTCGAAAGCCGGTTATCATAGAGGTAAAGAAGGGTAAACTCCTTCAAATTCCCTAGCTCTAGGGGGATGGAATCGTTAAGCTTATTAGCAAATAGGTGTAGCTCTCTTAATCCGGTTAAGTTACCTAGAGTTGAAGGAATTGGTCCTGTTAGGAAGTTGGTGTCCATGTGGATCATATTTCTTATTTTGGGAGGTATAGAACCAGAAAGAGAGTTGTTATAGACATACACCCTAGCTAATTTGCTCAAATTACCCAATGAGGAAGGGATGGATCCATGCAATTGATTCAAACACAGCACGACCATACCGAGCAAATGCAATTGCCCAATTTTTAGGGGAATGGAGCCATTTAACTCATTAAAAGCCAAGTGTAGGACCTCCAGTTTTGTTAGATGGCCGATCTCTGGTGGTATTATCCTCGAGAGCCGATTGATTGAGAGGTCAAGATAAGTGAGATTGCTCAAAAGACCGATTTGAGGTGGAATGTGGCTACAGAGACTATTTTCACTCAGGTTCACGTACATGAGATGAGACAAAGATGAGAATGGGAATTCGTCAAGCGAACCTTCAACATTAGCTCTGGTGAGATTTATTCTGATCACGCTTCTGGCCTGATTGCAAGAGATGCCATACCAAGCACACGGACTCACAGTCAAATTGGAATGGGTGGCATTACGAGGAGAGAGAGTCCAGGAAGAGAGGGAAAAACCGAATGGTAGCCGAGACTGAACTTCCACTTGAGAAGGGCTTGGGCTTCCACAGGGGAAGCATGAGTAGGAAGTGATATGACAAAGGCAGTGAAAAGGGCAAGGGCAGCCACAAGGCTAATGACCCTTTTAAATTCTAATGAAGTATCCAATGATTCTTCTCCTTCTTCTCTTTTGGTTCTCGTAAGTTGGTCTTTCTTTTCCTGAGGCACTGTGGCGATGCTTAAAAAGGTTGTAGGTAGCATCTGAAACTTGACTGAAATAATTTTTGGTTCCTTGAAGACTTTGGAATTTTTTATTTTGTAGTCTTCGTTGGTGACTTTTCTAACTTGATCAGTTTCTATTTCGGAATTGAGTCCCACTCGTTAAATGAAATCCAAAGACTTTGGCGGAGATTTCTTTTAGGAAAGTGATGGAAAAGTCATGGTCTTTCGTGACCTATGTGAACACTCAACTTTCCACGGGATCAAATCGTAGGTTGCGCCATACATTATGCAATTTTAAGCGCGCAAAAGGGAAGTCGACTCACTCGGCATTAATGACGCAAAATCTTGCCTCGGTTGACCCGTTCTTGCAGAAACGACAGCCAGTGATCTAGCCAAATGGCACCAAGAGCACGATCAAAAAAAAAAAAAAAGGATAAAGGCGCCGAAGATCTTAAAATTTACTTAAAAAGTGTAATTTAATTTTCAAAACTTTTAAAAAGTGTAAACACGTCTTAAAACTTGTCAAAAAAAATGTAAACGAACTCTAAAATTTATCACGAAAATATAATCAAATCTTAAAATTTTAATAAGTGCAATCAACAGAAATATTTGATTGAATTGGTATGATAATTTTTATGACTTAATCATACTTTTTAAAAGTTTTTAAAACGCAACTTTCACAATAAGTTTTCGGTCCTCGTGATCATATTTGGGCGCCCTTCAATATCTACGGTGATTTGGACTTTTGCTATAGCTTCTGCTCCGGTGACGGTAAATCCTTTCCCTGTCTCTGTACCTGTCGCGATCATATCGTCCACTGCTTTTGCTGCGACTTCCCTCCTGTGATTACGTCTCTATATTCGTCTCTACACCTGAAAATCCATCTTACTATCAGTTGCAGCAGAGAATGAGAGGGAATCACACTCGACACTAAAAGATACAACCAACACTACTTGATGGCACGTCAGTGCAAATTTTATCCAATTTACAAAGAACGAAGAACAAGGTGCAACAAGCTTGGATGCCCCCTAATAACCTGGTTCGGAGGTTAAATGACCAGAAAGCAGAATCTAGAAACCAACAACTCAATGGCATAATAGAAAATAGCTAAAAGAAATTAGCAATACCACATTGATAACCTACTTGTTATGGAGATCATAGGACTTATAGTAGTTTACAATGTCATGCGCAAATATCTTACTTAAGGCGCCATAGTCACATTCTTCATTTAACTAGGACGTGTCATCAAATTGCTGATGATGGGTTAAGTCCAAGTTCATAAGCTCTTTCATCCAGCACGAATTAACAAAAAAAAAAAAAAAATTGGGATAAGTGCAAAACAAATCCTGAATGTTCTACAAATTGTCTCATAATCAATTATGTTTTAAATTTTTTCAGAAATATTCAATCGGCTGTCATCTTGTTGCCAAAGCCATTTTTTCCCTAGAAAATGGAATCTACTCGATATTCATCAAATTAACTATACTTTTTTACCACTAAATAAGAAATATGACACTGGATTTTTTAATTACAAGACTCACATTAAGATTGAACCTCAAATATTCATTAAAATTGAGGAAACATAGAAGGTTTTCGAAAAGTAGTAAAGATAATTTAATGGATTTAGTAAAAATCTGTTATAACTAACTTGATTAAAATTATCATACTGTAAATCTAATACAATATACTTTATGCCAATTTAAATTTTAATATAATTCTTTATAGTTTTTTCATCTTATTTCTTGTTATCGATATGCTTGATGTAAATAGGGAAAGATATATGAAACATAAAATAAGATCAAATTCCTTAAAATAAGATACTTGCTGTTGAGGATAATAAGCTTTTCTATCAAATAAAACCAAGACCCATGGAGCCTGAACTTCAATCTCTAAAGCTCAATCCATCACGTCTGAAACGTGAGGAGGAAGAGCAGAGCACGCAGACGCGGCCAAGGGAGAGGGTGGAAGGTGGAGGAGGCGGTGATCAATTCCTCTGTCCAGAACCACTAAAAATCGTTTGGGAGAGTGACCAACACAGAGAGGAGGAATCGGTTTTGAGGAAAGAAAACATTTTTCAGGATAAGAAAGGATCTTTGTTGGGAAAGAAAGATCTATGAAATACAGGCCAGAGAGTCTTAGTGCCGATTACGTTTAGGTTTATGACAATGAGTATCTATAAGTGTTTCGAACTTGTTGAGCAGTTTCGGTACAAATATGGAATTGAGTCATTGCATCTAGATCATTCAATTGAGACGCCCATCACCTATTCGATGAAATGTTTGTGAGGATTTAGAGTGAGTTAACCTCGTTTTTGTGTAATGTGATAGTAAAGCGATTTATGTTGAATAATCTTAACTGGTCTTCAAGTCATTGACATCTGATCCTAGCGATTTCTCAATATCTGAATCTGTTTCTGAACTCTGGGTTCATCATTTTTGTGTTTTATGTCTCAATGCCTGTAAATGATAGTCACTGGTGAGAGCTTGGCTGGAGCTGATGTCACACTTACCGATCATTCGGAAAAACGTTCTAGTTTATCTCCACATGGGGGTCCTATTTCATTTCCTCAGTTTCAGTCCGTTTCGGTCAGTCGTAGACTCGTCGTGAAGGAAGTAACGTCCGTCGAATGACAGTGGTGGAAGGTAAGAACCGATGGCATGGGTCTTGTGATGAATCTAGGAAAGAAAATAAATAAAATGGGTTCAATTAGGATTGATGAACTTTGGGTTAATTAGTTAATGGATTTGGGCTTAGCCTGATTTGATGAATATGGGTCTAGTTTAGTCTGCTGGTTCTAGACTTAGCTCCGCTCAGGTGTCATTTTTGCTTGCTCATAATTTAAGTCCTAATGTGTCCATGGTTTCTAAGCGCCTTTAGCATGTTTAGTTTTCGTTTATATAATTAAATTATGAACTGCGTATCATTAATACTTGCTGGTCATTTCCTCATGGAGTGTGATTTGAGTTAATCTCAAAGTCATTTGATGATCATTCCGATTGCTCTTGATGGCATGTTAATATGAGGTTAATTTTCTTGTTGTTTTAGTATGATTAGGTGCTATTTTTATGTTAAACTCAGGGTTGTTGCTTCTGCCTTCGTACTGAATGTTGCGGCTCACTTTTGTTATTTTTGGGCGTGAATTGTATTTAGTCAAGCCTCGTTCAGGTGTTGCTTTGATTGCTCATGTTGAAATATTAGCATGTCGATTTCCTAGCATTATTGGCGTGTTTTTATGTCGATTTTTTAAATGAGTTGTGGGTTGTGCACTTTGAATGTTCCTGATTTGCGAAAGTTTTGGTCCCATTTGATTATAACTTAGATGTCCAGGAAGGCCCATGAGCATGTAATTCGTTCCTAGTCAGTTTGGCATGGTTGAACATCATTTGCATGAGCGAAATGAGCTTATATGCATACCGAACGTTGTTGTGGGCTATGTATTGGGCGTCATGTTGAAGTGTATTGATATGATTGGTGGCTTACTTTCGTAGTTCATGTAGCCGCCACCGATAATATGAATTCGGAGACTTTGACTTTGACTGAGAAGTCTTCGAGGAAAGTGAGGCAAAGTCAGTCAAGGCCTTGCGTGTGGTTTGGGAACACTCAACTTTCCACGAGATCAGACCCTAATTTGTGCTGCACAAAATTTTGATTTTAAAGCGCAAAAGGAAAGTCTTCTCACTCGGCATTCATGAAGCCAAATCTTGACGCGGTCGACCCGTTATTGTAGAAAAGACAGCTGATGATCTAGCCAAATGGCCCCCGAGAGCATGGTTTAAAAAAATAAAAAATCTAAGGGCATATTTGAAGTGGAAAATTGCTAAAAATTGGAGATCGAGTTGGGTATGATTTGGGTCCAAGTGAGATCGAGTGTCTGCTACCAAAATTGTATTACAAAAATATGGCTCGGTATGTGTTATCCTAGTCAATGTGAATTGGATCCATTTTCTACCCATTCATACTTGACATGATCCTTTACTAGAAATAACACCCGAGAAATCTAAAAGATTATTTATATCAATTGATGGAAGAGCAAATATTCACTGAGAACTTAAAACTTCTCTATTATCAATATTTTCTACAAAATTCAATCAACTAATATAAAAATTTAAGGACGTAGTACAAAAACAATACAAAAATTTTATGTGCTCAATGTGGAAAAAACTACAGATCGTTCAAAACTTTCAGTAATCACCAAGAATCGCAGAATATATAATAGTTCATCTCTAGTCATACAGCTAGATAATGAACATATCAACGATACAACAATATATCATTAGTGGATTAACAAAAGAAGCAAGAAAACTCTAACCATTGCTAGAGAAATTAAAAGACAAATCGGACAAGGATCTCAATGATGAACTTGATCTCACGAACAACGTATTAAAATTTCAGCTCATTCCGACAAGATTTCACCATTAAATTTGAACTGCCTCTTCTCCTTCGAACCTTGGTCTCTCCCCCCCTTTTATTTTCTCTTAGTTCGGACACTCATTTTTCTATTTTCACTAAAAAAACATTCCACCCTAATTTTTATTTCTTTTTCTTTAAAAAAGTGCGGGGCCCCATGATGCGGACCCAGCCCATCGTCAAGTAGGAAGTGCACTTGTTGGAATGACTCAAGACTGAAAATGGCTAGGGAAGCTAGAAGCATTATGACCATCTTGAAGCCTTGTGGATACATGGCCATTTTTCTCTTTTGGTCCGGAAGTCGTTTTTTCTCAGGTTCACGAGGATTCATTGACCTTATTTTCCTGTGATTTTCCTATTTGACAATGAAAATGCATCAGCAAGCATTAACTCATGGAACGCATATTGTATATGCAATTTGGCATATTGAAAATGTTGACAATTCCCGCCAGGTGCTTCTCGCTTGACATTGCATATTTCCCGTTGCCTTCCTTCTAAGCAGTACAATCGAGAATTGAGATGAATTGACACAACTACTTGAGAAGGTTGGGTGCAGTAACTCATTGTCTCGCTACACCTTGAATCGAATAGCTGTCATTTCATTGTTTTCTCTTTATACTATTCATTCATGAAGTTTTTGAAACTTTGATTTTACGATGTTGGGTTTTACGTAAAAGTGATCGAGGGTGGGGTCTTTTTCAAATTTACAAAACTCTGACCTCTCAGAGGCTAAGTTTACTTTTTTCCATATGAAGTTTATGAGAGGCCGCTGTTCTGACATGTTTTGCGCAAGGCTATTTTCCAGATCTAAGTTCTCTGTTCTGAAGAACATAAAAGATGGTTGATGATGAGCTGAAACCCAAGATGAGTTCTACTTTTATTTTGACGATGGAGCTAGGCCGAGCAAAAACAGCCCATCATGATTTAAAACCTCCAAGATTTTGGAGGGCTGGGTATTATCTACCTTCACGCTCTTGAAATATAAGGTGGAGCTAGAACAGAACTTGTATTCTTTTTGAAACAATGGATAATCTCCTCTTGAGATGAAACGATGACCAGTGATCTTCCTAATTTGAGCACTTCAAGTTCGACGCTCTAATGAAAACGAAGTCCGGATTCCTCTATCTTGGACAGTCAAAAGCTATTGAACTTCTATTAATGACTCATGCCATGGCAACATGCACATAGCACTCCGAATAGGAATGGATTAATCGCCATCTCTGTCATGACACACGGTTGTAGTAATTGCACGAAACCCAAAATTATGGTGGAAGGCCACGATTAGGAACAATTAGTTTCTGATTGAATGCACTCTGAAAAGATCCATAATTGAAACTCTTCTGCCTGTAAGTCCATTTTGCATTTACATAAATCTTAAATAAACATATAGAAGGACTAACAATGATCAAGACTTTAGAGACTTCATATAAATGTTCCATTTCAACTTTACATGACATTTAGGGCGCGTTTGGTAATGATTCTGTTCCCAGGAGTAGATTCTGATTAGAAATGATTTTTTTTTATTCTGTTCCCGAGAACTAATTCTAAGTAAAAAAACGCATTTGGTAACTGTTCAAAATTTCTGATTCTGGAATAGAATTGTGTTTGCTACTGTGCTCATTGATTCCGTTCCAAATCAATTTCTTTTAATTTTTAAATAAATTTTATACTTTTTCCATTTTTCTTTTATTTTTTTTTTTTTTCCTTTCTTCTTCTTCTTCTTCTTCAGGCCAATCGTCCGGCGAGCGACTCGGCGAGGCCGGCCCTCGTCGGAGGGTCGCAGCCTCCCGCCGAGCCTTGCCTATGGCTACGGTGAGCCTAACCGGCGCTAGGCGAGGCCCACCTCCCGGTGGGGCTGGGCGAGCCTCGCTAGGGCCAGGCGGGCCTCGCCCAGCCTCACCGGTGGCTGGGCTTGCCTCCGGCAATCTCGCCGGAGTCTCGCCGGTGACCGGCGGTGGCGGACGGACAACGGCAGACGAGGCGGTCGATGAAGATGAGAAAAAATGGAAGAAGAGTGTTTTGATTCTTAGATTTGTTCCTGGAATAAGAATCAACTTTTTTTTATTATTGATTCTGTTCCAAATATACTTCTGGCAACAAAAAATTAGAAATTTGATTCCGGAAACAAAAATTTTACCAAACGCGATTCTGTTCCCAAACTGTTCACGGGAACAAAGAATCAGAATTTGGCCCTATTTAGATGGTTACCAAACAGGGCCTTAGGTTTCAAGATAACAACACGAGTACGTCATCAACTTTAAATTGATACAAAAGTAATATTTTCTAAGTCTAACTTGCCATGGATACATCGACTGCGAAGACACTGGTCTGATTAAGACTAGAGACAGAAACAGTTTGAAATATCACTTGAGTTCAGCTGTTGCCTCTACAAACGAAACTAGATGCCAGAATGTTCTAGTTTTGCTCCTTCCAAAACGAAAGGCAGTTCGATACTTACTTGGGCATAGACGAAACATAGTCCGCATCCTCATGCTGATATGAAACACTCAACTTTGGTTGACGGTCAAAATATTTATCATAAATGAAAATAAAGTAAACACGTAAGTGAGGGAAACAATATATTGAAAAAGGTTTGAGACTTAATCAATTAGTACAAGCTACTCTATTTTTCATTAAAGATCTTAGACCTTCTTGCATGTGGTTGACAGAGCAACATCATTTATCAGACGATATCTGTTAGGACTAGAATTAGCACCTAGAGGGGGGTGAATAGGTGACTAAAGCGATTTTATAAATTTTAATCCGAATGAGAGATTAAGGAATTAAAAGCAATAAACTCTGCAAATGAAATTAACGAAAAGTAAAGAGATTAAGGATAGAGAATCAAGACTCCAGATTTATAGTGGTTCGGCTTGGATCAAGCCTACGTCCACTCTCCCGCACAGACAGCCCTTCTGGCTGGGTTTCACTATGAATCAAAAAGAGTGTTTACAGTCTCACGCCCTTAATTCCACAGTGTAGAGTTTCTACTACACTTCCTCAAGGTCTCACTATAATATAGTCTCTCTTTTGATTACATGTAATGCTCGAAGAATAAGATCGCAAAATATCAAGGAGATTCAGACTTTGGAATTCTTCTATCTGGCCCCCTTCAACAACTTGAGCATCTCTCTTATATACTTCTTCATGCCTTCATTACCGTTGGCACCTTCCAAAGAAGTTCTTCCAATCAACCCGTTGGACAGAATCAATTTAGAGAGATCTCGAGCTTTTTAAGGTAAGTGTTGATAGCCCATCAATCCTGCTCGCCCATACAATCAGGATCTTGGTTTCCATAAGTAGAACCTTCCGAAAATAAGTTGCGAATCTTAGAGAATTTAGATTTATTCGGATACGAATATAAGATCTTGTAGTGCTGAATCCAGTCGAAAGATATTCCTTAGCCGTTGAAGTCAAAACCATATTAGATAGGATAAGAATAGAAGTTTCAACTTGTCGGTCTGGAAACTGTCCATGAGAGTAGACTTTGAAACTAGAGTCTTGTTATCATCAGACTTTGATCTTCAGAGCCTGCAAGCCTTCAGACTAGACTGATGGAAATGTTTTGTCAACTTCAAAATATCTGAAGAGAATTTATCCAACAATATCTTCTACGAATTGATCCGGGAAATGGCTTGAACTGTTGTATTTCTCACGGGATCAGCGGCTGTCTCTGAATATCGAACGCCATGGAAAGTGGTTGAACGAGCTGATAGTCTCTGAGAAATCGTGTCCATCGACGGCCTGAGTTGGGGATTAGCAGATAAGCAAGTGACTGCAAGCTTGAAGATGGTCAGAAGTTTATCCTCAATGCCTGGAGTGGGCGTTGGCAGGCGTGAATCCAATATATTCCTCAAAACAACTGAGATCTCCATGTCAACTGGAGCTACTAGAGATGAAATGCTGTCACCCGGATGTCTTCCTTTGATCACCTCGATGGCCACTATTCCAAAGCTATACACATCACATTTCTCTGTCACCTTCATTGTGTAAGCAAGCTCTGCACAAAGAGAGTGATATACGTGTTATTAGCATGAAGACATTGATTTAGCTCAACCTTCGGATCAAGAGTTGATTTTAGAGATTTACCTGGAGCTATATAACCATATGTGCCGACAACTGCAGTCCAGTTTGATGTATTTAGCTTAAGAAGCTTAGCCGTGCCGAAGTCAGAAACATGCGCCTCATACGCGGAATCAAGCAGAATGTTGTTACGAGAAATATCTCGATGAACGATTGGAGGTTTACAATCATGGTGCATATAAGAAAGAGCATAAGCCATGCCTTTTATGATATTCACCCTCTTATTCCAGTCCAACTCTTTAGCTTTTTCTTCATTGCTCAAGGTTGTAGACAAGCTTCCTCTGTCCAAGTACTCATACACTAAGAAAGAGTGTCGTGAATGCGAACAAAAGCCCTCCAATTTCACAATATTGCGGTGTCGAATTTCTGTCAAAGCCCTGATCTCATTCAAAAATTCCTTTTGATCTCTTTGCCCAGATTCAATCGTTTGATGGATCTTCTTTACAGCTACTATATCGCCTGATCTTAATTTGGCCTTGAAGACACTTCCACAGCCCCCCCTTCCAATACAATAAATCTCATCAAATGCCCCGGTGGCTTCTATGATGTCTTCATATGAGATCTTTCCATCATACTTTGGTATAGAAAAGACTTCAGTTGTCTTGGGTGCTAGTTTCACTGTTGGATAGAACATCTTTCTACGGAAAATCAAGAATAAGAAAATAAACAGAAGAACTGCTCCTAGTAGAAAAAACACAATAAGAAACACTCTGCCTCCAGCCTGGGAGTTTTCCCTATCCACCACCGCTTGATTACATGGCTCAAGTCCATCGACATTTCCACACAATCCACTGTTGCCTTCAAAAGCTTCTTTTGTTGCATTTTGGAATGCCGTGGTGTTGGGGATGGGACCCTCAAACTTGTTGTGGGAGATGTCCACCTCCGCCAAACCTCGCTTATCCTTGAAAGTCTTGTATATAAGGCCAGAAATATTATTGTGGGAAAGGTTGAGTTTCACTAGGCTTTCCAGCTTGTTAAATTGAATTGGGATGTCACCGCTTAACAAGTTACAACTCAAGTCTAGCTCGGTTAAATGAGTTAGCATCCCTAATTGCCCTGGAATATCTTGGCTCAACTGGTTGTTGCTCAGATACAAGTAGGTCAATTTTGAAGAATTCCCAATAACCTGTGGGATAGACCCGCTTAATCTATTCCTCGACAAATCCAATTTTAGAAGACCAGGTTCGATACAATCTCTGGACTTATTTGGCCAGAAAGTTGGTTCCTGCTTAGATTCAAAATCTCCAAAGAAGTCAATTTTCCGAATTCTTTCGGAACCTCCCCGACTAAACTATTGAAAGATAAATCAATTACACTTAGTTTAGTCGCATTTCCTATCTCAAGAGGCAAGCTACCAGTAATGTTATTTCCAGCAATTCTTAGATCACTTAAACTCATGCAACTTCCCCAATTTGTTGAGATTTCTCCATAGAACTTGTTGGAACTCAAGTCAATAAAGGCCAGGTTGGGGTAGACACCAAAGATCTCGGATATGTTTCCAGTCAATTGGTTTTTCTCGAGGCGGAGTCTGACTAAGCTTGTGCAGTTTTTCAAGCTTCTAGGGATAGAACTAGTTAACTTGTTGCCACTCACTGCGAGGTTTTTAAGCAATCCACCTTGGCACAAGTTCTCTGGTAAAGAGCCGGTTAACTCGTTGGCATCCAATTCCAACATCTTTAAGTTCATCAAATCCCCTAAGGATTCAGGAACTAAACTAGAAAGTTGATTCTCGCGAAGGAACAAATATACTAGGTTGGTCAAGTGACCCAATGAAGAAGGAATTGGGCCAGTGAGCTGATTTCTACTCAACTCTAAGTCAAGCATAGAGCGGAGATTTCCTATCTCATTAGGAATGTGACCGGAAAGCTGATTACCATAGAGATAAAGAAGGGAAAGCTTTGTCAAATTGCCTAATGTTGGCGGGATTGAGCCCGTAAGATTATTATTGCCAAGGCTCACAGAGCTAAGAAGGTTCAAATTCCCCAATTCTAAGGGGATGGAACCGGTGAGCTTATTAGCAGATAGCTGCAGCCCTATCAATTTGGTTAAGTTCCCCAAAGTAGAAGGAATTGATCCTGTCAGGTTGTTCAAATTCATGTGGAGCACTTCCAAATTTGTCATATTTCCTATTTCAGGAGGAATAGAACCAGAAAGAGAGTTGTTGTAGACATACAAGATAGCTAATTTACTCAAATTGCCTAATGAGGAAGGTATGGGTCCATTCAACTTATTCGAATATAGTGCAAGTTCACTAAGCAAATGCAATTGCCCAATTTCTTGGGGAATGGAGCCATTTAACTCATTGGAGACCAGGTGCAAGACCTCCAATTTCGTTAGACGGCCAATCTCTGGCGGTATTTTCCCCGAGAACTGATTGATAGAGAGGTCAAGATAGGTGAGATTGCTCAGGAGACTGATTTGAGGCGGAATGTGGCCAGAAAGACTATTTATGCTTAGGTCCATATTCATGAGGTGAGACAAAGATGAGAATGGGAATTCATCAAGCGTACCTTCAACTCCAGCGTTATTGAGATTAATGCCGACCACGCTTCCTGCCCGATTACAAGAGATGCCATGCCAAGTGCACAGACTCGTGGTTGAATTGGAACCGGTGGCATTATGAGGAGAGGGAGTCCACGAAGAGAGGGAAGAAACCGAATGGTTGCCAAGACCAGACTTCCACTCGAGGAGGGCTTGTGCTTCTGCAAGGGAAGCATGAGCAGGAAGTGGAATGGCAAAAGTAGTGAAAAGGGCAAGGGCAGCCACAAGGCTCATGACTCTCTTGAATTCTGATGAAGAATCCATGGATTCTTCTTCCCCTTCTCCTGTTAGTTCGGATAAGTTGGTTTGTCTTTCCCTGAGGCTACAAGCGATGCTTAAATAGGCTGTGAAAAGTCACGTTCCTATCATTTTCCATGATAATGTGAATGCAATAAAATGGCCTAAGTGGAGAGTGGCAAAAGGTACGTTTACATTACTTTTACGCCGTAAGTGGAGAATTTTTGGTTCTTTGAAGACTTGTTACTTTTGAAGTCTTCGTATGTCACTTTTCTGACCGGGTCAGTCCCCATCTAGGAGGTTTTTTGTTTTTTTTGGTCTGACCTATTTATGAGTCCCACCCTCCCATTGTATGAAAAGCAGAGGCTTCGACAGAGAGGTCTTTGAAAAAAGTGATGTCAAGTCAACGTCTTTCGTGAGGTGTGGGTACACCCAATTTTCCGCAAGGTCAGACCCCACGTCGTGCTGCACGATTTTGAATTCAAAGCGTATAAGGAAAGTGTTCTCCCACGGCATTCACGAAGCCAAATCTAGACGCGGTCCACCCCATTCTTGCAGAAATGACAGCTGATCTAGAACACGGTAAAAAAGAAAACTAACAGCATATTGGAAGTGAAAAATTGCTAATATTTGGAGCTTGCGTTGAGTTGAATATGATTTGGGTCCAAGTGAGATTGAGTGTGGATTGCCATAATTATATTACAGAAATAGTGGTTAGATTGAATCTTTTTTCTATCCATTCATATTTAACCTATCTTTTCTTAGGAATAATACCAGATAAATTTAAAAGATTATCGATTCTAAAAATGTAAAGAAAACTATAATCAATAATTATATTATAATAAATGTTGTATGATGTAGCCCAAATTTCTTTAAGACCTATTTAGATAACCACAAAGGCACTTCGATTTTTTTAGTCACTTCACTCCTTCTTAAATGACCATAATTTCCAAAGGACCTCAAATCCTAACAAAACAGAAATGTATATGAGCTCGAGCTGCTAATGAGCTAATCCCATTTACCTATTCTTAAAAGTCTAGAATTTACTTCTTTGGAATAAAGCTAAGGCTTCACAAGGTTCTCTAGCCTGGAGGAAAGATAAGCTTTCAATATGGTCAAATACAACCTACCATTTTGTCGCAACTTAGAACATTCAAGACGATAGTAAATTGAAACTGGAAAGTGAATACATGACCGTATGGTCATTTTACACAATAGACAGTGGAATGTCAGCCAATGATTATGAAGTTGGGAGCAAGGATACTGACTTGCCGGTTTCATAATTTTTTTTTTGTCATCAAATTGGTGGGATTTATTCATTTTTCTCTTTTATTTTAAAAAAATCAAAGTGATAATATTTGAACAATAAGTAGTATAGGAAGAATTCAATCGCAACTTTTTGAATAGTTAATATTAATCTCTGGCCACAAAAAAAAAAAAAAAAAAAGATTTGGTGGATTTCGCTCCTAAATAAAAGAAATTTAAGAACTCAAAAAAAATAAAAAATGAATGTGAATATCTAGTATACTTTGAACTTTCGATTATTTTAGGATATTGCAATGGATTAACACATGACGGTGGAGAAAAGTTTTTAATCTTTACTTCTTTGATTACAAGAAAGTAAGATATACTGTAACGCCGAATTTTAGTTGGTATATACACACACACACATATTATAGACATACAATGCTTTACTGATGAAAATAATGTTAGCGATTAAGATGAGATGAACAATTCAATTGAAGATGCTAGGGATGAATGAGTCATGACAACAAGCAATCCTAAGTCAATAGTAATGAAAGCTAATGTTTTTAGGCCACTAGAGAGTCCTTTTAGAGCAATGAATCGAGCAGAATGAATTAGAAGTCACAATGCACAATGATTTTGTTATTAGTTGTAAAGCCAACATTTCAAGTGTTTCTCATCTTTGGAATTTAATAGATCTTTCTAATGACATTAACGATTTCTTTTAACTTAGTGATAATACCTTTTTACTTGTGATTATCTATTTTGTGGAATGTATTTTTTTTTCTTTTTTCAAATTCAAGGGTTTTAACTTACTGGGATTGTAGAGTTTCTCCCATTCGGATAGGTGTTTTTTGGGCCTTCATAAATATTCTAATCCTAAATTAAGCCAAAGAAAATGGAAACACGTTAAAAAAAGATATTGTCCTGTTTTCCTCCATTAAAAGCCGAGGCTGGTATTAGAGGGTTAGAAAATTAAAAGTACGGCACCAATAAGATAGCCGAGCTCATGAAAATTATATGTTGGATGTGGGCACTCGGATTTGTTGCTCCAAGATCACAACATGTGATGCTAATTCCCCAACCAGAACACCAATTTGGGCCACCCCAACCTCCGGCAGATACATTCAATAAATGAACATGATTATTCCTCATCGCCCTGAATCTTCACAAAACCACCATATTTACGGGTTGACCCTGCACTTTCAGATACGAGGAGACCCTTGTGAAGAATCGAGAGAAAAGGAAGCAGCGCATGGTCACGGAGTCCGAACACTTGAGAAGATCAATCGCGCTATATCTTTTACAAGACCGCTAATGCCATGGTTTTTCATCGCCGTCGCATGTCAGAATCTCGCAACTAATGCGTTGGCCGAAAGTAAGGCCAACGAATCGAACCCATTTTCTGGAAACTTCGTCAGGACCCAAAAAAATTGCCAAAGTGGAACACCTGCAGCTATAAGAATATAAACAGACTGCTTATTTCAAGACTTCGTTTCATCCGAATAAGCTTATATCAAACTTGATTGTTTTAATTCCGCAATACTTGTCAAGTTCATTGAAATCACCTATTCACCCCAACTAGGTAAATACCGTTAGCCAACATTAGTTAGCATACCAAAAGAACACTAGTTCGAAAATTAGTGTAATCAAGTACACAATCTCATATCTTTAGTTACATAAAATTAATTTTCACTTGGCTCCTAAACAGCCTCAATAGGCTCCCCTAGTTAGGTTGGATTTCATAGATAGGTCTATTTCAATTGTAATTTTCCAATCGCACTCCATGTAAGGGTTTGGGAGAATCCCGGCCGATTGAAGATTGTTGATTTTCAAGTCAACATTACCTCTAAACTCGTTTTCTCATCTTCGCTTTGCCGGAAGGGTCGCGACATATACATCTGTGTCACATTTATTCTAAACTAATTTTCTTGTCGCAAAATGATTCAAACTAATATACTAGTGCCTAGGGGATCCTGGAATTTGGCAATGAGATTACTTTGAATCTAAACTTCGAACTTTGAATCTAAACTTCGAAAATACTTTGAGGTTTGAATCTTTAGTACCCCTTTTCACTATTGCAAACGAGTATGATAGGTGCAGGACTACAAGTCAAAGATCTAATACTGACCTACAACTTGAACAGAAATCTGGAGTATGACAATGACAAATTTAGTGATCCTTAAGGACATTAGATGGCACATTCAATCATGTAAACCCGGGCCAAATGAGCTTTGATAGCTCTTGACCTTCATTCTCATGGACAAATAAGCATGGCGTACACTAACAAGAAAAATGACATATAGGAGTTAATGATGCAAAGCGAGCATGCTCTTCTAGTCAATCAACTCGATTCAGACATCACAATTAAAAGAAGAAGAGGATAAAATAATATAAACGAGTATCCATATGACGAATTGCATTTTAATATGATAAAAATTGTACTCCATGATCTACATTGCACATAGTTCAAAGGGACCACTTCCCAACAATTTCATCCGCCCCCATGAAATTTGATGGCCTTCCGCTTTGGCTCCTTCATCCGTTTGGCTCATCTTCTTTCCATCCTTCTCACTTTTGACGCAAGTCATTTGGGACTTTCAATTTCACATGTAACATATGCTATGGAGATTCCAATCACGATTCTGGATGCATAGCCTATCTTGACTGCTTTTTTATCAAACCCGCTACCATGCTCTCTTGTGTTTTCCTCTTGGAAGAATGATGGTGGTCGTGGTGGTGATGGCAGCTGAGATCACTAGGGTATGTGTTTCGTAATGGAGTTCCACATAAGCCTAGGTTTCCACAAAATGAGTCACTTGTGAACGTGCTTAGTTGCTTGTCTCGAGGTATGGGGCCTGTTTCTCTAAGAGGTCCAGAGTAAATCACCTAGTTCTCTAGGAACCCTCCCACTCTATTCAAGGTTAGTCAAATTGCCAAGAGTTAAAGGAATGGAACCTACGAGATGGTTGTGGGAAAGGTTGAGCCCTATGAGAAAATGAAAAATTCCAATAGCACTTGGGATGTTCCCTTGAAAAGAATTGTGCGATAAGTCGATGGTTGTAAAGATGGTCAATATCCTCTCTAGCTGATTCTCCCTTCCTTTCATGGTCACATTCATGGAAGCTTCATAGAATCGCATTCCAGCTTCTTGCCTCATGTATAGTGATTTCTTTTTTTTTTTTTTTGCGGCTCTTGTTATTTTTGTCTATTCATCATCCCTTCAAGTTTCGCTATCAAATTGGCTGGTAAACAACCAGCAAAGTCGTTGTTTGAGAGATCCAAAATGTGCAACTTATGAAAGAGATGAGCTACCCTTGGAAATTCTAAAAGACCATTAAAATTGTTGGACCTCAAAGTTGTTGGAAAAATTCTCTTAAGTTATTTTGAAGTCGACAAAACATTTCCATCAGTCTAGTCTAAAGACTTGCAGACTCTACTGGCAAAGTCTGAAGACCAAAGTCTGAAGATATCAAGACTCAAGTTTCAAAGTCTACTCTCATGGACAGTTTCCAGACCGACAAAGTTAAAACTTCTATTCTAATTCTATCTATTATGGTTTTGACTCCAATGGTTAAGGAATATCTCTCAACTTGATTTAGCACTACAAGATCTTATATTCGTATTCGAATAATCTAGATTCTCTAGATTCGCAACTTATATTTGGAAGGTTCTACTTATGAAAACCAAGATCCCGATTGTATGGGCGGCGAGGATTGATGGGCTATCAACACTTGCCTTAAAGAGCTCGAGATCTCTCTAAATTGATTCTGTCCAACGGGTTGATTGGAAGAACTTTTTTGGAAGGTGCCAACGGTAATGAAGGCATGAAGAAGTATTTAAAGGAGATGCTCAAGTTGTTTAAGGGTGCCAGATAGAAGAATTCCAAAGTCTGAATCTCCTTGTTATTTTGTGATCTTATTCTTCGAGCTATACTTGTAATCAAAAGAGAGACTATATTGTGGTGAGACCTTGAGGAAGTGTAGTAGAGACTTTACACTGTGGAATCAAGGGCGTGAGATTGTAAATTCTCTTTTTGATTTTTAGTGAAATCCAGCCAGAGGGCTGTCCGTGTGGGAGAGTGGACGTAGGCTTGGTCTAAGCCGAACCACTATAAATCTGGAGTCTTGATTCTCTATCCCTAATCCTTTTACTTTACATTGCTTTCACTTGCAGCTTTTTTTTTTTTCAAATCCTTAATCCTTCATCAAATAAATTGTCTATACATTTTGTTAATTTTACAAAAATCGTCTTAATCACCTATTCAACCCCCTCTAGGTGCTCGTACTAGTCCTAACAATTGGTATCAGAGCTCGTGTACTCGTTTATTAGAAGTGTTTTTACTTCTGAGTTAAAGATCTATGGCTAGTATGTTACCTACAGGGTTGGTTGAAGGTCAAAGCAACACCAGACCTCCATACTTTGATGGAAAAGACTACAAAGATATGGAAAAACAAGATGAAAGCATTCCGAAGGTCGAAAGATCCTTTGGAATGGGAAGTAGTAGACAAAGGAATCATTCCTACTGCTGCATCAGAATCAGAGAGAGGAAAAGAAGTTGCTGCTCCTATTGAGATGACTTAAGAAAAAATAACCAAGAGACAGACTCTTGACGCTAAAGCCATTTATTCATTATATTGTGCTTTATCTCCTACTGAGTATAACAAAATATCTTTTTGTGATACAGCAAAAGAAGTCTGGGATAGGCTTCACATTACCTATGAAGGAACTGATCGAGTGAAAGAGACAAGGATCAATATTCTTTTGGGACAATATGAAGTTTTCAAGATGAGATCGGGAGAATCAATAACTCGACATGTTTAGTCGTTTCTGAAATTGTGAATGGTCTTGAATATCAGGGACATCCAATCTCAGGACATATGAAGGTCAACAAACTTCTACGTGAACTCTCTAAAGATTGGAATTATAGAAAGACTTCAATAAGGGAGACACAGAGGATTGCACCACTCTCTGTAGACGAACTAGTTGGAACTCTTCAGTCTTACGAAGTAGAGCACACCAACGAAGAAGAAGATTCAAAATGTAAGAAATCTATTGCCTTAAAGTCTAATGATTATTCTGATGTTACAGACTCCGAAGATCTAGATGATGAAGAACGGCACTCATGATAAAGAGATTCAAAGCTGAACGAAAGGGAAGAAAATTCAATTTGAAGAAACAAAGCTCACAAAGGTTTGAGAACAAATCAACAGAGGAAGATGATTCCAACAAAGATGTGACTTGCTTTGAATGCAAGAAAAAAGGGACACATCAGACCCAACTGTCCTCTGTTAAGAAAAAGAAAAGGAAACGCTGAGAAATACAAAAAGGCACTCAAAGCAGAGACTTGAAGTGATACTGAATGTGAAGAAAGTGATGATGATTATGCCAATATCCGTTTGATGGCAAAATTTGATTCAGACTCGGCACCTTGAGGCATACGAGACTGGGACAGTGAGCTTGAGGTTAGTAATCTAAAAATACCTGTCAAAGTTTCGAAATATATTGATGAACTGTGTTTTGGTCTAAAAACCTCTCTTAAGAGGATATCCGAATTAAAAAAGGAGAATTCTACATTGAAACAACAGGAGAAATTTTGGAAAGAAAAGTTTGAAAATTTAGATAAGAACTTTACAATCTTGAAAGAAAACTCAGATTTTGTTTCCAAAGAAAATACTCATTTGAAAAATGATATTTCAAACATATCAAAAAGATTTTCAAATGGTTCTGAAAAATTGGATAAGATTCTTTCGATACAAAGACCCTACTTTGATAAGTTAGGTCTTGGTATGTCTTCTGAAACTATTCCTCTAATAGATTTCCTAAAGGTGAAGGAAAGAATCAAATAAAGACCAACAATAGTTGTTTACAAAAATCATTTCCAAAGAGTCTTTGTAAAATCTATTGGCAGAAATGCTCTAAAATGTTCGAAGTGTCAAAACTCAGAACATTTTGAGAAAGAATGTCCTTTGGTTTGGAGACCTGTTAAAAAGAGTTGGGCAAAGACTATTTATTGCTCTAACTCTTCTAGACCTAAAATAAGTGGGTACCAAAGAAAGCTTGAATTCTTTTAATTGCAGGTCACTATCAAAAGGAAGATTAAATGGTATCTAGATAGTGGCTGCTCGAGACATATGACAAGAGACTCAAGTTGATTCATAAAACTTGTCCAGATAGATAGAGGAAAAGTTTCTTTTGGTGGTAATAACAAATGAAGAATTACTGGTCGTGGAACAGTAAAGATTAGAAGTCTATCAATCAAGAATGTCTCATTAGTGGAAGGATTAAATTACAATTTGCTCAGCATAAGCCAATTGTGCGATACTGGATTCAAGATCAATTTCTAGGAAGGAACATGCTCAGGAATCAGTAAAGACTTTACTCAATATTTTACTGGACATAGACATGGAAACATCTATCTTCTGGATGTGAATCAAGAAAGATCACAGTGCTTAATATCAGTACAAGATGAAGCTAATCTATGACACAGAAAGCTTGGCCATACCAACATGAAGCAAATTACCAAGATCTTTTCTAAGAAACTTGTTCGAGGATTGCCTATTCTCAATTACTTAAAGTCTGATCTATGCACACCATGCGTATTGGGTAAACAGGTTAGAAACTCTTATAAACCAATAAATAAAGTTTCCACTAATCGTGTATTGCAGCTTCTACATATGGATTTATTTGGACCTACAACAACGCAAAGCATTGGTGGAAAAAGGTTCTGCCTAGTAATAGTGGATGATTATTCACGATTTACTTGGGTCTACTTTTCTTGCAAGTAAGTCCGAGACTTTCTCTCACTTTTCAAAATTTGCTAAGAAGGTGTAGAATGAGAAAGGTCACACTATTTCAAGCATTCGTACAGACCATGGAGGTGAGTTTGAAAATTAAGACTTTGCTAAATTTTGTGATGACTCTGGTTTTCAGCATAAATTCGCCTCTCCATACACACCAGAACAGAATGGGGTTGTGGAAAGGAAGAATAGGTCTTTACAAGAAATGGCAATGACTCTTTTAATTGAAAGTAATATTTCTTCAAGGTTTTAGGCTGAAGCTGTTTCAACTGCTTGTTATATTATTAACAGAGTGTTTTTAAGACCAATTCTTAAGAAAACCCCTTATGAAATTTTTAAAGGTAAGAAACCAATTGTTTCTTATTTTCAAGTATTTGGTTGTAAATACTTTATTCTGAAGAATGCAAATAATCAAGTTGGTAAGTTTGAAGAAAAATCAGATGAAGGATTCTTTCTTGGTTACTCAACTGCAAGCAAAGCTTACAAAGTTTTCAACAAGAAGACTCAGACTGTGGAAGAATCAATGAATATCAAATTTCAAGACTCTCCACAAATTCAGCCAATTCAGACTGAAAAATCAGAATCTACTCCAGACTCAACTAGTTCTACCTCTCTTGAAGCAGTTCAAAATTCAGAAGCAGTACAACAAATCATTGATGAAGAATCAACTCAAGAAAAAGATCAACAACCTATCAGACTGTCCAGTAACTGGAAGCACAAGTCTAGTCATCCCAAAGAACTCATTATTAGAAACGTTAATGAGGGAATTCGAACAAGATCCAAAAGGCGAGAAGAGTCTAGTGCTTTGTTGCACTTATTTCTAAAATAGAACCCAAAAACATTGAAGAAGTCTTAGCTGATGAAAGCTAGATTGAAGTAATGCAAGAAGAGCTCAGACAATTTAGTATTAATGATATTTGGGAATTAACTCCTAAACCAAAAGGTAAATTTGTTATTGGAGCTAAATGGGTTTTCAGGAACAAAGTCGATGAAAAAGGAAAAGTGATAAGAAACAAAGCAAGACTCGTGGCTAAAGGATACACGCAAGAAGAAGGGATAGATTATGATGAGACTTACGCTCCTGTAGCAAGGTTAGAAGCAATCAGATTATTACTTGCTTTTGCATGCTATAAGAATTTCATGTTATTCTAAATGGACGTCAAAAGTGCATTCCTGAATGGATTTATCCAAGAAGAAGTCTATGTGGAACAACCTTCTGGATTTGAAGACTCAAAGAAACCAGACTCGGTGTTCGGGCGAAGAAAGCTTTATATGGATTAAAACAAGCTCCTCAAGCTTGGTATGAAAGGCTAAGTAACTTTTTAATTCAAAGTGGTTACACTAAAGGAAAGGTAGATACTACCTTGTTTATTAAAAAGGAAGGTAGAAGCTTTTTACTTGTTCAGATTTATGTCGATGATATTATATTCGGATCATCTAACGAGACTTTGTGCAAGAAATTTTCTAAGTCTATGCAGGATGAATTCGAGATGAGCATGATGGGTGAACTATCCTTCTTTCTTGGTCTACAAGTGAAACAATTGAAAGAAGGAATCTTTATTCATCAAGAAAAATATGCAAAAGAACTTGTTAAAAAGTTCGGTCTGGAGAATTGCAAAAAGACTGACGTACCTATGTCAAGTTCTTTGAAGATAGACAAAGATGGAGCAGGGGAAGAAAGTCGACCAAAAATTATACGGGGAGTATCATTGGTTCACTTATTTATCTTACCGCATCTAGACCTGACATATTATTTAGTGTTTGCATATGTGCTAGGTTTCAATCGGATCCTAAGGAATCTCATCTAAGTGTTGCTAAACGGATCATTAAATATGTTGCAACTACTGCTAAGATTGGTCTATGGTATCCCAAAGAATGAGACTTTACTCTTCTTGGTTATTCAAACGCAGATCTTGCAGGTTGTAGAGCTGAAAGAAAAAGCACTTCTGGCACTTGTCAACTACTTGGTAACAGGGCAGTATATTGGTTTTCAAGGAAGCAAAGCACATTAGCTCTTTCAATAGCTGAAGAAGAATACGTAGCCCTTGGAAGTTGCTGTTCTCAAATACTTTGGATAAAACAACAACTACGAGACTTTGGAATCAAAGACTCTTGTACCGAGATCAAATGTGACAATACCAGTGCAATCAATCTTACAAAGAATCTTATTCTACACTCAAGAGCAAAACACATTGAGATTCGACATCATTTTATAAGAGATCATGTTCAAAATAAAGAAGTCTTGATACGTTTATCGACTCAAAGAATCAAGCGCGCGGACATCTTCACAAAGCCGCTTGAGAAGAGTTTATTTGAGTCTATTCGTTCAAGACTCAACATTTTATCTCTTGAAGACTGTTGAAGTTCAGACTCAAAATCTAAGCCTGAAAAGAATTAGACTCAAAAGTTCAGACTTAGAAGACCAAACGTCACGACTGTAAGTTATTTCAATTACAGTTCATTTACTCGTTTTAACTCATATCTCGAAAAGGGAAGATCGTTTGTTAATCTCTAATCGCTATTATTAAGGCAGTTATTTTTAAACAAGGGTGGTTATCGATTTGTTTAAAAAAGGCAGTTATTTTTTAAAATGTATTTTTATTTTTCCTTTTTGTGACGCTTCAGATACTCCGTATCGATTGCCTTTTATACTCTTTCTCCTCCTCTTTTTCACTTTACCCAAAAACCCTAGAAATTTTCACTCTCTGAGATTTTCAGTTACAAGTATTCACCATTTTTCCTTCGCAAGTTCATCTCTTCAAGTTTTCATCTTTCTTGCGATACAAATGTGAAAGTTCTCTCAAAGACAGTGACAATGTCGTACCAAAGGAAATCTTCCAGAATAGCAAGAAGGGGACCACAAGGCTCGAGTGAGGGGCCTACGCACTTTGATCTTACTGAAGAAGGAGACTCTTCAAGTGGACAGATGCACCAACATTCTCAACAGCGCACTTCTTCCACTAGATCTCATGTTCGTAACCCTCAACGTGCAGAGGAAGACATCATTGAGGATGCTGAACCAGTAAGATCTCTTAAGCCAGCATTTGTTTACAGGCTTTATTCTGCTTTGAAGGAAGGGGGTTCAGCGATGACGTTTATTGACGAGTTCTTGAAAGAGAAGGGCTATAGAAATGAGACTCATTTTCTGATTGTGATGGAATGATCGAGTGTTGTGCCTGCTGGAACAGCGGCAAAGACGTTTGCTAACTTTCCAAGTGATCCACGTTTTGGTGGTGTCACTTAGCTTGAGGTGAAGGATGATGATGAGAAAATGTTTATGCATTTTAAGCCAAGGATGGGTGTGGCTGCACATCTTCGGGGACAGCGAGAAGAATTGTTTCGATCAAAGGAACATAAGTAGTTGTATGTTAAATTGCTGAAGCGTGGGGTGATGAACCCACGAACTGTGGATTTTGAATTTCTGGATCTGTTGAGCATCAATTTAAGGGAGAAGTTTGAGAAGCTTCAACTTCATCAATTTTGTACTAAGAGCGAGGTTGCTTATTCTGAACTGACGGCTTATTTTTATTCTAACCTCAGTTTTCTTGATGTAAACAGTTTTTCGTTTAGTGTGAGGGATAAAGAGTATGTGGTTGACACAGATACTCTGGCTGACATTATTGGTGTGGAAAGAGGAGCTTTCCAATCAATTTCTGTGTCTGTTGGCAATGCAACTCTGGAGCTTGCGAGAGATAGAATCGCAGAAGGTCGTCTCTCCTATTCAAGGATGAATGCTTCAAACATTCTGCTTCACAAAATTGTGATCAACTGTCTTAGACCGAAGTCGACATCGAAGACAGATGTATCCAATTCTGAAGCTAAGATGATGTATGCCATCAAGATCGGCTTTAACTTTTCCTTGCCCCATGCCATCATGTTCCACATGTATCGATCTATGGCGAAGGACAAGGGAAAACTCCCTTATGATGCTCTCATCACTCATTTATTCAGACATTTGAATATTCAGTCTCCCAACACTCTGTGTGTGTAGACTATTGATCAAATGGTCACCGGTCTGAGAATGATTACGAAAATGCGTCTGAAAGAACTCAGCAAAAAGCTTGAGCAGTTCAAGGAGAAGACCCCTATCAAGATCAGACAAGACTCATCTGCTGGAAAGAGGAAAGGAAAAGATCCTATGCCTGGTCCTACCAAGAGAAGGAGGGAAATCATCTTGCAGGATGAAGAAGATGATGAGGATGATATTCCTATCTCTGCCTTTGTTTCCCAGCATTTTGTTCCTAAGTCAGCAGAACCAGAACAACAAGTTGGAGAGGAAACTGAGAAAGGAAACCAGGAGAAGGAATCATTGCAGACAGAAGAAGAAGACGAAGAAGAAACAGCCAGAACAAACTCACAACATCAGCCAGAAGAACATCATGACGAAGAAGATCGTGCAGATTCTCCAGCAGAAAAGGAGGATAAAAAACAGCTTGACACTGAAGAGGTTTCTTAGCAAGAGGAATACTTCTCTCCTCCCGAAGGCATTGAAACAGGGGGAGATGTTCCAAGAGAAAGTGCTCCTCTTCTTTTGATCTTTACCAGTGCAAGTGTTAGTCGATCACCTACTGGTGCAGAGGATGTCCACGCCTCTCATTTTCCTGAGGAAGAATCAACATCTTCACGTGATGATCTTCTTGCTGATATTCGCTCCACTAGCTTAACTCCACAATCATACTATGTTGATGCAAGCACGCAAACTGACAATTCAGGCGATTTTGGAAGGCTGCTTGAAATCATTTTGGAGCTCAAAGGCCAGATATATGCTTTAGGATGCGAATTCCAGACTCTGCAGAATGAGAATCATGCCATGTTCATTACCTTGCATGATCAAATTAAAGATGTTCAACTTCAGGTTTAGGCCACTGCCAAAGGCACAGCACTCACTCAACTGCAGGAGGATTTGAGGAAACTGGAGGAAACTGTCAAGTCAATGGAAGACTTTCAACTTGTTCGCATTCCTCGCACACCTTGACTTTCTCACCTTTTTATGCTGACAAAAAGGGGGAGAAGTTTTTGCAGATTTCCATTCCATTCCATTCCAAACTTTCAGTTTTTAAACACTTTTTGGATTTATTATTTTGTTTGGTTGTGATTGACTTTATGACTTTATCTTGAGCTTTGGATTGCTAGTTGGATTACTATTGCATTACTTTAAGCTATTAAAGATAGTTCTTTAATATCTGTACATGACTAATTTGTTTTCTATGGATGCAGATATGTGTACAGGACAAATCTGTGTACAGGACAACTTTTACTATTTTTACTATAATCTTTTATGAGATATCATTGCTAGCTTAAATGTTGTATTGCAGGGCAATAGTATTCAAATCTGCAGGAAAGTTTTGTCACCATCAAAAAGGGAGAGATTGTTGGAAAAATTCTCTTAAGGTATTTTGAAGTCGACAAAACATTTCCATCAGTCTAGTCTAAAGACTTGCAGACTCTACTGGCAAAGTCTGAAGACCAAAGTTTGAAGATATCAAGACTCAAGTTTCAAAGTCTACTCTCATGGACGTTTCTTAATCGACAAAGTTAAAACTTCTATTCTAATTCTATCTATTATGGTTTTGACTCCAATGGTTAAGGAATATCTCTCAACTTGATTTAGCACTATAAGATCTTATATTCGTATTCGAATAATCTAGATTCTCTAGATTCGCAACTTATATTTGGAAGGTTCTACTTATGGAAACCAAGATCCTGATTGTATGGGCGAGCAAGATTGATGGGCTATCAACACTTGCCTTAAAGAGCTCGAGATCTCTCTAAATTGATTCTGTCCAACGGGTTGATTGGAAGAACTTCTTTGGAATGTGCCAACGGTAATGAAGGCATGAAGAAGTATTTAAAGGAGATGCTCAAGTTGTTTAAGGGTGCCGATAGAAGAATTCCAAAGTCCGAATCTCCTTGTTATTTTGTGATCTTATTCTTCGAGCTATACTTGTAATCAAAAGAGAGACTATATTGTGGTGAGACCTTGAGGAAGTGTAGTAGAGACTCTATACTGTGGAATCAAGGGCGTGAGATTGTAAATTCTCTTTTTGATTCTTAGTGAAATCTAGCCAGAGGGCTATCCGTGCAGGAGAGTGGACGTAGGCTTGGTCTAAGCCAAACCACTATAAATATGGAGTCTTGATTCTCTATCCCTAATCCTTTTACTTTACATTGCTTTCACTTGCAGCATTTATTGTTTTCAAATCCTTAATCCTTCATCAAATAAATTGTCTATACATTTTGTTAATTTTACAAAAATCGTCTTAGTCACCTATTCACCCCCCTCTAGGTGCTCGTACTAGTCCTAACAAAAGTAATAACTTTTAGGTCTGGCAATCTTCCCAACCATGTGAGGAATTTATCTACTATCTTATTATTGCCCAAATCTAGGACTTTCGGGTTTTTGCAATTGACAGGGAATGGTGGCAATGTGCCTTCAAATTGATTTGGACTCAAGTCAAGAGTTCTCAAGCTACTTCGTAGTGAAAATGTTCGAGGGATCGTGTCCAAAAGACTATTCATTTCCAAGTTCGAAACAGACAAAACAATGCTCAAGTATGATAAGCACTGGGGTAGGCTACCGGTTAAGCTATTATTAGACAAAATGAGGAGTGAAAATTTGGTGGCATTGCAAATCGATGGAGGGATCTTCCCCGAAAGTTGATTCTCACTAAGGCATAAGTAGACTAGGTTAGTCAAATTACCAAAAGAAAAAATAATTGGAGCGGTGAGCTGATTTGCACTCAAATGCAACAGGTAAATAGTTTGAATTTTTCCTAAGTCATTAGGAATGCTACCAGAAAGATGGTTGTAGCTCAATAGCAACACCTCCAAGTTCATTACATCCCCTAAGGATCTAGGAATCAAACCAGAAAGTTGACTGAGCTGGAGGCACAAGTAAACTAGGCTGTTCAAGTTATCCAGAGATGAAGGAATTGGGTCGATGAGCTTATTTCCACTTAAATTTAAGTCATGCATAGCGCGGAGATTTCCCATCTCATCAGGAATGTGACTCAAAAGCTGGTTATCATAGAGGTAAAGAAGGGTAAGCTCGTCAAATTCCCTAGCTCTAGGGGGATGGAATTGTTAAGCTTATTAGCAAATAGGTGCAGCTCTCTCAATTAGATTGAGTTACCTAGAGTTGAAGGAATTGGTCCTATTAGGAAGTTGGTGTCCATGTGGAGCACTTCCAAATTTATCATGTTTCCTATTTTGGGAGATATAGAACCAGAAAGAGAGTTGTTATAGACATACACCCTAGCTAATTTGCTCAAATTGCCTAATGAGGAAGGGATAGATCCATGCAATTGATTCAAACACAGCGCGACCTCACTGAGCAAATGCAATTGCCCAATTTCTAGGGGAATGGAGCCATTTAACTCATTGAAAGCCAAGTGTAGGACCTCCAGTTTCGTTAGACGGCCGATCTCTAGTGGTATTATCCTCGAGAGCCGATTGATTGAGAGGTCAAGATAAGTGAGATTGCTCAAAAGACCGATTTGAGGCGGAATGTGGCTAGAGAGACTATTTTCACTCAGGTTCATGTACATGAGATGAGACAGATGAGAATGGGAATTCGTCAAGCGAACCTTCAACATTAGCTCTGGTGAGATTTATTCTGATCACACTTCTGGCCTGATTGCAAGAGATGCCATACCAAGCACACTAACTCATAGTCAAATTAGAATGGGTGGCATTATGAGGAGAAGGTGTCCAGGAAGAGAGGGAAAAAACCGAATGGTAGCCAAGACTGAACTTCCACTTGAGGAGGGCTTGGGCTTCCGCAAGAGAAGCATGAGTAGGAAGTGAGATGACAAAGGTAGTGAAAAGGGCAAGAGCAGCCACAAGGCTAATGACCCTCTTGAATTCTACTAAAGTATCCATCAATTCTTCTCCTTCTTCTCTTTTGGTTCTGGTAAGTCAGTCTTTCTTTTCCTGAGGCACTGAGCGATGCTTAAAAAGATTGTAGGTAGCATCTAAAATCTGATTGAATGAATTTTTGGTTCCGAAGACTTTGGAATTTTTTATTTTGTAGTCTTCATTGGTGACTTTTCTAACTTGATCAGTTTCTATTTCGGAAATGAGTCCCACTCGTTAAATGAAATCCAAAGACTTTGGCAGAGATTTCTTTTAGGAAAGTGATGTAAAAGTCATGGTCTTTCGTGACCTATGTGAACACTCAACTTTCCACGGGATCAAATCGTAGGTTGCGCCACACATTGTGCAATTTTAAGCGCGCAAAAGGGAAGTCTACTCACTCGGCATTAATGAAGCAAAATCTTGCCCCGGTTGACCCGTTCTTGCAAAAACGACAGCCAATGATCTAGCCAAATGGCACCGAGAGCACGACCAAAATTATTTTTTAAAAAAAGGATAAAGGCACCAAAGATCTTAAAATTTATTTAAAAAGTGTAATTTAATTTTCAAAAATTTCAAAAAGTATAATAGAAACAAGTCCTAAAATTTATCACGAAAATACAATCGAATACTAAAATTATAATAAATGCAATTAACAGAAGGATTTTATTGGACTGGTATGATAATTTTTATGATTTAATCATACTTTTTGAAAGTTTTTAGAATACAATTTCAATTTCATGATGAGTTTTCAATTCTCGTGATCATATTTGGGCGCCTTTTAGTCTCCACGACGATTTGGACTTTTGCTCTAGCTCCTGCTCCGATGACGGTAACTCCTTTCCCTGTCTCTGTACCTGTTGCATTCATTTCGTCCCCAGCTTCTTCTGCGACTTCTTCTCCTGTGATTGCGTTTCTATATTCGTCTCTACACCTGAAAATCTATCTTACTATCAGTTGCAGCAGAGAATGAGAGGGAATCACACGCGACACTAAAAGATACACTAAAATCTACTTAATGGCACGTCAGTGCAAATTTTATCCAATTTACTACGAACGAAGAACAAGGTGCAACAAGCTTGAATGTCCCCTAATAACCTGGTTCGGAGCTTAAATGACCAAAAAGCAGAATCTAGAAACCAACAACTCAATGGCACAATAGAGAATAGCTAAGAGAAATTAGCGATACCACATTGATAACCTACTTGTTATGGAGGATCATAGGACTTTAGGAGTTTACAATGTCATGCGCCAAAATATTACTTAAGGCGCCATGTTCACATTCCTCATCAAACTAGGACGTGTCATCAAATTGTTGATGATGGAGTAAGTCCAAGTTTATAAGCTCTTTATCCAACACAAATTAATAAAAATACTCTTGGGATAAGTGCGAAACAAATTTCAAACGTATTACCCACGGTCTCATAGTCAATTGAATTTTAAATCTTTTCATAAATATTCAATTGGCCGTCATCTCACTGCCGATGCCATTTTTTCCCTAGAAAATGGAATCCACTCAATATATATGAAATTAACTATACATTTGTACTGCAAAGTAAGAGATAAGAAACTGGATTTTTTAATTATAAGACTCACAGGAAGACTAAAGTTCAAACATTCATTTAAATTGAGGAAATATTGGAGATTTACGAAAATTAGTAAAGATAATTTAATGGATTTAGTAAAGAAGAGATAAAATTGATAAAACTTATTTTTAGTGTACTTTGTTAAAATCGATAGTCTTATTTGTATACTTAAACAAGTGAAAAAATTCAATTATAACTAACTTGATTAAAATTATCATACTGTAAATTTAATACAATATACTTTACAAAATTTGAAAATTCTTATAACTCATTCATAGTTTTTTGAGCTTATATCTTGTTATCATTATGCTTGATGAAAAAAGCGAAAGGGAAATGAGACATTGAATAAAGATCAAATTCCTTAAAATAACACACTTGCTCTCGAGGATCATAAGCTTTTCTATTAAATAAAACCAAGACCCATCGAGCCTGAACTTTAATCTCTAAAGTTCAATCCATCACGTCTGAAACGCGAGGAGGAAGAGCAGAGCACGAAGACACGGCCAAGGGACAGGGCAGCAGGTGAAGTAGGCGGTGATCAATTCCTCTGTCCATAAACACTAGAAATCGCTCGGGAGGGTGACCAACAAAGAGAGGAGGAATCGGTTTTGAGGAGAGAGGGGGCGAACGCCGGATTTTTTCTTCCTGTGGGGAATTGGTTTAGACGATGGAGGGAGAGCATTTTTCGGGGTGAGAAACGATCTCTCTTCGGAAAGAAAGATCTATGAAACGTGGGCCAGTGAGTTTTGGTACCGATTATGTTTAGATCTATGAAAACGAGTTTCTATAAGTGTTTCGAGCTTATTGGCCGTTTTGGTATCAACATGGAATTGAGTCGCTGTATCTAGATCATTCGGTTGAGACGCCCATCACTTATTCGATGAAATGTTTATGAGAATTTAGTGCAAGTTAACTGCGTTTTTTCGGTTGAGACGCCCATCACCTATTCGATGAAATGTTTAATGAGAATATAGTGCAAGTTAACTGTGTTTTCGTGTAATCTGAAAGTACAGCGATTTACTTTTGAGTCGTAGTGATTTTTCAATAGTGAAATCTGTTTCTAAACTCTGGCTTCATTATTTTTGTGTTTTATATTCCAATGCCTATAAATGATGGTTACTGGTGAGAGCTTTACATTTACCAATTGTTCGTAAATAATTCTAGTTTATCTCCACATGGTGGTCTTACTTCATATTTTCAGTTTCCATCCATTCCAGTAACTCGTAGTAAAGGGGGTAATGTCCGGCAAACGGCAATGGTTGAAGATTATTGCTGATGGCATGGGTCTTGTGATGAATTCAAGAAAAAAATTGTTATGGTAGATGTGGAAACTATATCGAAATTGAAGCTGAGAAGAATTTTTTTTTTTTTTTTTAAAAACACCAAATTTACATGGTCCATGGAGGGAGGAAAAGTAAAATCCACTATAGAATTTCAAGGACTACAAAATGTGGCTCTGAAAAATAAAAACCTTTTTTGTCTCAACTTCTTAACCTAATAACTTGAGAAAAACAATATTTATATTGCCCCAAGCCCTAACATTGGCCCAAGTCCATAAAAAATTCAAGACCTACTCAACAAATCTTCACCTTGGCTTGAATTCTACATATGCAACAAACAATCTTCTCCTCCCATTTAGTAAAACTCAGTTGCAACAAACATTAACTAAATCCACGCAATGCTTGAATTTGGCAATAGGCAAAGGTTTCATCAACATATTAGCTGGATTATTTTCTATGCCAATCTTCATTTTCTGGTCGTTTTAGTATGCTGAGACGTTATTTTCATGTGAAACTCAGGGTTGTAGCTTCTACCTTCGTATTGAATGTTGCGGGTCACTTCTGTTCTTTCGAGCTTTTGGGTCAACCCCTGTTCAGGTGTTGGCTTAATTACTCATGTTGAAACATTAGCATGTCGATTTCCTGGCAATGTTGGCGTGCTTTTATGTCGATTGTTTAGATAAATTGTTGGTTTTGCACTTAGAATGTTGCTGATTGAAGATGCCTGGGCTTGATATGCGAAAGTTTTGGTCCCATTTGAGTACAATTTAAATTTGTACACAGAGCATGTAATTCATTCCTAGTCAATTTGGCCTGGTTGAAAATCATTTGGATGGGCGAAATGGGCTTATTTGCATACCGAACGATGCTGTGGGCTGTATATTGGGCGTGATTTTGAAGTGTATTGATGTGATTGGTAACTTAATTTCTTAGTTTATGTAGCCGCATAGGCATAGGATTCATGTCATAGCACTCTGGTTTAGTTTAGTTTAGGTTTAGGTGGGGTAGAAAAAATTGGATTCAATTTGAACATAGTTAATCTGGATGCTGTCCTTGGGTTTATTTGTTTGACACTTCATTGAATTTACTTTTGTATGCTTTATTTGTTGTTGGCCACAAGTATCACCTAAAAGGCGGCGTATAGTTGATTTCAAGATAATTGAATATTGCGGAATTAAGACAATCTGGCAAAAGATTTCTTCAAGTGCCATAACTTGACACAAATGGACACTTAAGTATCATAATTTACGAAATATACACTTAAATGCCACATTTTAAGAAAAGTAGGACACCTGAGTGCCACATCCGACGAAGCCGGTTGAAAATCATACATGGCAATTAAATATTAATATTTCTCGCCGAGGTGGCTCGCCGGAATGCTAAGTCGGTTCTAATTCACCAAAAACGACGTCGTTTTGGCATAATTTGAATTTTAATATAATATAAAATTAAATTAAATTAAATTTAAAACAAAATAATAATATAATTTATTTTTATTTAAAAAAAAAAACAGAGGAGGAGGAAGGCAGCCAGTGGGCGAGGGTCGAGCCCTCGCCGTCGCCGGAAGGTGGGGGAGGGTCGCCCGGGGCTCGGCGGCCCTAGCCCCCGCCGCCGGCTACCTCCCTCCTCCTCCTTCCTCCTCCTCGGCCCGCCGGCCGCCTCCCCCTCCTCCTCCTTCCCCCTCACCGATCCGGGCAAGGGTCGGCGGCCCTTGCTCGGGCGGCCAAGGGCCGCCGCCCGCCGGGGTCATCTCGGCGGGCGGCTCCTCCTCCTTCCCCCTCGCCGGACGGGCGAGCCCTCACCCTGGTCGGACGGGGTCGCAGCCCCCGGTCGGGTCCGGCGACCCCGGTCGACCCTCCCCCCTCCGTCGCCGGCCCTTCCTAACGGCGATGGGGAGGTGGTGGTGGCAGCTGAGGGCTCCATTTTTTTTAAAAAATTTTAAACTTTTTAATTTTTTAAAAAATTTTAAAATTTTTTATTTTATTTTTAAAATGTTTTAAATAAATTTAGTTTTAAATATTTAATTTAATTAATTTTTATATTAAATTTTTTACCACGTCAACACCAAAACGACGCCGTTTTGCACTCGCTTCGTAAAAAAAATTGACACATCGGCATTTTGGCCGGATTGGCACTCAAGTGATCCATTTTACTATGATTTTGGCACTTAAGCGTACCTTTCGTAAGTTATGGCACTTAAATGTCCCCTTATGCCAAGTTATGGCACTCCAGAGGTCCGTATTCTAGTTCAATATAACTAAACTAGGTGAGACAATGTGTTAATATAAGCACAAGCTGGTTATATCAAGCAATGTAATGTAGTGCTTCCATCAAGCAATAAATGAATATGAGTAGAGAGATAAAGAACAATGCACACAGAGACTATAGTGATTCAACTTGATATAAGCTTACGTTCATTCTCTCTCACTAACAACCTGTTGATTGGATTCCATTAGAAATCTTCTTGAAGTTACAGTAGAATGTGCCGCTTGTACTCAAGCACTTCTCCTTGAAGCTAGTGCTACTTATACTCAAGCTTATAGGACTCACTATCTTACACATAAGCACAAACTATAACATTGCCAACACTTCTCGAATGATTACAATTTTAAAGATCACATAAGACAATGTAAAGCTCTCTCTAAATTTTAATTTTATGAACTATTGATCTCTCTCTCTCTTCTTCGATATCTTGATTTCCTTTTATGCTTATGGCCATCCGGACTTCTCATTAGACAATCTTTAACAGAATCAATCTCCAAACTAGCTATTGGACAATTGTTGAAAAGATTAATTAGCCGTTGAAGTCGATCAATTAGAATTCCTGTAGATTTGATCGCCCATACAATCAAATCTTGATTTCAAAAAATAGAGTGCTTCAACTATAGAAAGTATCATGCTTTTAGGATGATTGTCAATCAATCTAGATATCTCATGAGATTGAATATTTCACGTTGATAATCTTTAATATTGATAGTAATTCAAGATGTTTTAAATAAGGAATCCATATTAGATCATAAGCTGTCATGGGATGAGATAAAATATCTTAAAATAATAATATTGAAGTTCGTAACAAGATTGTTGTCGTAGGTAGTTTGAGTGTTCTCCTTATATTAGCAATTCTAATTATATCTAGCTTTCTAATTATCTGATGATATCATACTTTTGTAGTATGTTGCTTATGTCCCACTTTCATGATATTCCATTGATATCCACTTAGCACACTATTGATATCCACGCGGTACATTACTTATATCAAGCTTTTGGCTAATATTCAACTTCACTCTAGTTTCTATTTTCTGGTCCTTCCAAGTATATTAGCAATCGAACTCTACCTCATCATTCACCAATCCATGGTACCTCCAAACTTTACCTAGGCTTATTTGCCTTCTACTTAAGTACCTCTAGCTTGTAGACACCTCTACGCTCGATGCCATGTTCACCATTGATAGGATAGTGTTCTCCTCATCTTTAGACGATCTGTTAGGACATCATCTGCATGATGGTTTTTACATCTTTCACCTAGTAACTCAACCATCAAACACATTAGTAGCATCTGATTATTTTGTCATCTTCAAAATATTACAAGAGATTTTCCCAACATTGTTCTTATCATCCTAATTGTGATTTTGTCTATTTTTTTATTTTATTCTTTCGCATGGACATCGTTTAATGGCATAGAGTCATAAAATGGATAAGGATCATGTGAATTATTCAAGCAACTATTCAATCAAGTTCACGTACCAAAAAGGCACAACAGTTAGAGAATTAGTGTAATCAAGTCCCAATTTCAAATCCTCTGTTGTGTAAAAGTTAGGTACCTCCCATGCTTCACTTGGCTCCAAACTTGCCTCAATAGGCTAGTGGTGATGATTAGTTATGTTGGACTTCATGGATAGATCTATTTCAATTGTAATTTTCCAGCCTCATGTGAGGTAAGGGTTAAAGAGAATCCGTGCTGATTGAGGACTATCATATTTCTACTCGAAATTAACTTTAAACCTGTCTACTGGGAGGGTTGCATCATAGCAACAGGTATACCCGTGTTACATTTACCTTAAATTAATTTTTGTGTCATAAAAAGTTTCAAATTGACATATCCATGTCCTATTTATTCTAAACTAATTTTCATGTTACAAAAATGCCAAACTGGTACGCTAGTGACACATGTTTCCTAAACTAATTTGTGTCATAAAAAATCCCAATCATCAAAATCTTTGATTGGGAAATTTGCTAAAATATGTTGATTTTGCTCTAAGAGCTCCTTCAAGTTTTGGAAATCTGCTAAAAGTCATAATTTTTTATGACTTGAAAATTAGTTTGGATTAGATGTGGCACGAGAGTGTACTAGTTTCAAATTTTTTTGCGACACGAAAATTAATTTGAAGTAAATATGATACGAGTATAATAATTAAAGATTTTTGGTTTGGTTTGGTTAAATTGTGATATAGATATATCAATTTGAGATTTTAAGTGATACTAACGGTAGAATTTAGAAGGAGTTACTAATTGACTATGGACTTGATAAATTCATAATGATGTTGGTAATTATCGACAAGTCATGAGCAAGCTACCGGTTATATTTTTTTGCCAACAATATTTGAAAATTATTGGCAACTTCAAAAATCCACGAATGTGAAAAAATCAATTTTTTGGCCTAGAAGACCCAAGAATTTTGCAATCAAGTAATCTTGAATCTAAATTTCGAAGATGCTTTAAGACTTGAACCTTTAGTGCCCCTATTCCCTATTGCAGACAAGTATGATAGGTGCAAAAGCAAGTCAACAAACTAATACTGGCCTGCAACTTCAACAGAAATGTGTAGTGGGACCATGGCAAATTTAGAAATCCTTAAGGACATATTTCAATGGCACATTCAATCATGCAACCCCAGGCTAAATGGGCTTCAATAGCTCTTCATCTTTCTTTCTTTCCCATGGATAAATAAGAATGGTGTACACTAAACAAGAAAAGGACACATGGTGTTAATGATGCAGGGCGAGTTTTTGAAAGATCTCTTTTGTGTTCATCTGTTCATTCGACCAAATTTAGAAATCACACTTAAAGAAGAAGATGACATCATAATAAGATAAGCATACATATGCAAAATTGCATTTCAATCCGACAAAAAGTGTATTCCTTGAACTACATTACACATAGTTCAAAGGACCACTTCCTAGCAATTTCATCGGCCTCCATGAAATTTGATGGCCTTCCGCTTTGGCTTCTTCATCAATTTGATTCTACTCTCCATCCTTCCCACTTCTCTTGCAAGCCATTTGGGTCTTCTAGTTTCACATAAAATGTACGCTATGGAGATTCCAATCACAATTCCGGATGCATATCCTATCCCGACTACTTTCCTGTCAAAACTACTACCATGCTTTCTTGTACTATTCTCTTGAAAGAATGACCTTGGTGGTAGAGGAGGTTGACCATCACCGTGGCATATGTTTTGTAATGGAGTTCCACATAAACCCATGTTTCCACTAAATGAATCACTCGTGAATGTGCTCAATTGCTTATCTTGAGGTATGGGGCCTATAAATTGGTTCTCTGAGAGGTTCAAACACCCAAGAAATGACAAATCTCCTAGTTCTCTAGGAACCCTCCCACTAAGCTTGTTTGAAGATAAATCCAACCATTCAAGGTTAGTTAAATTTCCAATGGTTGAAGGAATGGAACCCATGAGGTGGTTGTGAGAAAGGTTGAGCCCTATGAGATAATGAAGATTTCCAATAACACTCGGGATGTTCCCTTGAAAAGAGTTGAGTGATAAGTCGATTGTTCTTAACATGGTGAAGATCCTCTCTAGCCGAATCTCCTTTCCTTTCATGATCACATTCACGGAATCTTCGTAGTACCTGCTTCCAAATCCAACTTTCCGCCTCATGTACAGTGATTTGTCTTGCGACTCATGTGTATGTTGTCCATTCATCATCCCTTGAAGTTTCTCTATCAAATTGGCTGGTAAAGGACCAACGAAGTTGTTGTTCGAGAGGTCCAAAATGTGCAACTGGGGAAAGAGATGAGCTACCCTTGGAAAATCTAATAAACCCTTAAAATTGTTGGACCTCAAAATAAGAACTTTTAGCTTAGGCAATTTTCCCAACCATGTTGGGAACTTATCCTCTATCTTATTTTCGCTGAAATCCAACACTTCTAGCCCTGTACAATTGACAAGGGATTGTGGCAATGTTCCTTCAAATTGATTTTCACTCAAGTCAAGAGTGCCCAAGCTACTTCGTGGAGAAAATGTTCGAGGGATTATACCCGAAAGACTATTCATTCGCAAGTTCAAAACTGATAAACCAATGCTCGAGTTTGATAAGCACTTGGGTAGGCTACCGGTTAACCTATTGTTAGACAAGATGAGGATGCTAAGGCTGGTGGCATTGCATATCGATGAAGGGATCTTCCCCGCTATTTTATTATATGAGATATCATAGTAATTTGTGAATGGTGATGGAAGTGGAAGTGGACCTTCAAAGTTGTTGGAAGACAAACTAATTGTTGACAATGAGGTTTTTGAGAAACCAGGAATTGAACCAGAAAGGTGATTTCGGCGGAGGAACAAAGATTCCAGGTTGGTCAAGTTACCTAGAGAAGAAGGAATTAGGCCAGTGAGTTGGTTTGTACTCAGCTCTAAGTCAAGCATAGCGCGGAGATTTCCTATCTCATCAGGAATGTGACCCGAAAGCTGGTTACCATAGAGATAAAGAAAGGCGAGTTCTGTCAAATTGCCTAATGTTGGTGGGATTGAACCGATAAGATTATTATCATTAAGGCACAACTCGATAAGAAGACTCGATTTTCCTAGCTCCAGTGGAATGGAACCAGTAAGCTCATTAGCAAATAGGTGTAGCTCTGTCAATTTGGTTAAGCTCTCCAAAGTGGAAGGAATCGGTCCTGTTAGGAGGTTGGTGTCCATGTGGAGCACTTCTAGATTCGTCATATTTCCCATTTCGGGAGGAATAGAACCAGAAAGGGAGTTGTTGTAGACATACAGTATAGCCAATTTGCTCAAATTACCCAATGAGGAAGGTATGGGTCCATTCAACTTATTCGAATACAACGCGACCTCATTGAGCAACTGTAATTGCCCGATTTCTTGGGGAATAGAGCCATTTAACTCATTGGAAACTAGGTGTAGGACTGTTAGTTTCGTTAGATGGCTAATTTCCGATGGTATTTTCCCCAAGAACTGATTGATAGAGAGGTCGAGATAGGTGAGATTGCTCAAGAGACCAATTTGAGGCGGAATATGACCAGAGAGGCTATTTATACTCAGGTCCATGTACATGAGATGAGACAAAGATGAGAATGGGAATTTGTCTAGCGTACCTTCAACACCAGAGCTAGTGAGATTTATCTTGATCACACTTCTAGCCCAATTGCAGGAGATGCCATACCAGGCACATGGACTCACAGTCGAATTGGAACCAATGGCTTTATGAGGAGTGAGAGTCCACGAAGAGAGGCGAGAAATCGAATGGTTGCCAAGATTGGACTTCCACGTGAGGAGAGCTTGGGCTTCTGCAGGGGAAGCATGAGCAAGAAGTGGAATGACAAAGGTATTGAAAAGGGCAAGGGCAGCCACAAGGCTCATGACTCTTTTGAATTCTAATGAAGAATCCATCGATTCTTCTTCTTCTTCTTCTCTTTTGGTTCTGGTAAGTTGGTTTTTCTTTTCGCAAGGCAACAAGGAATGCTTAAAAAGGCCGTGAAAACTCACCTTCCTATCATTTTCCATGTTAATGGGTATGCAATAAAACGACCACTAACCAGTGAAGACAAAAAAGGTAGGGTGATATTGCTCTGCACGCCGTAGGAGTAGTCAACTGAGAATTGACCGGGACGAATCTTTGGTTCCTTGAAGACTGGAATTTTCACTTTTGAAGTCTTCATTGAGACATTTTTGACTTGGTCAGTCCTCTTTTCGGAATTGAGCTCCACTCATCATATGAAATCGGAGACTTTGACTTTGACTGAGAAGTCTTCGAGGAAAGTGATGTAAAGTCGAGGCCTTTAGTGTGGTTTGGGAACACTCAACTTTCCACAAGATTAGCCCCTAGTTTGTGCTGCACAAAATTTTGACTTCAAAGCGCAAAAGGAAAGTCTTCTCACTTGGCATTCATGAAGCGAAATTCTCACGCGGTTGACCGTTATTGCAAAAACGACAATTGATGATCTAGCTAAATGGCCCCCGAGAGCACGGTTAAAATATATATATAAAATGGCATATTTGAAGTGGAAAATTGCTAAAAATTGGAGCTTGGGTTGAGTTTGGTATGATTTGCGTCCAAGTGAGATTGAGTATGAGCTGTCAAAATTGTATTACAGAAATATGGGTCAATATGTTTTATATTGGTCAGTGTGAATTAGATCCATTTTCTACCCATTCATACTTGACCCTATGCTTTACTAGGAATAATACTAGATAAATCTAAAAGATATTTATATCAATTGATGGAAGAGCAAATATTCACTGAGACCTTAAAACTTGTCCAGTATCAATAATTTCTCCAAAACTCAATCAACTAATATAAAAATTTAATGACGAAATACAAAAACAACACTTAAATTTTATGTGCTCGGAAAAAATCACGTGTCGCTCAAAACCTTCACTAATTACCAGGAATAGCAGAATATAGAATAGTTCATCTCTAGTCACACAGTTAGAGAATGAACACATCAACAATACAACAATATATCATTAGTGGATTAACAAAAGAAATAAGAAAACTCTAATCACTACTAGAGAAATTGAAAGACAAATCGAAGAAGGATCTCAATAATGATCTTGATCTCACGAACAACATATTAAAATTTTGGTTGATTCCGACAAAATTTCACCTTTAAATTTGAACTGCCTCTTCTCCTTTCAACCTTGGTCTCTCTCCCCTCTTTTATATCTCTTTTTGTGCGAACACTCATTTTCCTCTTTTCACTAATAAAAAACATTCCACCATAATTTCTAGTTCTTTTTCTTTAAAGATGTGCTGGGCCCCATGAGGCGGACCCAGCCCATAATTAAGTAGGAAGTGCACTTCTTGGAATGACTCAGACTGAGAATGGCTAGGGAAGGTGGAAGCATTAGGACTATCTTGAAGCCTTGCGAATACATGGCCATTTTTCTCGTTTGATCAGGAAGTCGCTTTTTCCCAGCTTCACGAGGATTCCTCGATCTTATTTTCCCGTGATTTCCCTATTTGACAATGGAAATGCATTGGCAAGCATTAACTGGTTGAATGCATGTTGGTATATGCCATTTGGCATAATGAGAGCGTCGACAATTCCCACCGGGTGGTTCTTTCTTGACATTGCATATTTCCTATTGCCTTTCTTCTAAGCAGTACAATCGAGAATTGAGATGAACTGACACACTTACTCGAGAAGGTTGGGTGAACATAACTCATTGTCTCGCTACGCCTTGATTCGAATAGCTGTTACTTCATTGTTTTCCGTCCGTACCATTCATTCGTGAAGTTTTCTGAAACTTTGATTTTACGATGTTGGATTTTTCGTAAGAGTGATTGAGGGTGGGGTCAAACATTGGTCTACTATAGTTTCCTTTTTCAAATTCACAAAACTCTGAGCTCTCAGAGACTAAGTCTGCTGTTTTCCGGATGAAGTTTATGAGGGGACGTTGTTCTGACATGTTTTGCACTAAGCTGTTTTCCAGATCTAAGTTCCCTGTTTTGAAGAACAGAAAAGATGGTTGATGATGAGCTAAAACCCAAATGAGTTCTACTTGTATTTGACAATGAAGCTAGGCCGAGCAAAAACAGACCATCATGATTTAAAACCACCAAGATTTTGGAGGGCTAGATGTCGTCTGCCTTAAACGCTCTTGAAATGTAAGGTAGTGCCAGAACAGAACTTGCATTCTTTCTGAAACAATGGAGAATCTCCTCTTGAGATGAAACGATGACCTGTGATCTTCCTAATATGAGCATTTTAAGTTTGAATCTCTAATGAAAATGAAGTCCGGATTTCTCTATTTTGGACAATCAAGAGCTACTGAACTTCTATTAACGACTCATGCTATGGCAACATGCACATAGCACTCTGAATAGGAACTGATCGATCGCCCTCTCTGTCATGATACACAGTTGCAGTAATTGCACAAAACCCAAAATTATGGTGGATGGCCACGATTAGGGACAATGATTGGATGCGCTCTGAAAAGATCCATGATTGCAACTCTTCTGCATGTAAGTAGATTTTGCATCTATATAAACCGAAATAAACATATAGAATGACTAATAATGATCAAGAGTTTAGAGACTTCATATAAATGTTCCGTTTCAACCTTACATGGACATTTCGGTTTCAAGATAACAACACTGGATACATCATCAACTTTACATAGATACGAAAGTAATATTTTCTAAGTCTAACTTGACATGGATACATCGACTCCGAAGACACTAGTCCGATTAAGACTAGATAAAGAAACAGTTTGAAATATCACTCGAGTTCAGCTGTTGTCTCTGCAAACGAAACTAGATGCCAGAATGTCCTAGTTTTGCTTCTTCCAAAGCAAAAGGCAGTTCTATACTTGGGCATGAACGAAACATAGCCCGCATCCTCATGCTGATATGAAACACTCAACTTTGGTTGACGGTCAAAATATTTATCCTAAATGGAAATAAAGTAAACACATAAGTGAGGGAAACAATATATTGAAAAAAATTTGAGACTTAAATCAATTATTTCAAGCGACTCTGTTTTTCATTAAAGATCTTAGACCTTCTTGCAATGTGGTTGACAGAGCAACATCATTTATCAGACGATATCTTCTACGAATTGATCCGGGAAATGGCTTGAAGCTGTTGTATCTCTCACAGGATTGGCGGCTGTCTCTGAATATTGAACGCCACGGAAAGTGGTTGAACGAGCTGATAGTCTCTGAGAAATCGTGTCCATCGACGGCCTGAGTTGGGGATTAGCAGATAAGCAAGCGACTGCAAGCTTGAAGATGGTCAGAAGTTTATCCTCAATGCCTGGCGTGGGCGTTGGCAGGCGTGAATCCAATGTATTCCTCAAAACAACTGAGATCTCCATGTCAACTGGAGCTACTAGAGATGGAATGCTCTCACCCGGATGTCTTCCTTTGATCACCTCGATGGCCACTATTCCAAAGCTATACACATCACATTTCGTCGTCACCTTCCCTGTGTAAGCAAGCTCTGCACAAAGAGGGTGATATATGTATTAGCATGAAGACATTGCTATAGCTCAACCTTCAGATCAAGAGTTGATTTTAGAGTTTACCTGGAGCTACATAACCATATGTGCCAACGGCTGCAGTCCAGTTTGATGTATCCAGATTAAGAAGCTTAGCCGTGCCGAAGTCAGAAACATGTGCCTCATACTCAGAATCAAGCAGAATATTGTTACTGGAAATATCCCGATGAACGATTGGAGGGTTACAATCATGGTGCATATAAGAAAGAGCATGTGCCATGCCTTTTATGATATTCACCCTCTTGTTCCAGTCCAACTCTTTCGCTCCTTCTTCATTGCTCAAGGTTGTAGACAAGCTTCCTTTGTCCAAGTACTCATACACTAAGAAAGAGTGTTGTGGATGCGAACAAAAGCCCTCGAGTTTCACAATATTGCGGTGTCGAATTTCTGTCAAAGCCCTGATCTCATTCAGAAATTCCTTTTGATCCGTTTGGCCACTATCAACCGTTTGATGGATCTTCTTTACAGCTACTATATCACCCGATCTTAATTTGGCCTTGAAGACACTTCCACAGCCCCCCCGTCCAATACAATAAATCTCATCAAATGCCCCGGTGGCTTCTATGATGTCTTCATATAAGATCTTTCCATCGTACTTTGATAGAGGAAAGACTCCAGTTGTCTTGGGTGCTAGTTCCGCTGTTCGATGGATCTTCTTTCTACGGAAAATGAAGAATATTCCAAGGAAAATAAACAGAAGAACTACTCCTAGCAGAGGAAACACAATAAGAAACACTCTGCCTCCAGCCCGAGAGTTTTCCCTATCCACCACCGCTTGATTACATGGCTTAAGTCCTCCGACATTGCCACACAATCCGCTGTTGCCTTCAAATGCTTCTTTTGTTGCATTTTGGAATGCCGTGGTGTTGGGGATGGGACCCTCAAACTTGTTGTGGGAGATGTCCACCTCTGCCAAACCTCGCATATCCTTGAAAGTCTTGTATATAAGGCCAGAAAGATTATTGTGTGAAAGGTTGAGTTTCACTAGGTCTTGCAGCTTGTTAAATTGAATTGGGATGCCACCGCTTAACAAGTTCCAACTCAAGTCTAGCTCGTTTAAATGAGTTAGCATCCCTAATTGCCCTGGAATATCTTGGCTCAACTGGTTGTTGCTCAGATACAAGTGGATTAATTTTGAAGAATTCCCAATAGCCTGTGGGATAGACCCGCTTAATCTATTCCTCGACAAATCCAATTTTAGAAGACCAGGTTTCGATACAATCTCTGGACTTATTTGGCCAGAAAGTTGGTTCCTGCTTAGATTCAAATTCTCCAAAGAAGTCAATTTTCCAAATTCTTTTGGAACCTCACCAACTAAACCATTGAAAGATAAATCAATTACACTTAGTTTAGTCGCGTTTCCTATCTCAAGAGGCAAGCTACCAGTAATGTTATTTCCAGCAATTCTTAGATCACTTAAACTCATGCAACTTCCCCAGTTTGTTGAGATTTCTCCATAGAACTTGTTGGAACTCAAGTCGATAAAGGTCAGGTTGGGGTAGACACCAAAGATCTCGGATATGTTTCCAGTCAATTGGTTTTTCTCAAGGCGGAGTCTGACTAAGCTTGTGCAGTTTTTCAAGCTTCTAGGGATAGAACCAGTTAACTTGTTGCCACTCACTGCGAGGTTTTTGAGCAATCCACCTTGGCACAAGTTCTCTGGTAAAGAGCCGGTTAACTTGTTGGCATCCAATTCCAGCATCTTTAAGTTCATCAGATCCCCTAAGGATTCAGGAACTGAACTAGAAAGCTGATTCTCGCGGAGGAACAAATATACTAGGTTGGTCAAGTGACCCAACGAAGAAGGAATTGGGCCAGTGAGCTGATTTCTACTCAACTCTAAGTCAAGCATAGCGCGGAGATTTCCTATCTCATCAGGAATGTGACCAGAAAGTTGGTTACCATAAAGATAAAGAAAGGAAAGCTTCGTCAAATTGCCTAATGTTGGCGGGATTGAGCCCGTAAGATTATTTTTGCAAAGGCTCAAGGAGCTAAGAAGGTTCAAATTCCCCAGTTCTTGGGGGATGGGACCAGTAAGCTTATTAGCAGATAGCTCCACCCCTCTCAATTTGGTTAATTTCCCCAAAGTAGAAGGAATTGATCCTATCAGGTCATTGGAATTCATGTGGAGAACTTCCAAATTTGTCATATTTCCTATTTCAGGAGGAATAGAACCAGAAAGAGAGTTGTTGTAGACATACAAGGTAGCTAATTTGCTCAAATTACCCAATGAAGAAGGTATGGGTCCATTCAACTTATTCGAATATAGTGCAACTTCACTAAGCAAATGCAATTGCCCGATTTCTTGGGGAATGGAGCCATTTAACTCATTAAAGACTAGGTGCAAGACCTCCAATTTCGTTAGACGGCCAATCTCTGGCGGTATTTTCCCCGAGAACCGATTGATAGAGAGGTCAAGATATGTGAGATTGCTCAGGAGACTAATTTGAGGCGGAATGTGGCCAGAAAGACTATTTATGCTTAGGTCGATATTCATGAGGTGAGACAAAGATGAGAATGGGAATTCATCAAGCGTACCTTCAATTCCGGTGCTATTGAGATTAATGCCAACCACGCTTCCTGCCTGATTACAAGAGATGCCATACCAAGTGCACGGACTCGTGGTTGAATTGGAACCAGTGGCATTATGAGGAGAGGGAGTCCACGAAGAGAGGGAAGAAACCGAATGGTTGCCAAGACCAGACTTCCACCTGAGGAGGGCTTGTGCTTCTGTAGGGGAAGCATGAGCAAGAAGTGGAATGGCAAAGGTAGTGAAAAGGGCAAGGGCAGCCACAAGGCTCATGACCCTCTTGAATTCTGATGAAGAATCCATGGATTCTTCTTCTCTTTCTCCTGTTTTAGTTAGGATAAGTTGGTTTGTCTTTCCCTGAGGCTACAAGCGATGCTTAAATAGGCTGTGAAAAGTCACGTTCCTATCATTTTCCATGATAATGGGAATGCAATAAAATGGCCTAAGTGGAGACTAACAAAAGGTACGTTTACATTACTTTTACGCCGTAAGTGGAGAATTTTTGGTTCTTTGAAGACTTGTTACTTTTGAAGTCTTCGTATGTCACTTTTCTGACTGGGTCAGTCCCCATTTCGGAGGTTTTTTGGTTTTTTTGGTCTGACCTATTTATGAGTCCCACCCTCCCATTGTATGAAAAGAAGAGGCTTCGACAGAGAGGTCTTTGAAAAAAGTGATGTCAAGTCAACGTCTTTCGTGAGGTGTGGGTACACCCAATTTTCCGCAAGATCAGACCCCACGTCGTGCTGCACGATTTTGAATTCAAAGCGTATAAGGAAAGTGTTCTCCCACGGCATTCACGAAGCCAAATCTAGACGCGGTCCACCCCATTCTTGCAGAAATGACAGCTGATCTAGAACACGGTAAAAAAGAAAACTAACGGCATATTTGAAGTGGAAAATTGCTAAAATTTGGAGCGGAGCTTGCGTTGAGTTGAATATGATTTGGGTCCAAGTGAGATTGAATGTGGATTGCCATAATTATATTACAGAAATAGTGGTTAGATTGAATGTTTTTTCTACCCATTCATATTTAACCTATCTTTTATTAGGAATAATACCAGATAAATTTAAAAGATTATCGATTCTAAAAATGTAAAGAAAACTATAATCAATAATTATATTATAATAAATGTTGTATGATGTAGCCCAAATTTCTTTAAGACCTATTTAGATAACCACAAAGGCACTTCGATTTTTTTAGTCACTTCTCTCCTTCTTAAATGACCATAATTTCCAAAGGACCTCAAATCCTAACAAAACAGAATGTATATGAGCTCGAGCTGCTAATGAGCTAATCCCATTTACCTATTCTTAAAAGTCTAGAATTTACTTCTTTGGAATAAAGCTAAGGCTTCACAAGGTTCTCTAGCCTGGAGGAAAGATAAGCTTTCAATATGGTCAAATACAACCTACCATTTTGTCGCAACTTAAAACACTCAAGACGATAGTAAATTGAAACTAGAAAGTGAAAACCGTATGGTCATTTTTACAAAATAGACAGTGGAATGTCAGCCAATGATTTTGAAGTTGGGAGCAAGGATACTGACTTGACGGTTTCATAAAAAAAAAAATTCAACAAATTGGTGGGATTTATTTATTTTTCTCTTTTATATTAAAGAAATCAAAGTGATAATATTCGAACAATAAGTAGTTTAGGAAGAATTCAATCGCAACTTTTTGAATAGTTGATATTAATCTTTGGCCACACAAAAAAAAAAAAAGATTTGGTGGATTTTGTTCCTAAACAAAAGAAATTTAAGGACTCAAAAAAAAAAAATTGAATGTGAATATCTAGTATACTTTGAACTTTCGATTATTTTAGGATATTGTAATGGATTAACACATGACCGTGGAGAAAAGTTATTAATCTTTACTTATTTGATTACAAGAAAGTAAAATGTACTATGACGCCGAATTTTAGTTGGTATATACATATATACACACACACATTATAGACATTTCCTTTTATCTTGTTCGGATGAACGGATTTCGTGTGGAAGCAACTTTACTAATGAAAATAATGTTAGCGATGAAGATGAGATGAACAACTCAATTGAAGATGCTAGTGATGAATGAGTCATGACACCAAGCAATCCTAAGTTAGTAGTAATGAAAGCTAATGTTTTTAGGCCACTAGAGAGTCCTTTTAGAGCAATGAATCGAGCGAAACGAATGAGACTCACAATGCATAATGATTTTGTTGTTAATTGTAAAGCCAACATTTCAAGTGTTTTTCATCTTCGGAATTTAATAGATCTTTCTAATGACATTAACGATTTCTTTTTAACTTAGTGATAATACCTTTTTACTTGTGATTATCTGTTTTGTGGAATGTAATTTTTTTTCTTTTTTTCAAATTCAAGGGTTTGAACTTAATGGGATATGTAGAGTTTCCCCCATTCAGATAGGTGCCTTTTGGGCCTTCATAAATATTCTAATCCTAAATTAAGCCAAAGAAAATGGAAACGACGTTAAAAAAAGATATTGTCCTGTTTTCCTCCATTGAAAGCCGAGGCTGGTATTAGAGGGTTAGAAAATTAAAAGTACGGCACCAATAAGATAGCCGAGCTCATGAAAATTATATGTTAGATGGGGGCACTCGGATTTGTTGCTCCGAGATCACAACATGTGATGCTAATTCCCCAACCAGAACACCAATTTGGGCCACCCCAACCTCCGGCAGATACATTCAATAAGGGCTTCGTGGCGCACTTTTGGTCCCATCCTATATTCCTTATCGCCCTGAATCTTCACAAAACCACCATATTTACGGGTTGACCCTGCACTTTCAGATACGAGGAGACCCTTGTGAAGAATCGAGAGAAAAGGAAGCAGCGCATGGTCACGGAGTCCGAACACTTGATAAGATCAATCGCGCTATATCTTTTTACAAGACCGCTAATGCCATGACTTTTCATCGCCGTCGCATGTCAGAATCTCGCAACTAATGCGTTGGCCGAAAGTAAGGCCAACGAATCGAACCCATTTTCTGGAAACTTCGTCAGGACCCAAAAAAATTGCCAAAGTGGAACACCTACAGCTATAAGAATATAAACAGACTGCTTATATCAAGACTTTGTTTCATCCGATTAAGCTTATATCAAACTTAATTGTTTTAATTCCGCAATACTTGTCAAGTTCATTGAAATCACCTATTCACCCCGACTAGGTAATACCGTTAGCCAACATTAGTTAGCATACCAAAAGAACACTAGTTCGAAAATTAGTGTAATCAAGTACACGATCTCATATCTTTAGTTACGTAAAATTAATTTTCACTTGGCTCCTAAACAGCCTCAATAGGCTCCCCTGGGTTAGGTTGGATTTCATAGATAGGTCTATTTCAATTGTAATTTTCCAATCGCACACAATGTAAGGGTTTGGGAGAACCCCGGCCGATTGAAGATTGTTGGTTTTCAAGTCAACATTACCTCTAAACTTGTTTTCTCATCTTTGCTTTGCCGGAAGGGTCGTGATATATACATCTGTGTCACATTTATCCTAAACTAATTTTCTTGTCACAAAATGATTCAAACTAATATACTCATGCCTAGGGGATCCTGGAATTTTGTAATGAGATTACTTTGAATCTAAACTTCGAAAATGCTTTGAGGTTTGAATCTTTAGTACCCCTTTTCACTATTGCAAACGAGTATGATAGGTGCAGGACTACAAGTCAAAGATCTAATACTGACCTACAACTTGAACAGAAATCTGGAGTATGACAATGACAAATTTAGTGATCCTTAAGGACATTAGATGGCACATTCAATCATGTAAAACCGGGCCAAATGAGCTTTGATAGCTCTTGACCTTCGTTCTCATGGACAAATAAGAATGGCGTACACTAACAAGAAAAAGGACATATAGGAGTTAATGATGCAAAGCGAGCATGCTCATCTAGTCAATCAACCCGATTCAGACATCACAATTAAAAGAAGAAGATGATAAAATAATATAAACGAGTATCCATATGCCAAATTGCATTTTAATTTGACAAAAATTGTACTCCTTGATCTACATGCACATAGTTCAAAGGGACCGCTTCCCAACAATTTCATCCACCCCTATGAAATTTGATGGCCTTCCACTTTGGCTCCTTCATCCATTTGGCTCATCTTCTTTCCATCCTTCTCACTTTTGACGCAAGCCATTTGGGACTTCCAATTTCACATGTAACATATGCTAGGGAGATTCAAATCACGATTCCGGATGCATAGCCTATCTTGATAGCTTTTCTATCAAACCCGCTACCATGCTCTCTTGTGTTATCCTCTTGGAAGAATGATGGTGGTCGTGGTGGTGATGGCAGCTGAGATCACCAGGGCATGTGTTTTGTAATGGAGTTTCACACAAGCCTAGGTTTCCACAAAATGAGTCACTTGTGAATATGCTTAGTTGCTTGTCTTGAGGTATGGGGCCTGTTTCTCTAAGAGGTCCAAATACTCAAGGAATGACAAATCACCTTGTTCTCTAAGAACCCTCCCACTCTATTCAAGGTTAGTCAAATTTCCAAGAGTTAAAGGAATAGAACCTACGAGACGGTTGTGGGAAAGAGTGAGCCCTATGAGAAAATGAAGATTTCCAATAGCACTTGGGATGTTCCCTTGAAAAGAATTATGCGATAAGTCGATGGTTGTAAAGATGGTCAATATCCTCTCTAGCCGAATCTCCCTTCCTTTCATGGTCACATTCATGGAAGCTTCATAGAATCGCATTCCAGCTTCTTGCCTCATGTATAGTGATTTTTTTTTTTTTTTTTGCAGCTCTTGCTCATTTTGTCCATTCATCATCCCTTCAAGTTTCGCTATCAAACTGGATGGTAAAGGACCAGCAAAGTCGTTGTTTGAGAGATCCAAAATGTGCAACTTAGGAAAGAGATGAGCTACCCTTGGAAATTCTAAAAGACCATTAAAATTGTTGGATCTCAAACTAGGAACTTTTAGGTCTGGCAATCTTCCCAACCATGTGAGAAACTTATCTACTATCTTATTGTTGCTCAAATCTAGGACTTCCAGGTTTTTGCAATTGACAAGGGATTGTGGCAATGTGCCTTCAAATTGATTTTGACTCAAGTCAAAAGTTCTCAAGCTACTTCGTAGTGAAAATGTTCGAGGGATTGTGTCCAAAAAACTACTCATTTCCAAATTCAAAACTGACAAACCAATGCTCAAGTATGATAAGCACTGGGGTAGGCTGCCGGTTAAGCTATTATTAGACAAGATGAGGAGTGAAAATTTGGAGGCATTGCAAATCGATGGAGGGATCTTCCTCGGAAGTTGATTCTCACTAAGGCGTAAGTAGACTAGGTTAGTCAAATTACCGAAACAAAAAAGAATTTGAGCAGTGAGTTGATTTGCACCCAAATGCAACAGGTCAATAGTTTGAACTTTTCCTAAGTCATTAGGAATGCCACCAGAAAGATGGTTGTAGCTCAATAGCAACACCTCCAAGTTCATTAAATCCCCTAACGATCTAGGAATCAAACCAGAAAGTTGACTAAGGTGGAGGCACGAATAAACTAGGCTGGTCAAGTTACCCAGAGATGAAGGAATTAGGTCGGTGAGCTGATTTCCACTTAACTTTAAGTCATGCATAGCGTGGAGATTTCCCAACTCATCAGGAATGTGACTCAAAAGCTGGTTATCATAAAGGTAAAGAAGGGTAAGCTCCGTCAAATTCCCTAGCTCTAGGGGGATGGAATCGTTAAGCTTATTAGCAAATAGGTGCAGCTCTCTTAATCCGGTTAAGTTACCTAGAGTTGAAGGAATTGGTCCTGTTAGGAAGTTGGTGTCCATGTGGATCATATTTCCTATTTTGGGAGGTATAGAACCAGAAAGAGAGTTGTTATAGACATACACATTGGATAATTTGCTCAAATTATCCAATGAGGAAGGGATGGATCCATGCAATTGATTCAAACACAACGCGACCATACCGAGCAAATGCAATTGCCCAATTTTTAGGGGAATGGAGCCATTTAACTCATTAAAAGCCAAGTGTAGGACCTCCTGTTTCGTTAGACGGCCGATCTCTGGTGTTATTATCTTCAAGATACAATTGATTGAGAGGTCAAGATAAGTGAGATTGCTCAAAAGACCGATTTGAGGCGGAATGTGGCTAGAGAGACTATTTTCACTCAAGTTCATGTACATGAGATGAGACAAAGATGAGAATGGGAATTCGTCAAGCGAATCTTCAACATTAGCTCTGGTGAGATTTATTCTGATCACGCTTCTAGCCTGATTGCAAGAGATGCCATACCAAGCACACAGACCCATAGTCAAATTAAAATGGGTGGCATTACGAGGGGAGGGTATCCAGGAAGAGAGGGGAAAAATCAAATGGTAGCCAAGACTGAACTTCCACTTCAGGGGGGCTTGGGCTTCTGCAAGGGAAGCATGAGTAGGAAGTGAGATGACAAAGATAGTGAAAAGGGCAAGGGCAGCCACAAGGCTAATGACCCTCTTGAATTCTAATGAAGTATCCATCGATTCTTCTCCTTCTTCTCTTTTGGTTCTGGTAAGTTGGTCTTTCTTTTCCTGAGGCACTAAGCGATGCTTAAAAAGTTTGTAGGTAGCATCTGAAACTTGACTGAACGAATTTTTGGTTCCTTGGAGACTTTGGAATATTTTATTTTGTAGTCTTCGTTGGTGACTTTTCTAACTTGATCAGTTTCGATTTCGGAATTGAGTCCCACTCGTTAAATGAAATCCAAAGACTTTGGCAGAGATTCCAGTTAGGAAAGTGAGGTAAAAGTCATCTTTCGTGACCTATGTGAACACTCGACTATCCACGGGATCAAATCGTAGGTTGCGCCACACATTATGCAATTTTAAGCGCGCAAAAGGGAAGCTACTCACTCGGCATTAATGAAGCAAGATCTTGCCCCGATTGACCCGTTCTTGCAAAAATGACAGCCAATGATCTAGCCAAATGGCACCGAGAGCACGATCAAAATAAAACATAAAAATAAAAAGGATAAAGGCACCGAAGATCTAAAAATTTATTTAAAAAGTGTAATTTAATTTTCAAAACTTTCAAAAAGTATAATAGAAACGAGTACTAAAATTTATCACAAAAATATAATCGAGTCTTAAAATTTTAATAAGTGCAATTAACGGAATGATTTGATTGAATTGGTATGACAATTTTTATGACTTTATCATACTTTTTGAAAGGTTTTAGAATGCAATTATACTTTCGTGATAAGTTTTGATTCCTTGTGATCATATTTGGGCGGCCTTCAATCTCCACGACGATTTGGACTTTTGCTATAGCTCCTGCTCCGGTGACGGTAACTCCTTTCCCTGTCTCTGTACCTGTCGCGATCATATCGTCCCCAGCTTCTGCTACGACTTCTCCTCCTGTGATTGCGTCTCTATATTCGTCTCTACACCTGAAAATCTATCTTACTATCAGTTGCAGCAGAGAATGAGAGGGAATCACACGCGACTCTGAAAGATACAACCACTACTTAATGGCACGTCAGCGCAAATTTTATTTAATTTATTACGAATGAAGAACAAGGTGCAACAAGTTTGGACGTCCCCTTATAACCTGGTTCGGAGCTTAAATGACCAAAAAGCAGAATCTAAGAACCAATAACTCAATGGCATAATAGAAAATAGCTAAGAGAAATCAGCAATACCACATTGATAACCTACTTGTTATGGAGGATCATAAGACTTTAGGATTTTACAATTTCATGCGCAAACATCTTAAGGCGCCACGGTCACATTCTTCATCTAGGTAGGACGTGGGGAAAAGTACCAAAAAAGTCATAAATTTATCAATTGATATCAATTCAGTCCTAAACTTTTCAATTGAATCAATTCGGTTCTAAACATTTTTACATTGGTTTCAATTCAATCCATCCGGCCAATTTTGGCCAATAAACGCTAACATGGACGCCAACTTGGTGGTCGGATGTTGATGTGGACATCTGGTGGCCGAACGCTGATGTAGCAATTTTTAAACAATTTTTTTTATTTTTTCATTTTTTTATTAATTTTTTTCTTTTCTTTTTTTCATTTTTCTTTTATTTTTCCTTTTTCTTTTCTCCCTTCTTCCTCCTTGGATTGTCCTCTCGATGGCTAGTGAGGCTCGCTGGCCATTGGGTGAGGGAGCCCTTGCCGGCACTGACCCTCGCCCTCACCGCAACGCGTGGCGGCCTCACCCAGACTCAAGGCCATGGCGGGGCAAGGCCATGCCTTCGCCCGCCACAAGGCCAGGGCAAGGCTAAGGGCCGTGACCCATCTTTGAGGCCGGGCGAGGGCTTGCCAACGAGGGCCGCGAGGGTGGGAGGCCTCACCAACCACCACAAGACAAACCAAGGAGGAGAAGGGAGAAAAGAAAAGGAAAAAGCAAAGAAAAAGGAAAAAAAAAATAATGAAAAATGAAAAATTATTAAAAATTACCACATCAATGCCGGGGCCAAAATTTGTTGGATGGATTGAATTGGTTCCAATGTAAAAAGGTTTAAGACTAAATTAGTCCAATTGAAAAGTTTAGAATTGAATTGGTACCAATGCAATAGGTTTATAACTTTTTTTGTACTTTTTTCATAGGAAGTGTCTTCAAATTGCTAATGATGGAGAAAGTCCAAGTTCATAAGCTCTTCATTTAGCATGAATTAACAAAAAAAGCTTTTGGGATAAGTACAAAACAAATCCTAAACGTTTTACCCACTGTCTCATAGTCAATTGGGTTTTAAAATTTTTTCATAAATATTCAATTGGCCATATTCTTTCTACCGATGCCATTTTTTCCCTAGAAAATGGAATCTCCTCAATATACATGAAATTGACTATACTTTTTTACTTTTAGTAAGAAGTAAGACGTTGGATTTTTTAATTATAAGACTCAAATGAAGATTGAACCTCAAAAATTCATTTAAATTGAGGAAAAATTGGAGATTTACGAAAAGTAATAAAGATAATTTAAGAGAAAATTCCAAATGAGGACGAAGTACTCATTTTCTCAAATAAGGGCAAGAAATGGACATTATTTCAAATAAAGGCCTGAAGTGGCTATATCGATTCCAAAGAAGAGCCCAAAGTAATTATAACTATTTCAACAAAGGGCTTAGTCTCGCTAGTTTGCCAATCGGCAAATTATTGCAGCCAAAGTCATATTTTTGTATAAACACAAGTTAAATTTAAATTAATTAGATGAAAATTTTAAAAATAATAAAACTTAAAGGAAAATGGAAAAACACAAGTGGGTGTCGCCACCCCATCGCCGATGGGGCGGTAAAGGCCGGTGCCTAGGCGAGGGCCAACGACCCTCACCGACCAAAGGTAAGGACCAGCACGCCCTCGCCAAAAGTGGGAGAGGGCAACAACCCTCTCTCGGATTTGGGCGAGGGTCGTCAAGGTCAAGACTAGGGCAAGGGTGAGCAACCCTCGCCTAAATCTGGGAGAGAGTCGCCACCCTCTCCTACTTTCGATGAGGGCCAGCAGGCCCTCGCCTTTAGTTGGCAAGGGTTGTGACCTCGCCCAAGCACCGGCGACCTCACTAGCCTTTGCCGTCGCCCCACCGGCAATGGAGCAGCTCCCTCCCGCTTGTGTTTTCCTTTTTTTATAAAAAGAAAAAAAAAAGGTAAAAAAATTAAAAATTTTAAAAGACAAAATTGTCCTTCACAGCTAGTGAATTCAAGCCGTTCTTTGACACTATTATAGGCACTTCCAACATGGAAGGGGGAGGTGGGGGATTCAAATCCCTACCTTCTCAGGGGAGTTGGGGTGGGGACAAATTTAGTTTCAAATGTGGGTTTTCGACTCGACTCCCACGAATGAGAGTTAGAATAAGAACCGAGTATAAAAACCAAAAAAAAAAAAAGTCTTTATTTAAAATAATGTCCACTTGCACCTCATTTGAGAAAATAATAACACTTCATGTACTTATTTGAAACAATGTTCACTTCAAGCATTTATTTAAAATTTTCCCATAAATTAATGGATTTAGTAAAGAAGAGATTAAATTGATATAACTTATTTTTAGTGTACTTCTCAATATCAATATTGTCTTGTAACCTATTTTTGACTTGGTTATCATATACACAAACAAGTGAAAAAATCAATTATAACTAAATTGATTAAAATCATCATACTGTAAATCTAATACAATATACTTTATGCCAATTTAAATTTTAATATAACTCATTTATAATTTTTTCATCTTATTTCTTGTTATCGATATGCTTGATGTAAATAGGGAAAAGATATATGAAACATAAAATAAGATCAAATTCCTTAAAATAAGATACTTGTTCTGTTGAGGATAATAAGCTTTTCTATTAAATAAAAGCAAGACACATGGAGCTGAACTTCAATCTCTAAAGCTCAATTCATCACGTCTGAAACGTGAGGAGGAAGAGCAGAGCACGCAGACGCGGCTAAAGGAGAGGGCGGAAGGTGGAGGAGGCGGTGATCAATTCCTCTGCCCATAACCACGAAAAATCGTTTGGGAGAGTGACCAACACGGAGAGGAGGAATCAGTTTTGAGGAAAGATAACATTTTTCGGGGTGAGGAAGGATATTTGTTGGGAAAGAAAGATCTATGAAATGTCAGCCAGAGAGTTTCAGTACCGATTACGTTTTGGTTTATGACAATGAGTATCTATAAGTGTTTCGAACTTATTGAGCAGTTTTGGTACCAATATAGTATTGAGTCGCATCTAGATCATTCAGATGAGAGCCATCGCCTGTTCGATGAAATGTTTATGAGAATTCTAGGACTCAGACGAAAATGACTTATTGAGCAGCTTTGGTATCAATATGGAATTGAGTCGTTGCCTCTACATCATTCAATTAAGACGCCCATCATCTATTCAATGAAATGTTTATGAGGATTTAGATGAGTTAACCTCGTTCTTGTGTAATCTGAAAGTAAAGCGATTTAGGTTGAATGATCTTAACTGGTCTTCAAGTCATTTACGTCTAACTCCTAGTGATTTCTCAATATCTGAATCTGTTTCTGAACTCTAGGTTCGTTGTTTTTGTGTTTTATGTTCCAATGCCTGTAAATGATCGTTAATGGTGAGAGCTTGGCTAGAGTTGAGGTCACACTTACTGATACTTCGTAAAAACGTTCTAGTTAATCTCCATATGGTCATCTTACTTCATACCCTCGTTTCCGTTCATTTCAGTAAGTCATAGTAAAGGGGGTAAAGTCCAGTGAATAATGATGGTCAAAGGTAATAGCTAATGGCATAGGTTTTGTGATGAATATAGGGTTCGATTTTTAAGTATATATGTTCAATACTTCGGTGTTCTGGTGTGATAAGCTCCGATTGTTAATATCTGGTATGGTGACTTTTGATTTTGTGTATTCTCAATTGGTACCGAAGGAAAATGGTGGTCATTAAAAATGATGATTCATTACAATCATACAATTAATAATAAATATGAAACCTAAATAGAACTTGAAATCGACCCTAAACATAAGTATACATAACAGGTTCTAAATTCCAAAAAAAAAAAAAAAAAAAACTCTTTCAGCAAATAGGTTCCAAATGGAACTTGTATTGAACTTGGAACCACTCTTAACAGGTATTCCCTATTTTCATTCCAGGCATAATTCCATGACTAGAAAGAGCTAGAGTGCTTATTTTAGAGGACGAGCATTCCCTATTAGACTTTGTCCAATCTCTTGGACCATTTGAATACTCTGTAGCGGAACGGAGTCTGAATTTTCGCTAAGGGGGGAAACGCACATATTATCGTCCTCGGTGTCTCGCTCACAACCACTAAGAAAATCCTCAGACAGTGTGGGACGATGAATACCTTTCTATAGTATATAAAAACACCTGACCCATGGCATAAATGAACATGATTAAACTGCATCCCAACACAATTAAGCCACTTTATTGCAACTTATCCCCTGGATCTTGATGATTATGAGGTATGCGACAGGGTACGCCTAAGCAAACGGTAGCTATAATTCAAACTACAAAGAAGATACTTGCAAGAAGAAAAATGCAAATAAGTCACGGGATTAACATGATCAAATATTTTTTACATCGAAAGGTAACTTGCAACAAGCCACTGGCATGCGATATGCATACCACAATACCCGCACCAACAATTCTGCAGTTCATCCATGTACAAAAGTCACTATCACACTCAGCACCAACTCAAATCTCAATTTACAGTAATATATCGTGAACTACCAACATTGGCTCAAATTCTCCAAAGAAAGCAAAGGAATTTACTAAATAGGTCGCTAATCTCGTTGTAGCCATCCAAAGCCCTTTTCCACATGCTGAACAATTCAAAGAAGTTATAATGCAGAAGCCTCATCGCCCAAAGAGGGTGGCACTAGTGGGCACTCACGAGGAAGGGATGCTGACACACTCCACATTCAATAGTCTCAGAACCAGAGGTTGGAACCTGGACCTGCAATTATTCCAGAGCACACCCCTTTTAATATCTAAGTATTTAACAATAGGACCAACATAACACATCTGAGCTGTTGTTGGTGAAGGGTCTCATACCTGCAAATGAACAGTGCATATGGGACAGGCAACTTCCTTCATCCTCCTTCCAGAACCATCTGACTGGGAGCCTGTAAAAAGACAGTTCCTCTGTCAACACTAGACAGAAGCTCAACTATCAACGAGCCAAAAAAGGGTACTTTCATGACAGAATCCATCAGGTACATTAAAAAGACGGATCCTCTGAAAATAAACAGCTGCGTTGAGAACACGTGTATCCAGTTAAGATTAGAGAATTACCCACTGATCCTTTGCGATTCCTCTCCATTTCCTCCTGTCACATACAAATAATGTCAGAAAGTTATAGCGTGACAACACACTTTCTTCAAAAGAGCCTCAAAAAAAATTGTGCAGAGTTGTCCGAAGACTTTGCCACAGAAATTACAGGGAACATGTCTACCTGAAGCTATCTATGCAAAGTATCAGAAAAACTACCTGAAGCTTTCTTGCAAGGTCCTCGTGACTCTGAAATCCCACCGGTTTACTAGATACTTCCTTCGCATTGCTCAGTCGCTGAGTAACTTCAGCCTACAAAACCCCATTGTTTAGAGTGACAAGGTATGAGGAGTGTAATATGCCAGCCTATTGCAAGTTGTAATAGGTCTCAGGCCCAAGCACATACTAAGATACATGTGGGGTACATTCACTTCAAAGAAACTAGAAATATACCAAACAACGGTCACAAACGCGAACTGGTTGAGCATTTTCTTCGGCAGTTAGGGCAATCCTACCATGGGTACATTTATCGCAGAAAATATCTCCACAATTCCTGCAGTGGTGCTGAATCCAAAAAAACCAGACATGAGGGAAAACAATACAGATGAACACTGAAGAGACTAGTAGTGATATAAAAGTATGTACCCTGCGAATAAAAGCACTAAAATCCGTTCCACAACCTGTACACTTTGAAACTGCTTCGTCGGGAACCTAATAAGGAAAAACCAAGGAATGTGAGTAGCTTTTATGGCAAACAAGGCTGATATGAGATCCTAAGGAAACCAATGATTTGATACTTCCATGATTTTGATAGTAACTTCTCATTCTTCTCATTAAGAATGAGAATAAATGCATACAAAACGCCTGGTAAAACACGATATAATACCATTTCAAAGGGTGATAACTTTTTACACAAAAAGGATTTACTGAGAGACATCAGCATTTGGTGACTATGATTAATTCAAAGACGACACACAAGCAATGTTTTGATCCATATTTTCACTTTATGTTTATGACATAAATGACCAACACAAATACAAAAAGAAAAACACAATTTTGATGGCATGGCACAAGTTGCTAGCCAATTTTGGTCTGCACAAGATCTCTATGTAGCTAGTCTAAGCCCTCGTAAAGAGGGAGATCCAGGAGACAAAAGGATGTCAACATCTATAATTGTCAGATCTTCCATGAAATGGACAAAAAATAGGGATGATGAAGTGTAAAATCTTGTAGAGTACACTCTGGAAAATACTCACGCCAAATAGATTTCAAGGCATCAAATATGCATAAGCAATTTGAAGATGTTTGGTGCATGTGTGATTGCTCGAGAATTGATATAGCTCGAAATGGAAATCCTTATAAAAGCTGGAGGGGCCACATAAAATAAGACGATAAAAAACCTCCTTAAGAGTCCATTTCAAAGACTACCACTAGATGCTTTGAAACAAAGGCAATTTTATGGTAAGGCCACAAGAGAACCAATCAAACAGGTGTGCAAAAACGTAAGGTAAGCATATCTGTACAGAGACTCTAGCAAAGCTGGAAGAATTCTAAATAGTTTAAAATTTCCATCCCATTGCCTAATGGAGCATCCAAGTTCATGTAAATGCATGCGTTCAAGTCCACATGAAGCAAGTTTGTTTCTTCAATAGAGCTCCACAAATCTAGACAGATCAAGATCTCCAAACAATCCTGTTTTCCCGAAAGCCTACTTGCAAACCATTGCAGCAAAAATTAAACCAAAGCTTAAACAGAAGCTGCCACCGACTGAAGGAACTTTTACCTCAGCATCAGGGAAAATGCCACAAGCAACAAAAAAACTAACACATGCTTGCCCAAATAGCCAATGCAACAAAATAACATCAATTCCATCAGCATATGGCCCGGGGGGAGATGAAGAAGATAAAAATGGATTTTGCGTTATACCCAGTGATCTTTCTCTTCATTGCCAGGCTTCATCAAATTCATCCAGTCAGCAATACCTTTCTTCCTCTCTGCAGGCTGTTCACTTGTCTTTACAGGATCAGAAGGCCTGCTCCTTCCACCCATTTCCTTTAACTGGAGCATGTAAAACATTTACTTTCAGTCCAGAAAGCACATAAACCATCAGCTGAACTATGGAGCTATTTAAAGTTATATAAAAAGTAAATAAAAAAAAACTATGGTGCTATTTAAGGTCCACAAAAAAAGTTAACTATGGAGCTATTTTCTATTGATGGTCTAATGCAGGGATATGGATCCTTAATTGAATTCATCTCTTTGCAAGTATGGGCAACGTGTGGTCTAACAGTTCAAGTGCACAAGTGCATCTCAATCCTTGGACCCCGGTCAAAGGTTCACATCCACAAAGACTATGGTTCAGCCGATGAACGGCTGGTGTGAACAATGTACATCCAATAGTAAGTCCCTGGATGAAAACTCTAAAACATCCAATGCCAGTTTAGCCACAAACAATTTAGTAGTCTAAATCTGACCAGACCTAAGACCAGTTCCAGTCAAACCAGCCAATCCAGTGAGGTTTCAAAGTTTAGAAATGAGTGAAGGCCTGGCTTGCATTTCTGCAAGGCCTTGCAAGTCCCACCAATATGCATGTGAAAGGAAGGACTTTGGCCTTGCGCCAGTATGCACATGAAAGCAAGGAAAAAGGCAGGAAATACTCAATATCTAAGCAACGGCGATAGAGTGTGAGAATTCATTCATAAGTGGCTACAAATTATAACATATTAACATAACAGGGTAAAAAGTCTTCTTCACACACACATTGGACAAGCCTTGTCAGCCCACTAATTTATCCATCCACCACATCATGCACATAATTGGTAAATGCAGATGTAGCATTCTACCTGAACAGTCGCAGCTGTCACCGTATCAAGGAGCGTGTTAGTTGTGTAACGACTTGATTGTAATCTAATACGCCTGGGTTCAATATCCACAGAACTCTTTGACCAAAATGAAAATATAGATGAATCCGTCACCTGCATGGCACCATGCATCCATAGGTCAACATTAAGTTAAAAACTGTAAAAGAACACGTAAACAAGGACAATTAACTCACTTCACATCTGGTGATGGTCTCTAAGGGGTATATCCTCAAAGTCCGACTTGTTGAAGGATCAAGCATACGAATTCCATCCAAGCCTATCTGAAAGAGAATATGTAACATCAAGAATCAGTCGCAATAGAATCAACCACCAAATGACTGAAGGATAAAAGCAAGAAAGAGACAAAATGATCTACCATATTGTCGCAACTCTTGTTTACTACAGGTATCTTACAACAAAACAAAGAGATGTTTAAGATCTTTGAATTAATATTAAGAACATGGTAAGGAGATAATATGAATATTAACGAAATCAGTGAGTTCAATTATAGGTGTTCTCCACCTCATATTTCTCCCCAGGTGCGGGGGAACGAAACACAGAGTGCACGTACACCGTGATTTATCAATGCCAAAGGGAATTATGTTGGTTTACTAATAGGTATTCTATTCCTCCTCTTGCAATAATTGGCACTCGGCAAGAGGGTGAAAGTAACTATTAATGAGATTGAGAAATCAATGAACAGCTTGTACGATAAATTTGAAAAATAAGTTCTCAGAATTTAGACACTGAATATGTTTGATTTGTATGGATTTTAAGTTATTTTTTCCAAATCCTGCAGTGCTTATAATTCGATTTTTATTTTATGCAAAACACGACATCTTTCAGAAAAATGCAAATATTGACATGTATACACCTATAAAATGTTAAATTTTCAAATTAGTAGGAAAGAAAATTTTTAAAGCAAACAAAACAAGTGCTTAACAAAAGATTGTTCAATATAAGCTTTGGAAGATAAACATTGCATCTTGTTAGTTTCTCAGCAAAAAGGAGTTGCAGATGTGATAATAGGCTTTAGCAATATAATTGGTAAAGTTCTAACTCCCACAAAAGTTTTTCCATCAAACAAATTAAGTAACTGCTTCCTTACTTCATCTTGAGTGAAATTTTTGGTTAAATGAATCTGTCTAGTCAAAATTAGTCAGTATTACCAGACTCTTTTAATCTTATTAAGTGTCAAATTTTTCAGTTATTGGCATTTGATTAAGCTGTCAAAGAGGACCTAACCATTTGGGCTAATATGGGTACTAAACAAGAAACCTTCTAGGTATAACAATTTTCACCATTCCTCTTTTAGCTAGTCTAGGTTGTTTACTAACGTTTCCTACAGCAAATGCAGTCAGTGTCCTTCCCCCATTATATAATTTGGTCAGTAATAGTTACATTATTGATTGATTTTATGGTGACTTATGTAATTTTTATTATATTAGTCTTTTGAAGGCATCTACAAACAGTGATTGCTAACATCGCATTTATCTCTAACATATACAATCCTCATAATCCACATAATTTTATGATAAATCCACATAACACATCTATCAAGCAATTATTTCGTCAAACAGTGATCTTCAAGACATTTAAAGATCAAAAGGGCATATCTTCAACTTCTTAAGACATGAGCTAATGGAAAAAAAATATTAGCATTAGCATCTAAGGCAGGCAATCCATTTACTTGCTTCAGTAATAAGCAAAGAGTATAACAGGAACTGGAATAATGAAGACAGTACAAAACTACAACCTTGCATCTCTTACAAGCTATTAGTGTAGGATGTGCTAAGGTTTTCCAGAACAAAAACAGGTGTTGCCCGATAAAGGAAAGTTCTTTGCTTTTTATTTTAAAATCATTATGGCAGTTTAGCCAAAACATCATTTACTTCAGTTCACTTGCAATGAAGAATCACAATGAAAACTATCATAACATTACAACTCGAACAGTCAAGAGATGTAATACATTCAGTTGCATCAGATGATTTGTACCCATACATTGCAGGTTTATTATTTTGTAATGAATCACTTTGATGCTCATACGGTCTATCTGTCCTAGAACCCCAAAGAATCTTAGGTTAGCCTCTGATTTAAGACGAACTAGGCATTAAACGAGTCAAATTCAGTAGCGCTGAAATACTAACGATGAACTTACTACTCTGCACACTATAAACTTCTAAAGGTAGAAATTAAGCAAAATGAAGAAGCAAAGACAAACCTGACAGAGAACATCCATTGTACTTTGAGAACCACTTTCAGGCAAGAGCTTCACCCTAAACTTCTGGACCCCACTCTTTACATCCTGCTGCGTCTCCGCCTTGGGCACTGCTCTTACAATCTTCGGTGAGCTGACTGAAGACTCCTTCCCAGAGGGAAAACTGATTGGTCTTCCATAATCATCGAACGCAGACCAGGTCGATGATTTCGAAGAAGTGCCTCGAGCACCATATGGCTCGACTTTCCCTCCTTCATAAGCAAACACACCATCTCCATACGCGTCCTCCCGCCTCGAACCCGAACCGTACTGCGAAACATCCGATTGCTTCTTGTAGAAATCCGACCCGTAATCGGACATGCTACGACCGTATCCCCCGCCATACCTATCATCGAGGAACGATCCCCCCTGATCGTACTTCACGGAATTATCATACGTCGGCTCATATGGCGCGTTGTACGGAGCCGACGAGGCGTAGATGGACGAGTACGGCGAATTCGTGCCCGGATTGGGGACCGAGCTAGGGTTCAGGGCGGGGGGCGCGATCGAGGTCTGCGGAGGGTAGCTCGCGGCGGCCTGAAGCTGATCGTAGGGCCCGGGCGGAGGAGGCGCGGGCGCGGGGGCGGGCGGAGGGGGCGGGGGCGGCGCGTAATAAGACTGCTGCGGCGGCGGCGGCGGGGGCGGCTGGTAGGGGGCGTGAGAGTCGAAGGGAGGGAAGGAGGACGGGGCCTGCGGGGTGGAAGGGACGAAGGAGGACACCGGCGGCGGCGGCGGCGGCGCTTGGGGGTTGGAGCTGGAGATCGGGGGCGGGGCGAAGGAGGGGGCGGTCGGGGGGCGATCGGATCGTGGGCGGGGGCGCCGTAGGGGGGTAGGCGGGGTAGTCGGAGGGGGAGTAGCCGGAGGAGAAGGGGGGCGCGGAGGCGAAGGACATCGGCGGCGGATCGGCGGCCGCGGCGGCGGGGTGGTTAGGGTTCGGCGGGAGGTGAGGGTAGTGGTAGTACGGGGCGGAGGAGTAGTCGCCTTGGTGCATGATGAGGGGGGAGAGAGATTGGATTGGATTGGATTTTCGGTCGATGAAGATGGAGGAGGAGGAGGAGGAGGAGGAAAGATGATTCCGTTGCTTAGGAACGCGGAAACGGGAGGAGAGAGAAAAAGAGGGGAGGGGTTCGTTCTGTGGGGAGAGGAGAGATCGGGTGGAGCCCGGCACACGCCGAGTTATGGTGAGCCCGCGGTGGTGGGGTGGTTGCTCCGCGCGGTCAAGGTCAAGATTGGAATTTCGGGGTTCCGGGGCGGTGGGGAGGGCGTGGACACGCGTGCCGACAGGAGAGGCCGGTGGCGGTGGGGTCCAGAGCCCCGGTCTTTCCACGGGCGTCTGGCGTCTGGCGTCCGATGGTGTGGCTCGGTTGACTTTTGATGAAATTTTATGTAGAGAGGGTCGGTTCCCTCCGATTCTCAAAATCGGAACTAGGGACTGGATTGGCTGATCTTAAGTTGGAAACCGGACTGAACCAACAATTTGATGTAATTCTAATATGATATAATGAAACTAATTACTTATTTTTTACTATTACTTTTTTCTCATTATTTGGAATCAAATTAAGATAGTATTTAGCTTATATTTTATTAACTTTTTTTAAAAATAAAAAAATATACTTAATCGATTCGATTTGGTTCAGCCATCGAGAACTGAACCATCTAGACATCAATTCCACTTTTAGGAACTAGAACCGAACCGACACTCGAATAAAATCGACTAATCCGATTCAATTCAAGCAATTCGTTTTGCACACTCCTAATTTTTATGACTCATTTTGGCGATTAACACACTCGGTTTGGTATGCAAATTTGCAATAGTAAGTAACAAAAATCTTCAAATGTTGGATATGCTAAAAAAGGCAATAATTTTAAGATTTTTTTTTGTAAAAAATTACTGACCATAAGTATAAAAACTAAAATTTTGAAGAATAATTACAATTGAGGATATGTTTTGTAATTATCTTGTTTTTTTTTTTTTTTTTCTGTTGTTTTGTTTCTCAGAACCAAAAAAAAAAGAATTTTCAGCTAATTATTCTATTTTGTTGTAATAGAAAAGTAGCCAACTAATAGATATGAAATAGAAACAAAAAGTAAAAATATATATATTTTTCTCAAGAACAAAATGGATAAAATTATATCTAAACAGAAATTTTTCGCAGAGACAGAAAAGTTATCAAATGCACCGTGATAAAGCTTTCCATTAAAGAGTATTGCGATCATGAAAGCAAGTTCGAAGAGAAAAAAAAAAAAAAGAATTGCACTAAACTCAATTTTTTTATAATCTTTCACTGAAATTTTCCAGCGTGAAAATAGTCAACCGTGCGAGACTAAAATTGCTAGATGTGAAGGGGCCATTATAATTTGTCATTTGTCAAAACTTATCGAAAATTACAGCTATCAAGTATAATCACCAACGCCCCATTTAATTTAGCTTTCCAAGAGGTTTTGAGAACCTCAGGGAAAATATTAGACATTTGGCAAGCAATTTTGGAAGTACATTGACCATATGTCATCATTGGAAATATTAAAAGCCCAAAGCGGTTCTGCCATTTTTGGAAGTATATTGACCAAATGTCATCATTGAAAATGTGGAAAGCGCAAAGCCGTTCCGCACTTACTTTGAGCTTTCAACATTTTAAAAATACAAGTCCACTCCTACTGTTCATTTGTTGACCTTTTTCTTCTTCCTATTTTTTTTTTTTTTGGTGTGATCATTCATGTTAAGGAAGCCAGATCTGGAGAAGGCCAACCTCGGGTGAGGCTACCTGAGGCTAGATCTAGCGAAGGCCAACCTCAAAAGAGGCTGCGAAAGGCCGACCAACTGCCAACGGCCAAATCTAGCTATCGGATAGCCTCGTCTGAGATTGCACGACCTCAGGCGTCGCTGCCTGAGTCTCTCAAGACCTCACCTGGGTTCATGCAACGGTGTCAAGTAAGTTCACGACCTTAGGTGCTGCCACCTAAGTTTGTGCAACCCAAGCGGCAACACTTGAAGTCGCAACCTCCGAATACCTCGCCAACAGCTAGATTTGGCCGCCAGCGGTTGGCTAGCCGTCGAACGATGACAATGCTTCATCAAATTTGATTTTATTTTTTTAAAAAAAATTAATAAAAACCCTTTATAAATGTAGAGTTTACCGAATAGTATTTACACCAAAGTTACTTTCTAATACACTTTAAAGTTATAATTTGCCAAATACTAAAACATTTCGAAAAACTCATCTACCCCAAAGGGTATTTGCATTTTCCCAAACTCATTTCCCCAAAACCGAACCAAATAGGCCCTAAATATAAGTACCTTCGCTCATGACGATTTGAGGCATTTTACTATATTATCGTTTTATTAGGTGCAGAAAATGCAGAAAAGTGAATGTGAATGATCCCTGGAGTTGGTTGGCCTGTTGACTGTTGAGGAACTTACCAAGGGATCCAGTCAAGGGTCAAAATCCCAAACAACTCGGTTAGAAGATGCACAGACTCTGCTATCGTTTTATCGGCAAGGGTTCGACTTCAATGTCTCAACACATGCCGTGGCGACCTCTGTGACGCTTAAAAAGCTTATCCACGGTCAAGCAGCAGCAGAAGGCGAGCCTCGGAACACAGACCGCAAAACAAGCATCAGGTCACCAGTGCACATACATTCGTAGAACACTAACCACCGCTTGCAGATTTTATCACCGGCTTAGAGTGCAATCCGTGCATACAATTCATTGAAGTGTGTGTCAAAACGGCGAAAACAATTTATTGACACGGTACTCTATCAATGCTATAACAACAGCAGATATGGCTCAAAATGCCGACAGAAAAAAAGAAGGGGGGTGTTTCTTATGAGACTCAGGGCATTGCCGACTCGACAACATCGTCCGCCTTGCTCTAAATTTTTTCCCTAGACTCCTGCCACGACTGAGTCATTGCTCTAGTAGAATTCCCCACGGCATGCTGCATTCTGTCATACCATTCACCTATCCGAGTATGCTCAACCATATCTTTCCCAGATTGGAGGTGCCGGATTGGCCTCAGCCAAAAACAGCAAGATCAGCTAAATTAGGCTCTGCGCCACCTGTTGCAGATAACCACCAGAAAAGAGAGTCAAGTCTTGCAGCATTCTTCTCACTGCTTCTGACCAACCAATGAGCAGAACCGATCGAGCTTACCACAAAATGGCCTCCCCTTAAGAGCATCCACCCATGTTTCAGCAGCTTCATACAAGGCTGCGCGTTCGTCTGTAATGTTGTGTCTCTTCTTCAACTTCTTCGACACCATATACATAGCTGCAGCTCTGCTGTACTTCGCAATTAACCTCTCCATGAAGCTGAAGTTGCCTATAATTGTGGATCCTCATCAAGGAGTACAGAAAAGGTGCGCTGTAAACTGTTTGTTTAGAATAAGCAACATCACCAAAAGAAATGGTGCAAATCAAACTAGTATTTATTGAAATTATAGTACACAAGAAATTCACAAGATCAGAGAGAAAAAGAATTGACAAACTAAAACAGGCAACAATAGAAAGGGATGAAAGTAGAGTATGGATCTCATAAAAGCTTAGAATACACTAGAAATAGATGAAACTAGAGTATAGATATTGGATCCTGTAAGCACTTAGCAAAGACTTAAGAATATGAAAACTAGTGCACTTCAACTACAGGTCCTAGAGCCAAACCCTAGCCGACCAATGAATTACAGTGAGTCTAGTACTAAACATGATTAAAAGAAATGAAAGATCACGATCAACTGCAACATTAGCCCAACCACAAAAGGTTAGATCAGTCATATGATGGAAGGAAGACCATGTGGATGATGACTGAGTCTTTGTAGTGCCTTTGCATGTCTAATGTTATATCATGAATCAGTCGCAGACTTTTGCCACAGTGTATAACTCGTAGTATCCTAATTGTCTACACATTTTACTGGGTTGAATGTGTCAAAAGATGTGGGCATTCAGAAAATCTAGACTTGTTTATCTTCAAAAAAAGAAACTTCACAGATTCGCAGAAAGCTCTGGATATGCTCAAAACAGCTATGATCCGGGAATAAAGGATGGTTTCTGGATTCAAAACCCTCCTATGCTCAAAACAGCCATGATCTAAGAATTAAGGATGCTTTAAAATTGATGTCCTACAATAGACAACAAGTGTGATACCATATCACTGCAGAAATAAATGAAAACTTGAGCCAATGGACCAAGCTCCCTACAGGGTTGATCAGAGTTTACTTGCTTTTTCCTTAAACAAACAGCTTGACTCATCGTCAACTCTTGCTGCTATACCAAAATAAACCATTCCAGAAAAAGGGCACTGCCAAGTCAACCACTGTGAACTAAAGCATAACAACCCACATAGCTTAGCCTCACTACTCATGTCTCAGTAAAAGGTAAACATTGATCAACAATGATCATGCTCTTTGGAAAAATAGATGCTTCAGCACATCCATAGGTTGAGCTTCCAATTGTTTACTTGCTAGCTACCAGTAAAGTGCACAATGCTTTCACACAGCTTGTAGACAGCTCTTTCACTTGTAAAGCAATAGCAAGTATGGTTAAGTATTAAAATAACAGTGCCAATTGGAACAAGAACAGTTAGCAACTAAACGGTGTAGAAATTTAAAAAAAAAAAAGGGGGGGGCACAGTCAGCAAGCTGCTTCCTTAAAAGACACAGATATGTTGCCAAAAACAACTCAGGAACACCAATGCATATGTTGCCCTTACCATGGGTAGTAATATAGTCGAATGACTCGAGGGCCTCTGAAGGAGTTCTGTATATATTTGGTGATAAAACATGAACCAAATGATTATCCACCCACCTACATCCAGTCATATTACACACCAATGGTGAGTCGGTACATTGCATGAAACATAACAGGAGGTGTCCAAGGTAACTTGGACGAAAGGAAATGAAGTCACAGAATCCCCAGAAACAAAAAGAGAATGGCAGAGAAGTTAATTGTACCCACGCCACTTCCTCTCCTCCTCATTTTCCGCCAAGTCATCAGGATGAATCTTTACGAACAACTGATCAATGATAGCTGCACATACCAAAATGGGTCATTGCAGAGTGTAAATGAAAATCAAAAGACCTCCAAAAACTTGCGTGTTCAGCAGAATAGGCTTGAATGCTCCAAAGTTAGATATCACTAATTGCATCAACATGAAAGAACAAGCAAGAGATAAAAAGGATAAGGGAAATGACCAACAACCTGAAGAGTCATTCATCTGCTTTCCATCTACCATCAGTATAGGCACCTTCTTGTAATCAGACCATTTGATCTCTTTCTTGTTGATGGGGTTGACCTCCACAACTTTGTATGGTATTTTGTAGTAATCCAAGAACGCTGAAGGAAAAGAAAAGAAAATCAAACAACATCATAATGAAATTAATGATGCCCAAATGTGAGATTAATAATTGACAACAACTGACATACTAACAATCATGAGAGACACCGTAATACCAGCCGCACAAGCGAAGCCACACTTGAGCATTTTAAATTCTCTCACTTTAGTTTGGTTTTCCTGGCCAAGAACTATCTTCCTACATATTCTGTAGATACTGGTTATGGTGTCCAACGCAATCCGATTAACTTCATCGTCATCATTTTACATTTCCCCAAGCCTCAACTTCCCTTTGTGATGATAAGAGGAAAAAAGGAATGCTACAAATACAAAGAAACCACTGTGAGCGTCCTTACCAAAAAAAAAAAAAAAATAGAAACCACTGTGAGCGAACAAAATCTCGAGGACACTCTGATTCGAACCAGAGAAAGGGATCAGCCAAAGCGTACATCCCCAAGATGCATCCCTCAGTGCATACACTCCACTAGACTGAACTCTCTTTCAGCAAAACTTCGCATGCTCAGCTTTCGAGGGCCAAAGGACACCGACTACTTCCCACGGAAACAAGAAGCGGCACGTACCGAAACCGCGAAGCGCTTCACTCGCTGAACGATTCTAGCTTCTTAAGAGATTCTGGAGAAGCCCGGTAGCTAACCTTTAACTTTGTTGCAGAAAGGGCAAGCCTCGTACTGGTAGAGGACGACGTCGCCGGGGAAAAACCTCGTCCCTCGCGAGCCCTCTTCCCGAGCCGCAGACGTCGCCGCTGCCGCGGCGGAGGACACGAGCCTGGCCCCCGCGGCACCATTGGACGCGGAGGCGATCAGCGGCCAGCGCCGGCCAGTCAGTACCTCGGAGAGCCACGGGGAGCTCGTGCCCGCCCGGGGATTGCGGAGCGCGGCTCGAAGGAGGCGGTGCTGGGAGGCGCCGGCGGCGGCGCGGGTCAAAGCGGCGGCTCCTCTGATCGACCTCGTCGTCATCGTTCGAATTCCGGAACCGGGAGAGACTTTTTCAGTGCAAGAGGAATCGCGAAGCGGCGGGGTTTGAAAGTGCAGCAGGGAAGAGTCCACACGCCGTAGAAGGTTCTCCACGGAACTGGCGCGTGACGGAAAATGCTACGGTGGCGCGTGTTGCCGCAAGCTTTACGTTTGGCACCGATACATTGAATATCACGGTACATTAGGAAAAGAAAGTTACATAAACGACCTCAAAATTTTGATTTTTTTTAAAAATTTATTTGTTTAATATAATTTATAAATATTAGCACAACATGCGACGTGGCCTTTAAAAATTTAATTTGTATAATGTAGTCCATAAACTTTAATACATATTCAATCTAGTCCAAAACCAAAATGTTTAATAACGGCCTTTCATTAATTCAAGTTAAGAGATAATATCGAACATTTTTATATAATTCAGAAAGTAAATTAAAAATATGCTAAAAGTTTGTGGACTTGTTAAATAAAATAAAAGTCTATAACCGACATTGAATATTAGTTTAAAATTTAATAACATGTATTGAACAAATTAAAAATTTCTGGATACATTGCGCATTGATCCAAAATTAAGGGATCATTTGTATAATTATCCAAGTACTGAAGCAACATATAGCTTTTTTTTTGGGTAAGTAACATATGGCTAAATCATACGATGTAAATCAATAATACAAAAATAAAAAATCTATTCGAGTAAGTACACCTATGCTCTCCACGAGCTTATGAGAAATCAAAAGAGCACCCATTTATTTTGTTAATTTAAGCAATTAAATTCGAATTTTCAGGTACCTCATATTCGATGGGAAGGGCATTATCGGCACATCACGGCCACGCAACCTTAAGTCGGTCAACCTCCGCGATAAATACGACCCCTGCTCCCAGCAAAAGGCCGTACAGAAATCAGAATCTTTTGGGGCTAGGGTTTTCTTCTTCCTCTCTCCCGCGCTCTCGTCTTCTCTCCGTCTTCCTCCTTCCGTCGCGCGCGCCTGCAGGCGGAGTCCGTCCTCCGCTCCTCCTCTCCGGCCTCGCCTCGGGTTTGGGATTCGAATCGGGGTTTCGATCCGACCGCGCGCCTCGCGATCCTCTCCTCTCGTTTGGGCGAAAGGCGAAGTCTGTTGGGCGCGCGCACGAACGATGTCTCGTTGCTTTCCGTACACCCCTCGCGAGGGATGCGTGAAGAGAGGGACGCTGAGGGAGACTTTGATGGTTGAGCAAACTTCTCGGTTTTGTCTACGGCCTTGGGTTTTGCCCGGCCCCCGTGATTGCCGGGGGTCTGTTTGGCGATTCGTACATGTGAGCGAACAAAATCTAATTGCAGAGAGGGCGAAATATTAGAAAAACTTAAGTCAACCTATCTATCTAATTGATTGCGCAGAAATCAAGGGAAAACTCCTCGACAAGGTTCACCGGGTTTAGCATACACATTGTAAAAAGTTCCTAAATGGAGAGCGAGTACTAATAGTAGCATTAGGAAATTCGAACTCCACACCCAATCTCCTCAAAAGTGTCATTTATGTGGATGCAAAGCACGACACTTTCTGCCATAGCTTGGAAGAACTCATGGCCATATATGCAAGGTCACTTATGTGAATGTGAATCACGACACTTTCTGCCATAACTTGGAAGAACTCACGACCATATGCAAGGAAGTTCGTCCTAACATTTTTATGGATACGAACTCTCATGATCAAGTATTCTCAAACTTGATATTTTCTCTCCTCCATTTGGGTCAACATAATCAAGCTCTCATGATCAAGTACTCTTAAACTTGACATTTTTCCCCATCCATTTGGATCTCGACAAGGTCAGGTTGCGACATGACCAAGATGTTCATTGGCTTCTCGTCACCCATCTTACCATGAGCAATATTGAGGGTCGGCTACATTGATCGATAGAGATCCAATATCAATAGGAGATAACCTGGTACAGAAATGGAGATGGAATTTGAAATCCACGCTGTCTCTTCTTAATGACCAAGGCGAAATCGGTTGTAAGTTGCGGATGAACTTTTGACCACGACCAGCTCGTTGACTACCCAAAAATAAACCAACCAAACTTAGCCCTGAATTCGTGCCTGCACATCAACTACAAAGAATGCAATTCTCTCTCTTCTTGATTCGCCCCTTACAACTTCCAAACCAAACCAGAACCAAAGCCAAAACAATCCCGAAAAAACTATTATATTCTATCTCAGAGAGGGGAAAAGAAACCTTCCTCTCTCCTCCTCCTCCTCCTGCTCTCTCCCATTGGAGGGTCATTGGAGGGTCAAAAAGAAGGACGAGAAATCCTTCGAGCGAAGAGTATATAGATAAAGAGACAATCTATCAATGTACGCGACGAGGTCGTCTTGGTCGTCGCTGTCGATGAGGAAGCTGTGCCCCAACTTTGACAGGGAGGACGGCCTCGACACCGTCCTGGAGGTGCCCATCCCAGAGGAGATGTTCACCAGCATGGGTAGCAATGCCCTGCTGCGGTGGCAGAACCTCCGCGCTCTGATGAAGGCCCAGTCCTCGTCCTCATACGCCGTCGATTATTGCAACAAGTCCTCCTCCTCCTCCTCTTCTGGTTCGTATGCTTCGTCTTCTTCGTCGTCAGGATCGACACCACAGCAGCATCTGTCGTCCGGGTCGAGGAACGAGTTCTTGGCTCTGCTCAAGCTCGTCGGGTCGCCTCTCATTCCTTTCCAGGTCCAGTCAGATCAGGCTCTAACCCGACCCCTCAAGGGTTGCACCATTGTAAGCCTACTCCTAACCTCCGTTCGACTTTGGTCGCTGCAAAAGTTTACGCACCAGAAGATCCTGCGTCGATGGGTCAGGAAATCATGTTTGATATATTCTCCTTTATTTTTGCCCTTGAGAAAAAGTTTTTTCATGATAGGGTATTCGTGGCTTGCATTATGTAATTGTTTGATATATTCTCCTTTATTTTCCTACCGTTTTGAGAATGAAATTAAAGTAAATCTCTCTGTGGCGTTATGATAAACAGGAAGCCTCGACCGCGCAGTACATAATTCAGCAGTACTTGGCGGCCACGGGAGGGCAAGGGGCATTGAACGCTGTGCACAGCATGTACGCGGTGGGGCAGGTGAAGATGGCGGCGTCTGAGATGCGGCAGGGCGACGGCAGCGTACACGCCACCGGGAGCAGTGAGGTCGGTGGGTTCGTGCTGTGGCAGAAGAACCCCGATCTCTGGTACCTCGAGCTGGTGGTTGCGGGACTCAAGGTGAGCGCGGGCAGCAACGGCAAAGTCGCTTGGAACCAGTCTTCCTCTCAGCCTTGCCACGCCAATCGCGGTCCTCCTAGACCCCTTCGCCGCTTCTTTCAGGTATCCTTTTTATGATTGGAGATTCTTTCTGCAGAACCAGAAAGGATCAGATTTTCCAGGGAAAGAACTTCAAATCAAATGCCGTAAAATCAAAGATAATACATCAATGATGAATTTATTGGAGTTGGGGGATCGTATTAACAATCAATTTGTTCAGTTTCATTGGTCCCTTTTTGGAGTCTGATCTAAATTTTCTAAATTTCATTACTTATGATTAGGGCTTGGACCCAAGATCGACGGCCAACCTATTCCTGGATGCAGTATGCATTGGGGAGAAGACGATCAACGGCGAAGACTGCTTTGCTCTAAAGATCGAGGCGACCCAAAATATGCTCAAAGCACAGAGCTCGCCAAACACCGAGCTCTCCCATCACAAGGTGTGGGGCTACTTCAGCCAGAGGACTGGCCTCTTGGTCCACTTCGAGGACACCAAGTTAGTAAGGATGAAGTCGATAAGGGGGAACGACAGTGTTTTCTGGGAAACCACAATGGAGTCGACCGTCGAGGACTACAGAAACGTCGACGGGATCAACATCGCTCATGGCGGGAAGACTTCGGTGACCATGTTCAGGTATGGAGCTGCGCAAAATCACAAGCGGAAGATCGAGGAGACTTGGAGGATCGAGGAGGTAGACTTCAACATATGTGGGTTGTCCATGGATTGCTTTTTACCGCCTGCAGATTTGAAGAGGGAACAAGAAGGTGGAGATCAGGGAATGTCATGAGTCAAGCTGCTGCTGCTTATTGAATTGAATTACATAGCAAATACGTGGACAAAGAACAAAAGAAAGGCAATGTAAATACAGGAAAGAGACTATGAATTAAGAGGATCGGTGAAGCTTTGTCTTTTCTTCAAGGCTCCGTTCGCTTACTTTCAAGAATGTTTTCCGAAGTTTTCAATGTTCAATTCATGAAAAATAAAGGAAAACGCATTCTTTCACTGCTCATTTTAATTATTTATTATTTTATATTTTCCTTTTTTCTTTTCCTCTTTTTGATTGAATTTTAATTATATTTTATTTTTGTCCTTTTTATTTTTTCTTCTTCTTCAACCAATTGCTAGCTACAACATAGGTTGGCGACCCCAACCACAGGCTAGCTCGACTGGCCCTAGAGGGCAACAAGGCTCGAGCATAGCTTGAGAACAAGAGGCTCAAGCCTTGCCAAATCAACGACACTTGATCGTCTTTAGAGGGGCAATAAGGCTCTAGCCTCATAGATCGGCAATGCTCAAGCATCATCAGAGGCTGGCGAGCTCATCCCTCAAGCTTGCTAGCCATCGCCTTGGCTGGCAACTTCTCAAGGAAAAGGAAAAAAGAAAAGGAAAATTAATTAAAATTTTGAATTTTTAAAAGAAAATAAAAAATGATCAAAAGGAGTGCATAGAGGAAAATTAAATTAGATACCGAATGGGCAAAATATAATTTTCACTTCATTTTCAAGTTTGAGTCAGACAACTGAATATGTTGTTATTTTCCTAAAAAATAAGTTTTTGAAAAATATTTTTCAAAAACAACACATTTTCCATGAAATTAACAAAGCCTTAATTGCTTGCATAGTGCCAGTTGAATATCCTTGAACCTAGTCAAGGCTACTAGCTGCTTAATGGGGAAAATTATATTAAAAAAAAATATTAATCTATTCGGTACTAAATCTTTCGATTGAGTTTTCAACTATTTCATGTTTTGCCAATTGCATTCATCTAGTTGGAAATCGCTAACATATTAGCCGTCCCACGTGTATATAGCACAGTTGATATTGATATAAAGAATTTTTAATAATATTTTAATATTTTTTCGATTTTTTTTTTTTTTTATTTTTTCTTTTCTTCTTTTTTCAACTGTGACTAGGGAGGGCTGCCTAGACGGAAACAGTAAAAAAGAAAAAGAGAATTAAAGGGAAAAAAGTAAAAAGAAAAAATTTTAAAATAATAAATATCCACATCAATTCTAATTGTATCACATAGGATCAACATTCATGCAATGACTTCAGACCATTAACAAAATGTAAAAATGTATAAAACTTAATTGATATAATTTAAAAATTTAGGATTAAATTAATAAAAATTATAATAGGGTTAAAAAAAAATGGTAATTTTCGCTTGTTAAGGTAATAGTCCGCAGCCGGACATTAGGGTTTACTATTGTTATTAACAAATCAGAAACTTCAGAAAATTCTTGCATACTGGTCATAGGACTCCACAAAGATTAACTTCATCGTTTCCACAATTTTTGTCCCCATTCACCCTCCGAAAAGCTGCACATCATTTTGAATGCTGTGTTAATTTTACGTGACGAAACACGAGATTTCGATAACAACGTTGTCCACGGATATATCACACCGAAAGCGCTTCAAAGTATTCCAAGAACAGAAAGGAAACGAGTTCCCTTGAAATATAAAGTTACAAGTTTGACACAGCTAAAATGACTAAACTACAGAGTGCACAAAATCACTGGAGCAGATTAAATTAGTGCCGCAGCTGTTGCTCTAAAAGGAAGAACAAAAAGGGTCGGCCATAAAAATCTGACAAGACTTTTCAACCATTCAATCAAAACATGTACTTACAATTTGAAAGTCTAAATGGGTTATTAGAATTTTTTTTTTTTTTTTTTGCGCTTTATTTTCTCAAATCCATTTTTGATCCATATTTAATTTTCACTTGACCCATATATAATCCATTTAACTAAAAATAGGTCACCGACCAAAAAAAAAAAAATACTAAAAATGGATCATAATATGAGTTTATGACCCATTTTGCCACCTCTAACTTACATCCAACCCATGAAACCCAACTACTCTTCAACCGTTTGGATCTCACCCATCATGAAATCCTAAAACTGAAGGGCTGACCTTCTTCCCTTTCTTACCCTTCTGGGGACCTTTTAAGGAATCGAGCTGCCCTAGATCATCAGAATTCACATCTCCGGCGCCACTGACAAGAGGTGCCTTCCCATCATTCCGATTTTGAAAGGCAATTTCAAGCACGTCTGCTGGTAACGATTCCTTGTAGTTCAGGAATTTGTCAATGAACTCATGATCGGGATCAAAGGATCCAAGATTCTTAATCAAAAGCATCTCGGCCTCTGATCGTGACTGCTTCAAGCAATATTCCAGGAAACTTGTACTCTACAGAAAAATAATGATGATCGCATTTATACTCGAGCGGAAGTAGATATCTGCAAAAATCAAGTGAATGATATTTTGCTACGATAACACGATCAAATGCACTAAGGTCCTTTTTATTTTGAAGCTTCATGCTCTTTACTGAGCTATATTACTGGTAAAGAAAATGTTGCATAGGCTGGAAATTGAGCAGTCATTACAAAGGTTCATTCACGCTCTTGCTGACAATCTTTTGTTTCATTTGCTACCACTTATCGCATTATGAATGGTCCACGGTATGACCAAATTAAACTTTAAAGGAATACTGTAGAAAGTGTGGGGAAGTCACCTTTAATCCCAATAAGCCTCACACACTCACTTTCACACCAATCTTTGAAGTCCATGGCCTCAAGATTGGAATTTCGGGGTTCCGGGGCGGTGGGGGAGGGCGTGGACATGCGTGCCGACAGGAGAGGCTGGTGGCGGTGGGGTCCAGAGCCCCGGTCTTTCCTCGGCCGTCTCGTCTGGCGACTGGCGGCCGCGATGGGCGGCCGATGGTGTGGCTCGGTTGATTTTTGATGAAATTTTATGAGTTGGGCAGTTCTCGATCCACTCTCAAAAATCGGAATTAGGGACTGGATTGGCTAATCTTAAGTTTGGGAACCGGATTGAATCAATCGTTTGGTCAAGTTTCAATCCGATACAACGAAACTAATCACTTATTTTTTCCTACTACTTTTTTTCCATTAACTTTTTTCTCGTTATTTGGAATCGAACCGAGATAGTATTTAGCTCACATTTTATTTTTATTTTTTGAAGAAATAAAAAAATAAAAATATATACTTAGTCGGTTGAGTTTGGTCCAGTCCTCGAAAATCAAACCATCAAGACACCAATTCCATTTTTAGGAATCGGAATTGAAACAACACTAGAACAAAATCGGCTAATCCGATTCAATTTGGGGAGTCCATTCTCCTAATTTTATGACTCCTTTTGGCAATTAACACAATTGGTTTGGTATGTAAATTTGCAATAGTAAGTAACAAAAATCTTCAAATGTTGGATATGATAAAAAGGCAATAATTTTACAATTTTTTTGTAAAAAATTACTGACCATAAGTATAAAAACTAAAATTTTGAAGAATAATTACCATTGAGGATGTGTTTTGTAATTTTCTAGTTTTATTTTTTATTTTTTCTATTCTTTTGTTTCTCAAAACAAAAAAAATAATAGAAATTGTCAACTAATTATTCTATTTTGCCAAAATGGAAAAGTAGCCAACGAATATATATGGAATAGTAAAAAAAAAAATATTTATAATATATATTTTTTTTTTTTTTTTTTTGTTCTCAAAAATAGAAATGGATAAAATTATTTATGAACAGAAATTTTTCTTAGAGACAAAGTTATCAAATGCCCCTAATAAGCTTTCCATTAAAGAGTGTCGCGATCATGAAAGCATGTTCGAAGAGAAAACAAACAAAAAAGAATTGCACTAAATTCAGATTTTTATAATCTTTCGCTGAAATTTGCTAGTGTGAAAATATTCAACCGTGCGAGACTAAAATTGCTAGATGTGAAGGGGCGGTTCTAATTTGTCATTTGTCAAAACTTATCGGAAAATTACAACTATCAAGTATAATCACCAAAGTTCCGTTTGGTTCGCTTTTCCCAAGGGTTTTGAGCTCTCAACATCCCTTAAAAAATATTAGGGATTTGGCAAGCATTTTTGAAAGTACATTAACCAAATGTCAATATTGAAAATATTGAAAGTCCAAAGTAGTTTTGCACCTGCTTTGAACTTTGACATTTTGGAAATACAAGTCCACTTCTACTATTTATTTGTTGATCTTTTTCTTTTTTCTTTTTTCTTTCTTTTTTCTGGTGCGACCGTTCATCTTATTGAGGCCAGATCTGGCGAAGGCCAACCTTAGGCGAGCCTCCCGAAGGCTAGATCTAGTGGAGGCTGACCTCAAGCAAGGCTACCAAAGGCCGACCAACCGTCGACGATCAAATCTAGCCATCGGATAGCCTCATCAAAGGTTGTGTGACCTCAAGCATCGTCACCTGAGTCTCACGCGACCTCAAGCGGCATCACCTTGGTTCGTGCGGCTTTGTCAAGTGGGTTCACAACCTTAGGCAGTGCTGCCTAGGTTCATGTGACCCAGGCGGCGGCACTTGAAGCCGTAGCCTTAGGCTACCTCGCCAATAGCTAGATCTAGCCACCAACAATTGCGAACGATGACAATGCTTCATTAGATTTGATTTTTTTTTTAATTAATAAAAGCCCTTTGTAAATGTAGAATTTACCAAACAATATTTACACCAAAGTCACTTTCCAATACACTTCAAAGTTATAATCTGTCAAACACTAAAACATTTTGGAAAACTCCTCTATCCCAAATGTATTTGCATTTCCCCAAAGTCAAACTAAACGGGCCCTAAATATAAGTACCTCATTTTACTATATTATCATTTTATTAGGTGCAGAAAAAGCAGAAAATTGAATGTTAATGATCCCTCGAGTTGGCTGGCCTGTTGACTGTTGAGGAACTTACCAAAGGATCCAGTCAAGGGTCAAAATCCCAAACAACTCGGTTAGAAGATGCACAGACTCTGCTATCATTTTATCGGCAAGGGTTCGACTTCAATGTCTCAACACATGCCGTACCGACTTCTGTGATGCTTAGAACGCTTCTCCACAGTCAAGCAGCAGCAGAAGGCGAGCCTCAGAACATAGACCGCAACACAAGCATCAGGTCACCAGTGCACATACATTCGTAGAACACTAACCACCGCTCGCAGATTTTATCACCAGCTTATCAGTGCATACAATTCATTGAAGTGCGTGTCAAAATGGCGAAAACAACTTATTGACACGGTACTCTATCAATGCTATAAGGACAGCAGATATGGCTCAAAATGCCGACAGTAAAAAAGAAGGGGGGTGTTTCTTATGAGACTCAGGGCATTGCCGACTCCACAACGTCGTCTGCTTTGCTCTAAATTTTTTCCCTAGACTCCTGCCACGACTGAGTCATTGCTCTAGTAGAATTCCCCACGGCATGCTGCATTCTGTCATACCATTCACCTATCCGAGTATGCTCAACCATATCTTTCCCAGATTGGAGGTGCCGGATCGGCCTCAGCACGCCAAAAACAGCAAGATCAGCTAAATTAGGCTCTGCACCACCTGTTGCAGATAACAACCAGAAAAGAGAGTCAAGTCTTGCAGCATTCTTCTCGCTGCTTCTGACCAACCAATGAGCAGAACTGATCGAGCTTACCACAAAATGGCCTCCCCTTAAGAGCATCCACCCATGTTTCAGCAGCTTCATACAAGGCTGCGCGTTCGTCTGTAATGTTGTGTCTCTTCTTCAACTTCTTCGACACCATATACATAGCTGCAGCTCCGCTGTACTTGGCAATTAACCTCTCCATGAAGCTGAAGTTGCCTATAATTGTGGATCCTCATCATACTATAATCATAATCCATTGAAGTATATAGAGCAAGTATGATACTCAATAAGTAGATATTCATCACAATTAGCAGGAGAAATACACCAAGGAGTACAGAAAAGGTGCACTGTAAACTGTTTGTTTAGAATAAAAAACATAACCAAAAGAAATGGTGCAAATCAAACTAGTATTTATTGAAATTAGAGTACACAAGAAATTCACAAGATCAGAGAGAAAAAGAATTGACAAACTAAAACAGGCAACAATAGAAATGATGAAAGTAGAGTATGGATCTCATAAAAGCTTAGAATACACTAGAAATAGACGAAACTAGAGTATGAAAACTAGTGCACTTCAACTACAGGTCCTAGAGCCAAACCCAACCCGACCAATGAATTACAGTGAGTCTAGTACTAAACATGATTAAAAGAAATAAGAGATCACGATCAACAGCAACATTAGCCCAACCACAAAAGGTTAGATCAGTCACATGATGGAAGGAAGACCGCATGGATGTTGACTGAGTCTTTGTGGTGCCTTTGCATGTCTAATGTTATATCATGAATCAGTCGCAGACTTTTGCCACAGTGTATAACTCTTAGTATCATAATTGTCTACACATTTTACTGGGTTGAATGTGTCAAAAGATGTGGGCATTCAGAAAATCTAGACTTGTTTATCTTCAAAAAAAGAAACTTCACAGATTCGCAGAAAGCTCTGGATATGCTCAAAACAGCTATGATCTGGGAATAAAGGATGGTTTCTGGATTCAAAACCCTCCTATGCTCAAAACAGCCATGATCTAAGAATTAAGGATGCTTTAAAATTGATGTCCTACAATAGACAACAAGTGCGATACCATATCACTGCGGAAATAAATGAAAACTTGAGCCAATGGACCAAGCTCCCTACAGGGTTGATCAGAGTTTACTTGCTTTTTCCTTAAACAAACAGCTTGACTCATCGTCAACTCTTGCTGCTATACCAAAATAAACCATTCCAGAAAAAGGGCACTGCCAAGTCAACTACTGTGAACTAAAGCATAACAACACACATAGCTTAGCCTCACTACTCATGTCTCAGTAAAAGGTAAACATTGATCAACAGTGATCATGCTCTTTGGAAAAATAGATGCTTCAGCACATCCATAGGTTGAGCTTCCAATTGTTGACTTGCTAGCTACCAGTAAAGTGCACAATGCTTTCACACAGCTTGTAGACAGCTCTTTCACTTGTAAAGCAATAGCTAGTACGGTTAAGTATTAAAATAACAGTGCCAGCAAATTTTTCCACACTAATTGCTTATTTTTGTTGGAATTGGAACAAGAACAGTTAGCAACTAAATGGTGTAAAAATTTGAAAAAAGGGAAGGGAAGGGGGGGCACAGTCAGCAAGCTGCTTCCTCAAAAGACACAGATATGTTGCCAAAAACAACTCAGGAACACCAGTGCATATGTTGCCCTTACCATGGGTAGTAATATAGTCGAATGACTCGAGGGCCTCTGAAGGAGTTCTGTATATATTTGGTGATAAAACATGAACCAAATGATTATCAACCCACCTACATCCAGTCATATTACACACCAATGGTGAGTTGGTACATTGCGTGAAACATAACAGGAGATGTCCAAGGTAACTTGGAAGAAAGGAAATGAAGTCACAGAATCCCCAGAAACAAAAAGAGAATGGCAGAGAAGTTAATTGTACCCACGCCACTTCCTCTCCTCCTCATTTTCCGCCAAGCCATCAGGATGAATTTTTTCAAACAACTGATCAATGATAGCTGCACACACCAAATTGGGTCATTGCAGAGTGTAAATGAAAATCAAAAGACCTCCAAAAACTTGTGTGTTCAGCAGAATAGGCTTGAATGCTCCAAAGTTAGATATCACTAATCGCATCAACATGAAAGAACAAGCAAGAGATAAATATGATAAGGGAAATGACCAACAACCTGAAGAGTCATTCATCTGCTTTCCATCTACCATCAGTATAGGCACCTTCCTGTAATCAGACCATTTGATCTCTTTCTTGCTGATGGGGTTGACCTCCACAACTTTGTACGGTATTTTGTAGTAATCCAAGAACGCTGAAGGAAAAGAAAAACAAAATCAAACAACATCATAATGAAATTAATGATGCCCAAATGCAAGATTAATAATTGACAACAACCGACATACTAACAATCATGGGAGACACCGTAATACCAGCAGCACAAGCGAAGCCACACTTCAGCATTGTAAATTCTCTCACTTTAGTTTAGTTTTCCTGGTTAATAACTATTTTCCCACATATTCTGTAGCCCCTGGCTACGATGTCCAGTGCGATCCGATTAACTTCATTGCTATCCTTTACATTTCCCCCAGCCTCAACTTCCCTTTGTTATGATAAGAGGTAAAAGGAAATGCTACATAAACAAAGTGTCACAATTTCCGGTATAAAAGATCATAATGATTCGAACCAGAGAAAGGAATCAGCCAAAGCGTACATCCCCAAGATGCATCTCTCAGTGCATACACTCCACTAGACTGAACTCTCTTTCAGCAAAACTTCGCATGCTCAGCCTTCGAGGGCCAAAGAACACCGATTACTTCCCACGCAAACAAGAAGCAGCACGTACCGAAGCGGCGAAGCGCTTCCCTCGCTGAACTATTCTAGCTTCTTAAGAGATTCTAGAGAAGCCTGGTAGCTAACCTTTAACTTTGTTGCAGAAAGGGCAAGCCTCGTACTGGTAGAGGACGACGTCGCCGGGGAGAAACCTCGCCCTTCGCGAGCCCTCTTCCCGAGCCGCAGACGTCGCCGCGGCGGCGGCGGAGGACACGAGCCTGGCCCCCGCCGCGCCATTGGACGCGGAGGGGACGACGGCCAGCGCCGGCCGCTCAGTACCTCGGAGAGCCACGGGGAGCTCGTGCCCGCCCGGGGATTGCGGAGCGCGGCTCGAAGGAGGCGGTGCTGGGAGGCGCCGGCGGCGGCTGCTCCGCCGGCCGCGGCGGCGCGGGTCAAAGCGGCGGCTCCTCTGATCGATCTCGTCATCGTTCGAATTCCGGAACCGGGAGGGAACTTTTCAGTGCGAGAGGAATGGCCAAGCGGCAGGGTTGGAAGTGCGGCGGGGAAGAGTCTGCCCCGTAGAAGGTTCTCCACGGAACTGGCGCGTGACGGAAAACGCTGCGGTGGCGCGTGTTGCTGCAAGCTGTACGTTTGGCACCGATACTTAGAATATCATGGTTCGAAAAAAAATTACATGAATGATCTCAAAATTTTGATGAAAAGTACAATGATTTTCTTAAATTTTATTTATTCAATATAGTCTGTAAAACATTTTATTGTCTCTAATATTTAATTTTTTTTTTAATATAATTTAGTACATATTCAAAAATATGCTAAAAATTTTAACGCCATTTGGACTTGTTAAATAAAATAAAACATTTCGTATGATTGAATTAATTAAATATGTTTAAAAGTTTATGGATCTTATTAAATAAAATAAAATTCTATAAATGATATTGAATATCAGTTTAAAATTCAGTTACACGCATTAAACAAATTAAAGATTCACCAACACATTGCTCATGGATCCAAAATTAAAGGACCATTTGTACAACTATCCAAGTATCAAAGCAACATACAGCTAAATCACATGGTGCAAATTAAGAATACAAAAGAAAAATCCATAAGAGTAAGTACACCTATGCTCTCTACGAGCTTATTAGAAAAAAAGAACACCGCATTTATTTTGTTAATTTAAGCAATTAAATTCGAATTTTCAGGTACCTTATGTTTGAACAAGATTCGAAACCGGTCTCGACATTTTAATCTGACCTTATCCTTTGGAACTTTTCCAATAATGAGAGGTGGTCATGAGCCTGAAAACCCGCCAGACTCGTGCAAGCCTAATCAGCTCGAAGGATTAATTTGGAGAGCCTGGACAATTAATCTCTTCGCCGAATGGAGTTCGACTCGTCAGGCCCAATGCAAGGCCCAACTAAGAAATCGTCAGGCCCAATGCAAGGCCCGACCCGGCGGCGCCTGTGGGGGGAGCCTAAGCCGAGACGGAACCAAGACAAAAGGGCATTATCGGCACACCACGGCCACGCAACCTTAAGTCGGTCAACCTCCGCTATAAATACGACCCCTGCTCCCAGCAAAGGCTGTACAGAAATCAGAATCTTTTGGGGGCTAGGGTTTTCTTCTTCCTCTCTCCCGCGTTCTCGTCTTCTCTCCGTCTTCCTCCTTCCGTTGCGCGCGCCTGCAAGCGGATTCCGTCCTCCGCTCCTCCTCTCCGGCCTCGCCTCGGGTTTGGGATTCGAATCGGGTTTTCAATCCGACCGCGTTTTTCTTGATCCCTCTCGTGTTGGCGCGCGCACGAACGATGTCTCGTTGCTTTCCCTACACGCCTCGCGAGGGATGCGTGAAGAGGGGTTCGCTGAGGGAGACTTTGATGGGGTCTCTTAAGGTTGGTTGAGCAAACTTCTCGGTTTTGTCTCGCAATTTCTCGGTTTTGTCTACGGCCTTGGGTTTTGCTCCGGCCCCCCTGGTGATTGGGCGGGGTTCTGTGTAGCGATTTGTACATGTGATGTGCGGTTTGCCTGGATCTTGAGGTTGGACCGGACCCGCCGGGTGGAAGGTTGTGTTGCGCGTAGTGGTAGACGCTGGTTGCCCGTGTATTTTCTGGATCTTGTAATTATGGGGTTCTCTGTTTTGTACATGATGGGGCAAGAGCTGTGGAGTTTGCAAGTGAAAGGAGCAAACTTTGTACATATTCTGTGTTTTGTGAGGCGTTGTTTTCAGATTTGCGCTCTATAACATAGATTCCGACAACATAGATTCCGACGTACGCAGCGTGGGTGCCATTCTTTTTTCTTGTAAAGATTGTAGTTCCTGCCTGGTGCCTTTGCTTGGTATTTGGTGCACGAGTAATTTGAACTTAAATACGAAATATGCTGACTGAAGTGCTAGATGCACCTATTCTTTCTTTTGTTGAGTTGGACTCAAACCGTTTTTCTGACCCCAACGAAAAAAAAAACACTAAAACCGTTTTGCGAGACGTCTAATTGTGCATCTAATCTTCAATCCTGCTATTATGTCGAGTTTACAATGATTAACAATAAACTGGGTGTATGGATTGTTTTAAATGGCGACCGTGACAGCTGTTTCATGTATTCTCCAAGTTATTTCCTGAGATTGACGAGCGCACTCAATCTTGTCTGTTTATTTGTACTGGTTTCACATCCTTGAATGGAAAATTGGTTTATTATTGATCGGATTTGATGGTGCCGAAAAATTGTCATATTGGCTGCTGATGCTAGCCTTTTTAGATGTTCACTAGCAACAGGTAGAAATAATGTTATCTACCTCTGCCTATGTTGTTTTTTCTGCTGGTTGGGGGAGGGTGAGTGGATTGAGTGGACCTGAATGTGTCGGGGCTTTCATGTGGAAAGAACTAGAAAACATGTCTTATTGCGACCAATGCTTTATGATAATGCTTGGTCGTGCTTGCTTCTTGGTTTCCTGGTCCCCTGGTTTCCTGTCTCTGTGCTAAATGTTCTTCTGGTGCTTTAAAGCTCCAGAAGCAAAAGCAGAAGGTGGCTGAGACAAAAAGAAGTAAGCCAAACAAGAGGGAAAAGGAGGAGACAGAAAACCCCCTGAAACCCCGTTAATGATAGCAAGGTAAAGAGACCATTTCATGAGAAACCACCGACAGGAGTGAGGAAGAGAAAAGTTTTTGATTCAGATTCCCCTTCAGTAAGTAAAGACTCCGGAGTGGGGAAGAGAAAAGTTTTTGATTCAGACTCCCCTCCCGCGAGGAAGAGAAAAGTTTTTGATTCAGACTCCCCTCCCGCGAGTAAAGACTCCTCTGAGCAGGGGGAGAAGAGTTCAATTACAGAAGAGCATGAGCAACCAGTTGGTTACCTATCTGATGGGAGCAAGAGCAGCAACAAGAGTAGACAAGATGCCTCGACCTCTAGCATTGAACGGCGTGGTAAAGTTTTGTTCATTCACATTAATATTGGTGCTGGTTTGGTCCTGGTGATTAGATTTGACGTATCTATTTTTTTGACACACAGGTAACATTCTCAGAATCCGGTTGAAACGAGCAGCTGCACCTGAGAGTCCACTTGATGGACAACCTGAGTGCACTACATCTGGAAGAACAGATTTTCCTCCTAAGCATCTGCACGAGACGAGTCAAGCGCCTTGTCAAATAAACATTCCTTCTCAAATAAACATTCCTTTGGCTAATGCGAAGGAGGCTTTATTGGTGAAGCCAGAAGCCTCTCCTCAATTGGATACTGTCCCTCCATCGGCCAGAAATGAATTGTCAGAGCTTGAATCAACATATGAAACTCTGATAGAGCATTGGGTGCCCCTTCCTTTGGATCACGGACTTGGTGAACCTGATGATGAAGACTGGCTTTTTAAGACGAAACGCGCAAAGGGTAAATCTCGAAGCGGCCTAAAGCAGGGAACGACACAGCAATTCCTTTTACTTGGCCGCCGCAAGCCCATTATTTGCCTGAGGCCGAGATTTACACCCTGCCTTATACTGTTCCCTTCTAATTCTTTTTTCCCCGTTCAAATTACTTTGTAAAGCGGCACAGATGTACATAAGTTGAGCAAAATGAAAGAGAAATTTTGTCCCTTTGCCTTGTCTAGCGTGGAAATTGTCACTCTTTGATTCAAAGATGAAAAGCGTGAGAAATGGCCGCTTGGATAAACCTGAGGTCCGTCGTACTATCTCGTGGACCCTGCTCGAAAACCGAACTGTGCTGAATGTCGATGCTGTTGGACGACAATGATTCACGATGTGATTAATGGAAGTGATTTGCGTTTCATATACTAAACCAAAACCTCGTATGCAGCTGGAAATGCAGGCGTTGAAAAACGGTTATAATGTTGGTTGGTAGATCTCGACATCACATCCTCGAAGTCACACCGACCCGTTTTGTAGGCCCGCCGCGTGGCGAATCATTTCGTAGCATAGGAAAAATTGGCTTCTGCTAATTCGGGAGTGGTCGATCAGGGTCGCGTACGGCTCCCGGCATAATTCGTTCTTCTTCCCGTTCGACCGTGATTAAGCACGAGCAGCTCCTTGTCCGTTTCTCTCTCTCTCTCTCTCTCTCTTTCTCTCTCTCGTTCGCTCGCTCGCTTCTGGGGTCAATCTCTCGGACCGGCGTCGATGGTGCTGGAAAGACCCGAGGACGAGGAGAAATGGCTGGCCGAAGGGATCGCCGCCATCCAGCAGAACGCCTTCTACATGCATCGCGCCCTGGTACTCTCTCGCCGCCCCGTCTCCGAACTGCCCCTCCCCCTCCGCCGTCGCGATCGCATCGGGGTGTCGTTAAAACCTGGCTTTCTGATCTCGCTGTTCTCGCTCGATCCTTTCTCGTTTCAGGACGCCAACAACCTGAGAGAAGCTCTCAAGTACTCGGCCCTGATGCTGTCCGAGCTCCGGACTTCGAATCTCTCTCCCCACAAGTATTACGATCTCTGTACGTCCTCTCTCGCTCTCTCTGTCCCCCTCCTTGGACTTGCTGGCGTGGAGTAATTCTGTTGCTATCGAAATCGCTCTCTTTCGATGCGGTTCGGTAGTTTTTCAACTCGGAAGGCGATTGAGCAAGGTGTGTTCGTTTCATTTCGTTTTGTCGATGATTTGGCCGTTTTTCGGTTTGGTTGACCACTAGATATGAGAGCTTTCGATGAACTGAGGGGGCTGGAGATGTTCTTCAAGGACGAGGGCAGGCACGGCGTTTCCATAGTCGATTTGTATGAGCTCGTGCAGCATGCTGGCAACATATTGCCCCGACTGTAAGTGACAGGAATGTGCATAAACGCCATTTCATTTGGAAAAAGCCTTTTGATTACGGCCTCATCCTTCTCTCTTTTTTTGCCTTCTGTTTATATCTTTACAATTTGATTATGGCCGAGTCCTACTTTTCTTTACTAAATGTGTCTTCTCAGCTTTGCTATAACGTGTTTGTTTTGATTTACCTACTGTACGAGTTAAATCCACAATCTTCATAACAGAATTCAGCTGCTACGGCATGGTAGCTTCTGGTGTGTGGTTTAACCTTCTCTACCCCTGCAATCCATCTACAAACCCTTTTTATGAGTAGCCATGATGTATAAAGTCAGGCGATTATCGTAAGTTGTTAAGTGTGAGAAAAAAACATTAGCTCATACTGTCCTTTGCATGAGCTGGAGTAGTCCCAAATTGATAGAGAGATCAATTATCGACCGATATATAAGTGAGCCCCGCCCCGAAAGGCCACCACCTCTAGTGCTCCTTGGGGGCTTGGCCCACATGAATTGGGCTGAGTCGTTATAAACAATATCTGAGCAGTGCACCAGCCGAAAGTGTGGGATTATCCTACCTGAAATTTATAGTGATACGTAAGTGCGCGACCCACCACCAAAAGGCCACTACTTTTAATACTTCGTGGATTGGTAGCCAGAAAAAATAAAGTCCTGATGTTTGTAATATGCATGAAGGTGGCAATGACATTCTATTTCACACAATGACCATGTGGATCAGAGAACTATGTATGAGTGCGATTTGTTTTGCACCATGTATGCAAATCAATCTATTCATAGCATGTATGTTAATCAATCACACTTTACTGTATTGCCAAAGAAGAATGCCAATCAAGATTCTCATATGAAATGACCCTTAATTCCAGCAGTTGATGTTGCCTCATCCAATGCACTTGTTACATCTGTAGTAACTTTTTCTTTATTACGACGCTTCGTTTCTAACTCCATGCGAATGTATCTTTTTTCTCGATGACATTTCTGTAGCTGTATTACTATCTTCATCTTGTTATGTGTATCCTTCACTCACACTTAGATCACATAATGTTTTCCCTGCCAATGTCTTCTGAGTGCATTTTGAACTTTTAACTTGGAATTTCAGCTATCTCTTATGTACTGTGGGATCTGTGTACATCAAGTCCAAGGAAGCACCTGCCAAGGATATCCTTAAAGATCTTGTTGAGATGTGCCGTGGTGTTCAGCATCCAATACGGGGCCTGTTTTTAAGAAGTTACCTATCTCAAGTCAGTAGAGATAAGTTACCTGACATTGGTTCTGAATATGAAGGGTATGAGTACTTGTTATATGCTTTACCACTTCACATTCAAGTTCATTAATAGGACCAGCCTTCTCTTCCTGGATACAGATCTGCATGCGAGACAGGCTGACATTATGATGAGGCTTGTACTTTAATAGGCAAATATATTGGTATCTACTCGCTTAATGAAAAAGTCACAAAATACATGTTAATGACCGATGCTCTATTTCTTATTTCTGTCCCTTGTTGGTTCTGTTCAAGGTGGAGATTGACTCTTCAAGAAAGTATGAAGAGACAAAGAATCATGTCTGAGTTTGTACTTGTAGTGAAATTTCACTAAGATGCAAACTTTTTCTTCCTTCCTTCCTTTCTTTTTCCCATCCAGGATAATGTGGTCAGATTTGATGCATTCTCTCTGTATACTGTGTTTGGCAAGCTTGTAGTTCAATAGTACTTCTTCTACATACATTGAGTTGTTTATTGGTAATTAAATCCTCTTATAGATCCAAACTATAGAATACATCTAGTGCTGAGGTATTGTGGCTCTATTAGTTTCGCCTCGTAGTTATATCTTTTCTGGGAATGTCAGTTGCTTCATATATCCTTATTTGGTATATAGTAACAAATTGGACATGATTGGTGATTGGCTACAAGTCAATCGTCTTGATCAGTTGGCCTCTTGATTTATTGGCTTTCATGTCGACCTGCAGAGGTGGCGACACTGTTATGGATGCTGTTGAATTTGTGCTGCAAAATTTTACTGAAATGAATAAGCTTTGGGTCCGCATGCAGCACCAGGTGAACCTTGTTCATCCTTATGATATACTTCAATGACATTTATGGTGCCATGGTATCTGCAATTACATGCTACAAGTGAATCATGAAATTATAATTTTTTTGGCATGTAGGTTTTATGGTGCTTGTCTGTCATTCATTGTCTTTGGTGATCCTGGGTTGAGGCATTCAATTTGACATTCTAGTCGCAGGGTACTGGTCGGATTAGAGAGAAGCAGGAAAAAGAAAGGAGTGAGCTTCGTGATCTTGTAATAATCTGACATTGTCTCCATCCAAGGTTCAGCTCTGTTATATTAAGACACATAAATTAACCATGACTAATTTTCCCAGGTAGGGAAAAACCTCCATGTTCTTAGTCAGATAGAGGGTGTGGATCTTGAAATATACAAAGAAACTGTTCTTCCTGGGGTCTTGGAGCAGGTATCATGATTGATTATAGGCATTGACTATTATTTTCATTCTGGTTACTGACTTTGAATTTTGTTTCTTCCAAAGCTTGGATCATAGTCTTTGATAATATCATGATAAAATTGTCTTTGAACAGGTTGTCAACTGTAAAGATGATCTTGCCCAGTATTATCTGATGGAATGCCTGATCCAGGTCTTCCCAGATGTATACCATTTGCAGACCCTTGAGGCGTTATTGGGTTCTTGCTCTCAGCTTCAGGTGGGCAGCTCTTTGTATACTTACCTCATTGATTTTATTAGCATGTTTGTTGCTATGAATAGAACACAGCATCTTGCCATCACTGCCGCCACTGCTATGATGACGTTGCTTCTACTACCTTTCCCTTATCCATCTGTATTGACTCTATTTCTCACAAAATTGAACTTAAATGAAGATTACTTATGTATTTGAAAACGAGTTTACTGTTGCGAGACTGGCATAGAGTTCCTGGTTGATTATTTCAGTGTAGCAGTCATACTATTACAGTTTCCATGAGACTTGCCTGAACATCCAGATCTTTTAGCCAGAAAAAACAACTATTGCATGGGAAGATTAAAGTATCACTAAATTGGATGGGAAGCTTGCCAGCTTTACAACTGGGGGCTACGTTCTATCAGAACTTTGAATTCACTGATGAGTATCAGAACTTCCTTTCAACTGGCTCTATGGCAGTGCGAAATTGTCAGTATCATTTTACATGCTCATTTAAAGATACAAAAAAATTTCCTTTCAAATTGGCTCTTTATCACTGCCAAATTGCAAATATTATTTACAGCTCATCTTAAGATATAAAATGGTGGATCTTGGAAAAACGATGGCTTATTATTTGTTCTCTAAAAGAAAGAAAAACTTGATCTCTCCCCTAGTCATGCTGCACTGAGCAGTATACTTTCAAGTTTTTCCTTTCCTTTCCTTTCCAACTGATATTATGCAGGGCTGTGTGGTAGAGCTTCTCATAAGTAGGTATTTGTCATCTTCAAGAACCCATTAGTACGATATAATTAATGCTGCTAGTCATCGAAGTAAGATTAACTGATAGATCCCGTAGAGATTTGAACTTTTATTCTTTCATTCATCTGACTTAGTTTTGGTACTCAGCCAACTGTTGATGTCAAGATGCTGCTGTCTCAGTTGATGGATAGATTGTCAAATTATGCTGCCTCAAGCCCAGATGTGAGTTAGCTTAATAAAGCTTGTGCAGATCTTCTTTCCCCAACTTTATTGACATTTTCTTCGGTTAATGTAGGTATTACCAGAATTTCTGCAAGTGGAGGCATTTGCTAAGTTGAGCAGTGCCATTTGGAAGGTGAATAGCTAAGTTTGTGTCCTGAAGGAAATTCAGGCATCAGTTTCTTGTAAAGATCCCAAAATTCAATTCATGATAGTTCTTTTAGCTCTTCTGAGCTTACACCAAGCTGCAGACTCTTCCCAAATTTTAGGTAGTGATATGGAAAATATAGATCTGGATTTCAAAGGACATTAAGACTTTATGAGAGTAGCTGAAGAATTAATCACAAAAACAAATTTAGGGATATAGTGCAAGTGGTGCTTAAAAAATTCACCCAAACTTAATGCTCTTTCTTTTGCAAACTATCCCTTAAGTATTCATTTTGACAATAGTTGGTCTTCATCCTCACTTAGGCGAATTTGAGTCGTGTGTTTAGATGGCAGCTTCCTGGTTGGAACCCAAGATTTGCAGTTAAATTTTACTTAAATTTCTTGAACTTCTCCCATTATATGCTTCACATGGAAGAAACACTATCGGCATCTACTTAATATGAGGTCTAGGGTAGGGACCAATTGATTCTAAATGATTATTGAGGGAATTAGATGTTCTAATGTATAAAATTTGGGACTAAAATTGAAGTGTGGAAATTGATAAATGGGGAGGCAAACAAAAATATAGAGAGATTCGAGCAAAGGACCTATTTTGATACTATGCAAAATTTAAGGGATGACAGTAAATTGATTTGAAAGCTTAGGCTATTACATGAAAGCATTTTTTTTATACTTAAATGAGGTAACTATAGGAAAGAATTTATCCTAGTAAGGATGTATTCTAGAACATGTAACTGCTAATTGCATTTACTTGTTTGAGTTTGACAAGAATGCATTGAAACAGCGAACAAATATGTGGAGACGAAGAATTCATATTGCTTGAGAGCATTAGATTACAACTTTAAAAGTCTCTGAAGCTATATAATCCAAGCTTATAGGAAATACCTAGAGCAAACCAATTCTAGGTCTTCTCTATTTCCTTCAATTATTTTATGTCTTCATGGAAAAATTTTGGAACTTAAAGTATGTAGGATCCGGGTTAACGAGTTACAATCTAATGGCAGGTTATAGATGCCCATGCAGAGATGCCAGTTGTTGGAGCAATTTCTTTGTATGTTTCTCTTCTCACGTTTACTCTCCATGTCCACCCTGATCGGCTTGATTATGTGGATCAAGTTCTGGTATGTGCTCTTCTGATACTTATTTGACTGATTTCAGTGACAATGGATCATGTCTTGAGATCATACTTTGTCACCATCAATTTAGAGAGGTGTGTGGGCATGATCTATCAATTCTGCGAAAACTGTTGTGCAGGGAGCATGTGTTAAGAAGCTCTCTGGCAAACCAAAGCTTGAAGACAGAAGAGCAACAAAACAAATTGTTGCACTCCTGAGTGCTCCAATAGAGAAATACAATGATGTTGTCAGAGCCTTGACACTTCCTAATTATCCACGCGTCATGGAATACCTTGATAGTTCGACAAACAAACAAATGGCATTGGTTATAATTCAAAGCATCATGAAGAATAACACCTGCATCAAGGAGGCTGATAAGGTCTGTATCACCCTTTCACTTTGTATTTCGTATTATGATTTTGTGACTAAATTCTGAATTTGGTTTGTAGGTTGAGGTGTTGTTTGAATTAATCGAAGGACTTGTTAAAGATGTGGAGGGAATAGCTGAGGATGAGGTACTGATAAGTATGTTATCATATTTTTATTTGCAAATTGTGTCAATAGGTATTGTTAAATAATGTTATTTGACATATATCTTTGTTTGTTCAACATTACTTCACTTCATGCTCTTTCCTGCTCACTTTCATCATATCAAACATTTACTGTAGCTTGATGAGGAAGACTTCAACGAAGAGCAAAATTCTGTTGCTCGCCTTATACATATGCTATATAACGATGACCCAGAAGAAATGCTTAAGGTAAATCATGTTCTGATGCATGTTTTATGCTAATTCTCTATGGTAATAATGACAGAGAGAAGAGTTATCTGTTATTGGTGTCTGCATATGTGCTTTTATGGAGAGAATGGGGATTTGACAGGAAGGGAGAAAACTTGTCTTGTTTGTTAAGGACAAATGACATCACCTGGGAAATTTAAAAAAGTGGTCTGATCACATCGCATGTGTACATCTTGGACTATGGAAAAGTTAGATTGGCTCATATTTGTTTGTGAATTACTGCGGTATATCTGTTAGAGTTCCAGTTCAGGAACAATATTTTTTGACATTTCTACTGAAAAATTTCTTTCTGACTGATGAAGAAATCCTTTTGATAGTGTTTTACAGAGTTATGATGGTTAACTTTATCATAGGGAGAAATGTGGTCTGGGTATCTTGAGTAGAGATTAGAACCGATCCTGATTAATGGGTTATTTAATTAAGTTTCATATGTTATTTATGATGTAACCAATACTTTTCTAACTTCAAGCAACAATGGGTATCATCCAGTGTCCTCTGCTTTTATCATTGCTTAATGTTTCTTTGACCATGAAACGGCTGGTAATTGATTCCATAATTTTTCTAATTTGCAGATTATATGTGTGGTGCAAAAGCACATTATGGGTGGAGGTCCAAATCGCCTGCCTTTTACAGTTCCTCCACTTGTTTTTTCTGCCCTCAGGGTATGCTTTATTTCCCCCTTTTGACTGACCTGTTGAAAACTTTTAATTGATTATCCACATTGAAAGTAGACAGTGAGATCCGAAACGGATAAAAATTTGCGGAAATAGAATCATCTGAGAATCGGTATAGTATGTTTCTTTATTCCTGCCCCCTTTCCATTTACTTTGTTGTTGGATTGCCCGTCAGTTAGACATTTATATTTATGCGAAGAAGGGGCTCCTCCAAAATAAGTAGCTTATATTAGTCACTTTTGGGTTCTCTAACTGCTGATTTTCATCTCCTCTTTTAGCAGGTATTTGATGTGCGTAAATTACTTATTAGAGGTCTAGAATTCAGTGTTTGATGGAGGAACAACTGGGTAATGGTATCACTACATCTGAACCATAATTTACTAATTAGAGTCTAGATAATCTGTGTTTTAGATGAAATAGCAAACTGAATGCAAGTAAATAGACCTGCTTAGCTTCAGCCTTCAGCACTAACTTTTGAATCTGAGTTCTTTTTGGTCTCTCATTTAATAACCTAAAGACAATGCATCCGTTAGGCAAAAGTTTCCAGGTTGCCATGAATTAATACTGCATTATGCATCCATTAGAGCTCTTTTATGCTGAATATATCAGGAATTGTGAGTAGAGTTTACTTTTGGCAGCATCGTCTATTCCAATATAAAAAGGAGATGCATCATAGATGCTTAAACAAAACGTTTACGCGGCTCCCATTACTTTAACATATAAAGCGGGTTGCTACAACAGTCACAATCAAAAGCTTGATAAAGCCGATTGCTTGGAGTCATTACTTTATTGATTATTTACTCTTTGCATTTGTTAAACTTCCTTTTTCCCCTTTTGTCCCATACCCACCTTCAGACAATATGAGCTCAGATTTTCTTTGCTTAAATATTCTCAACCGGCTGGATAGTTTGCTACGATAAATCCTATTATTTCTTTAGTTTTGTGACTGTACTCTCGCATCAATTTGAATATTCTGAACTGGAAGTGAATCAAGGCGATAGTTTTTTGTCAGCTTGCATTTCATGTAATCCATGTTTTCCCCCTGTTGTATCCATGTAAGTGTGAGTTGGATTTTGAGAAATATCTGTACACTGGAGAGATATGAATATGATTTTTAAACCTGCTTGCTTGTATTTTCACTTTGTGATTCTGGAGAGGGGAGCATACACAAGGATAAATACTGCAACTTTTGAAGAATGTAAGCTTAAAATATTTCTACTTACTAATTCTGTAAGAATGGAACAAATGTTAACCCAAAGAGACTTATCCGGAGTAGTTGGCCATCTTCAGAGATTTAGGTCCAGCAGTTAGTCTTCAATTTTCACCTGGAAGTGTGTAGTTTGATCTTGAAAATTATATATTTAACTGCGTGGGACATTGTGTTGCAATCTACAGTTGGTCAGGCGATTGCAAAGTCAAGATGGTGAAGTTGTGGGAGAAGAATTGCGTGCAACTCCTAGAAAACTTTTCCAGCTTTTGAGCCAGGTGTAGTTATTTAAGTTTGTTACTGCAACTCTTTGTAGGTCAAGTTACCTTGTTATGCACATGGACTTTTTCATCTTGCCATTCTCAGTTTTTTGGCAATTTTAATATTCTAATACCGAATGATTAAAACTCGAACAACCCCATACCTGGTCCTCCTGCTTAGTATGAATTTGCATCCTAGGAGCCCATGCCCCCACTGTTCTAATTTTTCACAACTCTGCTCTTCTTGCTTGCCCTGGCATAGTTGGGGAGGGGAGGAACCCCCACAACGCCCCCCAACCCAAAAAACAAAAAAACCCTTCGAAGGATTGGTCAGCCTTCCCAGCTTGTTCCATATGACTTGTAGTGGTTTCGACCTCAGATGATCCATTGATAGCTCATTCTTCTTTACCACAAAATTGGACATTGTTGGGCAAAGTCTTTACTGGAACCATTTTCTAACATTATTATTGTTACCTTGCCTGCAGTTTTTTCTTTATTCTGCTAATTTTTTTGCAATTTTTTCTTACTTGCTAAGATGCAATTCTCACCTATCATCACTTTTGTTTCAGATAATTGAGGCTCTTTCATCTGTACCATCGCCTGAACTTGCACTAAGGTTATATCTGCAATGTGCAGAGGTACACTATGACCTTCTCCTTTACCTGTCCTCTTCTACCAAATGAGGTGTATTATGATTTAGTTCCTCATCAAGGTAGAAGAAAGAATTCCTTTCTTTTATTTTTGCTCAGAACTGAAAATCTGCTAATGCTTCTAACATCATATGCATTAGATTTTTCAGAAAGATATAGGTGACCCTAATTTTGATGACTTGTAAGAGAATTTATTCTACTTCTGAAATTACTGCAATTGGGATCACTTTTATCGACATTACCTGACTGAAGATTTTAAAAGTGTTAGTGACCTGATTCAAGATAGAGCCAACATTGAATAACCACTTTCGTGAGATACCCCAAAATTCTGTTTCTTTCAAGTAATAAGCCTTTATCTAATTTGAGCCCTTGTCAGTGTCTAAATGAGTTCTGTGTTAGTCTTGCCCTTTCACTTGCTATTTTTAGTTGGGAAAATAATGTCTCAGGCTTTCAGATCATGTGCATAGATTTTGTACATTACTCTAATACTCATAATATTTTCCATTACATAGAGACACTCGTGATTTCCTTATCAGTAATTAAGTGTAGTGGCAAACAAGGCTGTGCTATGTGCAACAATTTTAACTTTCAGTTTGCATTACTTTTTTGGCATTGCATGTGGAATGCTAGGCTGCCGGCGATTGTGATCTTGAACCAGTGGCTTATGAATTTTTTACCCAGGCTTTTGTACTATATGAAGAAGAAGTTGCGGTAATTGCTTCACACTGTTAATATGATTAGTTATGAGATTTCGAGTCTTTGACTGACAAATGATGAACTGAGACTGTATGCTTTGGACCCATTTTCTTTTGCAATATTTTTAAGGACTCCAAAGCCCAGGTTACAGCAATACATTTAATTATTGGGAGTCTCCAGCGGATGACTGTATTTGGTGTTGAGAATAGAGATACTTTAACACACAAGGCAACTGGGGTAATAATGCTTGTAGATTTTTCTGCTTCTTTCTCTAATTAAATTATTTAGGTTATAGCCTAAATTTTCTCCCATGTCTGTCAGTATTCTGCAAAGCTTCTGAAGAAGCATGACCAGTGCAGAGCAGTTTATGCATGTTCCCACCTTTTCTGGGTCGACAGTCAGGAAGGCATTAAAGATGGAGAAAGGTGCCCGCTTCCCTACTTTTACCTTTTCACTTTTTTCAGCTTCTGTTGGGGACTCGTTTGTGTTTATGCAATAGGAAAAGGAAAAGGAATACTTGTGTCAATATTCTCCTTTGGGGGATTCATTTTTGCTATTGGATCAAGGAAGTTATTCCTTTGCTGGGATGACGAGTATAATTTTCTTCATTGTATTTGACCTTCGTTAGTTTTTGGGATGTGCTCCTCATTTCAAATGTTATGCAAGAGCATGAAATTTTCGATATATTTCCTGTAACTGCAGGGTTCTACTTTGTCTTAAACGTGCTTTGAGAATAGCAAATGCAGCGCAACAGATGGCCAGCGTTACACGGGGTAGCGCTGGCCCAGTCACGCTTTTTGTGGAAATCTTGAACAAGTGAGTGAGATTTTAAAAATTTGCGCTCTTCTTTTTTGGTTCCTTGGTGCAGTTGACCAGAATTTGTGTTTCAGGTACCTCTACTTTTTTGAGAAAGACAACCCACAGGTCACAAGCTCTGCAATTCAGAGCCTGGTTGAGCTAATAAAGAACGAGATGCAAAGCGATTCCACAACCCAGGATCCAGCTTCAGATACATTCTTTGTCAGCACAGTTCGGTACATCCAATATCAAAAAGAGAAGGGAGGCATGATGGGCGAGAAGTACAAGCCAATTAAGGTGTGATCTCCAATTGAATCATAGATGATATATTCAAAACACAATGCGGGCACGCTTGTGATTCTTTTGGCCGGGGCACATGTTTTTGGGGAAGAAGAAGCCTGACCAGAGTTTTGGCATGGACTCTTCAAGAAAATAGGTGGCTTGGTTTGCTTCGACATAGATTATGATGGTCGGGGAAAGATAAGTTATTTGGTTCAGATCAACAAGTGGTTTACTGTAGTTCGAATGTGAATGAGATAAACACGCCTCTCTTGTACAGCTATTCTTTTGTTCTTTTAGACCTTTTCGTTCCCCGTGAGGCAAGATTTCTTTGTGTTTTCGCTTGAGTTACATACATACCCATTTTCCCTTCTTGCTTTGACGAAAAACCAAACACGTTACCTCCAAGAAAACAATAAATAAATAACGACGGCAGCTATAAATAATCGAGATTTTGTGCTGTTGGTAGTGCTGGCTAGCATATAAAAAGCGATCATGCTTTTGAGTTTTATTGAAAAAATCAAGAAAATTATTTAACCAATTACACTGCCAAGAAAGCTATAACGTAATCAGGTTTTTTGACCTGTGCATGCATCTTCTTATGCCCTGAACAAATTACTCAGGATCTTCTCCTCAAAGGCTAAACAGTTCTTAATGAGAGATGTATTCAAGCTCACCAGTAGGTTTTGGCTACCATCTGTTAGGCTTCAATAACTCGATAGTCGTTGCCTCGCTACGTGCTGGCTATGAAATTGCTTCCAGGTTCTTCTCCTCCTGTTGCAGGCTGACCAATTTCTTGTAGAGTCCACTGGGTTTCGCAATGAGCTGGTCGTGACGGCCGATTTCTGCTACCCTGCCATTTTGCAGCACGGCGATTCTATTGGCGTCTCGGATGGTCGTCAGCCTGTGCGCCACTAAGATCGTCGTCCGACCTTTCATGAGCTTATCAAGAGCGTCTTGGACCAACTTCTCCGACGACGTGTCCAAAGCACTCGTCGCTTCGTCCAGGAGGAGGATTGAAGGGTCCTTCAGGATTGCCCTTGCTATGGCCACCCTCTGTTTCTGTCCTCCCGACAATTGCACTCCCCTGTTCCCGACGTGTGTTTGGTACCCTTCCGGCATCGTGCTGATAAACTCATGGGCATTCGCCGCTTTGGCCGCCTCCATCACCTCTATATCCGAAGCTTCTGAATTTCCGTACTTTATGTTCTCATATATCGTCGTGGCGAATAACGCCGGTTCCTGCTGGACCAAACCTATCCTTAACCTTAGCATTCTCAAGTTCAGGTACTTTATATCACATCCATCTATAAGAACTGATCCAGAGGTGGGGTCATAAAATCTCATCACTAGGGAGATCACCGTACTCTTTCCCGACCCACTTTGTCCCACCACCGCAAGACTCTTCCCTGCCGGAACTTTCAAATTCAAATCTTCGAAGATGCGTACATCCGGCCTGGTCGGATACCTAAAACTGACGCTCCTGAATTCTATATTTCCTCGGACCGTGAGCACCATTTTCGACATGCGGTTGTAAGGATGTATGGCAGTCTGCCTCTTGAGGACACGGAAAACCGACCCTAGCGCTTGCTTGCCCTTCACAATGTCTGGTGTGAGAGCCAGGGTCTCTGCAATGGCTAGTGCAGTAACTATCAAAACCATGAAGGACTTGATGATGTCTCCAAAGTTCGATTCCCTGTGCTTGATTAGAACGGAAGCATACCAAAGGCCGAGTGAGTAGGAACAGAATGCAAAGAACTGTGATATGCCAAAGCCGAACCCTGATATGTGCCCTCGGATAAGTGCTTGCCGGTTTGGTAGGGCTAATTCAGAAGCAAACTGATCTGAGATCCGGTCTTCAGCACCGAATGCAGCGACGGTGCGAATGTTTGCAATTGCTTCGCGTGCCAATGAAGTGGCCCGAGAATAGGCACTACTGTAGTCTCCTCCGAATCCCTTGAGAAATAATTGCTGCATTTTTTTGGGGGGGGGATGCAAGGACACACTCAAGAAGTTATTTTGAGCACTCAACAGTCTTGAAAGCAAAAACATCAGTTGGCAGAATGCAAGGGATGAGCTGAATTTGGTCAACAAGTTCATTTTGGCCAATTTGGCAGATGATGAATTCACGCGAGCATCCTCTATCATTATTTAGGATGGTTTCAGAAATTTACCTCAGTTATTGATGCTCCAACAAGGAGAGGGAAGGAAGCAATGACAACAGCTGCTATCCGCCAGCTTAATTTGAAGGCAATGACAAATGCCGTCACTGTGAGTGCTAGATTCTGCATAATGGTCGATAGACGGTCAGCCAGTGCACTCCGCACCAGTGTTGCATCTGCTGCTAAGATTGTTGTTAGCAAACCAGTGCTATTCTCATCCAAATCAAACCACCCAATCTCGTTGGTGAGGATAGCTGCATTAAAGGTAATGCATTATTCCAAGATAATCTTTAACTGAATTGATCTCGTGAATGGAAATACTTGTGGAAGCCTAGTGATGTTCATTTTTGTGTTGATTTGATGATCTGGATCCGAAAGTAAAATTCTCCAATTATTCTACCAATCAAGTTAGCTGAAGCAAAAGAACCTGAGAACATCAATGAGCGAACACGGGTTGTGAGGCGCTCCCCCATCAGTGTGTAGAAGAAATGCTGTATCAAGTAAATCGGGATGGTAATAGCAGCTGCTCCGACAAATAAGAGTGCAATCCGATCGACCTCTTGCGTAGCATGATGAGCATCAGGTGAATAAAACGCAGACAAGATGTGGGTGATCCCAATCGCAAATAGAGGAGCTTCCATGCCTGCCAGGACCGCACCAACCGACCCGAGCAATGCAAAAGGCCATTCAGGGGCATTCAGTTTTAACAGCTCCCAGATTGATACAGAGGGAGCAGTGTCCGCTGGGAGAATGTTTTGGTAAATCCTCTGTGGCAGTGTAGTGTGCTCACTGTTAAAACTTCCTCGGAAGCTAGAATTTGCAGAAGAACCCGAGCGACATATTGCGCTCGATTGAGTGTCATTTTCAGTTAACTGTAAGCTCACAAGGGTCGCGTACTCGCCTCCCTTAGATAACAACTCTGAATGGTTTCCACTTTCAACTACCTGGCCGTTTTTCAGGACAACGATACAATCAACATCTCGGACTGTGGATAAGCGGTGTGCAATGATTATTGTTGTCCTATTCGTCATTATTCTGTCCAGTGCTTCTTGGACAACAAGTTCCGATTCTGCGTCAAGGGCACTGGTCGCCTCATCCAAAAGTAGTATCTTTGGGTTCCGTAGCACAGCTCTTGCAATGGCAATCCTCTGCTTCTGTCCTCCAGAAAGTTGGGTTCCTCCCTCTCCCACCTGAATTAATGTTAGTTGTCAAGTATCATTCATTTGAAGCAATTACCAAGTGAAAGTCTGGACAGAAAAAAGGGTACTATCCCATGCCGTGGACTCATTAGGTGAACTATACTCCCATATTCTATGTAGACCAGGCAAATTGGAAAAGTATAGGTAAGCAACTTTCTGTGCACATACTTCAGTGACTGCATTTGATGACTGAAGGGAAACTCCATTTATGAGAGGAAGGTTTCTCTTGTGCTTTTCCCTTGTAAAGATGTTTCATGCGTTCCACTCGAAAGGACTCTGAAGTGGAACTTCCATAAGTAATGATCTTCTGGATGTAAATGTTAGAAAAAAGAGGTAGTTCAATTACTTTCGAGTAGGAGATGGATTGGGTGTTTTTCTCAGGATTTGACTTGACAGAATAGATTGCCTCTACAGAGCGAGCAGTGGAAATGACTGAACATTTTAAAAGCAAAGGGAATATCTTGTCTGTTAAAAGTTAGAACGCAGAAAATGGCTGCACCATCAGCAAAGTGAACTTAAATGTTGAAACCTTTAGTCTGCAGCTCTTCTAGAGAGACGAGCCCTGATAATCAGAGGAACGCACCTGAGTGTAATAACAATCGGGAAGCTTTTGGATGAAGGAATGTGCATTTGAAGCTTTAGCAGCTTCTACGAGTTGATCCGTTTCAGCATCTGCTTTACCAAATAGAATGTTTTCGGCTATAGTAGTGGCAAACAGTGCTGGCTCTTGGCTAACCAATCCCATTTGCTCTCTCAGCCATTTTAGTTGAAGAGTCTTGAGATCATGTCCATCAAGCAGAATTTGGCCTACAAGCATCGTAACCAATGGATTGATTTGATTAGCCGTCAGCGATAAGATTTTTGACCGTATGACGATCAGTGTAAAATTTGGCTTAAACTAACTGCATGATGATAGATACCTGAAGTTGGGTCATAGAACCGTTGTACCAAGGAGATTATGGTACTCTTTCCAGAACCGCTCGGACCAACAATCGCTATGCTCTTGCCGGCCCTGATGGTGAAGCTCAAATTCTCAAATACCATGTTGGGACGGGATGGATAAGCAAAGCAGACCTCGCGAAATTCAATTTCTCCAGCTACTTCTGACAATTTCGTTCCTTCATCGGATCCCTTAGACGGCTTATTATCTGCTTGTATCATGCTAATGATGTTGGCAACAGCCGCCTGCCCTTTTGCAATGGCGGCAAGGTTTGGGGCAGCTTGACCCAACGCACTGCAAAGATGAAAGTACTTAATCTTATCAGAAGAAACAATGAACAGTGTCCTGAGAAAACTGGAGGCCGGATGTTACCAGCGGTGTGCTAGACTTACAAACCACTAAAGATAACGTTTATGATGGTCGTGAATGCTTTCCCTCCGTTTGTATGGTGGTGCCGGACGAGAATGCTGGCATACCACAGAAGCAATGCCCAAGCACAGAATAAGAGAGCATATGTAAAGCCGACACCCATTCCTTTGGCAAAACCGCTCTTCTTCCCCAGTTTTAGTGCAACTTTAAGTGACTTAGAATATGCTTGGACTGCTTTGTCCTCCCCTACAAAAGAGTATACCGTTCGAATCTGCGAGATAACCTGATCCATGCAAAGTGGAGTAGAAAAGAGTTGCTCCTTCAGTTACTTTAATCAACTTGTGGGGTGAAGTAAGCAGCTAAGTAAAACATAATTTGGGTTTTAGGAGGAGAGGTTGAGTGAAGCGTCTGAAACAGAATTTTTCATTATATGGATTGAAAAAAGAAGACAATGCTATCGCTTACTAAGAGAAACACTTTCATTGGAAAAGCTAGTGTCTACCTCTTCCGCAACCTTCCCTGCTTCAGCATATGCAGCTTCACCTTTCTCTGATAGAGAAGACATGATAACAGTATAAGCTCCTCCCGCAAACGCTATCAACGGAACAACAGCCAAGGTCAAAAGCGTGAGCTGCCACACCGATATAAATCCGACAGCAAATCCTACAATGAATTGCGAAAGGTAACGCAGAGCATGGCCTGTCTGCAGTGCATAAAAGGAATGAGTTGTAGAAGTGTACCCTTATCGCAACAAGGATTGAGAATACAGATATGCATGCAGATTTCTTTTGTCATATACCTTGTCGCCTATTGCATCTTGTACTAGTATTGCATCGCTTGTAATGTGGTGAAGAATGTTACAGTCCTTAGCTTCTGTATCAAAAAAGTTGATGTCTTTCCTAAGAACTGCCTGCAGATACTTAAGCCGCAAACGAGCCGTTTGCCTCTCCCCGGTTTGCGTCCACAATGCAACACCTAAAGACTTATATGACCAGGAATTAAGCTCAGATAGGGATGGATTATTGGAATTTGTACAGTTAAAAGAACAAAATTCATCCATAACAAGCTTGATGCATACCTATCCATGCCGATACGAACACAATGAGTCCTAGATACACGAGGTACAGAGCATCCTGCAAAGTTATAAGGATGTCAGATGCATGCGTCTGGCCTTTTGACGATGTGTTAGCTTGCAAAAGAAAGCATCAATTTAAACCTGTAAACTCCTAAGAAAACCGGTTACTATATTCTCTCATAAATCTATTCGAAAGCACGGCCGATCGCACTGGTCTCTACTCCGAGGAGAATGAAGCCAAACGGCCACGCATTACCTCAGAAACACGCGAAGACAATGCGTGGGGATCGGAAGACAGCTTGCCGAGAGAATCGATCATGCGGCCAAACAGGACGAAGAACACGGGGAGCGCGGCGCCGTGGACGCATGCGCCGGCACTTCCAAAGAACATCAAAACGCAATCAATCTTGTCGGCAGCCACAAACAAGCCGAAGAAGGAAACGCTCGGCTTCTCCTTCTCCTTCTCCTTCTCCTGCTCCTTAGTTGGTTCCGGCAGCGTCGTAATCGGATCATCACGAACCGGGTCATTTGCAGGCTCGCGCTCAAGCTCAAGTGCTTTCATGATCGCTCGACGACGACGACGACACGCACAGAGGATTTGAAATGCAGGGCTTCAGGAAACGGGAGCAGAGCATGAAAAAGAGCTCACTTCCGTGGTCATGGGCGGCTCGTGCGAGGAGGGGAGGGGGGAAACGTCACAGGTCAGCTTTCCCGCCAATAAATGCAGAGAGGAAATGGTTGGCCAACCAACAACCCGGCTTCATTACTACCTCCAGCTTCGAGAGAGAGACAGAGAGGATGAGAATGTAGAAGACGAAGAGCGATTGGCTGGCGAGAGAGTGTCATGCCCATGAAGCTTCGAACAGTTTGGTTTTGCCGCTTCTGCACAGAGCTTTTCCGGCTACGGAGGTCCCCCCGTCTTTTTCCAGGGGACATGTGCCCGATCGATAACATCGACTACGATGTTACGGGCTTTCAGCAGAGCCACATGATATCATGTGCGCATACATGTCAAAACTTCTCTAGAATCGCTACTTCATGGCTCAACTAGGAATCTATATAGATGTATAATTTCCATAAGAAGTGAAAGTCCGGTGCATGGCACGATTGAAATCGGAGTTCAGTGGCCGGTTTGATTAAAAGTGCTGAACGTGGATCGTCTTAGCCATCGGATCACAAAGCCATGAACCCGTTCTGCTCGGTGTATATGTCTCGATAGAGTTGTGATTGGAGCAATGTACCCCGAACATGTACTAACAAACTTTATCGTTCTGAATTACACAATCGACTTGATTTTGGAAGAACGGGTTGTTTAGACGATATTGGTTTCAAATCCTCCATTCTAGAGGGAGAGGTTCGAAATGAGACACGGCGTGCAATTACACATCTCTCTCAACGTGTGTTGATGGAGAGTATACTTACGTTTCAAGGCATGTTGCATCTATATCATGTAAAATGAGGCGATCCCAAATCACCATGGATATGGTGATGGATAGAAGTAGAACCAAACCCAACCAGCAATTTGCGTACATGGATTAGAGGCTCAGGAGTTCTCATCAGTCCATTTAGGCGCCATGGAAAATGTGAGAAGCGTGGTCAAGTTAGCTAGTGTCATTTATTACGGATGCATCATTGTGAGCTGTAGGATAGCTAAGTCTTGTGGTATTGACGACTCATCCACCAAAGGTAGTTACTTCGGGTCAGCGTCTCGACTGACCGTACAATTTGTCATGAATTTGGGTTTGGTCAGAATTTATTTGTAGAAACTTAGGTGACTATGATATTGGCCTTTTCAGGCTAGCCCTTTTTCCCATTCCACTGTGAAAACTCAATTAGTAAAAAGGACGAAATTCTAGGAAATAGGTGATTTCGCGGCAATTTGTCACATGACGTAAGGAAGAATAAGATTGTTCTTAGCAAAGGAGGGGTGGCCTGACCGATCCCTCGTCCCTATGGAATGTTACTGGATCAGTCCGAACTGAGAACATAAGGGAGGCGGCTTGATCAATCCCTTGTCCCAATCGAATGTTATCGAGTTTGTCCGAATTTAGAACATGAGGGAGGATCCGAAGTGGGTACCTCAATGTGGGATCGAAACAGCATCTCTATATATGCATCAACTCGTGGGGCAAGATGCAAGAGGTGAGGGGTCAAAACTCCTTGCCTCCTAGATCCAAGTGGGTTCTTTGCCACAAGGCTTAGAGCCCAGTGGTTTATTACCACCTTACCATTCAAATGCATTGTTGAGGTTTAGGTTTCGTCATGGATAAATTACCTCAAATTAAACCTGTCAAAATGGGTCATAAATCTATGACTTTCTTCACTCTTTCTTGTCCTCACCCAATTTTGCACTCGCTCACTCATATCTCTAAATTCAGTTTGGATATGAGTTTTCTTATATTTAATTAAATAAAAAAATATTTTAGTAATATGAATCAGATCATGTATAAGTTATTCAATCTATATGTAATTAATTTGAATCGAATAATTTTCAATCGGACTCAAACTTAATCTGACTTACGGATCTGCCTCCAATTAATGGAAATATGTTACGGATCTGCCTCCAATTAATGGAAATATGTCCACATCCTACGACTTCAGGTTTTTAGCCACGGTTGATGCCATTATTTTGCCGACTGTTTTAGCTGCAAAAGCGGTGCACGAGCGGAGATATCCTTGGATAGGGAGTCATGTCTTGATAAGACTTTGTAGATGGAGATGCAGACCAATTTCATGAGTACCAATCCAACCGCTTCTCTTCCACGTTGCTCTTCTTGAATCGTGGAGGAATTTATTGAAGTCATTATAGCAAAATCTGCCCTAGCCCTGCCACGTCGACCTGAAAATTACATACAAAACATACTAATCATGCGGAGATATCTTGGATGGTCTTTAATGATATTTATGGCCAATTTTTCATTATCTTTCTTTGGTTGAGTGAAATGTATTTCTACATAGCCGACTAACCCAACTTATATTGGGCCTGCTGTGCAGGTGGCTTGGCCAATACTAGACCAAAAGTATCGTTCAATGATATGACTGGGTTTCCAACGGAATATAATCTAAAGTAGAGAGAATTCTATATACAAAGGGATGTTTCAATCGTTGTATATCTCAAGACATCAAGATGTTGCAACCATCTATCGCTTATTACGAAAGGTGGGTTTGGTGTTGAACAACGACCACATTGATTATGGGATTGCACTATCCGTCTCTAATTATCTCGGAAAAGAATCGGAACCTCCTTTTGGAGCCTCGATCCAAACATGCATCTTATGCGAAACAGATGAAGGATGTGCCAAGTTTAGGTTGGCGTGGCACTAGTAATACAGCAGAAGAGGAATGAAACTGAGTGCAAACAAGACGTCTGGGCGACCTATTTGGACTATGGATTGCAGTCTCAACTGGGTTAAGAGGCTATTAAGGTATTTCAGAGGTCCATATTGACCTTGTTGGACAATTCATGGTTTCCTCGAACAACCGAAGAACGCAGCGGGAAACCATGTCACTTTCAGGATTCATTGATTTCACACTAAGATCAAACCAACTTCAGCGTTTTGCACTTCACGAAGGAAGAGGTTCAGCCATAAGTCCGTACCTACTTCTCACTTACAAGTTACAACTATCAACTGGTCCAAGTAGCCCGTGATTTATCCTACTGTTCACGATCTTGAAAACGCGTGTAAAAGAGAGAGGAACAGGATCTGTCAAAAGTGTTGCTGCATGTCTCGGGGGGTATGGTTGTCGACCGGGTCAATATAAAGTACAAACACAAACGTTTATTTCTGGCCAATTTTAGACAGGTGACCCTTTTTTAAACAAGAATGCTTAAACGCGTCGTGTGCAAATCGACCTTTTGAGCTCATATATGACATGTTTAAATAGGGCTGGCAATTTTTGACACGAACATGTTTACCTGACAGTGTATAAAGATTGAAAGGGTTGACTCATGAACAAAAGGTTTTGTCATTCATGTCTGAACGATTGCTTGTTTATTACATGAACATAATCAAGCTCAATCCAAACATGTTCAACTATATGTCCAGGTGCTCATCACGTTTACCTTGCTGTTTGCAGTGGAATAGAAGAGAGTGGTGGGCGGTGGAATTGGAAGAGGACTTCAGATTCATTGTTGGATAGATCAACCATTCACAAATTCAACCTGTGGAGAAAATATTTATCGGCCCATTGACGAGGGAAGAAATTGAGCAGTCGGAGGATCGATCTGGCCATAAGATTCATTCCGCAGATTGATGCTTCCTTGGATCTCAGTAGATGTTGTAGATCGCATTGCAGGAGATATTGGGGCAGTAACAAAAGTAAAATTGAAGCAAAAGGCTATATGCCTTACATGATAGGGAAAGCAAGAGTCGCTATTGACATGTCTTTGCCGTTGAAACCGGGATCCATTTTTAGTAATAACGGCAAGAAAATCTGGCTTGACTTCAGATATGAACGATTACCACATTATTGCTACTCATGTGGTAGGTTGGGGCACTACGCACAGCATTGCAATGAGATGCCATATCAGGAAGAACAATTTCTAAATAAACAAGACATGTTGTTCGGCCCTTGGATGAAAGCAGAAATGAATGAATACAGTCCATTCTGGGACGTGTATTACGGGACAACGATGGAAGATCTATTGCAGGAGATCAATACCCCTGAAATGGTAGCTAGTCAAGGAAAAATGGTTCTCTATGAAAAACAAAAGGGTGGGTGCTCAGGCTATACAAGGTCCATGGAGAGTGGAAAACTTAAGGAAGCCACCCAAGAAGAGATGCAGTGGCACCAAACAAATGAAATTGTTGTAATCCCAGCTGATGATCAGCCTATTATACCAAAAAACACAAACACAGGTATGCCGACTAGTAATGGCGCTGACAGAAAAGGTAAGGGACAGAAACATACTGCTCAGAAAAAGCTGAAAAGATATTCACCCTATGAAACACAGGGGACAAGCAAGCCAGACATTGATGAAACAACCTTACTGGATACTCCAGTTCTCACGGAGGAAGAAACACGACAATGGGCTTTGGTGGCTGCCCTAATAAGCCACCAAGTCACAAATGAAGATAATGAGCTGGAATTGTCAAGGGTTGGGCACACCCTTGACAATCCAGGCTATTAGAGCCCTAGTGGCTCAAGAGAGGCCCGCCGTTCTCTTTCTAATGGAAACAAAAAATAAAGAGGAAGTTTGTAAGAGACTACAACGACGATTGCAGTTTCAGCACAGTTTCATTATCAATCCAAGAGGTATTGCTGGGGGTTTGGCACTTATGTGGAATGACCAGGTAACTATCTCTATTATTTCGAGCTCTATGCACTCTATACATATCAGCTGCATCAATGGGGAAACAAATCATCATACTAGAGTGTCTTTTATTTATGCACCCACTAATTTCCAGGATATGGTGAGATTGTGGGCTGATATAGCATCCATGAGAACTCTCACTCAGGAACCCTGGGTATGCTTAGGGGACTTTAATGAAGTGTTGTACGTATGGGAGAAAGTGGGGAAGCGACCAGCAGAAAATTATCGAATGAAAGCCTTTCAGGAATTCCTAGATCACAGTGGACTGATGAGTATTGACAGCAAATGATGTGCTTATACTTGGGCTAACAACAGAGAGGGAGATGAATATGTGAAAGAACGGTTGGATAGAGCATTATGTAATATTGAGTGGAGGGTGGAATTCCCTTCAGCGGAGGTCTTTGCCCTTCCGGCAGTAGGCTCAGATCACAGTCCCTTGCTGGTAGATTTCTTTCCTCACATAGAAAAACGACCAAAGGAATTTAAATTTGAAGCTTATTGGATAGAAGATGAGGAATATGAGCAATTTATGCAAGATACATGGAGGGGGCTAGCTGAAAGAACAGAAGGATTGGGCAGTAAACTCAAACATCTTACCATGAAACTTCATCCATGGAGTAAGAAAAAGTTTTCTAATGCTAGAAAGGCAATACAGAATTTAAAAGAGGAGATGCAACAACTAACCAATTATCCAATTTGGAATTATGATAAAAATAGAATGCAATGGCTGAGAGATGAGATAGAATGATTATGGCGACAAGAAGAAATTTATTGGGGGATGAGGTCCCGTATTCAATGGCTCAAATGGGGGATAAAAATACTAAGTTTTTTTCATGCAACAACGGTGCAAAGAAGACAGAGGAACAGAATCACTATGCTGAAAAATTCAGAGGGAAAATGGATACGTGATCCAGGACAAATAAGTCAGCTGACCCTTGCTTATTTTCAAGAACTATATACAACAGCGGGGGAACGAAATTTTCAGCCAGTTTTGGATCATCTACCATGTCTGGTGACAGAAGAAATGAACCAGGTACTAACGGGAGCTTTCACACCCGAGGAAATCAAGCTAGCCACTTTTCAGTTGGGTGCTTTGGAAGCACCAGGACCGGATGGACTGAATGGAATCTTTTTCCAGCACCATTGGAATGAAATCAACTTAGATATCCACAAAGAAATTACCCAATTTTGTGAGTCTGGCCACCTCAATCCAGAGCTAAATAAAACTACAATCACTCTCATCCCCAAGGTCAAAAATCCAGAACAATTGGATCAATTCCGACCTATTAGTTTATGCAACTTTGCCTACAAAATCATCTCCAAAGTACTAGCTAACAGGCTGAAAAAATACGTCCCCCAACTGATTACTATGGAACAAAGTGCATTTGTTCAAGGAAGGTTAATCCAAGACAACGTGTTACTAGTGCAAGAAGTGCTCCATCAACTAAGAACACGTCGCCGAAGAAGGAAATTCCAGGCAATCCTTAAGCTAGATATGAAAAAAGCCTACGATCGAGTTGAGTGGGATTTCTTAGAGGCTTACATGCGAAGAATGGAATTCCATGACAAGTGGACCTCTTGGGTGATGAAATGTGTTTCTACAGTCTCCTATAGTGTCAAAGTGAACGGACAGCATCTACCATTTTTCAAACCATCTCGAGGACTACGGCAAGGTGATCCACTATCCCCATATCTCTTCATCATAGTTTCAAATGTTCTATCTCAGTTGCTGCATAAAGCCGTTGATGATCGTAGCATAATAATAATCAAACTTAATAGGGACTGCCCTACCCTCTCCCACCTAATGTTCGCGGATGATCTTATACTATTCATGGATGGGAAGCTAATTGAATGTCAGAATGTAGCTGCTGTATTGAATCAGTACTGTTTTGCATCTGGTCAAGCAGTTAATTTGAATAAATAAGGGATATTCTTTAGTAGGGACTGTCCTTTCGCCTTAAAACAGAGATTGGCCACTGAGATGAGAGTCCCAGAACTTGAAAAAACAGGAAAGTACTTTGGCATACCCTTTGATTGGGGTCGATCAAAGAAGGAAATGTTTGCATGGCTTTTATCAAGAGTAAATGCAAAACTAGAGGGCTGGAAAGAGAAATTAATGTCTAGAGCAGGGAAAGAAATATTGATCAAAGCAGTGGTACAAGCTATACCGCAGTACGTTATGTCGGTCTTTAAAATCCCACTATCTATTTGCCGGGCAATTGAAAGAAAAGTAGCAGATTTCTGGTGGACAACATACGCTCAACATAAAGGAGTTCACTGGAAAAAGTGGGAAGTCCTAAAGGATAGAAAAGAAATAGGTGGATTAGGATTCAGGGATTTAATTATCTTCAATGAAGCTATGCTCGGTAAGCAAGCCTGGCGATTACTCCAACAGCCTGAAAATCTATGGGGCAAGGTCATTAAAAGGCTATACTATCCAAATGGGAATTTCCTACAAGCAACAAGTGGTAGCAATCCCTCTTGGGGATGGCGGAGTTTAATAATTGGGAGGAATGTGATTTTACCCTCTTCCCGTTGGGTTATTGGCAATGGTGAGAAGGTTCATATTCGTGAGGATCGGTGGCTACCTAAAGGAGTTATTGGAGGGCCAGCAAACAGGGGTGATCCTCAAATGGTGTCGGAATTAGTGGATGAAACCCATATGGCTTGGAAGGAAACCACAATCAGGGAATTATTCGACCAGCATACAGCGGAAGAAATCCTAGCGATTCCTCTACATGGGACAAGTCCGGAGGATAAAATTATATGGACATCGACCAAACCAGGTACATATACAGTTAAAAGCACATATCAATGCAAACAAGCCATACAGCAAAACCAAAAACAGAATGAAGCCTCCTCCTCCTTCCAAATCCCGAAAACACTATGGCGTCGTATATGGCAAGCTAATACACAACCGAAATACAAGCATTTCCTATGGAATATCTGTCATAATACTTTATCAACAAGATCTAACCTTCAACGCAGACAGATAATCTCGGATGACCTGTGCCCGGTTTGCCACAGCTTCCCGGAAACAAGCAAACATCTCTTCCTCCTCTGCCCATGGACGAAATTGGTATGGGAAGACCCCAAAATCCAAATCTACATCAATCAATACCAAATCAGCCGTATAGAAAAGTGGATCCTTGACTTCCAACACCCAACGATCCCTTTCGAGCTACTCACCCAGCTGTTGTGGCAGATATGGCGAGGAAGGAATAATCTGGTTTTTCGAAACCAGCAACCATGTCCGTCACATCTCCTTGAATCAGCCCTCGACAAGTATCAACAGATCAGCAAGTGCATCTCCCAAAGAACTAAAGGAAATGCTCAAAAATCAGACTCACCTACTCAATGGACACCTCCAACCCGCGGCTGCTTTAAATGGAACGTAGATGGGTCTTTTATCAGCGAAACTAGAGAAGCTGCGGTTGCCAGAGTATGTAGGGACCACGCGGGGAAGTTGATTGAAAGAAGGTGCTTCTAGTAACCACTTTGGAAAAGTATCGCTGATTTAGTTGTGACTGAAATTTAGATTGAACAATCGTGCACAGTTGTCTAAAGACTGCAGTAATGTCCATTCAAACTTATTGGCACTCAAGTCTAATTCAGGGATGTTTGTCAAATTTCCCAAAAATTAGGAATGGAGACAAAGAGATTGTTACGAACCAAGCGTAGAGTATCAAGGGAGCTTAATACGCAGATGGAAGATGGATTCTCTCCGTGAATCGCTTCGTAAATTACAATGGATAACATGACCGGCAGGTCATCAATTGGACAAATTTACCAACGCAATTGAAATGGGAAAAAACGTGAGCGCCAAAGATGGTCTTCTTGAGTAATAACCAACCTGCAAGATCCATTGCCAAGGATTCACAAACTGTGACAACCTCAAATTTATTATTATTTTTAATTATTAGTCCAACAGGTTTCATGGGCTACATGGAGAAACTACAAGTCATTTCGAGTCCCCCAAACTGCATGTCATCGATCTCTCTCAAAGAATTTTTTTGTGGGATTATTTGGAATTTAAAGATACTTTGAATATTGCACTCAAACATTTTTCTAATCCATCAAAGACAACGTATTATAGCTTCCAGTTCACAATCTTCTGCTGACCTGAAACTTCAAAATTTTAGTGTTGATTCTTGGGGACATATTTCCTCGGTAGATTAATTTATTAATAACTTTGGCTGAATGGGTTAAAGCAACTTTTCACTTCATGGACAAATAAAAGCCGCGCATACGGGATGATAGAAAAGATATCTAGAGAGATTAATGGCCTTTTCATTTTTCTATTTTTAGCTTCTTTTTTTCTTTAAAGCTGTGTGCTTGACAAAGAAACAAGAATCAATGAATCTCTTTTCTATTTCTTTTTTTTTTTCTCATTATTAATTTTCTCAATTAATGTGATACACAGTTGCACAAAGAAACAAGAATAGAAGACATTAGAAACAAGCCTCAATAAGGGAAATGACATTTCAAGCTTGTCTAGTTACATCTTTATTCAATGAATCTACATCGTGTAGTTTAAAGAAACAACTCCTCAAACAATTTCATTGTCTATGAAATCTAATGGTCTTCTGCTTTAGCTTCTCCATCCACTCAGCTGCTCTTCTCTCTAGCATTCTCACACCTTGCGCAAGCCATTTAGGCCTTCCTGTTTCAACTGCAATGTATGCCATGGAAATCCCAATTACAATTCCTGATGAATAACCTATCCACACGCTGTTTTCTGTTTGAACCAATTCTTATGCCCATGCCCATTGCAGTCATAAGTTGACGAGAACGATCCTGGAGAGCATTCTTTTGAAAGTGGAGTTCCACATAAGCCTGGATTCCCACTAAATGAGTCATTTGAAAACGTGGACAATTGTTTGTCTTGAGGAATTTGACCAGCAAGTTGGTTGTTCGAAAGGTTTAAGTGCCCAAGGCTCAACAAATCCCCCAATTCTCTAGGAATTCCCCCACAAAGTTTGTTTGAAGAAAGATCAAGCCATTCAAGATTGGTCAAGTTCCCTAGAGTCTGAGGGATGGAACCTGTAAGGTGGTTATAAGAAAGATTGAGCCCTATGAGAACGTGAAGATGTCCAATATCTCTTGGGATATTCCCTTTGAAAGAGTTGTGCGATAAGTCAACGATTGTGAGGAAGGTGAGGATTTTCACAAGCCTAAATTCTATCCCTTTTAGGGTTATGGACAAAGAATTTTCATATGAACTCTTTTCAAAAGACTGTGTCATGAACAATGGTGTTTCTTGCTCATCATTGTCATCCGTCATTGCTTTAAGGTTCATAATCAATTTGACTGGCAAAGGACCGCCAAAGTTATTGTTGGAGAGGTCTAAAATATGTAACTTGGGAAAGAGGTCAACTTCCATGGGAATATCCACAAAACCCTTTAAATTATTGGACCTCAAATCAATAATTTTTAGTTGTGGGAGTGTTCCCAACCATCCTGGGAATGTATCCTTAATCCGATTGTTACTGAGATCCAGAATTTCTAGAAATTCACATTTTTCAAGGGACCGAGGCAATTTGCCTTCGAACCGATTTTGACTCAAGTCAAGAGTCATCAAGCCACTTCTCCAAGAAAGTGATTGAGGAATTATGCCTTCAAGGTAATTCATTCCCAAGCTCAAAATTGACAGATGGGTGCTAAAATTTGTTATGCATGGAGGCAAGCTACTCGTTAAGCTATTGTTAGACGAGTCGATCATCTCGAGCTTGGTGGCATTGCATATCAAAGAAGGGATCTTCCCTACAAAATTATTGCTTGCAATGGAGTAGTAAATGGTGACAGGAGATGGAAGTGGAATTGGCCCTCCAAACTTGTTGTTGGCCAGATCTATTACAATCAATGAGGTGTTTGAGAAATCCTCTGTGAGCCACCATTCCAAAAAGTTGTTGTTGGAAAGAAATAAATATGCAAGAGAAGGGAAAGAGAGTCCAAAGGCAGTGAGGTTGATCCTATCATGAAATTTGTTGGATCGCAAATCAAGTGAGAACAATTTCGGTGCTTGCAGCCAATGTGGGAAAATATCACTAAACTCATTGTGATTGAGAACTAGTGAAGATAACTTCACACATTTGACTAGGGTGCGCGGTAATGATCCTTGTAATATATTGTTGCTCAAATCTAGATCCACGAGATTGGATAAATTACCAAAACATGATGGCATATTTCCAGAGAGATTATTGTTAGACAAATGTAAAAACTTGAGTGAACTCAATTGGCAAATTGAAGAAGGGATCTCACCGGTGAAACTACTATCGGAGGCAAAAAAGGAAGAAGTAGAAGGTGGAGGGATTGGGAGTGGTCCTTGGAATGAGTTGTTCTCAAGGTTAATATATGACAATCGCTTCCAGTGCAATTGTTGTATACCTCCCCTCAGAAGGTTATGAGAAATATCTAATTTTTCCAATGTACCATGGCTTATTTCCCAAAACCACTCTGGGATCTCCCCACTAATCATATTGGAAGAGAGGTCTAGATTTGTTAGTCCTTTAAATGAATTCAAGAAATGGGGAAACTTCGATCAAATTGCTAGATCGCAATAGCAGCTCCTCAAGCTTTGGGAGAAGGAGGGAGCTATTGGAATAAAGAGCGCCTTGAAATGTGCTGCAAGTGAGATCAAGATTGATGACGTTACCGGTGACATTGTCGCAAGTGACACCGCCCCACGAGCAGCAATCCACAACCTTGTTCCATGAGTTTGTCTTTGGATAATATGGGTAATGCAAATGACAATAGTTCGACGCCACGACATCAAGCACGAAGGAATTTTAAAATGGAGCAAGGCATCGCGTTGGTCAGGAGGGCAAAGGGGCGAGGCAAAGGGAAGGGAGGAATGTAAGAAAAGGAGAAAAGGGAGCAGGCTGAGCATTTGATGCCACCCCATTTTGTAATTTAGTATGTAAGTGAGTTTATTGGTGGTGGAGAGTGCTTTAACTTATATAGCCCTTCTCAAGTGTGAAGTCATCCAAACAAGTCTTCTCTAAGTGTCCGTTGGTGGGCCCACAATGTGTGTTACCTGCTCTAAAAGCTCTGTTGGTCGACATGCGAGTAATTTCAGGTAATATTCTGTCAGAATGATTTCTCATTTTGTTATGGCTAAGGAAGATCTGAATTTCCGTCGAAGCTAGTTTAGTCACAGGTGCACAAGCGTGTAAAATAAATATCAAGTTAAAAGAATTTTTCTTTCCTAGACCCAAACTCATTACATTGTTCGTTACCTTATATTAATCATAAGGAGGATGGACAGAAAGAAACATTAACACGGAGTAATATCCGATGTAGGCTTTGTCATGCCGATCCTCAGGGCGTATACTACATGCCGGAGATGAACACTGCAACAGCTTAACATCGAACACTTCACGCAGAATGAAAAGGAATTTTTTTCATGTGTTATTTTCATATGTGATCTGGTAACTTTTTATGATCCGAGGTGAATTTTTTATATTTATAGATCAGTAATTTTACCAAAGTGACATTAACTTTTCCTCTGATCTAATAAGTACCGGTCATAGATCATAGTCGGTGAATTGGGTTATAAATTTTCCATCGTAGAATCGTCCCTCTTATCGACGACATTCTTTGATCAGGCCCACTTCGGTGCTTTAGAAAACGAGTACCGCACGTGTTCGTAATGTAAATTGGAAGCCCTTTCGTCCCAGCATCAATCGGCACTGCATTTCTCCATCTTAATATTCCATGAAATAGGTAAAAATTACTTTAAATTATTGAAACGTCTATAGGTAATTTAACTATCCATTACAACTAAATTGCTCTAATTACACCAATAGAAAAGCTACCTAAGGTTGCAAAAGTTTTTGCGACAAAAATAATTTTGTCGCCGTCGATATGCCTAAGGCGACGAAAGAAACTGTTCTTTTGTTGCCTTAGGTAGAGTTGAGGCGACGAAATTCGATTTTGTTGCCATAGGTATGCCGGAGTCGACAAAATCTGTTTCTTTTATACGTTAGAATGAGTTAGGGCGACAATCACTTGCAATTAATAAGAATAAAAAAAAAAAAAATCCTTGTGGAGAGGTCTGCATAATTGCTCGGGAGGGCGAGGATTTGATGCGATCCCATTTTGCACTGCAAATGTTGGCATAATTAAAGAAGACGTTGCAAGAATTGCAGGATTGGGATATCTGCAGGTTGCAAGCCGCCCCATCATCAAGTATTGTTCAACACACCTTAATCGTTCGTACGACAAACCTAATCAATGGGAAAAGAAAACTGGCCATCGCGAGGGCGAGCCTCATTAGTGGTGAGCGAGGTCGACCTTGCAGGCAAGTGGAAGAAAGAAAAAAAAAAAAAAATTTAAAATAATTTAAAATTTTTAAAAAATATATTAAAAAATTGTCACATTAGTGTTGGCCGGACAGCTAGTGCCAGCCAAATAAAATTAGCCGACGGAATTAAATTGACACAAATACAAAATATTTATAATTGAATTGGCCAAAAAAAATAAAAATTTATGATTGAGTCGAAAAAAATTATGATAGATTTAGGACTATTTTGATAATTTTCCCCATTTTACATGCACTCAAGTTGTCAGTGCTCTGCCTTTCGGTTCATCCGTCCAAGTGCAGAGTCAAGTCTCCTCCATTTTTTGTAAGCCTCCATGCATACGTTGCTATTCACGGTTGTCGTACGTTGTACGTTGTGCAAGTTCCATTGTCATTAGCAGAGAAGCATTGTTTTTCCTTTGGTGTTACTCTTTTTTTCCCACGATTTTTAGACTAACAGAATTCTTGGAGCACTCGATTAATTATATTTCGCATCAAGCGCGGTAGTCCTCTCATCCTATTCGGATGTTCCTACATGCATCTAATAATAATTGCTTTTTTACATAGATTAGTATGATTATAACAGTTGCCCTTGCCCGACTTAATTAATCTAGTTATGTTTGACGACAAATTGCTGATGTATTTTACTTTCTGTTTCAAGCATTCATCATCATGGTAGGGATTATTAACGTTAGCTAAGTAGAAGAGTCGATGATTTTTTACTTTTAAGATATGTGTGTGTGTATTGCATTTTCTTAATCACTCTCAAGACAAAATAAACTCCCTAAACAATTCCAGATCGTGCTCTAAGGTTATATGGAGTTGCCCGTCAAGTTTTTAAACTCTTCTAATAAGCCAAGCCATCTACACAAGTCTAATCCGAGGGCTGTTGGTGGGCTCACATAGCCTTCCAACTTCTTCTCCTCCCGTCGTCCCCAATAAGACGTGATCAACTTGCCCCGCGGGGTGGGGTTTAATTTAATATGCAAGATCCTACCCGCTTTAGATAGCTATTAGACTCAACCCATTTTTCTGGAATCATTTATTAGTTTTTAACCCCTGCTAGAAAAGTCTGTCAGATGCTGATGGACACACGTATTCTCTCTAAGGTCTGCTGGTGGGCTCACAGCGTGCGTTACCCGTTCTAAAGGTCCGTTCTAAAGGTTCTGCTGGTCGGATTATTGACTATACCATTGCCATAATGATGTTTTATTGCGGGCCAAATAAGTCCTAATTGATTGATGTTACCGAGAGATTTTGAAATATATTGGCAAAGTACAATTCACATTGGTGGCTGACATAAGGTTTGGTAGAATTCAATGTTTTTGGGTGGAGCACAATGGCTCTAGGACAACGGTGCACTTAAATTATAATATAAAGAAGTTAGTCTCCTTGAGATGACATTAATGGGGTAACAAATTTGATTCTCTTGATTCTTTCGGTGGGTTAGTTGGATGTGGAAAATTCTTATATGCTTGGCTCTACATATACACAATGTGAAAATCTTCTTCACTTTTCTTGAAGAGTTTATTGGTCAAATTTGTGATGATATTTTTCATTTCAAAAGATATGTATGGTTCTGATCCTTGTCATCTAACAAACAAATTTAGAAATTCCATTATAAAGAGGGCAATCACTTATGATTTTTTCCACTAAGATAACTTTGAATTTGTGGATACGTTGAGTCTCCAATATCCTTTCAAGTTTAATAATGTGCTTGTTAAACATTTTAGGGCCACAATGATAACTTTCAATTTTTAGAGAATTGCCTTACAACTTTAAGATGCCGTGACCTTAAAATATACATTACCAAATACACTAATCGCAACACTTCACATCATTATTGCAACTATATCAAATATATTTTGCTTTTTATTAGTTTGATTCAAAGTTAAAGTGATCATTGTGTACTGCTGAATATAGACAACATAAATTCACTTGATTACTAAATTACTACTCAACATGACTGTCTAGTCAAATCTCCTTATATATTCACTTCGTAATTGGCAAATGAATGTTAAAAATCAAATCTATAACGATGAAAGAAGAAGAATGTAGAAACATAGCTCAGGAGAGGTGACATAAACTAAGCTTCAGTAACTAGTTACGAGGGTGAGATATTAAAATGTCCTACGATGATTTGATACGTATTTGATAAAATTTGGACAAGCTCTGAGGGGCAGCGGTCCTTTGTCATCGTCAGCACAAGAAGACAATAAAGATCAACAATTGGTCCAAAGATTAGGATTGACAGTCATGGAATTGCCTCAAGCAATAACGTGGGAATCTTTACCGTCATTTCCGGGAACTTTATTCCTCTTACCATAGAGTCTAGTCTTGGCTTCAATTTCGGGCCGGAATCCAAAGACCTGCATAAAGTCCTTGTGGAAAGGTCTGCATAATTGCTCGGTTGGACGAGGATTTGACGCCACCCCACCTTCCACGGCAGAAGGATGCATGATTGAAGAGGATTTTGTAAGAATTGCAGGTTTGGGATATCTCTGCATCTGGCAAGCCGCCCATCAGACGCAGAGACTAGAAGACGACAAACGTCTAGTTAAATGAAAATGGGGAAGCCCCAAATATCTGATTTTGGCATAATTGAAGGCATGTTTTAAAATTTAATTGGCATCCTACTTTTCTTTTTTAATTAATGTTTGCCGTGCGAAATCAATTTTGTTGGACTTGGTGGAATGTGAAAACCAAGAATCAAATCATTATCAATTTTCTTATGCGAATTGACTCTTGATGACCCACGCTTTCATATTCTAAGTCAAAAAGTCTGTCTTTACATGGTAAAAGTATCGTAAAACACACTTTATTCTATGGGAAAACGTCCTAATTACAGGGACTAGAAAGTGGTTTCACAAAAAGTGAGATTGCACTCGGGTCGTCCACGTTCTACTTTTTATTTCATCCATCCAAGTTGCAAAGTCAAGTCTCCTCCGTTTTTTATAAGCCAAAAGTCGGGGCAAGCCTCCATGCATTGTTCTTCACGGTTGTCGTTTGTCTTTTGTTGTGTAACTTCCATTGTCATTTGCAGAGAAACATTGTTATTTATTTAGTGTTGTATTTTCTTCCAACAATTTTTCATTTAATCACTCAATTAATTATTGTTATTTATTTAGTGTTGTCTTTTCTTCCAATAATTTTCGTACCGATGGCATCCTTTAATCACTCAATTAATTATAATTCACGATAATCCCCTCATCCTATTAGTTGCTTTTCTACATTGATCAATATGCTTATAATAGTTGCCCTTGCCCAACTTAATTTATCCGGTTATGTTTGATGACAAATTACTAATGTATTATACTTTCCGTTTCAGTCATTAATAATCATAGTAGGGACTATTAACGTTAGCTAAGTAGAAGAGTCAGTGATTTCTTACTTTGAGATATATATATATATATATATATATATATATATATTAGATATTATATCCTCTAAATCACTCTCAAGACAAAGTAAACTCCCTAAAATTTCTGCATGATCATTCTCTAAGCTTATATGGAGTTGCCCCATGAGAATTTTAAACTCTTGTAAAGTGTTTCAGTGCAATGACAAGATTGAATGCAAAAACACAAATAATTAAAGAGAGATAGATTTTAAAAATGATTGAAATAAATCAAGTGCTAATTAAATTGCCATTATGTCTTCTTCTACTCTCAAGTGTTCTCATCTTCCCAGCCGTCTTTTTCTTTTTCTTTTTCTTTTTCTTTTCTTTTTCATTTTTTTTTTTTTTTTTTTTTTTTTTTTGCTTCCAGCCGTCTTTTGTTATCAGGGCAAACAAGAGGAGCATGAGAAATTTAATCTCATGTGCATGATGGTTTATATATGCACAATATCAAGATCTATGGAGGATTAACATGTCGAGAATCTTCATGTTAAAATTTTTGGTAACCCTCTTGTTGCTCAACTTCTGAGGTGAACTGGACGGACTAGGCCCATATACAAGCTCAATATCACAGCAATGCTGCCAAGTCCTTACAACTTACAGATCCATCAACAACCCACAAACCGATATTCACAGGGCTCATCAGAACATGCAGAATTTCTCCAAAGCCCAAAATCAAAATTGCTCTTATCAACTACAGCTCACTGCCCCCATCTCGAACCAAAGGTTCATCTGCATCGGTCAAAAACAAATTCGTTTCCTGCAACACGGCTTGAATTCGAACCCTGACAGAGAAAACGACCAACTTAATGACTTGAACAATCTGAGGAACAACATGAGCGTGGAAGACATCATTTCTCTTCTTCCAAATATGATAGATAGCCCCATTCCAAGCGAGCTTTAGCCCAGTTCTAAGCAGAGATTTCCCCTTAGCACGAAGTATCCATTCAAACTCTAAATTCCATGCTGTGTTTGAAAGGATAATTTTACTTCAAGCCGAGATAAGCAGAAAAGGAAACCAAAGCTCAGGAGGCAGACATAAGCAGTGAAGAATCTCAAGTACAAATCTTAGCACTCAAGTGACGATATTACCTCTCGCATTTTGATATTCAGCTCTACTGAAAGCTGATTGATGGCTGCGTTATCATCAACATCAAATATTCCATCTGATCACATTTTTACTAGCCCGTTTTCCTCCTCGATTTCCTCCTGTTATACCCAAGATATCGCTGGAAATATAATCCCGTGGAAAAACAAAATCAATGATGTATATGAAGAAATGTTTCGGCATCATGTCATATTCGTTGGCTGGTGGAAAAAACAATGTCGATTTCAAATCTCACAATTGATTATTATTCTTCTTTTTGATAGTCTGTATTGAGAAAACAAGTGTGAGAAGGAGTTCTATTCTAAATCAGAAATAATTACAAAGCCTGTGGGAAATTCACCACATAATTTTATACGTCTCACTATTGGAGAGCCACTTAAGAAACTTGATTCTTGGATATTAATCGATACCATAACTAAAGTGAAGCTTGAATGGCAGCTTGATGCTCTTTTGGATCAAATTTTGAACTTCCCTTCGCCATGATGATATTCTCATCTGTCTTGTTCTTCATGAAGCCACATTTTTTATATCTGCTGGTGAAACACATTGCAACTGGAGATAATACTTAGTGTCCTAACATGCTACGCAGTACGCACACCATTAAATCACTGCCCCAACCCTCTGTCGTGTTTATAGTTCTAATCTTATCCAGATTGGATCTAACTTTGATTTAGTGAGCAACCGCGTGGCTTTACTCCTTGCAATGTCTCGAAAGGTGCCTGTACTCATGGAGCTCAGAAAAAGCTAATAAATCTGAACTGAAATAGGAACTTCGACTACAGGCAGGCACTACACTTCGTAAATGCCAGATGACCACATAAAAAGTCTAACGGACTTACTTTTGAATCGTTTTCATCAAAAATTTCTTCAACACATTCCTCAACCGCATCTTCCAAAGTCATTGCGACTTACTTTGGAATCGTTTTCAGCAAGGATTTCACTGACATATTCCTCGACCACGTCTTCCAAAGTCACTATCTGATTTGGCCATCCCTACATAACATGCGTAATGTCTGTTGTACAATATAAGACCAAAAATCGCCTAACGCAATGTCATCACAGAACAATCACACTGTAAAGGTTTGTCTTTTTTGAGCCTTTATAAAAAAATCATTTTGACATGTGAAAAACCCCAGGTATGTCTGTTGCGTTGACTTCTTCTTGTGGCCGGCGGCGACGAGGGCCGCGACCTCACCGCGTCGCGTCGCCGGCCCTCTCGCGAGGTTGGCCCTCGTCGGCCGAGCCTTGCCCGGCCTCGTCGGTGGCCGGGCGGCCTCGCCTAGGGGGCTGGCGAGGCCCCGCCTGGCCACCGGGTGGTCAAGGGCGTCGCTAGGCTTGCCCAACCTCGCCGGTGGGGGCGAGCCGAGGCCTCACCGGGCGGGTGAGGCCCGCCGGTGGCCAGGGCGGCCTCGCCGGGCCGGGCGAGCCTCGCCGATGGTCGGGCAAGCCTCCGGCGAGCTTGCTTGGGACCGGCGGACGGCGACCGACGGCGGCGGCAGCTGGCGGTGGTGGACGGCAGTCGTGGGATGGCGGAATGGAAGAATAAGACTTGATTCTTTTTTTGATTCTCGACCGAGAATCATATTTTTTTTATTCTCAATTCTTGTCCAAAACCGATTCGGAAACAAATTTGTTCTTGGAATTAGTTTTGGACAAAAATTTTACCAAACGCGATTATGTTCCCAAACTAATTCTGGGAACAAAAAATCAGAATCAGAGACTGTTTGGATGGTCACCAAATAGTGCCTTAGTTACTGAATTGAATCTCTAAGGTTGTCAAATCATATGGAATAAAATTCAGCTCAAATAAGGTGACAATTTGATTACATTGCAAGCATCACAATGGATATCAACTTACAAACAACATTTTACAATCACAAATCACTTGACAGAATGATTGATTGCATCATAAAGAATACCAAAATTCGTCCATATTCACGTTAATCCAGCACCAACAGTGCAATCAAACATTAATTTGTTGAAACAAAAGCAGTCATCTCTCAAAGTGGCGAAGGCAAGCTCTTGAAAATAGTACAGCAGATCAAGAGCATATGCAACTCCTACAATATTATCACAATCCGCAAAAAAAAAAAAAAACAAAACAAAACAAAAAACAAAAACTAGTCGATACTCATCCATGAGAAGAGGTACTAGCTGGAACACAGCGCTGCCAGAACAAATGAATTGATGAGTCACTCGCAACTGTGAAAATCCACAAGGTTTTAGCTGGAATTGACCGAAGCATCATTGAATTTGTACGGCTAATTAGTGGGAATGGCCATGTGGTAGGCAAATTACTTTGAATTTGTACGGCTAATGATTGGAGGTGTCATTCTCTTTTTCTTTTTCTTTTTTAATGTTTTAGTATATTTATTTAGAATTTGAAGATTATTTAATACTTCACATGACATTTTCCTCTTTCACTTTGACCTATTTTCTCTATTAAAGACAGATGTATAATAGCATTTAGTCCACAATCTATTACTGGCCTGCAACGTTAAAGATTTTAGTGTTGATTCTTTGGGAGAAAAAAACACTAAAAGTGTCATAATTTCCATACAAAACTCACTTTAATGCAAAAACTTTTTGTCAAATTACTTTAATGTCATATTGAAGCAAAAATGATCGCCTAAGTACTTTCGGCAAAAAATTCTAACAAAAAGTTTTACGTGGCTCTTTTACAATAAAAAACAAGTCTTACATGAACGATAAGGTCACCTTTTACGACAAAACAACGTGGCATCTTTTGTTGACTATATCATTACCATAGTGTTGTTTTATTGCGAGCCAAATTAGTACCAACAGACTTATATTGCCGAGAGACTTTGAAATATCTTGGTAGACTCCCGTTCATATTGGTGGACTCCCACCGGGTTTGGTAGAATTTCATGTTATTTGGTCGAGTACAATGGGTCACAAATTTGGTTTTTGTTGATTTTCTTGGTGGGGTTACTTCTTTGATGTGAGAAATTCTAATTTACTTGGCTCTATAGATACATGACGCAGAAACCTTCTCGGCTTTATTAGTCAAGTCTATGGTGGCATTTTTCATTTTAAAGACATGTGTGGCTCGTCATTTATGAATTTATTTCCCCGTAAGATAACTTTGAATTTGTAGATACTTTGAATCTTTAATATCTTTAAGTTGAATAAAGTGACGATAACTTTTAAAAAACTACCTCATACAACTCAAAGATATTGTACCTCAGAGATGTTGTAGCTTTAAAATATGTAGTACCAAATACATTATTGCAATATTTATAGTTAATACCATAGTTACAATGCAACACAATTATAGCTACACCACACATATTTTAGTTTTATCAGTTCAATTTAAAGAGAAGATTGCATGCTACTCATCGTGCACAACATTTTGATCCCAAAAAAAAAAAAAAAACATTCACAACATGAATTCACTTGATTACTAAGTTATTGGTACTAGTATTTGGTAAATGAATGTTAAATGTCAACTCTGTAATGATGATGAAACATAGCTTAAACCTATTATACACGATGAAGAAATTCAATGAACGATTTAGAAACATAGCTTAGTGGAGGGGACACAAAATAAACTCCAAATACCAAACCTTGAGAGTGAGATATTTACACGATGAAGAAATTCACAAAAAAATCTTAAACCTATTATACAACAATGAATTCAATTTTAAACATTTCAATTATATAATTAAATTTTAAATATTTTCACATTATATCAATTAAGCCCATTCGAAAATTGCTAATGTAGACACTGGCAGTGTTATGTGGCATGGTCGATCCTAACATCGATAATTTTTGCTATATATCATGTACAATAGTCAACTTGACTCCCAACAACGTGTACATGATTCTTTCGATAACTTGAGAAATTAAATAAAACAATCTTGACAAAATAATGTACTGGATGATTAGAGGCAACATCTTTTTACTTTTAGGATTTTAGGATGTAAGTATTACATGAAACTTAAATATACAAGAAAAGAGAACATTGTCTAAAATCTAAATTAAGTATAATGACACAATTATTCTATGATTTACATATTGATATGAAAATCTAAAATAAACAAATTTGGATTTTGATGCATGTGTATTGATGAAGATTCGAATTGTATGTAATAATTTGAAAAAAAAAAAAAAAAAAAAAGAGAGGGAGAAAACAATTTCAACAAAATAATATACTCGATAATCATAGACCGCGTCTATTTATTTTTAGGTCTTAACATGAACGGTTCTTCCCTCGACCTCACCCTCTTTGCCTCCAGCTCCGGCGGCGCAGTCACGCCCTCTCGCCGCAGCAATCCTCGCTGCCGCCATCGCCATTGCCGAACCTCTTTCCGTCTCTCTCTCTCTCTCTCTCTCTCTCTCTCTCTCTTCGCAGCAACCCAGCTCCGCCGCCGCTGGACACCGAGGTGACTCTCGTCTTCCCTTTGAAGCTATCGAAGGGCTTGGGCTCTAAGAAGTAGAGTAGTTTGGGGACATGTCGATTTTTTCTGGAATGATTTTTTTGCAGGCGACACCCTCGTATGACTTTGTATGACTTTGTATGCTTTCGGCTGTTTGTAAGGGAAAAAGAGGGGGAAAAATCTGATTTTGCGTTGTCCCTGCAAGCTGACTCATGGCGCGTTCCCGAGATTAAGGGTGAGCATCGGTCCAAAGTCAACCCTAGACCGGCCCAACCCTACCGGTCGGATGCAGTTTCCAGTGAGACTGGGTCGATCCTTAGTCCTAGAATTTCTGAACCAGCACTATGCGGTTCGGTCATCGGTCCTAAGAGTTCCGGGTTTGTCCAACCCGGACCAACCCTGATTATATATTATTTATAATTTTTTTATATAAAGAAAACATTAAAAAAAACGGTATTAACAACATTAAACAGTTCTTTAGTGGGGAGTTCAAGTAATTTTACATTTTTTTTAATAATTTAGGTTTTTAATGTCATTTACGGCATCAATAGTCATAATTTACAAAAGAGAAAAATGTTTTTGTGAGGAGCCCTCACGGCGTCCAAAAAGGCACTTTATGGCATCCTCCTCTAGTATTCTTTCTCTTTTGTCTTATTTATCATCTTAGTCTTCAATTTGCTAAAATTGAAAAAAAAAAAACAACTTCTCCACTCACCGCTCGATGCTCGCTTGGCTTGTTGCTCCCCGCTCGACATTCAATGCTTATTCGGTTCGACGCTCACCCCACTTGACCCTCACCGCTTACCTTTCTTAGTTGACCTTGCTCACCATTGAACTTATTAGGTCGGTACGGTTATCGGTTGCCCTTTCAAGGAGTACAAAAAATGAAATAAAAAATTATTAGTTAGTCCTGGGTTGACATTGAAACCAGACCGAACCCATTGGGTCAGTCCAGTTCTCAACGTTTTTTTAAGGAGTACAAAAAATGAAATAAAAAATTATCAATTAGTCCCGGTTAACCTTGGAACCGGACTGAACTCATTAGGTCGGTTCGGTTCTTGGTCCCAAGCTCAATAGGGTCAGTCCTCGGTCCCAAAAATTGAGAACCAACATTGTGCGGGGTGGTCCTAGAGTTAGGGGGTGGACCAGCCCAACCCGGACCATGCTCACCCCTACCCGAGATCGTGACTTCTTGTTTTGCGACTTCTGTGGGACGATGCTTACGTTAAGTTCGGTCAAGTTTGCAAAGTGCCCTTTGTGTAATTTTAAGCGGAGCACTAAAGGTTGGGATCTCCGTTTTCAATCGCTCAGTATAATTGATTAATAATTATAGAGATGGTTCTGCTTTTGGAGTCTCTTTTTCTGGGTCTTGAAGTTGGCATGAGATTGAATTTTATGCTAAGTCTCAAGATTGTCGAGCGTTGCTTCTCGGGTTAGGCTGTTGTGTCCTTCCGTTTCTCTGTTCTGCTCTTATAGTGGCATTGTTCGCCATTGTTCTTTTATACTGCGAAGATTTGAATTTTTTTCTTTTTTTTGTGAAGCGTTGGAAAGAAATAGTTTCTTTGCCTAGGATATCAGAAAATTTCCATCTTTCCATCTGCAAATTTTCCATTTTGAGCCTTCTGCATACCTTGGGACAATTCCCCTTGTAAGTTTGTATTGGTTAGAATTATCTTAGTTCTTGATTTGGGATGATGAGGATGATGATCCATTGAGAGGCACCCTGAGAATTTGATAATTGAGGAGGAAAAAAAAAGGAAAAGGCTAGAGAGGAGCTCTTTCTATGGCAGTGAAAGGTGTGATCAGCCACCCTACCTTTATACCGGCTAATATGAACTTGGAGATACTATTGTGCTGGCCAAAATCATTCCTCGGCAGGCTTTTTGCAGAATTTGTTACTGGTTACACCCAAGACCACTAGTTTGGGGAAAAAATAGCCATTTCAAGTCAAACCACTAATGTGAAATGCGTATCTTAGCATGGTCGTCCCATTATCTGACAATGTCTGCTGTCTTTTTGTTTCGAGTGGTGCCGTGGTTCAGTCATTGTGTGTTTTTATTGCTATTTTTCGGATATTAGCTGCCAGTTACCTATTTATTAGACCTTACCATTTTGCTCTTCGAGTCAATTTCTACTTTTCTCAATAACGTGCCTTATTGATGGCTTTGCTCTCAGATATTGCTGGAAGAGAAATTAAGTACAGAGTAACCGCTCAGGTATGCCTTGAACTGGCTGACTGATTGATGCATGCACTCTGTTGGGTCTTAGAATCATGAGTTAGGTGCATACATGTTCTACTAGTTCAACAATTTAAGAGGATATAGTTATATTTCATCACGTTCTACTGCCTAGGTAGTTATTTTTAGAGTGACCATCAAATATAGAAAATGCTAGAAATTTGAATGGCTATGGTGACTCTGTTAAATTATGTCACGAGTTTGAGCGTTTATAAAATGCGATTCGTCGAAGACGTCCCTCTATACGTAGAAGTCGAAAATTTGTTACGTGGGCCCAAGCCCACACACACTCAACCTTCACGCGGATTTCCTGTTCGGCCATGTAAAAGAGGAAAGAAGATTGGCCGAATCCTCTCTGCCGAAGAAGCCCTCCTGCACGTGAAAGATTGGAAATTGGTGGGCCCAAGGTCAAACTTTTGACCTTGGGCACACTTATATATATATATATATATATATATATATATGAATGCAGACAAATCAGTAGGGTTTTTCGGTGGATGACCGCTGCACGTACATGCCGAGAGAAGGAATAAAAAGCCGCACGTCCGAAGCCGCAAGTCCTCCGCGCGAAGCTTTGAAGAGATACGCGAAGCCGTACGTAGAGCGTATTGTGTTAAGCTTGAACGCGCGGTAAATTTGTGCCGTGAATTTATACCAAGTGAGTTGTTTATTTATAAACACTTTGGGTTTGGGATAAATTGGGGTTTGAAACACCGGAGAGAGTGTTTAAGTGACTTGAGTGTGTAATCTCCTGTATCGCTTGATCTATAGTGAAATTCACCTTTGCTCTCCCCGTGGACGTAGGTCTTTACGATCAACTACGTAAATACGGTGTCCGATTTATTTTTCTTTTTTCTGTCTATATTATTGTTCGATCGCTCCTATCGCAACAATTGGTATCGCACCGAGCTTGGCTAAGTTGAATCGAATCGATGGCGACAGAAGAAGTAAAAGTGAGAATCGGCAGATTTGATGGGAATGATTTTAGTTTCGGAAGATGCAAATTGAAGATTATCTTTACCAGATGAAATTGCACTTGCCCTTATCCGGGAGAGACCGAGACGATGAAGCAAGCGATTGGGATTTCTTGGATAGACGAGCTATGGGTGTTATTCGGGCGACGTTGGCTCGTAACGTCGCGTTTAACATCCTGAAGGAGAAGACCACCGCCGACGATGCAAGCCACATCGGATATGTATGAGAAGCCCTCTGCTATCAATAAGGTCTGTTTGATGCAACGTCTGTTTAATTTGAAGATGAGCGAAGGTGCGTCAGTTGCAGATCATATCAATGAATTCAATGTGATTGTTAGTCAATTGAGTTCAGTTGAGATTGGTTTTGAAGATGAGGTACGTGCTTTGATTCTCGCTATCCTCATTGCCTAATAGTTGGAATACTACTCATTGCTCGCTGTTAGTAATTCCTCCGGGTCAACAAGTTTGACGTTTGATGGGGTTCGAGATTTAATTCGAGCGAGGACATTCGTAGAAAGAATCTCGCGAACCCGTATCTCGCTGTTTTAGTAGGTGAAAATAGAGGAAGATCTATAACACGTGTGGGTAATAGTAGTACTAATATAAACAGCGTAGTCGGTCTAGGGACTGCTAATGTTGTCTGTTGGAGCTGTGGCAAGAGGGGACATCTTAGAAGGGATTGCCTTAAGGCGAAGAATGAGAAGGGTAAGGGAACTATGGTTGATTCTGCAGATAATGTTGCAGCTGTAGAGATAATGCCGATTATGTCTTGTCATCGTCACGATTATTCATCGTTTGATGGATGGATTATGGATTCTGGTTGTTCTTTTCATGCCACACCAAATAGAGCGGTTTATCACTTATCGGTGCTGAGGTAGTGGTAAAGTCCGGTTAGGGAACAACGCTGAGTGCGATGTTGTGGGTGTTGGTGATGTTAAAATCAGAATGCATGATGGTATTGTGAAGACATTGACTGGAGTAAGGCATGTTCCAGAGTTAAAAAAGAATTTAATTTCCTTGGGTACCCTAGATTCAGTGGTTGCGTGGTATTCTTCAAAAGGTGGAGTTCGAAGGTTGTACGAGGTGCCTTGGTGATAATGAAAGGAATCAAGCACGGAAGCCTGTATAAACTTCAAGGTAAGACAGTGACAAATTTCGTTGCGGAGACGTCGGATGCATCTGTTCGAGAGTCTTTTGACTGCTCGAGGAAGACCTGGGTGTTTGTGCCAAGGCACAAGTTTGATGCTGGTGTCAGGATCACGCAGTCAAGAGCTTTGATCGAGATGGAGGCGGTAAGTCGATCAAACATGTGCGGATCGACAATAGCATAGAGTTCGCTCGGAGCTGGCAAATAAATTCTGCATGAAAGAGAGCATAGTGAAACACCGCACTAGTGCCAATGAATCACAACAATTTGCGAGAATTGACGAAGCGAACATTACTAGAGACGGCTAGAAAAATTATCTCTAGTCTTGGTATTGCTAGGAGAATCTAGTTGATGTGCTAAGTACGGTAAGCTACGGTGAATAGATCCCCATCAAGCGCTATTGAATGGCGGACTCGAAGAAGTGTGGTCAGGTAACGTTGCTGATTATTCTATTATTAGAATGTTTGGTTGCCCGTGTTATTTTCGAGTGAGTGATGGTAAACTTGATTGGAGGGCAAGGTGCATATTCCATGGCTATGCACAAGGTGAGGGGCAATCGGTTGTGGTGCCCGGATATAAATTCACCTGTTGACAGCAAAGAAGTTATCCTTGATGAGTCTCCGGTATTTTGGTTAGGAGTGATTATAGCAATATTCAAACGGATCGAACGGTGTTGCTTGAGGTGGAGTTGCGACCGAAACTCCCGAGGTAGCATATACATGGTACTAGCAAAGTAATTGACACGAGATGGTGCTCATAGCGAGGTGGAGCCTATAGAGCCAACGGTTCTTTAATAGCTGCCGATATTGACAAGGTACGTATTCGATCTCCGACGGATATGGATGCAATAATGGTTTTACTTTATCTGCGGTTGAGGAGGTTATGTCAGAAAATCCTTGCGGAGCAGTTAAAGGTGCATGTGGAGTTGGTATTCTGATGAGGTCCTCGGTTATGGCGAAGTTCAAGCGAGGCTTGGACTTGGATAATATCTGTGGCGATTGAGCCCATCGGGGGCTATGGGAAAGTAGCGGCAGAGTTTGAATTTTTACTAAGCGATTGTAATTTGGCTCAAACGTCGAGCCAAGGTGGAGATTGTTAAATTATGTCACGAGTTTGAGCGTTTATAAAATGCAATTCGTCGAAGACGTCCCTCTATACGTAGAAGTCGAAAATTTGTTACGTGGGCCCAAGCCCACACACACTCAACCTTCACGCGAATTTCCTGTTCGGCCATGTAAAAGAGGAAAGAAGATTGGCCGAATCCTCTCTGCCGAAGAAGCCCTCCTGCACGTGAAAGATTGAAATTGGTGGGCCCAAGGTCAAACTTTTGACCTTGGGCACACTATATATATATATATATATGAATGCAGACAAATCAGTAGGGTTTTTCGGTGGATGGCCGCTGCACGTACATGCCGAGAGAAGGAATAAAAAGCCGCACGTCCGAAGCCGCAAGTCCTCCGCGCGAAGCTTTGAAGAGATACGCAAAGCCGTACGTAGAGCGTATTGTGTTAAGCTTGAACGCGCGGTAAATTTGTCGTGAATTTATACCAAGTGAGTTGTTTATTTATAAACACTTTTTTTGGGTTTGGGATAAGTGGGGTTTGGAAACACCGAGAGAGTGTTTGAGTGACTTTGAGTGTGTAATCTCCTTGTATCGCTTGATCATAGTGAAATTCACCGCTCGCTTCCTCCGTGGACGTAGGTCTTTACGAATGAACTACGTAAATCTGGTGTCCGATTTATTTTTCTTTTTCTGTCTATATTATTGTTCGATCGCTCCTATCGCAACAGACTCTTCAGCCCTAAAGAACATTTGAGGCTGCAAAAGGGCATCGACTTGGCAAAAACGTGAACTCCTACTCATGATGGAAAAATCACATCAAGTTTTCTAGCTTCTGGAAGGCTTTGGATTCGCTGGCCATAACCTAAATATGTGGCTATCTGTTGTTAGCGAAGCTTAATTTTTCACAGCTACCTTTTGTTGCTTCCAATTACTGACCTCTGATGCTGAGAATGAAAGGAACAGAGATGAGTGGTTCCGCTGCAACATAGTCTCGTATACCTCTTGATGGCTTATCTGACATTATTGAATCAAATAGTGCCCACATCATGTAGAATTCACGACATTGTTGAGTGAATTTGGTAGGGGTCACTAGACTTCTGTTTTTGTCCGGTTAAAGAGGATTCAAAAAAATAAATAAATAAAAATTCTCATCTTAAACCTTTTCTTCTTAACACATTGAATCACGGACCTTTATGTTTTCTACTTTGAAGCAAAACCTAGAGTGTGCTTTAGTTGAGAAAAAGCTATGTCCTCCTTAATTCTCCCTATGCTTTGGATCACACATTTGAAAATCTCATGGTCATCTACCATATCTCAGGACATAAGGAGGGAGCTTGGCATGTCTACCTTCGAGGAGGGGGAGCTGAAATTGGCAACGGTAGTGGCTACATTCTGCTATATTAGTATATCGGCATAATGTTTTCTTTGTGAACCGATTGTGATGTTCTTTTCTATCGGCCTTGCCTCTCAGATAACTCGGAAGTGTGAAAAATGTGGCAACGATGAATTCGAGTATACTCGGAAGCAGGTAATGTACAAGTTCAGCGCGCCGATATTCTCTCTCACAGCAATCTTCCCTAACACGAGTATTTCCCGTCTTCCCTTTTCTCGTCATTCATTCCTCCTTAATTTCTGACCCGTTGCAGATGAGATCGGCAGATGAAGGGCAAACTACATTTTTGACTCGTACCAAATGCAGGGATACTATTACGGAAAACTAACTGTATGACTTATCAGATTATTATGCAATTTTGAATCTGCGGGAGGCTTTGTACCATATGGTGATGGTTACACTGCTAAGTTTCTTGTTTCAAGTTTGTGCATCTCGTTGTAGAATTTCCAGAATGAGCTTCCTAGAGTTTTACTGGAGCAATTTCTCTTGCTGTTATCAAGTGGGCTAAGCTCACTTATTGCTCAAGAGAAGATGAAAATAACCCCTTAAGCAAAAGCCCATAGGGCTGTTTTGTGTCCGAAACCACCATTAGCTTCTTTATGGATAAATTCAAGCATTGAGTCTAAATCATCAGTGAGACTAAAGTTCATGGCCATAGGAATCGCTTCAGTAAAGGATCACTGATTTAGTTGTGACAGACATTTAGATCGAACGATCATGCACAGTTATCTAAAGACTGCAGTAATGTCCATTCAAACGTAATGGCACTCTAACTTCAAAGAAAAAAATTTAATGGCACTCACGTCTAGTTCCGAGGTTTGTTAAATTTCTCAAACATTCGGAATAGCGCCAGAGAGATTTTTACAAGCCAAGTGCAGAGTATCAAGGGAGCTTAACATGCAGACGGAAGATGGAATCTCTCAATGGAGTGATTTTCCGGTGGCCTGAAAGATGAGTAAAGGGAGTGGTGGAATCGGAAGCGGCCCTTCGAGTAGTACGTTGTCATTAAGGTCAACAGTGACGAACTCTCTCCAGGGAAATTGATGTATACTTCCCTTAACAAGGTTACCAGAAATACCAAGATACTATAATGTTTTTTCCCTAATCCCAATACCATTTCGATATCTAACAACCGATTCTGTTTTTGGAGAAATATAATTCTCTTAGCTTTTTTAAAGAGTTCATAGAAAAAGAAAGCTTAGTCAAGTTGCAGGAAGAAAATGCCAAAGTCTCGAGATCTAGAAATGTACAATTCAATTCCCCGGTCACATAGGGTATTTTGCCCGAGTTGTTTGTATACAAGGAGGGTTAAGCATTCAAGAGACTTGCTCCAATTGGACTTCCGAGAAGAAACCGTGATGTCAATGAACTTCAAATTGACATCAAGGAGGTCTATCAAGCGGAATCCATCGTGTAGAAGTTCCCCTTGTAAATCGGTCATGGACACATTGGAAAACATCGAGGAGGATAAATTCATGAAGGAACAAAGATGAAACATTAGACATGTCTACTAAATCAAGTCTATGTACCATTAATGTTTGAAGAAAGATCAAGTAAAACAAGTTTAGAAAAGTAAGAAATTTCAATAGGATTTAGACCTGAAAAATTGGAACAAGAAAGATTGAGGCGTCTCAATTCAGTATACGCCCTTAGTTCAGGTAAAGTGGTGAGGTACGGAAATTGTTAATAGCTAGGTTGAGGCTTCGAAGCTGGCGAAGTGTGAAAGTGAGTTATTAGAATGGTGGGAGCCCTGAAAACAGCTGAGTGAAGGATCGAAGCCGGTAACATTACCCGTTACATCATTGCAAGCGACACCGTCCCACGAGGAGCAATCCAAACTGTTCTTCCTATTATCTTGGCTAATATTTGGATGAACTTGGCGCTATATCTGCACTGCACCCGCCGCGGAGCTGGGTAAGTTACAGATTTCTTAAATTCCGATAGCCAAAATGGGAATTTTGTTCAGCGCGTGGTTAATTTGAATAAGTAATAATAAATTCGAAAAACCATTGTTAAAGTAAAACGCAACCGACAACTTCTTTTTCGACCAGCTAAAATACCAATCAAATGACAAGGTTACCAATTGCCATCATCAAACCCATTAATATATTATCATCTTTTTATTATTATTCTACAAGTGGCCCCTTTCATTAATTAGCTGTTAACGAATTGCTTAGATACTTTACTGATACTGTCTGCCAACGGTTTCAACTTATGAACAAAATATCTACTTTACCAATATGAATTTCTAGTAGATTACCAAACATCATTTGATTTCACGAGTACCATTGTTCATTTGTCAGTAACCCACTAACAAAATAATTTATTTACCAAGTTGAAATACCTTAGAAATTATGAACAGTCGTTTGTTTTTACTGGTGAGCGTGTTTTTCATTAGTAGACTACAAATTGCTTACGTACTTTACTAATAACATCGATTAATAGTTATCACTTGTGAACAAAATAATCATTTCACCGTTATAATTTCCTAATGGATTATTACTAGTTTGCAGTTTACAAGTACCAATGTTTTTTCGACAATAACATGCGAAGGAAATAATCAATTTTCCAAGTTTAATTACCCTAGTAGGTCATGAACAATAGTTTTTTATTATTATAGATGAGCACATTTTTCCATTGATAAAGTACAGATTACTTATATATTTAACTAGCAATGTCAGTTAACAGTTGTAACTTACAAACAAAATAGGTAGTTTACTACTATAAATTCCTAGTCGGCTATTAATTTCACTAGTGATTTATTATTTACACCACCATGATTTAGTTATGCATAGTACATTTGTATAAATAAATAAATAAAAACGTAATAAGTATCGTTAAATTGACGGTTGTGAATGGCTTCGCAAATCAGGATGGATGACATGACCAGCGGGTCATCAATTGCACAAATTTACCAATACGATTGAAATAGGAAAAAAAAACGTGGGCAACGAAGATGGTCTTCTTGAGTAATAACTAACCTGCAAGGTCCATTGCCAAGGATTCAAATATTGTGACAACCTCTAATTCATAAATTTGAGGGACAATTCTACATCATGGCTGGACTCACTGCCCGAAATAAGGGTACTCAACTTGCAGTCCAGCAGATTTTTCATGGGGTACTCGGGAGAAGCTACAAGTCATTTCAAGTCCCCCAAACTGCATTGTCATCGATCTCTCTCAAATATACAAGTATTTCAACCATTGGAATGATTCGGACTAAATAAAGCATACTGATAAGCTAACCATAAGACCGTAAAAAAAATCACACTCGAAATAGTTTAAATTTGTATCATCTTTTACCTACCATTACCTACCATTACATGCATGGCTATGGCCAGAATGGTAGACAAATCACTTTAATTGGGACAGTTAATTGTTAGCGAGGCACTGTCATTTATTATTGCTTAGTGGAAATATTGGAAATCTGAAGATACTTTGAACATTTCACACAACTTTTTTCTATTCCTCTTTGACTTATGTTCTCAATCGAAGACAATGTATAATAGCTTCTCGTCCACAATCTTCTACTGACCTGCAACTTCAAAGATTTTAGTAAAGGGGTTAAACCCAATCTTCATTACTAATTCTTCATGGACAAAGAAAAGCTACGCATACGGGAAGATGGAAAAGACATCTAGAGATATTAATGGCCTTTGCTTCATCTTTCTACTTTCTACTTTCTACTTTCTGCTTCTTCTTCTTTTTCGTTTAACGATGTGTGCTTGACATATCTCATTATCCATCTTCTCAATTAATATAACATACAGTTGCACAAAGAAACAAGAATAGAAGACATTAGAAACAAGCCTCCATAAGGGAAATGACATTTCAAACTTGTCTAGTGACATGTTTAATCAATGAATCTACATTGTGTGGTTTAAAGAAACTACTCCTCAAACAATTTCATTGTCTATGAAATCTAATGGTCTTCTGCTTTGGCTTCTTCATCCACTTAGCTACTCTTCTCTCTAGCATTCTCAAACCTTGTGCAAGCCATTTAGGCTTTCCTATTTCAACTGCAATATATGCTATGGAAATCCCAATTACGATTCCTGATGAATAGCCTATCCACACCGTTTTCTGTTTGAACCAGTTCTCATGTTCATGTCCTTCATGTTCATGTGCTTTGCAGTTGAAAATTGACAAGGACGAACCTGGAGAGCACCCTTTTGGAAGTGGAGTTCCACATAAGCCTGGATTATTACTAAATGAGTCATCTGAAAATGTGCTCAATTGCTTGTATTGGGGAATTTGGCCAGTGAGTTGGTTGTTCGAAAGGTAGAAGTACCCAAGAAATGTTAAATCTCCCAGTACACTAGGAATTCTCCCACAAAGCTTGTTCGAAGATATATCGAGCCATTCAAGATCAGTCAAGTTCCCCAAAGTAAAAGGAATGGAACCTGTAAGGTGATTATGAGAAAGATCGAGCCCAACGAGAGACTTAAGATGTCCAATAACTTTTGGGATATCCCCTTGGAAAGAGTTGTGTGACAAGTCAAGGATTGCGAGAAAGGTCAAAATCTTCTCTAGCACAGACTCTCGCCCTTTGATGGTTATGGAAATGGAATTATTATACAAACTCTTTTCGAAAGATTGTGTCATATACAATTGTGTTTCATGCCAATTTATGCCATTGCTCATAGCTTTAAGGTTCATAATCAAATTGTCTGGTAAAGGGCCACCAAAGTTATTGTTGGAGAGGTCCAAAATGAGTAACTTGGGAAAGAGCTCAACTCCCATGGGAATATCCAAAAGACCCTTAAAATTATTGGACCTCAAAATAAGAATGTTTAGTTGCAGGAGTGTTCCCAACCATCCCGGGAATGTACCCTTTATCCAGTTGTTACTGAGATCCAGAACTTCTAAATATTCACATTTGTCAAGGGACCGAGGCAACGTGCCTGTAAGCCGATTTTGACTCAAGTCAAGAGTCGTCAAGCTACTTTGCCAAGAAAATGATTGAGGAATTGTGCCCTCAAGGTGATTAATTCGCAAGTTCAAAACTAACAAATGGGTGCTAAAATTTGCTAAGCACTGAGGCAAGCTCCCTGTTAAGCCATTGTTAGACAAGTCGATCATCTCTAGCTTGGTGGCATTGCATATCAAAGAAGGGATCTTTCCTGTTAAATTATTTCTTGCAATAGAATAATATATGGTCACAGGAGATGGAAGTGGAATTGGCCCTTCAAACTTGTTGTTGGACATGTCTATTACATACAATGAGGTGTTTGAGAAATCCACTGTGGGCCACCATCCAATAAAATTATTGTTGGAAATAAATAAATATGCAAGAGCAGGGAAGGAGAGTCCTAAGACAGCTAGGTTGATCCTACCATGGAATTTGTTGGATTGCAAATCAAGCAAATACAGCTGTGGTGTTTTCAACCAATGTGGAAAGATATCATTGAACCTGTTGTAACTGAGAATTAGTACTGACAAGTTCATGCATTTTCCTAGGGAGTGCGGTAATGGCCCTTGTAATTTATTACTGCTCAAGTCTAGATTCACAAGATTGGTTAGATTATCAAAACATGGTGGCATATTCCCAATGAGATCATTGTTAGACAAATCTAAAAACTTGAGTGTACTCAACCGACAAATTGAAGAAGAGATCTCACCGGTGAAGCCATTGTCGAAAGCATAAAAGTTCAAAGTAGAAAGTGGAGGGATTGGGAGGGGTCCTTGGAATAGGTTGTTCTCAAGGTTAATATACGACAATCGCTTCCAGTGCAATAGTTGTATACCTCCCTCCAAAAGGTTATGAGAAAGATGTAATTTTTCTAATGTATCATTGCTTATTCCCCAAAACCACTTCGGGATCTCCCCACTAATCCTATTGGAAGAGAGGTCTAAATGTGTTAGTCTTTCTAACGAATTTAGGAAATAGGGGAACTCGCTCAAGTTGCAAGAAGGCAACATCAGCACTTCAAGCTTTGGGAGAAGGAGAGAGCTATTATAGTGGAGAGGGCCCTCAAGCCAATTGCAAGTAAGATCTAGACCGATGATGTTACCTGTGACATTGTCGCAAGTGACACCATCCCACAAGCAGCAGTTCACGCTCTCATTCCATGAGTTTGTCTTTGGATAAGATGGGTAAGATTTTTGACAATAGTCCAACGCCTCGACATCAAGCACAAAGGAATTCTTAAAATGGAGCAAGGAATCACGTTGGTCAGGAGGGCAAGGGGGCAAGGCAAAAGAAAGGGAGGAATGAAGGAAAAGGAGGAAATAAAGGAGGTTGAGGATTTGATGCCACCCCATGTTGGTTTAGCATGTGAATGAGTCAAGTGGTGGGAGGGTGCTACTAATTTATATTAACATGAGTCTTTTAATAAGTCAAGTTATCAACCCGTCTTCTTTGAAAGGTCTATTGGTAGGATCGCATAGACTTCCAACTTTTCCCACCGTGTTCGATCAGATGGGTTCAACTTGCCCTACGGGTTGGGGATTAATTTAATATGCAAGATCCACCCCCTAGAAAAAGCTATTAGACTCACCCCAATTTTTTGTAATCATTTATTAGTTTTAACCCCCACTAGAAAACCTGTCAGATCCACCCCATTATTCACTCTAGCATATGCAAGTGAGTGCCTCAATTTATCTAGCCCTTCCAAAGGGAAAAAATGTCAAAAAAAAGATCCTAAATCTATTGCAATGGTACCAATTTAATCCTAAATCTTTTAATGATGTCAATTTAGTCTTAAACTAGTGCCAATTTTTTTTTGTCGAAACTAGTGCCAATTTAGTTTTAAACGTTTTGACTTTGTGCCATTTCAATCTTTATGGTTAATATTGGTTGGATATTGCCAACATAGATACCAATTGGCTTACGTCACACCGCCGACATTGACGTTAACAATTTTTAATAATATTTTTTTATTTTTTTATTTTTTTTTCCTTATTTTCTTTCTCTTTTTTTCCTTTCTTTTTCATTCATTGGCAAAAGGAAGAAGCAGAAAGGAGAGAAAGAATTTTTTTAAAAGAAAAATTATTAAAAATTGTACACATTAGCACCAGCGACGGTGCCATGTCTGTCAACTAACGTCCACATCAACAATATTAGGCCGAAATTAGCCGGAATGATTGAATTGGTATCAAGTCAAAATATTTAAGACTAAATTGGTATTAATTCAAAAATTTTAGGATTAAGTTGACATTAATAAAAGGTTTATAACTGAATTGACATCATTAAAAGGTTTAGGACCGAATTAATATCAATGTAATAAGTTTAGAATTTTTTGCAGAATTTTTTTGATACTTTTCTCCCTTCTAAAGTGTGAAGTGACCTACACACGTCTTCTCTCTAAGGTCTACTTGTGGGCTCACAACGTGTGTTACTGGTCCAAAAAGTTATGTTGCTTGGATTCCTGACTATACCATTGCCATAATGATGTTTTGTTGCGGGCCAAAGAGGTCCTAATTGATTGATGTTATCGAGAGATTTTGAAATATATTGGCAAAGTCCAATTCATATTGGTGGGCTAACATAGAGTTTGGTAGAATTCAATGTTTTTGGGTTGAGCACAATGGCTCTAGGACAGCGGCGCATTTAAATTATAATGCAAAGAAGTTAAAGTCTCCTTTAGATGACATTATTGGGGTAACAAATTTGATTCTCTTGAGTCTCTAGGTGGGTTTAGTTGGTTGTGGAAAATTCTTATCGACTTTGCATATACACGATGTGAAAGTCTTCTTTGCTTTTCTTGAAAGGTTTATTGGTCAAGTTTGTGATGGCAAAATATGTATGGTTCTGGTCCTCATCATCTGGTAGACAAATTTAGAAATTTCGTTATAAAGAGGGAAATCATTTATGAATTTTTTTTCCATTGAGATAACTTTGAATTTGTAGATATGTTGAATATCCGATATCCTTTTACGTTTAATAATGTGCTTGTTGTTGCAACCTACTCTCGGGGGAGGGAATAGGTTTAGGGGTATTGCCTAAAGGACGGGCCTAAGGCCCATGATTAGGCGTGGGCTCTCCCAAGCCCATACCCCGCATGACATTAGGATTTTTTTAGGAATTTTGCACAAGAGGAGTCGCCACTAGCCTATTGGGGTCGGCTAGAAACCAAGTGAGATATGAGAGTGTACCTCACTTCCTACGCAACTAGAGAATCTAGGGTCGGGGACTTGATTACACTAATTGACCAATTAGTGCCATTTCGATACCTAATCTTGTTCATTTTAGAAAAAAAGATTTTTGTCAAGCAGTTTGGATTGATTTTATTCCTATCCACTAACATGTGAGGTGATCATGCGAGCGCACAATCATTAAAGTAACAATCATAGTTACCAAGATCCTAATTGCAGTAAAATTAAACACATGCAATTAAACATAATTAGATATGCAAATTAAACATACGATATAATCAAAATACGAACAAGTAAATGCCTAATTACACTAAAAAGGCAACACATATCAACTCCTAACCAAACCCTGCATTTTTGGATTTTCGAATTTTTTAAAAATATATATTTTAAAATAATAATTTTTTAATTTTTTAAATATTATTTTAATATTATAATAATATAATATATTAAAAACGACCCAGTCGATCCAACCCGGTTCGTTGAAAAGGACCCGAGCCCGAACCGGATCGGGCCAAACGGCGTTTGAGCCGGAGGGCGACGGCTCGGACGGCGTCGGGTTGAGGTGGCGATCTCGGACGGCATCGGGCAACGCTGCCGCTGCCCTCCTCCCTCTATTTCTTCAAATCTAGGGTTCCGGGGAAGACGGCGACGAATGGCGTCAATCGGGTGGCTCGTCGGCAACGGTGGCGGCGGCACGGCTCCCTCTTCTCGAGCTCTCTCCCTCAAGCTCTCTCTCTGTCTATCTCCCTCCACTCTCTCCTCACGCCCGCCCCCGCTGCTGCTTTTGCTTTCTGCTCCTTTTTTTCCCTTGCAAGTTCGCGTGCGAATTTGAGGAGGGAGAAGGCTGGCGTGGGCTAGGCCAAAGGGGAAACGGGCCTAGGCCGCACAAGGGAAAAAGAGGCGTTTTTCTTTTTCTTTTTTTTTTTTTTTTTTTTTTTTGATGTTTTGTTATTTTAATTAATTAATAATTATTTTTTTAATTTAATTTTTTTATATACTTGAAAACAAAAAATTAGGTGTCAACAATTGTACCTCTTTGAATGTAACCTCGAAGAGGTTGCATACAAAGACAAAAAACACCTAAATTATTCTGGCGATAGAGAGAGATCTTGGGTGCATAAGCATGCATCAGGTCGACGAAAAAAAAAACTCATAATTATGGAAGCATGCGGCGTCATAAAAAGAATGAGAGGGACTCCAGGCTACAGAAGCCCATTGGGTCATAAGAAGAATGAGAAGGACTCCGGGCTACAGAAGCCCACCGGGTCATAAAAAGAGGGAGAAGGACTCCGGGCTACAGAAGCCCACCGGGTCTTAAGAAGAGAGAGAAGGACTGCGGGCTACAAAAAGCCCACCGAGTCATAAGAAGAAGGAGAAGGACTCCAGGCTACAAAAAGTCCACCGGGTCATAAGAAGAGGGAGAAAAACTCTGGACTACAGAAAGCCCACCGGGTCATAAGAAGAGGGAGAAGGGCTCCGGGCTACAGAAAGCCCACCGGGTCATAAGAAGAGGGAGAAGAACTCCAGGTTACAGAAACCCACCAGGTCATAAGAAGAAGGAGAATGACCGAAATCTCACCGTGTAACAATGGGTTTCAACCAGGCTGAAAATACACGGTTTGAGGAAAATCCATGAACCTTTGTAGATGACATGATTTAAGGTTAACCATGAACCTTTGTTGTCTTTAGGGAAGCATCCGCTAATCCCTTGAAAACTCCATGGCCTCACTGGGGAATCCTGTCAAACTCAACTTGAGCAAATGTCATTAGAGACGTCATCAAGAGACGTATTGATAATATTGCAGCATTAATTAAACAAGCTAATCAAGCTAAGTCCGACTGCTTTTAAAAAACACTCAATGTTAATCAGCATCATGTGGCGCAAAACTGTCATCTTGTTCAGGGATGTATCATTAATCATCAAATTCTCTAGGAGTCGAGTTCTTATCAAAACGGCTACAACTCGTGAAAAAGGCTCATTAAGCATGCCAAACTAGAGCTTCTTAGTCAGAAAGGGTTTCTCACACACTCTCGATAAAATGGCTGCTTAATATCATCCATTCATGTGGGAGATAACTAGTTTCTGAGGGTATCTCACATAACCTATGCCGAAGGCTTCAAGAAACATTCGCAATGAGCACAATCTGATCGATCACAAAGGTCTTTTGAAAGGACCGCAATATGGGTTTAGTCATGGGCTTACACAAAGGGATTATTGTTTTAAAGCCAATAAATGAACATTTATCGCTATCTTCATCGGGTTTACAAGTCGAGAACTTGGAAGATAAGATAAGATAGAATTACTTCCACTCCTTCAAGCAATAGCTTCTTTGTGGTATTCTCATTTTCACTCAAACCGTCCCAATCAAAAGAAACTTCGCAAAAGGGTTGTAATGTTGGCTTGGAAGAGGCTCGAAAGGCTTAAAATTTTCAAGAGGGTTTTTAAGAGTCGGTGATCATCATGGCATCGTGACTAGGTCACTCGACCTTTCGAAAGCATTTGGCTTTTGAAACACAGCACATCTCGAAAGTCCATTGACTAATCATTTATGCATGGGAGCTTTGCTCCTTTCTCTAATGTCCTTTGCTCTTGCGATGAATTTTTTGCACAGGCACTTGGACTTTGATAATTTTTTCTTCTACATAAGATGTAGCTTTTTAGCTTTTATTTTTCTTAACGAGCATTGGCTTTGCTTTTACCAAACACACTATTTTTTCATACCCCCTAATTTGTCGAACTTTTTGCTCTTTGAACTTTTGTAGCTCTTATGACTTTCGAGATGCTTTTCACATTTTCTCATGACTGTCAATTATATTTGGTCAATTCTTATGTCTTGCCCTAGTGAAGGGAGATGATCACCACTCGAGGTTCAGAAATGAATAATCAAGCCCAAGTTGGTTAAAGCAATGGATATCAGTGTTTGGGTAGAGAAGAAAATGCTCATCTTCACTTTGGGATAAGTCAAGATCTAATGAGAATTCCTTTGAAGCTATCACCAAAAGATTGATGCAAGTGAAAGTAATAGAATCTTTCTCAACCTTTCGCTTTATAACACGACCGTAACCTCCTATGTTGCCCCAATGTAGGGTCGTTCTCAATAGGGATACTTTAAAGGATCATCTTTATTCTGCCCAAAGGGGTAGTAAGAGATTAGTGCAATGCTTGAGATTGATGAAGGAAACGCCTTTATCATTTCGATCTTTACGCTCAATGCGAATGAATCCTTTGTCCTAAGAGAAGGTTGTTTTTCACTCAACTCTCAAAAGTGTTTGAAAGATGTGTTTGGAAATGGCTTGCCTTTCTTCATCCTAAACACTTCTTGTTTGGCATGGTTAATGTCTCCATTTCACTCTGCTGAGATCGTTTGAGTAGATTAATCTCCATAGGGAATTTTGATTCAAAATGAATAATGCCCAAAACGAGAAAACAATTTTGAGATAAAAATGATGTTCAAAAAGCTTGTAGAAATTTTTTTTTTCAATTATTCATTTTTGTGCTTGTCTCTAGGAAAGCGCAAAAGGTTCTTTTTTATGATGGAAATTCTCCCTTTTTTTTTCTTCTTTTTTTTTTCTTCTTTAAAAAAAAAAAATTGAGAAAATGGTACTTACCCGCGGCATGGTGACTCGATAACCCTGTAAAGAATGTGAAAGAATATGTTAGCGCAAAAATCTTTAGGGATTGAAATGTTGGAAACAATACATTATTACCCTTCATTCACTTTCATCCTTTGGGCGCTAACATCTCTTGGATTCACCTTCATGGATATTTGGTAACTCGACAATACCCTTCCCTTGCATTCACCTTTAAATGTTTGACGTTTTCCTGATTCCTTGGTGGAAGGCGATGCTTCTACGGTCAAGGTGCAACCCCTTTTTTTTTTTATCGCCCTGTAAGAAGAGGAGATGAAACGGGTTATCTCCATACTTAATTAGGTTCAATTGAGGAACGATACATCCTTTCTTGATGAATTTGACAATATTGTTCTAGCGTACTTCATTGATGGGGGAAGAAGAGATTTTTCTCTAAATCAAACGTTGTTCTCCCACTCTTTATATGACAAACCTTTGTTTTGTTCGAGTCTATCCTATACCAAAAAAATGATATGTTATTTTTTATATTAAAGAGAATCAAGTTTAGGAACAAAATACATCCCTTTCCATGGTCGGGCAATCAACATCCCAAGGTGTCCCTTATGAAGGAGGGGGTAATATTGCCCCTCTGTTTCATTTGAATCCTTCTTTGTTTAAGATGAACAGGACTTAATAACGCTCCATCGCATCTGTTGGAACGTTACAAAAATTTGTACTCTTGATATCTCCTTGACAATGAAAAAAGAAAGTCATGTTAGAAACGGTATCAGAAACAGGTAATTGGAATCAATACAGTTTACTTTTCCTTTGAATTCGCCATTTTGGATGCTTGACAACTCCCTTCATTTGTCTCATTATGCAAAGTGAACAAGATCGATGGGCTATTTTGGCACCTAAGCATTTGTGTCATTTCCTCAACTTCTTAGAACGGAATTCAACTTCGTTCCGCCTTTATGGAAGATTAGCGCTGACGAAACCTCAATGCATGTTTGCTCCTCGAGTTCCATGAACCCACACTTTTATTTTTTAGAAGGGGCAGATGCCAAACTTAGATAAACTCCTCATCCTACCTGAGAAAGCGATCACGTGAAGAGAGGGTCTTGAGTAGAGTTTTATTGAAATTCACTTTGGAAGGTAAATGTATAGGTTCGCTTGAAACAATTTTGAATTTTTTATTTATTTTTAGTTTAGGATGATCTTCCCGAAATTGAATTCCATCATTAAAAAATAAGTCGCGTGATTTACAAAAGTATCAATTGAATTCGCAATCAAAACCCAAAATGGAAAACTTGGTTCTTAACAAGAATAAAGACAATGATAAAATATAAGAAACTCTTGCATAGATGATAGTAAAAATCAACTCTTGTCCTAGCTCTAGAATTCACTTCTTTACACTATACTTTGATTCCGCCCTTCGAAAAGGAACGTCGGCTCGAACAATTCCATCTCCGTCTACCAAAAATGAGGGAATGTCTACAATACCTGGGTTTAATCAGATACAATTTGAAGGATTTTGTAGATTCATTGATCAGGGCTTAACAGAAGAACTTTATAAGTTTCCAAAAATTGAAGATACAGATCAAGAAATTGAATTTCAATTATTTGTGGAAACATATCAATTGGTAGAACCTTTGATAAAAGAAAGAGATGCTGTATATGAATCACTCACATATTCTTCTGAATTATATGTATCCGCGGGATTAATTTGGAAAACCAGTAGGGATATGCAAGAACAAACTCTTGTCTAAGAAGACATGATCCCAAAATGGAAGAAGGGATAGCCCCTTCTCTATCAAAAGAAGACATATTCTGATGGATACAACACATAAAGTAAAGAATTAACCAAATTTGCCTGACGTGGAGACAATCAAGAGGAATAATTGGAACTATTGTCTCGAACTTCTTCATAGCATTATTTATTAGAAATGAATTTTTTAGCATTTGACTTCGTACCACTGAAGAATTTAGTCGCACGCTTGAACGATAGCCCAAAAAGTCAAGAGAATACTTGCATAATTGGTTTATATCGATCCTTCCTGGTTGAAACCAGGCGTAAAAATGATATTGCCATAAATTTTGCTTGGGCTGCTTTAATGGTAATCTTTACATTTTCTCTTTCACTCGTAGTATGGGGAAGAAGTGGACTCTAAAGGTACTACCAATTGAGGCGAGGAATCAAGGGGATTCCATAAAATATTCCATTCCAAAAATAGAAAGTTCGAAACAATTGGAATTTTTTTGGAGATTGGATGCGGTTACTAATTCATAATCTGGCATGTACAGAATGAAAACCTCATTCTCGATTCTACGAGAATTTTTATGAAAGCCTTTCATTTGCTTCTCTTCGATGGAATTTTTATTTTCCCAGAATGTATCCTAATTTTTGGCCTAATTCTTCTTCTGATGATATCAATGAACCTAGAAAAAAGAATTAAGGGTTGGAATGAGCATATAAAAAAAATTCTTGGAATTCCTTGGGGATTCTTGATTGGGGCTGAACTAACTATAGTGCAAAGTCGTATATCTTTGGTTAATAAGATCCAAAAGGTTTATCGATCCCAGGGGGTTCGATCCTAGCTCAGGATGAATGCTGGCGGCATGCTTAACACATGCAAGTCAGACGAGAAGTGGTGTTTCCAGTGGCGAACAGGTGAGTAACTCGTAAGAACCTGCCATTGGGAGGGGAACAACAGCTGGAAACGGCTACTAATACCCTGTAGGCTGAGAAGCAAAAGGAGGAATCCACCCAAGGAGGGGCTCACGTCTTATTAGCTAGTTGGTGAGGCAATAGCTGAGAGCCCTCACAGCCCAAGCACAACGACGCAATTATCAGGGGCGCACTCTACCACTGAGCTAATAGCCCGTCATGCGAGCCTCCCGCTAAGGCCTGCTATGTCAAATGCGAGAGAAACCCCATCCCCCTCTTTCCCTTAATATTTAGACCCTGTGACCGGACTCCAAAAAATTTTCAAAAACATTATAAATCAAAAGATTTTTCTTCTTTTTCAAAAGATTTCCCCCTTTTTTTTATCTCACTTGAATTGCCCCAGCTATCCTCCTGAGGAGAGGTTTGGTTTCAAACCCGGTTCGAACAGGAGAAGTACGCCATGCTAATGTGCCTTGGATGATCCACATCTCAGGGTCAGGCGCTCGATCACCACGAGAATGTCAAGGAGCATCATGCATAACCTGCAAAAAGACGACAATGTCAGTATGTGAATGAGAGAAATATGATATCTCAATGAGGTCGCTTTTACAATAAAATCGAGGCGACAGTACATGCCCCCACGGTCCTTATCACGGGGTTTTAGTATTTCGCCAAGATTTTATCATAAGAGAAGACATCATTAGAATGATCAATCCACAGCCATCAATTGAACGTCCACTTTTATTCCAAAAGTTTCGTATACAAAAGTGTCATTGATTTTTGAAAGATTGATTTGTGATTTTACTCCTAGAAAAATGAAGTGACTTTTATTTTGAGAAATTTGTACACAAAATGATTTGCATTTTAGTCACAAAATGTGAGAATGAGAGAATTTGATAAATAAATAAAAAATGCAATTTCAATTTTTGTGCCCAAATATAAAATCACAACGTGAAAGTTTTTTTTTTTTTTTTTTTTCAAAATGATTTCGAGCCCATAATTAAAATTTAAACAAAATCATGTGTTCAAGAGGGCCAAATCAAAGTGTTTAGAACTCGCATTCAATGTTCACTTGTCAAAAATGACTGCCAATTTTTTCAATTATAAGCCTACAGCACCGAGGGCAATTGATTGATGTTTGCAAATTTCAAGATGGAAGTTTAATACAAAATGAGCAAATAAAAAGGAAAATGATACTTACAATGGGTATCGACCTTTTTCTCTGTTTTTTTTTTTCAATTACGTAGACATGCACGTGGGATGTGGTTTGATTTCTACTCTATCCGGCTCAAAATGAAGCCATGGGATCACAGGACTGAACCAACATGCTTGCAGCTAGGTCGTGTTACCCATGACTCCGACTTCGTCAAAGAACCGACCCGTGTCGCGCGATTGCAGACCAGGGTGGGTACCTTGACATGAAAGAAATTTCGGGGTAGAGATGGGCGACTCGTACTACATGGTTGTAGTCGGAGTGGTATCCACCTCAACACCATCCTAAGTGATCCTATGCGGCCCAGGTCCGGCGGCAGGTAGTGTGTGCTATGGTGTAGTGCAATGCAAGGGACACAGACATGACAATTTATAAGCAAACAACACTCCGTACATAAAAAATAAACCATACATTCCTACACCTCCCTGCAAGACAAAGGTGAGCAAACACTTCCCCTTATACCTCCCATTCTGCAAAAACATTTAACACCTTTAATGTTAGAGGCGTACCTAGAATCCTCGCTACCAAACAAAAATATTTTTGAACAAGATTAATTTTGGCCTAAGTCCTCTGAGGTTTAAAACCAATTCCCCAGCGAAGTCGCCAAGCTGTCGCGACCTACCCTTGAGGGGAGGGAATAGGTTTAGGGGTATTGCCTAAAGAACGGGCCTAAGGCCCATGATTAGGCGCGGGCTCTCCCAAGCCCATACCTCGCGTGACATTAGGGTTTTTTTAGGAATTTTGCACAAGAGGAGTCACCACTAGCCTACTAGGGTCGGCTAGAAACCAAGTGAGATATGAGAGTGTACCTCACTTCCTACGCAACCAAAGAATCTAAGGTTGAGGACTTGATTACACTAATTGACCAATTAATGCCCTTTCGGTACCTAATCTTGTTCATTTTAGAAAAAAAGATTTTTGTCAGGCAATTTGGATTGATTTTATACCTACCCACTAACATGTAAGGTGATCATGCGAGCGCACAATCATTAAAGTAGCAATCATAGTTACCAGGATCCTAATTGCAGTACAATTAAACACATGCAGTTAAACATAATTAGATATGCAAATTAAACATACGATATAATCAAAATACGAACAAGTAAAGGCCTAATTACACTAAAAAGGCAACACATATCAATTACTAACCAAACCTTGCATTTTTGGATTTTTGAAATTTAAAAATAAATAAATAAATAATAAAAAAATATTTAAAAATATTTTTTAATATTATAATAATATAATATATCAAAAACGACCGGGCCGGATCCGACCCGGTTCATTGAAAAGGGCCCAAGCTCGGACCAGATCGAGCCGATGGCGTCCGGAGCCGGAGGGCGATGGCTCAAACGGCATTGGGCTCGGACGACGTCGGGTTGAGGCGGCAAGCTCGGACGACGACGGGTTGAGGCGGTGAGGAGGACAACGGCTCGGACGGCGTCGAGCAGCACCGCCGCTGCCCTTCTCCCCTCCGTTTCTTCAAATCTAGGTTTTGGGGAAGACGACGGCGAACAACGTCGATTGGGGTGGCTCAACAGCGACGGTGACAGCGACACGGCTCCCTCTTCTCGAGCTCTCTTTATCGAGCTCTCTCTCGTCTATCTCCCTCCACTCTCTCCTCACACCCGCCCCGCCGCTGCTTTTGCTTTCTCGCTCCTTTTTTCCCTTGCAGGTTCACCTGTGAATTCGAGGAGGGAGAAGGCTGGCGTCGGCTAGGCCAAAGGGGAAATGGGCCTGGGCTGCACAAGGGAAAAAGAGGCGTTTTTCTTTTTCTTTTTTCTTTTTCTTTCTTTTTTTGTTGTTTTGTTATTTTAATTAATTAATAATAATTTTTTTAATTTAATTTTTTTTATGTACTTGAAAACAAAAATTAGGTGTCAACACTTGTTAAACATTTTAGAGCTACAATAATAACTTTCAACTTTTAGAGAATTGCCTCACAACTTTAAGATGTCATGACCTTAAAATATACATTACCAAATACACAAATCGCAACACTTTACATCATTACTGCAACTATATCAAATATATTTTGCTTTTTATTAGTTTGATTCAAAGTTAAAGTGATCATTGCGTACTGCTGAATATAGACAACATAAATTCACTTGATTACTAAGTTACTACTCAGCATGATTGTCTAGTCAAATCTCCTTATATATCCACTTTGTAATTGGCAAATGAATGTTAAAAATCAAATATGTAATGATGAAACAAGAAGAATGTAGAAACATAGCTCAGGAGAGGTGACATAAACTAAGCTTGAGTAACTAGTTACGAGGGTGAGATATTAAAATGTCCTACGATGATTTGATACGTATTTGATAAAATTCGGACAAAAAGGCAAGCAGCTCTGAGGGGCAGCGGCCTTTGTCATCGTCAGCACAAGACGACAATAAAGATCAACAATTGGTCCAAAGATTAGGATTGACAGTCATGGAATTGCCTCAAGCAATAACGTGGGAATCTTTACCATCATTTCCGGAAACTTTATTCCTCCTACCATAGAGTCTAGTCTTGGCTTCAATTTCGGGCCGGAATCCAAAGACCTGCATAAAGTCCTTGTGGAAAGACCTGCATAATTGCTCGGTTGGACGAGGATTTGACGCCACCCCACCTTCCACGGCAGAAGGATGCATGATTGAAGAGGATTTTGTAAGAATTGCAGGTTTGGGATATCTCTGCATCTGGCAAGCCGCCCATCAGACGCAGAGACTAGAAGACGACAAACGTCTAGTTAAATGAAAATGGCGAAGCCCCAAATATCTGATTTTGGCATAATTTGAAGGCATGTTTTGAAATTTAATTGGCATCCTACTTTTCTTTTTTAATTAATGTTTGCCGTGCGAAATCAATTTTGTTGGACTTGGTGGAACGTGAAAACCAAGAATCAAATCATTATCAATTTTCTTATGCGAATTGACTCTTGATGACCCACGCTTTCATATTCTAAGTCAAAAAGTCTGTCTTTACATGGTAAAAGTATCGTAAAACACACTTTATTCTATGGGAAAACGTCCTAATTACGGGGAATAGAAAGTGGCTTCACAAAAAGTGAGATTGCACTCGGGTCGTCCACGTTCTACTTTTTATTTCATCCATCCAAGTTGCAAAGTCAAGTCTCCTCCGTTTTTTATAAGCCAAAAGTCGGGGCAAGCCTCCATGCATTGTTCTTCACGGTTGTCGTTTGTCTTTTGTTGTGTAACTTCCATTGTCATTTGCAGAGAAACATTGTTATTTATTTAGTGTTGTCTTTTCTTCCAACAATTTTCGGACCGACAGCATCATTTAATCACTCAATTAATTATAAACACTGTTATTTATTTAGTGTTGTCTTTTCTTTCAACAATTTTCGGACTGACGGCATCATTTAATCACTCAATTAATTATAATTCGCGATAGTCCCCTCATCCTAATAGTTGCTTTTCTACCTGGATTGATACGCTTATAACAGTTGCCCTTGCCCAACTTAATTTATCTAGTTATGTCTAATGACAAATTACTAATGTATTATACTTTCCATTTCAGTCATTAATAATCATGGTAGAGACTATTAATGTTAGCTAAGTAGAAGAGTCGGTGATTTCTTACTTTGAGATATATATTATATCCTCTAAATCACTCTCGAGACAAAGTAAACTCCCCAAAATTTTCACATGATCATGCTCTAAGCTTATATGGAGTTGCCCCACGAGAATTTTAAACTCTTGTAAAGTGTTTCAGTGCCATGACAAGATTGAATGCAAAAACACAAATAATTAAAGAGAGACAGATTTTAAAAATGATTGAAATAAATCAAGTGCTAATTAAATTGCCATTATGTCCTTTTCTACCGTCAAGTCTTCTCATCTTCCCAGCCGTCTTTTCTTATCAGGGCAAACGTGAGGAGCATGAGAAATTTAATTTCAAGTGCATGATGGTTTATATATACACAATATCAAGATCTATGGAGGATTAACATGTCGAGAATCTTCATGTTAAAATATTCGGTAACCCTCTCGTTGCTCAATTTCTGAGGTGAACTGGACGGACTAGGCCCATATACAAGCTCAATATCACAGCAATGCTGCCAAGTCCTTACAACTTACAGATCCATCAACAACCCACAAACCGAAATTCACAGGGCTCATCAGAACATGCAGAATTTCTCCAAAGCCCAAAATCAAAATTGCTCGTATCAACGACAGCTCAATGCCCCCATCTCGAATCCAAAGGTTCATCTGCATCGGTCAAAAACAAATTCGTTTCCTGCAACATGGCTTGAATTCGAACCCTGACAGAGAAAACGACCAACTTAATGCTTGAACAATCTGAGGAACAACATGAGCGTGGAAGACATCATTTCTCTTCTTCCAAATATGATAGATAGCCCCATTCCAAGCGAGCTTTAGCCCAGTTCTAAGCAGAGATTTCCCCTTAGCAGTTCGAAGTATCCATTCAAACTCTAAATCCCATGCTGTGTTTGAAAGAATAATTTTACTTCAAGCCGAGATAAGCAGAAAAGGAAACCAAAGCTCAGGAGGCAGACATAAGCAGTGAAGAATCTCAAGTACAAATCTTAGCACTCAAGTGACGATATTACCTCTCGCATTTTGATATTCAGCTCTTCTGAAAGCTGATTGATGGCTGCGTTATCGTCAACATCAAATATTCCATCTGATCACATTTTTACTAACCCGTTTTCCTCCTCGATTTCCTCCTGTTATACCCAAGATATCGCTGGGAATATAATCCCATGGAAAAACAAAATCAATGATGTATATGAAGAAATGTTTCGGCATCATGTCATATTCATTGGCTGGTGGAAAAAACAATGCCGAGTTCAAGTCTCACAATTGATTATTATTCTTCTTTTTGATAGTCTGTATTGAGAAAACAAGTGTGAGAAGGAGTTCTACTCTAAATCAGAAATAATTACAAAGCCTTTGGGAAATTCACCACATAATTTTATACGTGTCATTATTGGAGAGCCACTTAAGAAACTTGATTCTTGGATATTAATCGATACCATAACTAAAATGAAGCTTGAATGGCAGCTTGATGCTCTTTTGGATCAAATTTTGAACTTCCCTTTGCCATGAGGATATCCTTATCTGTCTTGTTCTTCATGAAGCCACATTTTTTATATCTGCCGGTGAAACACATTGCAACTGGAGATAATACTTAGTGTCCTAACATGCCACGCACACCATTAAATCACTGCTCCAACCCTCTGTCGTGTTTGTAGTTCTAATCTTATCCAGATTGGATCCTTAGTGAGCAACCACGTGGCTTTACTCCTTACTATGTCTCGAAAGGTGCCTGTACTCATGGAGCTCAGAAAAAGCTAATAAATCTGAACTGAAGTAGGAACTTCGACTACAGGCAGGCACTACACTTCGTAAATGCCAGATGATCACATAAAAATTCTAACGGACTAACTTTTGAATCGTTTTCATCAAGGATTTCTTCAACACATTCCTCAACCGCATCTTCCAAAGTCATTGCGACTTACTTTGGAATCGTTTGTAAGAATTATTGTGGCCCACATTATATGATTTATTATATGGTTTAATAATTATTGTTATGCTATAAGAATAATTACATATTGGTTTTGAGGAGTTACGACTCTAATAAAAACGAAGAGGTACGACTTTAATTGAAAGGGTATATCGCTTTGATGGAAGCGCACATTTTCAACAAACGTACAAATAGAGTCCAGTCCTCTCTCCACCCAAAATTAACAACAATAACCTAAAGGATTTTGGTATTCTCTCATCCATCGATAGAATACATCAAGAATAGTGGGTTAAGGGAGAGAAATCGGATTTCTTCTTTTGGTTCGAGTTCTTTGGGTTTTCTACAACGATCATCAAGTTCAACGCTATGGATAAAGGTATGTCTTCATCTATTTGTGAAAATCATGAAGATCAAAAGATCACTATTTAGTATGAGTTTCCGCATTACAGATTTAATATGTATTGACTAACAGTTGGTATCAAAGCGTGGTTTATGATCTCATGATTTTTCCGTTTATAGAAATATTATGATTTATGTTTGATGATTTGTTAAACGATCCTGTTCGTAGTATTTATTGTTGTCGAAATGTTTTCGAATGATTATGTTAAAGAAAATCCGAATAATGAATGTTTTCTTAAAGGAAAATGTCGAAAATGGAAGATTTCAAGGGAAACAGAGAAGGAAATGGCAAAGAAAAGGTTTTTGTCGCGCGGGGAAGAAGGCGCGTGGGTCCACGCATGCGCTGCAGTTGCTGGCGCGTGGAACCCACGCGCCACGCGCCGTTTCGCGCGCGCCAACCACAGGCGCGTGGGATCACGCGCGAAAAGGCGCGGCGGGCAGGCGCGTGCGTTGCACGCGCCTACGTGCCGGGACGCACGCGTGCCAAGCACGCGCCGCACGCCGAACGCGCGCGTGCGGGGCACACGCCCGCCTAGGACGAAGGCACGTGCTCGGCACGTGCCTGACGTCCCGCGGGGCCCTTTTTACACTTTTGCCCCTCCCGCGGCTCCTAATTACTGTTTTGCCCTTCCTTTTATGATTATTTACGGTTCTGCCCTTGCTGTTTATTTACCATTTTGCCCCTGGATTATAAATTTATAATTCTGCCCTTATGGAATTATGATTTTACGGTTCTGCCCTTACTGGTTATTTACCATTTTGCCCCTGGATTATAAATTTATGGTTTTGCCTTTATGGAATTATGATTTTACAACTTTGCCCTTACGCTTTGATTAAGTTTTTGTCCTTATGTGCAATTTGGTAAATATTAGTATTTTACAATATTAAAAAATTCATATTATGAATGGTTTGTTAGTCACCAAAGTGGCCAAACATTGAAATCTTTTGAATTTTTTTTTGATATTGTAAATTGTTTTATTCAATTACCCATGATTAATTGATGCTATATATATATAATTGATATGTTGCATATCATTTTTTGTGTTATGGGTATATTGAAGTTCATTTATTATAAGAACTTAGGAATTAACCCAAAGGTTAATTATTTTCTATAATTCATGAACGTTATGGTTGATAATTAATATGACTTATTACTTTTGTTTGTATATCCAAAGATAGCAAATAAATTTTAATAAAATATATTTACAATTATCAAATAAAAGTTATTAGCATCATTATGGTTTTTATATATTTGTATATCATAGAATCGCCCAAAGGAGAACTATGATGTACATGTGTAGTTTAGTTTGAATCTATTTAGGTAATATTCTCAAAGCATTAATGTATAAGTATTTCTTGCACATTTGCAGTATCTGTACCTGTTTCACTCTATTCGCACGCCTCATCTGTTCCCTTATTCAATGGGATAAATTTTCCTGATTTGAGTGAACAAGTCCAGTTTCACTTAGGTGTCTTGGATCTTGATTTAGCGCTTCAAGCTGAGAAACCAGCTGCTATTACTGATGAAAGTAGCAATGATAAAAAGTCTTTCTATAAAACTTGGGAAAGATTGAACAGACGAGCTTAATGTTCATGCGAATGACAGTTGCAAACAATTTAAAGACTTCTCTTCCCAAACCGACAATGCTAGGGAATTTATGAAATTTGTGAAAAGAGCGTTCTCAAACCTGGCCGATAAGTCACTTGTTGGTACATTGATGAGTACACTCGACCACCATGAAATATGATGGTTCGCGTACCATGCATGAGCATATACTTGAGATGACGAATTTAGCAGCAAAGTTAAGGACTTTAGGAATGAACGTGGATGAGTACTTTTAGTACAATTTATACTTAATTCCTTGCCTCATGAGCAATATGAGTCATTTCAAATGAATTACAACACTATAAAGGATAATTGGAATGTAAATGAATTGGCCAGTATGCTAGTTCAAGAGGAAATAAGGATAAAGAATCAAAAGGCTCATTCTGTTCATCTCTCAAGTCATCAAGAAGTTCGAAAGAATTTCAAGAGGAAAGGTGGAAGGAGCAAGAAGAAATGACTACACGTCCTGAATGACTCTTCAAAGACTTCTCAAATTCACAAGAAGGAACACAATCTTATTAAGTGTCATTTTTGCAACAAAATTGGACACTTGAAGAAAGATTGTCTGAAATGTAAAGCTTGGTTCGAAAAGAAAGGTAAGTCTTGTGCTTTAGTATGTTTTGAATCAAACTTTATTGAAGTTCCTTATAATACTTGGTGGATTGATTCTGGTGCCACCACTCATGTGTCAAATACGATGCAGGGATTTCTTATGATCCAAACTATAAAGCCAAATGAAAGTTATGTGATTACGGGGAACAGAAACAAAGCTCTAGTTGAAGGCATTGACACTTATCGTTTGATCTTAGATACTGGGCATTATTTGGATTTGTTTCGAACCCTTTATATACCTACATTTTCTCGCAATTTAGTTTCTTTGCAAAGACTTGATGTGGCGGGATTTTATTGTAAGTTTGGTTATGAATCTTTCAGTCTATTTAAGAGTGATACTCTTATTGGAACTAGAACTTTATGTGATGGTCTCTACAAATTTAGACTTAATAATACTTTTGTTGAGACATTAATGACCTTGCATCATAATGTTGGCACTAAACGAAGTTTGATGGATGAAAATTCTGCTTACTTGTGGCATAAACGTTTGGGTCATATATCCAAAGAAAGAATGCAAAGATTAGTGAAGAATGAAATTCTTCCAAATTTGGATTTTACTGACCTTGGAGTGTGTATTGAATGTATTAAAGGTAAACAAACAAAGCACACTAAGAAAGGTGCCACAAGAAGCACAGAACTTCTTGAAATTATACATACTGATATATGTGGTCCATTTGATGTTCCATCTTTTGGTAAAGAAAGTTACTTCATTACCTTTATTGATGATTTTTCACGTTATGGTTACATTTATCTATTGCATGATAAGTCTCAAACAATGAATACACTTGAAGTGTATATTAAAGAGGTTGAGAGGCAATTAGATAGAAAGGTGAAAATAGTAAGATCAGATAGAGGCGGTGAATATTATGGAAAGTATAATGAATCGGGACAATGTCCAGGTCCATTTGCTAAATTCCTTAAAAGACATGGCATTTGTGCTCAATACACAATGCCAGGTACACCACAACAAAATGGTGTAACAGAATGGCGTAATCGTACTTTAATGGAAATGGTTAGGAGTATGATGAGTCATTCATCTTTACCCTTATCTTTGTGGATGTATGCTTTAAAGACTTCTATGTATTTATTAAATAGGGTTCCTAGTAAGGCAGTTCCAAAGACTCCCTTTGAACTGTGGACAGGAAGGAAACCTAGTTTACGACACCTGCATGTTTGGGGTTGTCAAGCGAAGTAAGAATTTACAATCCACATGAAAGGAAATTGGATTCAAGAACGACCAGTGGTTATTTCATTGGTTATGCAGAGAAATCCAAAGGGTATAAATTTTATTGTCCTAATCATAGTACAAGAATTGTTGAATCTGGAAATGCTAGGTTCATTGAGAATGGTGACATCAGTGGGAGTGAAAGAATGCGTGATGCTTGCATTCAAGAAGTAAGGGTAGAAGTTCCTATACCCGAAGCTTCTAAAGTTGTTGTTCTTGATATTATAGCACAATCTAACAATAATCAAGAACAACAAATTAATGAACAACCACTCCATAATGAAGATGTCAATATTGAACCTACAATAGTTGAGTCACAAGAAATAGCATTAAGAAGATCTCAAAGAGAAAAGAGGTCGGCTATTTCTGATGACTATATGGTTTATCTACAAGAGTCAGAAATTGACTTAGGAATTGGAAATGATCCAAATTCATTTTCCCAAGCCATGGAATGTGAAGATTCTAATGAATGGTTTAATGCCATGCAAGAAGAGTTAAAATCCATGCATCAAAATCAAGTTTGGGATATTGTTGAATTGCCTAAAGGATATAAGAAGGTCGGGTGTAAATGGGTCTTTAAGACCAAGCGCGACTCAAAAGGCAATATTGAACGACATAAAGCCAGATTTGTTGCAAAGGGTTTTACGCAAAAAAAAGGCATTGACTATAAAGAGACATTTTCACAAGTTTCTAAGAAAGACTCACTTAGAATCATTATGGCTTTGGTGTCTCATTATGACTTGGAGTTACACCAAATAGATGTAAAAACCGCCTTTCTTAGTGGGAATTTAGAAGAAGATGTTTACATAGACCAACCCGAAGGCTTTTCAATTAAAAGAAAGGAACACAAGGTATGTAAATTAAAGAAATCAATATATGGACTTAAACAAGCTTCCCGACAATGGTATCTTAACTTCAACGATACCATAACTTCATTTGAATTTAAGGAAAACACCGTTGATCGGTGTATATATATGAAGATTAATGGGAGCAAGTTTATTTTTCTAGTTCTGTATGTTGATAATATTTTGCTTGCTGCTAATGATCTTGGTTTGTTACATGAAACCAAGAAGTTTCTCTCTAAGAATTTTGAAATGAAGAATATGAGAGAGGCAACATATGTGATAGGAATAGAAATATTCCGTGATAGATCACAAGGATTATTAGGATTATCTCAGAAAGCCTACATTGAGAAAATTTTAGAGAGATTTAATATGAGTAAATGTTCGGCAGGAATAGTTCCAATTCAGAAAGGTGACAAATTTAGCCTTATACAATGTCCGAAAAGTGAATTGGAACGAGAACAAATTAAGAATATTCCTTATGCATCTGTTGTGGGGAGCTTAATGTATACACAAACTTGCACAGACCAAACATCGCTTTTTTCTTTGTCGGAATGTTTGGGCGGTATCAAAGTAATCCCGAAATTGATCATTGGAAAGCTGCAAAGAAAGTTATTAGATATCTGCAAGGAACGAAGAATCATATGCTTACTTATAAAAGATCCGATCATCTCGAGGTGATTGGGTATTCAGATTCAGACTTAGCCGGATGTGCCGATACAAGAAAATCAACGTTTGGTTACTTGTTTCTTCTGGCTGGAGGGACAATTTCATGGAAGAGTGCAAAGCAGTCAGTTATTGCTGCATCCACTATAGAAGCTGAATTTGTGGCATGCTTTGAGGCCACTATTCATGGATTATGGCTGCGGAATTTTATTTTAGGGCTTGTGGTTGTCGACAATATTGCCAAGCCGCTGAAAATTTATTGTGATAACTCTACAGCAGTTTTCTTCTCTAAGAACGACAAGTATTCTAAGGGTGCTAAGCATATGGGGATCAAGTACTTGTCTGTTAAAAAAGAAGTTCAGAAACGAAGAGTGTCAATTGAGCACATTAGCACCAAACTTATGATAGCAGATCCCTTAACAAAAGGACTGCCGCCCAAAACATTTAATGAGCATGTTGAAAAGATGGGCATTATTGAACGTCATTAATGTTTGTATTATGATTGTATTAAGTTGATGTATTTGACACTTTGAGCTCACTTACGTGTTTCTGATATTTCCTGTTTTCTATTTAGTATACATTATGGAAATAGATGAATGTTAAACAGGATAGTTTCTAAGGAAACATTATAGTTGGACTATTATTGTACTTCTCATTTATGGATCATGTTAAGTAAAGTGCTATAGTTGTAGTGCATAGAATGGACTATGTCGATTAATGACATACAACCGCTATGACTCGCATTAGTTTTCTTTACTTAATTGTGATTATTATGTGATTGCTAATTTAATGAAATTTTTTTATAGCATAATATTATTGTGCACATTACAGTTTTTGTTAAATCATGAAAGAAATATCATATGGACCAAGTGGGAGAATGTAAGAATTATTGTGGCCCACATGATATGATTTATTATATGGTTTAATAATTATTGTTATGCTATAAGAATAATTACATATTGGTTTTGAGGAGTTACGACTCTAATAAAACGAAGAGGTACGACTTTAATTGAAAGGGTATATCGCTTTGATGGAAGGCACCTTTTCAACAAACGTACAAATAGAGTCCGGTCCTCTCTTCACCCAAAATTAACAACAATAACCTAAAGGATTTTGGTATTCTCTCATCCATCGATAGAATACATCAAGAATAGTGGGTTAAATGAGAGAAATCGGATTTCTTCTTTTGGTTCGAGTTCTTTGGGTTTTCTACAATGATCATCAAGTTCAACGCTATGGATAAAGGTATGTCTTCATCTATTTGTGAAAATCATGAAGATCAAAATATCACTGTTTAGTATGAGTTTCCGCATTACAGATTTAATATGTATTGACTAACACCGTTTTCAGCAAGGATTTCACTGACATATTCCTTGACCACGTCTTCCAAAGTCACTATCCGATTTGGCCATCCCTACATAACATGCGTAAAGTACAATATAAGAATCCTAACGCAATGTCATCACAGAACAATCACACTGTAAATTTTTGAGAAAATCATTTTGACATGTGAAAAACCCCAAGTATGTCTGTTGCTGTGAACGATGACTTAAGGGGAGGTTTACGTGATAATTATGCAGACTAATAACTTAGTAATCATGTTGTGCATGTTGAGTAGCACGCAATGGTCATTTAAAATTGAACTGATAAAACTAAAATATGTGTGGTGTAGTTATAATTGTGTTGCATTGTAACTATAGTATAAAATATAAATATTGCAATTATGTATTTGGTATTATATATTTTAGAGCTACAACATCTCTAAGTTACAATATATTTGAGTTGTGTGAGGCAGTTTATCGTAGCCATAAAATTTTGACAAGCACTTTATTCAACTTAAAAGATATTAAAAATTAAAAGTATGTACAAACTCAAAGTTATCTTACGGGAAAATAAATTCATAAATGACTACCTCTTCATAATGGATTATCCATTTTATATATTAGATGGCGATGACGAGCCACGCGTCTTTGAAATGAAAAATGTCATCATAGACTTGACTCATATGCCCTTCAAATAAAGTAAAGGTTTTTGTCTCATGTATGTATAGAGCCAAGTAAATAAGAATTTGTCACATCCATGTAACCCCACCAAGACAATAAACAAAAATCAAATTCGTGACCCATTATGCTCATCCAAAAAACATGGAATTCTACCAAACCCAGCAGGAGTCCACCAATATGAATGGGAGTCTACCAATAAATTTCAAAGTCTCTTGGCAATATAAGTCTATTGGAACTAATTTGGCCCGCAACAAAACATCACTGTGGTAATGATATAGTCAACAAAAGATGCCACAATGTTTTGTCATAAAATGTGACCTTATCGTTCACGTTGGACTTGTTTTTTATTATAAAAAAGCCACGTAAAGCTTTTTATTGAAATTTTTCGCCAAAAACACTTAAGTGATCATTTTTTCTTTAACATGACACTAAAGTGATTTGACAAAAAAAATTTACACTAAAGTAATCGCCATATGGAAATTGTGACACTTCTAGTGTTATTTTCTTCTTAAGAATCAACACTAAAGTCTTTAAAGTTGCAAAGTAGTGGTAGATTGAGGACTGAATGCTATTATAGATCTGTCTTTAATGGAGAAAATAGGTCAAATTGAAAGAGAAATATGTCATGTGAAATATTAAGTAATGTTCAAATTCCAAATAAATCTACTAAAACATTAGAAAAAGAAAAAAGAAAAGAGAGTGACACCTCCAACATTAGCCGTACAAATTCAAAGTAATTTGTCTACCACATGGCCATTCCCAATAATCTGCCGTACAAATGCAGCTTCAGTCAATTCCAGCTCAAAACATGTGGATTTTCACATTTGCGGATAACTCATCAATTCATTTGTTCTGGCAGCGCTATGTTCCAGCTAGTACCTCTTCTCCTGGATGAGCATCAACTAGTTTTTTTTTTTTTTTTTTTTTTTTTTTTTCACGGGTTGTGAATAATATAGGAGTTGCACATGCTCTTGATCTGCTATACTATAGAGTTTGCCTTCGCCACTTTGAGAGATGACTGCTTTTGTTTCAACAAATTAATGTTTGATTGCACTATTGGTGCTGGATTGACGTGAATATAGACGAATTTTGGTAGTCTTTATGATGCGATTAATCGTTCCCTGCCAATTGAATTGTAACTGTAAAATATTGTTTATGAGTTGATATGCGTTGTAATGCTTGCCATATAATCAGATGGTCACCTTATTTGAGTTGAATTTTATTCGATATGATTTGACAATATCAGAGATATAATTCAGTAACCAAGCAAGCTGCGAAATCTCAGGTTAAGTTCTTTGTGAAAACATATCATAAGGACTGCACTTTATCATGAATAACTGAAATTTTTAGACTATTGTCAGCGGCCGAGTAGCATGTAAATGGGGAAAGCTACTGTAGGTAGAAAAAAATTTGATGGACAAATGCTTTGGTAGATAAGCTTTCTGAAGCGTTGTGTCTTCCAGAACTCAGTAATGGATAGTTGCAACAAACAGACTTTTGAGAAGGCTAATAATGGAAAAGACAAATCTATGAATAGGGCAATATACTTTTCTCAGCTTCACGGTATCTTTATACGTAAATAAATTGTCATCTTGGCAGTGACAAGATTACTTCACTGTGCTTGGGAGAGCTTTCTGACCGCAGTCATGTTTTGGTGTCAAAGTGGGATATAAGTCGCCTTCGGTAGCAACAGACATATCTAGGGTTTTTCACATGTCAAAATACTTTTCTCAAAAATGCACAGTGTGATGTTTCTGTGAGGACATTGCATGAGGACTCTTATATTGTGTCTCATCAATGTTATGTTGGGATGGCTGAAACAGACAGTGACTTTGGAAGATGCGGTTGAGGAGTGGGCCGGTGAAATCCTAGATGAAAATGATTCCAAGGTAAGTCACAATGACTGTGGAAGATGTGATCGAGAAATGTGTTGATGAGATACTTTGATGAAACGATTCAAAAGTAAGTCTGTTAGACTTTTTATGTGTTCATCTGGCATTTACGAAGTGTAGTGCCTGCTAGGAGTCAAAGTTCCTACTTCAGATTTATTAGTTTTTTTTATCTCCATGAGTACAGGCACCTTTCAAGACATTGCAAAGAAAACAGGAGTAAAGCCATGCGGTAGCTTGCTAAATCAAAGTTCGATCCAACCTGGAAAAGATTAGAACCACAAAAATGACAGGGTTGGAGACAACCTCTCAACCCCTTAAATTACGGTTGGATTTGATACGGAATTCATTCTAGCTATGCATGTTATTGTGGAACTGCCAATAGCAGGACTTGCACTGAACTAGAAGAGCCCTGAAACGTTGAGTTACATCTTTGGCTGATTAAACCGGAGCAGTGATTTCAATAAAGGCTCTCAGTTATCAAACTTTTAATGGTGTGCGTGTATGTTAGGACACCGAGTATTATCTCCAGTTGCGCTGTATTTCGCCAGCAGATACAACAAATGCGGCTTCATGAAAAATAAGACACCAAGTATTATCTCAAGTTGCAATGTGTTTCGCCAGCAGATACAAAAAATGTGGCTTCATGAAGAATAAGACAGACAAGGGTGTCCTCATGGCCAAGGAAAGTTCAAAATTTGATCCTAAAGAGCATCAAGCTGCCACTTTAGCTTCATTTCAGTTGTGGAATTGATTAATATGGTATTAATTAATATCCAAGAATCAAGTTTCTTAAATGGCTATCCAATAATGACAGATTTAAAATTATGTGGTGAATTTCCCACAGGCTTTGTAATTCTTTCTGATTTAGAATAGATCTCCTTCTCACACTTGTTTTCTCAATACAGACTATCAAAAAGAAGAAGTATAATAATCAAGTGTGAGATTTGAACTCGGCATTGTTATTTCCACGAGCCAATAGATCTGACATGATGCTGAAACACTTCTTCGCATACATCATTGAATTTGCTATTCTACAGGATTTTATTCCCAATGATATCTTGGGTATAACAGGAGGAAATTGAGAAGAAAAACGGGCTAGTAACAATGTGATCAGATACAATAGTTGGTGTTGACTATAACACAGCCATCAATCAGCTTTCAGAAGAGCTGAATATCAAAATACCAGAGGTAATATCGTCAATTTAGTCCTAAGATCTGTACCTGAGATTGTTCACTGTTTATGTCTGCCTCCTGAGCTTTGGTTTCCTTTTCCGCTTATCTCTGCTTTAAAACTATCCTTTCAGACACAGCATGCGATTTGCCGATTTAGAGTTTGAATGGGTACTTCGAACTGCTAAGGGGAAATCTCTTACTTAAAACTGTGCTTCCTAAAGCTTGCTTGGAACGGGGCTATCTATCATATTTAGAGGAAGAGAAACGATGTCTTTGCAATATCATGTTGTTCCTCAGATTGCTCGAGTCATTAAGTTGGTCGTTTTCTCTGTCGGGGTTCGAATTCAAGCCGTGTTGCAGGAAACGAATTTGTTCTTGACTGACGCAGATGAAGCTTTGTGTTCGAGAAGGGGGCATTGAGCTGCGGTTGTCGATAGCAGTTTTGACTTTGGGCTTTGGAGAAATTCTGGATGTTCTGATGAGCCCTGTGAATTTCGGTCTGTGGGTTGTCGATGGATTTGTAAGTCGTATGGGCTTGGTACCATTGTTGTGATGGTGGGCTTGTGTATGGACTTGGTGCCATTGTTGTGAAATCTGTAGGGAGTTCACTTTATTGGGCGTTCCTTCTCCTTCTCCTCAACGCTTCAACCAAAAGCCCTAGCGCCGTCGACTGTTGACTCCGACGCCGTCGCCGTCCTCTTGCCGGTCGGATCGTCGCTCATCTCGCCGTCGCCGTCGCCGTCCTCGGACCGTCCAATTTGCTCCGGTCGTCCCGTCGGACCCGCCTCCTCCGTCCGCGTCCCCTTTCCGCTCTCGATTCCGCAGCTCCAGTCGCCGTCGCCCATCTCCGTCGTTATTCAATCCGCTCGCGTCCGCGTTCGTTCGCGGCCTTCTCTGGAACTTCCCCCCGCGATTCCTCACGAGGTTCGATCGATCCTTCCCTTCTCGCCTCTCTTATCTTATCATGTTTCGGCTTTCGTTTCGCAGATTCGATTTCGATTTCCCTGTTGCTTGTTGAAGAGGGATGGGGGGTTTTATCTTCTCGGTGTTTTGTCTTACATTTGTCCCTCTTCCGGAATAGTTGCTGGTGGATTTCGCCTCTTTCTTGGTTGTTCTGCGCTTGTGCTCGGTTCTGTTTCCATGCCTATGGCCTTTTTCTTATAGCTTGACGGAGCCACTTTAAAACAGAAGTAGAATCAGTTCAGGGTGAAAAGTTTTACTGCTGCTCATCCATAAATGAGAGATTAGTGCGGTTTTATGAAAAAATTCAGTAACCGAGCAAGCACTGAAATCTCAGGCTAAGTTCTTTGTGAAAATACATTATACAGACTGCACTTTATCATGACTAACTGAAATTTTTGCGACTGTTGTCAGTGGCAGGGTAGCATATTAATGGGGAAAGCGTAGGTAGAACAACTTTGATGGACAAATGCTTTGGTAGATAAGCTTTCTGAAGCATTATGTCCTACAGAACCAGCAATGGATAGTTGCAGAAAACAGACTTTTGAAATGGGTAACTATGGAAAAGATAAATCTACGAATGGGGCAATATAATTTTCTCAAATTCACAGTATCTTTGTATGTAAATAAATCGTCATCTTGGCAGTGACAAGATTATTTTGCTGCACTTGGGGGAGCTTTCTGACTGAAGTGATGTTTTGGTGTCAAGAGGACAGAAATAAATAAATCGTCATCTTGGCAGTGACAAGATTATTTTACCTTCGGATGAATTTGTGTGCTTTCGGCTGTTTGTAAGGGAAACAGAGGAGGGAAAAAATCTGATTTTGAGTTGTCCTCTGCAGGCTAACTCATGGCACGTTCCCGAGATCGTGATTTCTTGTTCTGCGACTTCTGTGGGACGATGCTTACACTAAGTTCGGTCAAGTTTGCGAAGTGCCCTTTGTGCAATTTTAAGCGGAGCACTAAAGGTTGGGATCTCTGTTTTCAATCGCTCAGTATACTTGATTAATAATTATAGCGATGGTTCTGCTTTTGGAGTCTCTTTTTCTGGGTCATGAAGTTGGCATGAGATTGAATTTTATATAAAGTCTCAAGATTGTCAAGCGTTGCTTCTCAGGGTGGGCTGTTGTGTCCTGGCCTTTCTGTGTTCTGCTCTTTTTATAATGGTATTGTCTGTGTTCTGCCCTTTTATAGTGGCATTGTTCACCATTGTTCTTTTACACTGCAAAGATTTTTTTTTTTTTCGTGATGCATTGGAAAGAAATAGTTTCTTTGCCTAGGATATCAGAAAGTTTTCATCTTTCCATCTGCAAATATTCCATTTTGAGCCTTCTGCATACCTTGGGACAATTCCCCCTGTAAGTTTGTATTGGTTAGAAGTATCTTAGTTTTCGATTTTGGATGATGAGGATGATGATCCATTGAGAGACACCCTGAGAATTTGATAATTGAGGAGGAAAAGGAAAAGGCTGAAGAAAAATTCTTTTTATGCCACCCTACCTGTAATACTGGCTAATATGAACTTGGAGAAACTATTGTGCTGGCCAAAATCATCAGTAGGCCTTTCACAGAATTTGTTACTGGTTACACCCGAGACCACTAGTTTGGGGAAAAAATAGCCATTTCAGGTCAAACCACTAATGTGAAATGCATATCTTAGCACAGTCGTCTCATTCTCTGACTATGTCTGCTGTCTTTTTGTTTGGAGCGGTTTGGCTGTTTGGTCATTGTGTGTTTTTATTGTTATTTGTCAAATAGTAGTTGCCGGTTAGCTATTTATTAGACCTTACCAATTTGCTCTTCGAGTCAATTTCTACTTTTCTCAATAATGTGCCTTATTGATGACTTTGCTCTCAGATATTGCTGGAAAAGAAATTAAGTACAGAGTAACCGCTCAGGTATGCCTTGAACTAGCTAACTGATTGATGCATGCACTCTGTTGGATCTTAAAATCATGAGTTAAGTGCGTACATGTTCTACTAGTTCAATAATTTAAGAGAATATAGTTATATTTCGTCGTGTTCTCCTGCCTAGGTAGTCATTTTTAGAGTGAACATAAAATATAGAAAATGCTAGAAATTTGAATGGCTATGGTGACTCTTCAGTACTGAATAACATTTGAGGCTTAGAAAGGGCACCAACTTGGCAAAAATGTGAACTCCTACTCACGATGGAAAAAATAAGTCAAGTTTTCTCGCTTCTGGAAGGCCTTCAATTCGCTGGCCACAACCTAAATACAAGGCTGTCTGTTGTTAGTGAAGCTTAATTTTTCACAACTACCTATTGTTGCTTCCAATTACTGACCTCTGATGTTGAGATTGAAAGGTACTGAGATGAGTGGTTCTGCAGCAAAATAGATGCGTATACCTCTTGATGCAAAATAGATGCGTATACCTCTTGATGGTTTCTCTAACATTATTGAATTAAACAGTGCCCACATCATGTAGAATTCATGACATTGTTGAGTGAATTTGGTAGGGATCACTAGACTTCTGTTTTTGTCCTGTTAAAAGAGGATTAAATTAATAATAATAATAATTTCGTCTTAAACCTTTTCTTATTAACACATTGAATCACGGAACCTTATTTTATCTACTTTGAAGCAACACCTAGAGTAGTACTTTAGTTGAGAAAAGGCTTTGTCCTCCTTAATTTTCTCTATGCTTTGGATCACACATTTGAAAATGTCAAGCTTCTCATGGTCATCTACCATATCTCAGGACATAAGGAGGGAGCTTGGCATGTCTACCTTCGAGGAGGGGGAGCTGAAATTGGCAACGGTAGTGGCTACATTCTGCTATATTAGTATAACGGCACGATGTTTTCTTTGTGAACCGATTGTGATGTTCTCGTATATTGGCCTTGCCTCTCAGATAGCTCGGAAGTGTGAAAAATGTGACAACAATGAATTCGAGTATACTCGGAAACAGGTAATGTACAAGTTCAGCGCACTGCTATTCTCTCTCACGCCAATCTTCCCTAACACAAGTATTTCCCATCTTCCCTTTTCTCATCATTCACTCCTTGATATCCAACCCTGTTGCAGATGAGATCGGCAGATGAAGGACAAACTACATTTTTGACATGTACCAAATGCAGGGATACCATTACGGAAAATTAACTGTACGACTTATCGGATTATTATGCAATTTTGAGTCCGCAGGGAGCTTTGTACTGTGTGGTGATGTTTACACTGCTAAGTTTTTTTGTTTCAAGCATGTGCATCTCCTTGTGGAATTTCCAGAATGAGCTTCCTAGAGTTTCACTGGAGCAATTGCTCTTGCTGTTATCAAGTGGTCTAAGCTCGCTCACTGCTCAAGAGAAGATGAAAATAACCCCTTAAGCAAAAGCCCGTAGGGCTGTACTGTGTCCGAAACCAATATTAGCTTTTTCTTTTTTATGGATAGATTCAAGCATTAAAGTCTAAATCATCAGTGAGACTGTAGTTCATGTCCATAGGAAACAAGGGTTGAGAACGTATAGAAGCCAGAGATAAAAGCCACTGTTGGCTCGATGATTCTTCTTGGGAGTATGTATGCATAGGTTTAAAAGGAAGTGAAGTCTGCCGGATCGAATGCGTCCCAGGTTTGATTGCATTACGGCCGTGCTTCCAAAGCAGATATGGAAGACAGCTAGCAACAGAGCTGTCATCAATCTAGCATTACTTTAAGTGGGATTTAGCCGAAATCGTTCTGAACTTTTCAAGATGATGCACGCCTGCCTCTCAAACTTCAATAATAAAAATCTTCATTTTGTCACGGCAGCCAATGCTTTTTTTTTTTTTTTTTGACCTGTTTGCACGCGCTTGATATGTCAATTTCCAAGGGTAAAACTGTAATTCTCCTTTATTTTCAGTCAAATAACTCCTCTGCCGCGGCACTAATTGCGCAAAAATAAATTTAATACTAGAGAAAAATGTAGTAATATGAAAAAGAAATATCTTTTAAAATAATTAGAGAACAACGAGGAGGAGGAGTAAAGAAAAGCCAAGTGAAGGGATGGATGTATGATGATATATAAATAGAATATAATTACAACCATAATAATAATTATCGTAATCTTAGTTTCCTTTTAATTTTTTTCTTTGATTACAATTTTATTCTAAAGCTATTTATCTCGTCTTCTATTTTCTAATTAAGAAACTACTCCTGGCGAAGTCAACATTGCTCGTCATTGTCACAAAGTTGTTTATTCTTTCACATTGTGTAAATGATAACATTACTCGTCATTGTCACAAAGTCGTTTATTCTTTCACATTGTGTAAATGATATTTCTCTAATGAAAAGATGGCTCGATTTGATTCTCTTTCGTTTCTAGCATTTTAAGAGTCTTCATCACTTAGTCTTGTTTTCATAACTCTTTTAGTGTGCATAATTAAGTAAAATAGTGTCGAAATTTACAAGCATAATTATGCCATGTCAATGGCTGGTCTTTTTAAAGTGCTAACTAATGGAGGATATATATATATATATGGAACATAAAATAAAAATAAAGATCATTGCATTTTTTATGTCTTAATTTCTTTAAATAGATCATTGCATTTTTTTTGCCTCTTTTTCCCATATTCAGTATATGATTTTCAATTTGTCTTACCATATCGTGGGCAAAAGAGTGATTTGTCTAAAAGTTAGAGAAAGATTACAACTTCATCTTTGAAAAATCACGTGCAAAGAAAGTGTGAGCCGAAAAATGCACAGAAGATCGATGGATATAACGAAGTAAGAGTTTAGGAGCATTTTGTATAGGCTAAAAATGCGAGGTATGGAACCTACTTAGTGAGGCCAAGAAGATGTTGCCTAGGCCCTAGGGCATGTCTTTCAATTAAAATTAAATTTAAGAAGATAAAAACAAAAAGCGAATATTACACGGGATCAGTCCTGCAGATTAAGGAAAACAGTCGATGAATGGAAGCTTGAATTTTAGTGAGAGGCAAGAAAAATGTGCGGTTCTCTCACCGGAGAATAATTGCTAAATTAATGCACTATGTGAAAAATATGAGTCAATATGCACGTATGGACCGCCCAAATCTGATTGGACCCACATCACCTAATACTATCCGGCCGGCTGGTCGTCTCACATAAGACGAGAAGAATATTTATGATAACATAATTTAAAATTAGAGAAGAAGGAAACCAATGATAATTCGGGAAAAGGTTACAAAAACCCCCAAATTATACCTATTGGAATACGTTTATTTTAATTATTTTTTTTTTTTGTGATACTCAAAATCTCAAACTTGTATTCTTATTTGTGCAACGCATTTATACTCTATCAAGATTCTGTCAATAAGCATCATTGAAAATAAATGCTTAAAGGCAAACAGTATTGACATAGCGCCCATGAAACTTAAGTGAAATAAAGACAACGTTATTTTGACTGGAAAATCATTTGAGGGAATCTTGACTGAGAATAAATATGTTACATAAGTACAAATTTGACTCTTTTATATCACAAAAAAAGTTTAAGGTAATTGTATTATAATTGACATAATTTGAGATTTTTTTGATATCATAAAAATAAAATTATAATAAATGTGTCACAGTGGATATAATGTAGGATTTTTGATAGCTTTTTCCTTAATAATTACACTAATGGTTTCCACGCATGTGATATTGGTTAGCCCTATCCATCTTAATAAGTTTGCTTGTTGAAAGAAAATGGATATAAAATATATCATTTCTTTGTGGCCAAATTTATTATGGTAAAATTACACAAATTGCTCGTGAACTTTAGTCCAATATGCAATGTCATTACTAAAATTTTAATTTGTTTAATGTGGCCCTTAAACTATTAGTAAATGTTTAATCAAGTTCCTAAATTATATGAAAATATTCAATGTCATCCTTTCGTTGATCCAACTTAATAACTTCCAATCTGTTAAGTTTGAACAATGGACAACAACAACGAAAAATTGCGCATGCATTATCCAAGTAAGATGTTCATATAAAATCAGGTTATGACAATCCACGTCATCAAATAATAATGGAAATGTTAATGCCTTTTTTTTCTTTTTACTTTGCTAAAGTATATGGATAAAAACATAGACATGTTTTACTCGCCATTCTTAAAAATCCAACTCAGCATATAATAATCCATGTCATCAACTAAAGTCCGACTTGTCGTTTGATCAAACAGAAAGATTGAATTGAATATTTACTAGTAGTTCAATGACGACATTGAATAAATCAAAAATTTAGGGACTACATCATACACCAGGCCAAAGTCCATGGACTATATACGCGTCATTTTCCCGCTTTGTAAAAAAATGTTAGATCTACTAAAAAGAATCCTACTAAAAACTCTTAATATTCTTAACAATCTAGATGACATGGTTCCACATAACCCAAGCCAATCTAAATCCCCCAATTTTGGGTCAACCCCACGATTTCTAGTCTAATGCCAAGAGTCGTCTCGACAGATTGACAAGGATATCTCACGCCTTCCTCAAAGAAACCGTAGAAAGTCGGCCATCTTGGCGTTGGCCTAGTTGATAATTTGGGAGCCCTCATGAATATATATACCCCAACTAGGGTTTCCAGCTCCTTCCTCATTTGTTTATTTGTGGTCGGAAAATTGTGGTGGCTGCTCCTCCAATAGGAATAGTAATGGTTTTGTTGGGGGCCTTAGTTTTCAACTACAAGTCCACAAGGCGGTGCTTCACGTGCTTATAGTTTAACCCGAAATTTGATTGATGACGGATTTATTAAATTCTTAGATTGAAATCGTGTTGTCCGCAGCCGTTGTCTATGTTTTGTGTATTGTCGTTTTACGCGTTCTTGTCCACATGAGCTTTATAGATTCCGAAGGAAATTTCTGGCGAGCGAAGTCACCAATGGGGTGTGGAATATCTTGGCCGGTACCCTTTGACACTATGGCACCTTCCCAAGAGGATACTTACTTAAATAGGTAAATTTTCAGGCGGAGAATCACTTTATCTACAACCATGAGCCGTCCAACATGCGAACCATAACTCAAGCTGACAGGCGTAATCAAAGTGTCTACACTTTTTGCCGAACCTTCTGGATCTGAATATCGATTTTTTATTTTCCATAAATAATTTGTCTCAACTTTGTCTGTACTGCAAATATAGTCTACATATTAATTCCACATGTAATAGTCATTGCATTTTGCATGTTATGGTTGATATCCGAATGCCCCCGCCCCCCAAAAAAAAAAAAAAAAAAAAACCCTTTAGGAGGCTCTACTTCCATGCAATTTATTAGCCACGTGATTGCATTTACATGTACAACGCTACCTAGTGTTATCCATAACGATTCCTCAACTTAGTAGTAGAAGCATAAACATAATAGAGGGAGCGAGGAGAAAATGCGAGGAACGAACCATCAATATCCAATTCCATAGTTTATAAACTATAGGTTTTATCAATAACTTAATTAAAACACCAAACAATTAAGGAAGTCGACGGCCTTGTCACGTCACAGAAATTTAAACAGAAAAGCAAGGACCATATAAAAACCAAAAAATATTTGTTGCGACCTACTAATAATAACACCAACAACCGGAATAATGGGCAAACTCTTAGGACCACATTTCTGCTGCCGAGACCAGGGAAGCCCCGCGACCTCCCCAGCCAATCATTCGAGGGGGAAGATCTCATCACGGGAAGGCCCCGATTGGCCGCTCGATCGCCACGTGTCCATCGACGTGCGCCTCCACCGTGCCTCCTGTAGGACCCTAGCAACGCCCACAAAAAAAAAAAAAGAAAAAAAAAGAATCTCTTCTATCGTGATATTTATATATTTTATTTTTATTTTATTTGTTTCGACCACACCTTTTTTGAATTCCCCGCACATGAGGTCATGACGACTAGGGGAGTAGGGCGACGAAGCGGCACGGCGGGCCCCCACCGCCTTTATTTATCGTGTATGGCCAGGATTCGCTCGGTCCCCCGGCCCCCGCACACCAACTTCGAGGACCCCGAGGAAGGGGCCGATCGACGGCCCGGATCCCCCCAACGGCTATCCCCCAGACGCGATCCGACGGCCGAAATACGAATGGCGGTTGCCGCCCTACAGTGGACCGACCGCAGCGGTTGTCGGGTAAATTAGCAGTAAACAGCGACCTTATTCTATCGTATTCGGCCACAGGTATTGTACGGGCAAAAGGGCGACAGTATATTTGACATCGGGATTGCGCAATTAAGATGCTTAGGCATGAAGTTTGAATTTTCAAAATGATATCGCATAATTTGATAAAAATTCATTTTATTTGTTGAAAAAAATAAGAGCATGCAACAAACCAATTTTTGAATATCGATTAATACAGCACGAAAAAATGGAAAGGGTATATTATAACCGTGCTTGTGGCTCCGAACTCTTAACGGGTTTTAGAAGGCGTGATCATAAAATTGAGCCAAATAAAGAGTTTTTTTTTTTAAAAATTTTTTCCTATAATCCCTATTACACGACGTTTTGTCTTGATACTTACTCAATTCTCATTGGTCAAAAGGAGAGGTCCGTGATGGACGAGATCTAAGGAGGCCAAAAAAAAAAAAAAACAAATGAAGAATGGAAGATTAATTAAAAGAAGAAGACCGAGGTTGCATTGTGTAGCCGTTGGAGATACTTGGCCTATAAAATGATGGGGCGGGCTGACAGAAAGCTGCGTTCATTCCCAGAAAAGTTAGAGATCAGGGAAACCCTGTGGAAACTCTAAAGGAGAAAGGGTGCTCGTATCGGTCGATCGTGAATCGACGCATGTAGCTGATGCTCGGAGTCCTATATATCTTGCCTTCTCTTCCGCTCTCTCTATTCTTGATCTTTTGATACCCGAGAGGCCGTCGATATCTTTCGTTGTTTTGATTTTCCGTCTCGTTTTTCTCGTTCCGCCCCCTCACGTAGGTTTCTGTAAGCTGATCCGTGCGGATTTTCCGTAGGAGCTCAGGCTGTTCAGACATCAAACTATCTTTTTTGTGAATCAGTTTGAAAACCTTTGATCGCGTAGGTTTCTTGTTTTTTTCCCAGATCTCGATCAAAGAACTCTCTCTCTCTTTCTCTCTCTCTCTCTGTGCCTGCTGTGAGTCTGTGAAGGACCCGCCGCCATGGAAGCAGTTGCTGCATCTTACGCACCGGATCATCAGCCGATCCCCCCATGCAAGCCAATCAAGACGATGCCGAAGAGAAACCACCACCACAGCCACCATAGCTTCACAGTGAAACCGTCTCCCACGAGCACCGTCCACGGCGGAGCAAGAGGAGGAGCGGGTCATGTGCTGCTCTTCTGTCCACCTCCTCTTTCGCGCTCTCTCTCCTTCTCTCACCCTCCTCCGTCATCACCGCGGGTCTCCAGCCCTCTCGGCTTCAACAGCGTCCCTCCTCATCACCACCAGGGCCAGCCACCTTTGCTCCCTTTGCCGAAACCCTACTCTTCCCTCTCTCTCCCACCCCCTAATTCTAACGTGAAGACCAACAAGCCCAAGTCGTCGTCGCCGCTCACCCCCAAGAAGTCTTCTCCGAAGCAGCCGAAAAGGCGAGACCCCAACAACAAAAAGAAGGACACCAAGAACCCGGTGAAATCACCCCCCGCCCCACGTTCGGATAACCCGTCAGCCGACGACGGGGTCGCGATTATCGGGTCGACATGCTCGATGGGTCCCGACCCGGATGAGCTCCCAAGGCACGTCTTTGTGTCCAAGGGTTCGTTGAGGGGCGATGGGGTTTCCGCTCGCTCGTTTTGGGAGATTTGGAGAAGTTCTCTGGCTCTGTGATGTACGCGATATCGCCTCCTCCGAGCAGCTTGCCGTTGCCCAAGTTCTCTCTGCTGAGGCCGAAGCAGCTCAGCTGCAAAGCCGAGGCCGCCGGAGTCGACGCCGGCGCGACCGACAATCTCCGGCGGATCCTCCGTCTCCCCTGAACACGTTTCTGCATACTTTCTTCCGAAGCTCAAGAAGGGGCAAACTCGAGCTAAAAGGGGTCCACACGATCGCCCGACCTGAACCGCTTTTAGTATGGTTTTGTTCTGGTGGTATGGTGATGTTTTGTGTCTCCGTGTCTGTGTGTGTGTACGTAGATCTCTTTTGGGTCTTCTGATTTTCTGTTTATTGTCTTCTCTTGGTTTCGTTTCTTGCTTCTGAAGATCCATTTGTGGCCACCTCCTGCTTTTTAGAAATGGGGTGCACGAAGAAAGTGATCTACACATATATGAAATAGTTACTGTCGTTGTAAGATGCAAGAGCCTCTCTCTCTCTCTCTCTCTCTAAATTGTTTCTTCTTTTTGCTAATATTCCTCGGGATACTCTTGGTTCGGTTTCTGTCTTGTTCTTAGATAGTTTGGGTGAATAAAAGTAATATATGATCCACAAGAACTTAGGATGTGCCGCTATATATGTAACGAACATCATTTATAATTCGTGAACCGTACTAAAAAAGAATGCTTGTACAAGAAAGTAAGTCTCACTTATTCAGCTGTACTGGCACCGTAAGTATAATGTGAGTTTGATTCTCGTGGTTGCTGTCCATCGCCGATATGCCTTTCAAGCTGAGTTTTTTTTTTTTTTTCATTGGCGCATGCCCATTTGATGAAAGAAACAAATCTACAATAAGATACCGCACGAGCAATCTTCTTGTATGGAAATATATTAGGGTACAAAAGAAAATTAGTCATGGAAGGATTCGCACGTCTACACGCAGCCAATGAAATTGCACTAGATCAGAAACTTCTACCTGTTCTTCTGCCTGCAACCTCTCAACATATGTGAACCGTTTCAATTCTTCATGGTTTGATGTGATGAAGAATAGGTTGTTCTCACACGGGTCGCTACTAAGAAGTGACCGAAAGAGCAAGGAATTGAGCACCAATACTTTTGATCTTTACCTACTTAGCTTTGTCGATTAGCATTTTTCTATTTGTGATTCTGGTAAGTTATAAGGACCCCGATCATTAATAATAGTCACTGTTCGACCAAACAAATCTCCCTGATTCAGCGATAAGATCGTTTTCGTACCAACTGTTGTCTTAATAGGGAGGTTGAGGAACTCAATTTCTTTGAAAAAAATCAGAAATGGACAATCTTTTTTCTTCTAGACATGTAACGCGTTCATCATAGATATTCATGCCATATGACTAATGAATACGTTTTGAAAGTGCTAAGAAATGCTAAAGGCGGTCTTTCGATATTAATTTTTGTTTTTCAATTGACATTGCATGTGACTTCCACAAACCACTAAGCATATTTAAGTTTGATCCATGATCGATCCACAACTGCCATGGATTTCAAAGTTCTGAATGAAGCCAAGAAAGTATCATACTTCTTTGTAATTGTAGGTGTGTTCTAAATCCAAGACTTGGCTTGCAAGCCGAAGGTGACAAGTGAGATTACCTAGTTTATTCTCGGTCTCGAAGGATAGGTGTGAATTTAGGTGCGCCATTGGTCGTACCCTTCCCCACTACACCTGGTGAGGTGATGGCTAGGAGCTTGTCCATTGGGCAGTCGGTGCTCCGTTGACATCCTGAATCGGATATTTCGGCAACGATTGAGATAGGAAAAGTGAGGTTTATATAGCTTTTTCAGACTTTCTTAAATTATCCAATGTGCTATTTTATAGGTATTTGAGTATTCCTCATTTCCTCCACTTCACTAACTAATCACCTATTTTCTCCCATAATCAAACAATTTTTTGCACGCGCATGGGGCATTCCAAGCGTGACAATTCTTTTCTTCCTAGAAAGGCAAAGACGAGGAGGGATTTTTCATCTAAAACTCTGAAGCAAATTATCTTTTTTGTAATTGCGTATGCATATGTGTATTAGACAAATGTTCATCAATATTCTGCACGAGAAGAGGCTTCTACGGGGTGGTTGAGAAGAGTCATAGCCGCCGGTTTTCTTTCTTTTCTATTGCCGGCCCGAAAAAGATAATGAGGCATTCCTCCAATGAGCAATTGCACATTGTTAATCTAAACCTCCCCCATATCGAGATCGAATCTGATTATTACACGAACATTATATTTCAGTCGTTGATTGGATCCCTTGCGTCATGAAGAGATTTGGGTATCAACCACTAGTTGTAATTTCTTTTTTCTTACTTCTTTTGTTTTGTTTTGCTGCTATTGTAAGATTATAGTATAAATCAGTTCATATTTAGAGGCAAGAGAAGAAATTAAAGTAAATACTAATTGCTAAAGGGGAAAACCCTTTGACGAAGTAAACTTGGTGAAGAAATCGATACAATTCGTGGCCTCCTCCATGACCTAATCGTGTTACTTTTGCTTTAGGTCCAACCTTTAAAGCGACCGCTACTTTTAACACCGATATCATATCATATTGTTGTGAAAGTATAACATAATGTCTATTCATTACACATGTTTCGACACGTCATCATACGACTCCAAAGAGAAAAAAAAATAATAAATCAAATAACGGTAATGAATAAAAAATTTACTTCTCTCTCCTCTTAAAGAAAATTTCGACAACATTAGTCGTGTATTTGTGGCAATAAATTCATATTTCAATTATTTCGTGGAAAATGAATGATCTAGAAAAATTTGTTGCCAAAAACGATCGTTTATATCGCTTATAATAATTAGTCGATAAAAAATATTTTCATTATTGATCTCAATTTATGTCCAAACATTTTTTGTCGACTCATTTTTTTAAAATAATATAAGTGATTATTCTTCGAAAAATATTTTCTAAAATCCTTCATTTTCACAAGATAAATACATCGTCAAATGCTAAGCATTTATTATACTATACATGAACATGCTAAATCGTTTTCTCATTATGCATCGTTAGTCTTTTGATTCAAAGTCCTTTCTCGTGTTTTGTCTTCGCACGAGTATCAAGGGCTCCCTTAATACCGTCTAGTCTATCCCCGTATACGTACGCCAACGGATTGCGAACGAAAAAAGAAAATTCAATTCTTGGTGGTGACGTGACTTACGACTGATAACCACTCGCACGTTCGAGCGCCGACCATTCGTTGAAAGGTCCCCGCTTTCCATCTTCCTCCTCGCAATAAACTAGTTCCCATTATCAACCATGTAATTAATTGCAGAGAATCCCGACACGCAAGCGCACGTATGGTAGTTTTCAGGGGCGCATGACAGATGGATTTGAAACGCAGATTTCGATGCTCTGGACATGGAAAGATAATCGAGGGCTCCTCCTTGTTTAATGGGTCGATTTCGTCACGAGGGGTTCGGTCGATGGCATCTTTTGGAGGGGTCGATAGCATCATCACCATCACCACATGAAGAGAGAGAGAGAGAGAGAGAAAAGGCGAGGCAAAAGAAGAAAACGCAGATTAGCTGTTGCAGAAAGGGCCATCGCTTCTGTTGCATTGCAACGACATAAAGATTAAAGAGGGTGCACGATGAACATGGGCGATGCAATAAAGAAGTGGAATGGTCGGTTCCTCAAAAGATGGTCGATGGTCGATGGTCGGGCAGACACTAATGGTGGCTTTTTAGGGTTTCTGCTTCTTTACTTATTATTATTATTATTATTATCATCGTTTCCTTCTTCGTTGTTCTGATCCTCTTGCTGCGATCGGAGAGATCTGGTCGTGCGCGCGGGGATATGGAGCTTCCCTCTGGCGCTCCGCCAGGTGTTTGTGTGGCTAGCGATGATCTGTCCACTTTGCCTGTGCGAAATTCGTGGAGGAATAATATCACATCCCGCATATAGTAATCTCGTGCATTGATGACGTATTATTTTACTAACGATAGATTATCTGGACTCCGCTCGAGAAATCTCGAGCCGATGTACGTCAACACTCCGTTGGTCGCATCGGGTGAGCCTCTACGTGACCCACGATGTAACCGTTGTAGCATGAACTTGTACAGCTCGATGCAAAATAGGAGATGTCGAACTCATCGAAGCTTAGCCAATTCGAAGCGCTCAAATTTTTTTTTCCCAGTAAATTCATTTTTTTGTCTCTGATAACAACAAATTCACTATCTTTATATCTAAATTCGAAAAAAATGACATAAGAAAGTCCTTGAACTTTGACTTAATGAGCAATGTGATCTTTAAACTTTTGATTTATTTGATGTGGTCTATGAATTTTAACTTGATGTGTAATGGGATTCCTGAATTTTTAATTTACTCAATGTAGTCTCTAAACTTTGATACATGTTCAATATAGTCTTCGAACTATATGTAAATGTTCAATTTTATCCTTCCATTAATTCAATTTCAGGGACAATATTAAATATTTTTATATAGTCTAGCAACTAACTTGAATAAGTACATAAAATCTAGGGATCACATTGTATATTAGATTAAAGTTTAGAGACTATATTAAATAAATAAAAATTCATGGACCATATTACATATTGGGTCAGAGTTCAATGACTATATGTGTCATTATTGTCAGAAAAGTAGAAAGCTTGGAATTTGGGAGGATTGTATATTGCTTTCTATTCATTCTTTCAGTATGTAATTACAATCTATTTATAATACAAGGTGTCTAAATAACTAAGGAATAAAAATATACACAATATCCCAAGGATATACATAATATTCCCATAAAATATTCCCTATAAACAAAACTCAATGAAGATCAATCAGCATCGGCAACAGTATCTTCAACGATTATTCCTTCTAAATTCTAAAAAATGATTGGAGTTAAGGTTTTTGCACTTTCATTTTGTCTCAGAAGAACATTACATGCCACTCACTTGGTGAGTGTTCTGACTAGAATGTCATTAACCGATTGGCATAACTTTCAAACAACTCGATAGGGTTTTCTGCTCAGTTGGGCCTAACCGAGGACGCATCCTTCAGGCCTTGTCGTGACAGAATCCACCTCGTCTTTCAAGGCCTTTTGGGTCAAGATGTTCTCATCGGACAGTGACCACGAACGAGCCCAGGTTCCTAGCACGTTGTCGGTCCAGTCCGATGAATCGAAACGTAGTTTTAGTACGACCCAACCAAGGCAAAGAGCAATCCACGTTCTTCAGGGGCGTATTTTGTTTGTCTCGATCTTGACGTTCCATCAGAAAACGACACGGAATCGCGGCGCGTTACTGAGGAACGAGATATGCGTGCGACCGCGATATAAATAATATCGATTATAGTCTCCTGATAGTTGACATGAAATTTCGATGACATGAAATTTGGATGTTATTAATGATACGGGGCGTCGTGTTTCAGATGCTTAGGGTGAAAGCACATGGTAGATGGTCGGCATTTGATCGCTGGTATCATCTTTCGCGCTCTCTCTCAGTCATCTCAATCATCGAGAGAAATGGTGGTGGGGTTTAGTTTGTCTCTGAAAGCACCATCACTTGGCATTTGAAAGGGACGGCTATGAAGCCCCGGCCCCCCAACCACTCCCCCCGGCGCTAAAACTCATTTCGATCCGCCAAATTAGATTGATTTTGAGGGGTCGAGAATGGCGACTCGTAAGGTTAAGTTCTGGTCGGTTCGTTGCAAAGACCCGACACATTGCTATGAAGTGCTCGATATGAACCGTGACTATTCAATTCGTTCGTAGGTCCACAAGTCAGCCGCCTCCAGAAGTGAAGAATTCTCTAACAAATGCCCGAAGCACGAGTTAATTGGCAATTTCCTCACGGCATGGATCGTTTGTAATAGTACAGTAGTTTTGTATTCTGTCAATTGTTATTCATTGTATCCTTCTATTCAATAAATATCAAATCACAATTATTCAATCAAAAATGCAATTCATGGATAAGATTAGATCAACGATGATAGTACGATTATTTATTGTGATTTGATATTTATTGATATTAAATGATCCGTGAGAGGGAGTGAGTGGTTGGACAACCATTTATACCAAGTTGCCATGATGAACTTCATTTGAAATCAAAATCACAAAGAACTCAAGGACTATTCCTCCGTTAGTCGACCGGGCCTATTCCTCAAAGATCACAATTAGGCCGGTTCGCTCACCGGCTATAATTTACATCTATTGCGAAAGATTCAACAAAACACAAGTCCGTCTCGGAATCAATCGATTTGGATTAAGCAGTTTTCTTTTACTAATCGCGTTTAATAATCTCCTAAATCAGAAAGATTCTGAGGGGAGTGTGGTGGGGATTTTGCTGTTTAAATAGAGCATTGAGAAGAGATATTTCTATCTCCTTTTGGGACGAAGAAGGTTAAGTTTGACTAGAAGATACTCCGATTCCTTTTGCGCTTGCTAAAGGTGGCCTCCATCGACTTTTCCGAAATGATTTCAGGACCACATGATTTTGCATGATTACATGAAATAGATAAATAAATCGTGCGCTATGTGGGCCCACGATATCGATTTTCGACCAATGGATGTGCGGCCTGCGGACGGCATTGATCTTGATGATTAAAGGGCCCAGTGAGAGATAATGATATAATGGGAAAATGCGAATCTCTTAATTTTCCCGAAATTGTTTGATTCGTTTCGCTTTTATTTTTTATTCACTAGAAATAGAATATAATCGATTCCTCTTTGGGAAAATTAGAAAGGTCGGATGCACCAAATTCATCGTTCAAAGGGTAGTGAAATCGCCCGATTTTTTCATGCCAAATAATGCTTTTCTCGAGACGTAGAAACCGAACAGAAATTTGGCGATTTTGCATCCACGCCTCCCAGTAGCAGTTCATGATTTCAGAAAGAATAATGCTATAGATACAAAAGTTATTTGGAAAATTAGTCTACAAGGTGAGCTAGAGATTATAAGGAAAAACTCATGATATAAAACATTCATTAGGGACGAAATTACATTGTGTCGCACCCATCAATTATACTAATTTCCTAATTACAATGATAGATATGATATATGGAAAGCTATTAGTGTGTTTCATAAAATAAAATAAAATAACATATTCGAGTTTTAAATTATTTAATTATCAAAATTTCAAGGAATATATATATGTATATATATATATATTAAAAACTAAAACACCATCAATAATAATTAATAAGTGCATTGGTGACACTAGCCAAGTACACATGTATCAGCAAATTCTAAAATATAAGAAAGAATGGACTCTAAAAGAGCGACATACTTCAAAAAAAGACATTACTATTTTTCAAATATTGCTAATTTTTTAATGAGCATTAAGTGGAAATAATCGGTTATTGGTCCAATTTGGTCATACTCAAGAATCAGGAATTGAACCAAAATGACCGATTCCCAATTTCTGGAACTGGGATCAGACCAATTGATCTTGAGATTGGACCAACTAGTCCGGTCTAGTTTCTAGATGATTTAGTGAAATCGATTGATTGACAAATAATTCCCAAGCATAAGAACATAAGAGCCTGTCCAATGAATACTTGGTCATATCCAAGGCATTATCATAAGTGAGCTTCGCTAAGGATGACAAACTGTGAGATTAAACTATCCGTTTCAATTAGATTGCTATGACTACTCACGGACAATTTAGGAAATAAGAGAGAAAGAGAAAAACCCATGAATTAGAGGAGCCGCGAGGCAAAGCTCAACTTTGAGGGGGAGACAACGGATAAGATTGAGGCTATTGAGTTTTACTCATGGAAGCTAGGGATAAGAAATTGCCAAAGAAATTGCCTTGACACCATATCGGGACCAGGATGAGCGGAGTGAGGAAAGGGGAATAGGAGAGTGGGACACGTGGGAAGAGAAGGGAAATAAATAAATAAAATTATCTGTTTGATCTTGACGATTCAATCGATCTGATTTTCCTTTAGAATTGAGGACCGGATTAAAAATCTCGATTCTAATTTTATGGAACTCAAAACCGAATTGACACTCTCGAGGACTATCCAAAACCGATCAATTCAGTTCAGTTCGGGCTATTCCCAATTCTATTATGATAGATATGATATATGGAAAGTTATTAGTGTGTTTCATAAACAAAACATATTTGAGTTTTAAATTATTTAGTTATCAAAATTACAAGGAAAAACCCAACCACAGACAGCACAGTTGGTGTGCGTTCTCCCTTCCACCATAGAGGTCGGGGGTTTGAGCTCTCTTGTTGCTAAAGTATCTTAAGTGGGGGGTCTTAGTGTTGGGGTCCTAAGCTAGGCTCCCTCGAGGTATTGACGCTTGGTCCGAGGTGCACCGTACACTGTACAGGCCATGAGTTGCCGATTAGCGTAAGCGAAAGGTGGGCCCGGTGAATCCTCAGTTACCAAAAAAAAAATTACAAGGAAAAAAATATATATATTAAAAACTATAACACTATCAATAATAATTAATACGTGCATTGGTGACACTAGCCAAGTACACATGTATCAGCAGATTCTAAAAGATAAGAAAGAATGGACTCTAAAAGAGCGTCATACTTCAAAAAAAGACATTAACATTTTTCAGATATTACTAATTTTTTAATGAGCATTAAGTAGAAATAATCGATTTGTACTCAGAAACTAGGAACCGAACCAAAATGACTAATTCTTAGTTTTTGGAACTGGGGATCGAGACCAAATGGTCTCGAGATTGGACCAACCAGTCTAGTCCAATTTTTAGATGATTTAGTGGAACCGGTTGATTTACAAAAAATTCCTAGGCATAAGAACATAAGAGCCCGTCCAATGAATACTTGGCCATGTCCAAGGCAAGGCATTATCATTATTGAGCTTAGCGAAGGATGACAAATAAAATTTTGATCTTTGAGATTAAACTATCAGTTTCAATTTGATTGCTGAGAATACTTATGGACAATTTGGGAAAGAAAAAAGAAAGAGAAAAGTCCATGAATTAGAGGAGCCGCGAGGCTCAACTTTGAGTTTATTTTAGGGGGAGACAACGGATAAGATTGAGGCTATTGAGCTTTACTCATGGAAGCTAGGGATAAGAAATTGCCAAAGAAATTGCCTTGACACCCTATCGGGACTAGGATGAGAGGAGCAAGGAGAGGGGTAGAGGAGAGTGGGACACGCGGGAAGAGAAGGGAAATAAATAAACAAAATTATTAGTCCGATCTTGACAGTTCAATCAATCTAATTTTCCTTTAGAATCAAGGACCGGATTGAAAATCTCAATTCTAATTTTATGGAATCGGAAACTGAGCCTAGACTCTCGAAAGCTGTCCACAACCGGTCAATTCAGTCCACCTATTCCCAATTCGATCGCTCCGCGTCGGCTCCGTGTTGATGACCCCCAGCACTAAGAACTCAACAATTTCCTAGTAATAAAGGTGTCGGCAAAGGGGGGCATGGATGGCGCTGCCACGAAACGACAAAAGAGGGTGGGAAAAGCCACGACCCCGACGTCGGCACGAAGCCAAAACGGAAAGTCCGGATCCAGATGAAAATCCCATTATCCGAGTAAAACAAAACAAATCAAGTAGCTTTTCAATAATTTAATAATAATTTCTGACCAAAAATAATAATAATAATAATTTAATAATAATAAATCGGGAAAATTGACTTTTTACACGATCCCTCCCCTCCTCCTCCTCCTCCTCCTTCTCCCACGTTATCGTCGCGGGGCGTCGCTCTCGTTCCTCCTGTTTTCGCCAACTGTTGCAGAAACAGCACGACAAGCTTTCTCTCTCCTCCTCATCCCCCCCTCCTCTCTCTCTCTCTCTCTCTACCTCTGTGTGTGGCCGTTAAAATTCCCCCACATGAACGCTTTGACGAATCAGAGCCGCCATCGTCCGTAGCGCCCCTTCCCCCCGCAAAGCGAATGACCGTTACCGACACTCGCACTTCACACGCATACCACACACACGCATACCACTCCTCTGCCTCTGTCTCCGGCCGCGGGATTAAATGCTTCCTTTAATGCGGGTCCTTTCGGGGTAGGAAATGAACTGGCGTAATTGCGGTACCCTCTTGATCCATCGACCGGCCCTTGAGTTATTACCCCTCCAGCGGATCGCCTTCCGGTTTCCGCGCGACGATCTCGTGGAATTTTGTGGAGGAATCGGGAAAAGTTACATTTTTTTGGGGTTCTGATCTTCTGGGTGATCGTGGAAGGCGACGGAGAGAGGTGGGTCAGTGCCGGAGTTTGAGGTTTCCAGGTGGTTTGTTCGTGAGGATGGGGATCGTGAGTACGGTTCTTGGTTTCTGCGGGTTCGGGGTGGGAACTTCGATCGGGCTCGTGGTCGGCTACTACATGTTCATCTACTTCCAGCCCACCGATGTCAAGGTCTGTGTTTTCTCCGGTTCTTTTTTTGTCCTCTTTCCCCTGTCATTGCCGTTTCGCCTTTTGGGCAGCTTGCTTCCCTGGAAATTGCTGCTGGTGCTAGCTGATTCCGTTTGTTTACAAGTTTGTTGTTGACGCATAAAAAATGGTTAAAAAGATCTGACCTTTTTGTGGTTATCGAGAGAGTGCGGCTCCCTGGATTCTTTTTTTTTTTTGATTTGATGGGTAGGATTATTCTGTTTACAGATGTTTAATAGGGTAATCTTGGGCTGCGGTCAATCTTTAGGTTTAGCTCGGGTCATGCGTGAGCTAGTATCAAAAAGCTAGTTAATCTCCCTTTAGCATACATTTGCTTTTGGCCAAGCATGGAAATTGTGAAATTCAATTGACTACAAGGAAAAAGTGTCATCACTGTTTAGAAAAAATAATGGGGAGCATAGTCTTATTCTCTCTGATTGTTTGATCTCTTCAGGACCCCGTGGTGCGTCCTCTAGTCGAGCAAGACACGAAATCCTTGCAGCGTCTGCTCCCGGAGATACCTTTGTGGGTGAAAAATCCAGACTATGACCGTGTATGTTCTTTTCGATGCGGCCTCGATATTCAAGTTTATTGCTGTTGCTTGTGAAAATTCTGATTATGTTGCTCCTTGCTGCTATTGCGGCCACAATTATGGTTTCAAATGCTGTTATTCAGCCTTTCAGGAGCTCTTAGATGACTGCTTTCTTGTGTTTTGTTGTGTAACAGGTTGACTGGCTCAACAAATTTCTCCTCACCATGTGGCCCTATCTAGATAAGGTATTCTCACTTGACAAAGTTACTTTTTCAGTTTTGATTTGTAATTCACAGTTATACTCCTTTAGATCATTATTCTACTTCTGAGGAAGCATGTGTTTTGTTCGTAGGCTATATGCAAGACTGTGAAGACCATAGCAAAGCCGATTATTGCCGAGCAGATACCAAAATACAAGATTGATTCTGTCGAGTTTGAGGAGTTTACATTGGGTTCTTTGCCACCTACTTTCAACGGTTGAAGCTCTCTCTCTCTCTCTCTCTCTCCCTCTCTCTCTTGTATTGGCCAGTGTGAATATGTGGACTCCTTGCTTCATGTTTTTCATGCATGAAATGTTATTTATAGGAAGCAGCATAATCTGAAAGAGTGATTGGTTTGTCAGTGTTTCTTGTCTTTCATTGGCAAAAGAAATGAACTGAATTTGGTATCTGTGTACTGTTCATACTTGCTTGGTTGCTCATACTTAAATGTGGATACATATTATATTTTGACTAGTGAATGACTTTGTTATGCTAAGACCTGTGTGCTCTGGACTTGATTCGAAGACAAAGCGATGCACGCACTAGATTTCTGGTGGATATAGGTAGCTTTAGAATTGTTTACTCAATCCCGATACATTGAATTCTAGGGAATGATAGAGTTTTCAGTTATCTTTAATTTGTTCTCCTGACAGATACAACTCTATGCATGTTAGTAGTTACCTTTAATTCATGGACTTGGACTGGGCATTAGTTGGACAATTGAGTAAATAATTAGAACTAAAGCTTGTGATGGCCTAATGATAGAATGTTTGGGAGAAGCTGCTTCACTCAGTCCAGTTTCATGTTGACAGCTTCTTTATTTACCTAGCATTACACAGTGAATTATGGGCCGAATGATAAGATATTCCTGTTTAGCTGTCATTCATCTTCTTAAACGGCATGTCTTTAATGCTATCTTACTCTGCGTTCACCAGGAATGAAAGTCTATGTTACTGATGAGAAGGAGTTAATAATGGAGCTGTCGATGAAGTGGGCCGGGAATCCTAACATCATTGTTGCTGCTAAGGCATTTGGGTTGAGGGCAACTGTTCAGGTATCGATAAATAGCTAGTTACCTATACCCCACCCTTCTTCTGTCTGTTTCTGTGTCTCTCCATCTCTCAATTTCTGTGCATTTTAGGTGGTTGATTTGCAAGTGTTTGCTTCTCCGCGCATCACTCTGAAGCCTCTGGTTCCAACCTTTCCTTGTTTTGCGAAGATATTTGTGTCTTTAATGGAAAAGGTGTGTTGAATAGTTTCCAGTTTAGACTTCTTTTTTGTTTAGAGCTGCATTCACAAGGGTTTTCCTATGATAAGACTATCCCAATCCTGTTTGCTGTCTAGTTATTCAGTGTTTCTTTGTGCAGCCACATGTAGATTTTGGCCTGAAGCTTCTTGGAGCAGATGCTATGGCTATTCCTGGCCTCTATAGGTTTGTCCAGGTAATGCCCTTGCCTTTTCATAGTGGGTGATTTGAATAGATTTCTCCATTTTTAACTTCACCAATTGTTGGCAATAACCATGTAAACTGCTGATTTAGATAAGTTTGGGAAAATCCTACCAACTATTACATCGTAATAAGACTTCTTAGTATTATATTTATGTTTGTGTTCAGGAACTTATCAAGGATCAAGTTGCAAACATGTACCTTTGGCCTAAGTACCTAGAAGTACCTATTCTGGATCCTTCTAAGTAAGTTTTCCTCTTTGCAAGCTGTCCTTTCCTTCAATTTGTGCTGCCATGAGTTAATGAATATCAAGGTGCAAATTCAATCACTGGACCAACTAAACGGGTTTTTGCTTACTCTTGCAGAGCTGCAAAGAAACCAGTTGGGATTCTTAATGTAAAGGTCCTGAAGGGAATGAAGCTTAAAAAGAAGGACCTTCTGGGTAAGTCAGACCCTTATGTGAAGCTAAGGCTTACTGAAGACAAGTTATCCACAAAGAAGACAACAGTCAAACATAGCAATCTAAATCCTGAATGGAATGAGGAGTTTAGTTTGGTGGTCAAGGACCCAGAATCTCAGGCCTTAGAGCTTATTGTCTATGACTGGGAACAGGTAATTTCTTCTCACTGGTATTGTAGGTATCTAATTTAGTCGGTTCAAATTTTTCTACACTAGTGAGCCTGTTATTCTATTGCTGTTCCCCCCCGGGCGCCTGACTTCGCTTTGTTTTCCTTTTGGCTGAGTACTTCCCCAGTTGATGTCATAAATGTCAAGCAGTCTGATATCTGATGGTCATTTTCTAGAAAGACCATAGGTTGAAATATGTTTATTGCATACACTGAATGGGATCTTAAACTGCCTCTGCCGTTTGCATAGGTTGGTAAACACGACAAGATGGGAATGAATGTCATTCCACTGAAGGACCTTACACCGGAGGAACCAAAAGTTATGACTCTTAATTTGTTGAAGAACATGGATCCCAATGATGTCCAGAACGAGAAGTCACGTGGGGACATTGTTGTTGAAGTGGTATACAAGTCTTTCAAGGAAGATGAGATATCCAATGATCTCGAAGATCCAAATGCAGTAGACAAGGCTCCTGAAGGAACACCTGCTGGTGGCGGTTTGCTTGTAGTCATTGTACACGAGGCTCAAGACGTCGAAGGAAAGCATCACACAAATCCTTATGTCCGTCTACTTTTCAAAGGGGAGGAAAGAAAGACAAAGGTATGAAACAATAATGAGGCATGAGACTGTTCCTTCTCAGAATGGAGTACAGTAATGATTCACGCTACATTATGTTTGTGTGAATTCACTCATTTAGATTGTATCATGACATTGAAATGGCGCCACACTTTTATGTTTGAAAGTGGATAGAGTGGTTGTAGAGTGGGTTTCACTTTGATGTCCTTAATCTTATCCTGACAGAGTTGCTCGGTTGTTTATCGCTCAAAATGCAAGAGCTGTCACTATAGGAATATTCTACCACTTGGTCAGGCCCATACCTGCATGCTTTCCTGTTTTACTGGCTAGCTCCTGTAAATGTTTACTCATTGACCTTTGGAACCTAAGATTCAGAAACGTTTCAGGATCAATTTGGTTTTAGCACTTGCTTATTGCTGTTTTCATTTTCTGTAGCATGTAAAGAAGAACAGAGATCCAAGATGGGAAGAAGAGTTCCAGTTTACTCTTGAGGAACCACCTACCAATGACAGAATCCATGTGGAAGTCATTAGTACCTCCTCAAGGATGGGCCTGTTGCATCCGAAGGTATAATTCCTACTTTCACCATTGGCTCGACTTGGAAATAGTAGGTTCTTGGAATGTTGGATCCCCATCAATCAACGGTTGGAAAACTTCGAATAAGACCCGAACCGAAATTTCGGTTCGGTTCAGTTTTTGGTTTTCAACTTTCAGTTTTCGGTTTTTGCATTTGTTTTTTTTTTTTGTTTTTTTTTTCTATTGTAAATATTTTTCATTTCCAAGAAATAAGTTCTTATCGGTTTGTTGGTTTGGTTTGGTTGGTTTAAAAACCGAACAAAAAAACTGAATTTTTCGGTTCGGTTCGGTTTTTGACACCCCACCCATCAGTGTTCACCAAGTAAACGTTGTTGGTTTTCCTCTCTCCAATCTGCGGATTGCTTTCTCTTTTCAATTCTGAGGTTCAATTTAGGTCATTTTACATGTTCAAGTCGAGGATGTGTTTTCTGTTTCTCCCAAATAGGCCATGGATTCTGCAACATATCTTGCAGAACTTATCAGAACCAATTTCTGACGCTTTGTTTATCTTTGCTTAATGAAATCAGGAATCGCTTGGCTATGCGGATATCTACTTGTCTGATGTTGTCAGCAACAAGAGGATCAATGGGAAGTACAATCTCATCGACTCCAAGAATGGACAAATCCAAATTGAGTTGCAGTGGAGAACTTCAAGTTAGGGCATTGCTTGGGTTGGCAGCGTTCGGAGGTGCCTCCCAGCGTTTTAACTCCTTGTTAGTCGATCTGTGTGAATGTTTTGTATAAATCCCTCTGTTTGAAGATTTTTACTGTTGATATCATTGCTGTTTTCGATGATAAGCTCGAGCTAGATTAATGTTCATGATGAGCATCAGCAATCATTGAGCGAGACCTTTAGCTGCGGTATGAACTGCTGCACTTGGCACTTACATTTTGCATTTTTCCAGCTTAAGGGACTATCTACACGATATACTATGTGTTTCATCTGTCTTTTGGGCTTTCATACACTGTTCACCACACAGCTCCTGTGAAGTTTCAGTCTGAGATTTATGTTCTTATACTGTTTTCCATTTGTCCTTTTGGTTGCATCTGATTGTCTTAAGGCCATCATGGGCTTTAAATTATATGGTATGAGGCCTCACTTGAAGCTTTAAGCCCATCATACTGGTGGAAATGCTTCACTCGAGCCTCTATCCCCTGATGGAATAGCAAGTATTCTTTTGCCATTCTCTGAAGTAATCTTAATTCTCAAGCCATGTGTGTGATGAGGAACAAACAGGGAATAACTTTTAACATATCTTTCTTTATCCATTGGAATCACTTTTGAAAAGTCAAAAAGCATTCCTTTGGCTTTTCTGAAAAAGTTAAAAAGGTAATTTATGAAGAGTAATTCCTGAAAAGTAATTTATTTTCTATCTTGTTTCTGACATATCCGATTTGGATTCCAGTCATTACCTTGCGTGTGGTTTATATTTTGGGGGAAATTTCCACCTATGGAAAATCTTCAATTAATTTTTCACAAATCCAAAACAAACAATAATAAGAAGAATTATTATACAGATTTAGATTTAGAAGGGCTATAATTGATTTGTTTTGCCAATTGGACGGGTGCCTTACTCATCAGATGGTTAGAAAACAACTTATGATGGTGATATTAGGGATTTATTGAAAATGAAAGTCACATAAGTAGAGAAGCTACTAATATATCTTATATACAGACGTTTTAATTAATTCGAAGTATAATTTAAATCATTACATAAAAAAACTTGGATTAATATGAATAAGTAGTTTAAATAGTACGATTTTGTGTATCTCTGTAAATTTTGAAATTTAAACATAATCAAACACAAATTACAGTTCCATTTGTAATTACTAGAGATCAACATATTTGATTGACGACGTGATATCCAATTTCTTTTAAATTTTCTCTATGAGATTGTAATAGTTTCATGCAAATTGTATTGAGTTGTTATGTTTTATTAATAAATGAAGATGGATAACATAAATGGTTCATAAATTCTCACTTAATTTGCAATGTTGTTCTTGGAATTGTCCTGAAATTATTACTAAATATTTAATGTAGTGCTTCTATCTGTTCAAACAATAAATCACACATTATTTGATGATATGGATTATTATATATTAAGTTGGTCTCTTAAAAATAATAAGTCAATATATCTATCTTTAATCCATTTATGAAAAGGAAAAAAAAAATAGGTCTCTAACATTTCTATCATTATTTGATTACGTAGATTATGAAATCGTGATTTGAGACTAATATTTTACTTGGATAATTCATGCGTGACATTTTTTTATTGTCCACCATTCAAACTTAACTCGATTAGATATGTGTTGATAATTTATGAATCATATTGAACAGATTAAAATTTTAAATATAACATTACACGTTAAATTAAAATTAAATAACTCTACGTGTCATTTTGCCTTTCTAATGGTCTCCCAGATTCCCAATATGAGAAGATTTTTCATGATCTTCTTTTCACCCAACTAGCCTACCCAAAAGAGAAAGACAAGAAGGAGAAGAGAGTTCATTTTCGAGGTTCCATGCTGTAATGATTAGGCCTCTGAAGAAAGTCCTTTGGCAGATGGGACATCTTGCCGAATCTACACTCTATTTTGACTGACTGTGATTGAGGATGAAAGACGACTGCGGAATTGAAATTTTTATTCTTTACCACGATCATTTCTGATCATTGCATGTTTGATCCCACTTCCATTCTCTCTCTCTTCTGTCCACTCGTTTTTTTTCTCTTGCCAAGAATATGGAATATCTTTTGCCGAGTAGATTTCTAGAAGTATTGGTGTAATGTCAAACAAAAAAAAAAAAAAGGAAGAAGACTATGTATTACTAAACATTCGAGGATAATTCTGTTTATCTTATATTTGGTGAGCCTGAGGTTCTTGTTAGTTCGTACAAATGAAAGTTAACTTTCCGAAAAATGGATGACAGTTATTTTAACTCAAATTGATTTGACACAATTAGACTTGATCATGGATTTTGTAACTTGAAAAAGCGTCGGAAAAGTTATGAATCTGTTAGTACTAAATTTTTTATCAACCCAATTTAATTCAAAACTTTTGATATAGTACCAATTCAATCGTTTAAATTAATTTTGACATAACGTTGCTAACATGAACACCAATCAACTTATGTGAACACGTTTAGTATTGACGTGAATAATTTTTAATAATATTTTTTTCGTTTTTCATATGTTTTAATTTTCCTCTTCTTTTTCTTTCTCCTTTCCTTCCTTCTTCGACAATCGACCAATGGTGACGCTCACCTATTGATCATGGGCGAGACTTAACCTTGCTAGTTCCGATGAGGTGAAACCTTGCCTAGCCATTGGCGAGATCGAAGCCCTCACCGGATATCGTAGGATTGACTCGCCCTACCATTGGCAAGGCTTGAGCTCTTAGCCGCAAGATCGAAGGCTGTGACTTTGCAGCCTCTAGCAAGGGCTAAAGCCTTGCTAGTGGCCTGCGAGGTCCGATGATCGGTTGGAGGAAGAAGAAAGGGAAAGGGGAAAAAATAAAAGATCGACAAAATATTAAAATATTATTAAAAAATATCCATATTAGCGCCGATCTTGTCACATAGTTTGGTCGCCGTTCACGTTAGCAATATTCAAGTAAAATAAGTTTGAATGACTGAATTGACACTAGATCAAAATATTTATGACTAAAAATTACAGTTAAAAAGTTTATGATTAAATTAGATAGATTTAGAATTTTTCTAACACTTTTCCTATATAAGCCTCTTTGCTCTTAAGGTCCTCAAAGTACTTTTTACATGTGACTATAGTTGTAAAGCCAACAATTAAGCTCAAGTTAGATTACTTGCGATGCGAAATTATTATGTATTTTTTAATTGATAAGCAACGACCCGATTCAAAGGCTCTATTTTGATATTAAGTTAAAAGGTTTATTATTAAAAATTACACTCTATTTTGACTGACTATGACTGAAGATGAAAGACGACTGAAGACTTGAAATTTTATTCTTTACCATAATCATTTCTGATCATTGCATGTTTGATCCTAATTTGTATCTCGAAGATTGGATTCTCTCTCTCCCCTATCCACTCGTTTTTCTCTTGCCAAAAATATAAAATATCTTCTATCCCTGTCGATTTCTAGAAGTATAGATGCAATGTCAAAAAAAGAAAAAAAAAGACTATATGTATTACTTAACAGTCGAGAATAATTTTGTTTATTGTATATTCAGTGAGCTTGAAGCTCTAGTTAGTTTGTAGAAATGAAAGTTGACTTTTCGAAAAATGGGTGACAATTATTTTAACTCCAATTGATTCATCGCAATTAGACTTGATCATGGATTTCGCAACAAGAAAAATGTCAAAAAATTTATAAACATATCGTGTTAGTGCATATTTAGTTGTAAATTTTTTATTGATGTCAATTTAGTCCAAAAATTTCAACTTAATGTCAACTCAATCCTTTTGGCTAACTTTGGCTAGATTTTGCCGATATGAACACAAGTTAGATTGCATGGCACGGCCAACACTGATATTAACAACTTTTAATAATATTTTTGATATTTTTCGATTTTTGATATTTTTGATATTTTCCTTTTCTTTTTTTCCTTCCCTTCCTTCTTCAGCGATCGACCAATGGTGAGACTCGCCTTTCGACCATGGGCAAGGCCTAACCTTGCTAAGACATTGGCGAGGCTTGAGCCCTCGCTAGAGGTCATGAGGTTGAGCCTCACCCAACCATTAGCAAGACTCGAGCTCTCACCAAAGGATGCGAGGTCGAAGGCTGTGACTTTGCGGCCTCTAGCGAGGGCCACAAGCCTTGCCAATGGCTTGTAAGGTCCGGTGATCAGTCGGAGGAACAATAAAAGAATCGATAAAATATTAAAATATTACTAAAAGTTATCTACATCAGCACTGGCCGTATCATATAGTTTGGCCATCGTCCACGTCAGCAATATCCAATCAAAATTAGTTGGAATGACTAAATTGACATTAAGTCACAAAGTTTAAGACTATAAATTACAACTAAAATATTTAGAACTAAATTGATAAAATCGACACTTTTCCCATATAAGCCCCTTCCCCTTCGCTCTTAAGGTCATGAAGGTACTTTTTACAAGTGACTATAGTTAACTCATAAAGCCAACCTAAATCAATTGAGCACAAGTCAGATTACACACCATGCGAAATGATTACGCGTTTTTAAACTGACAACTGACAAGTAACGACCGATCCAAGCGTTCCGTTCGAATGATCTCCCCTAAAGACGACTGTCCAAATAATGCCTAATGACTATACATTTTGTGGCCTTTAGTGGGTATCTTTATAATGACCAATGGTTTATGAACAGGTTTCTACTTTTCGTCCGTATATTTTCATTACTTTTTCTAATCAAGTTGCTATATTTTTTATTTGTCTAAGGTCCAAGGATACTTCCACGCCTACTTTTCGGTGAAATGTCACGAACACCCCTAAAAAGTGATGACGTCAACCTTTATGTTCTTTGTCTCTCGTCTTTTCAATTTTCACCTCCTTTTCAAATATTAAACAGGCAATAATCCTAAATATTCTTCATTATTTCCTTAAAATCCCATCTTTTATTGATCTTTCTTTTTTAATTCTTTTCAATTATCGAAGTATAGCGAAGAACCTTTTAATTAGAGTCTCGCTTGGGTTTTAGAAAACTTAATCTTCCTTGAATCGTGTAATTAGACCTCAACATGATGAGACTTAATTAAAAGTAGAAGGATTTAATTACAAAAATTCGATGATAATGACCTTGATTAACAAAAGCTTGAAAGTACGAAGGAAAAATGTAGAATGTCCACTTATTATGTTGGAGGATCCATTGACATTCTAGATATGGTCTTATGAAAAGCTGGAGTGGATATAGAATCAAGATATCTATGACTAAAATAGAGAAAGTATGTGCTCATACTCAATTATTGTATTATTTAAACACCCGATATGATTACCCAAATCATTTAATAAATCGAGTGCACTGAAAAGTTTCATTATAGTTCACATTTCCCGAGTGAAATATTGTTCTCGCATGGATGCTCTTCATAAAGAGAAAACCTTAGATAATATAGTACCAACTACCCAACTATTAGCTGGTAATTAAGTATGAAAAATGTTTTACAACAAAAAAAAAAAAAAAAATTCTCTTAAGGGTCAAAACATTTTGTTTGGGCTTATTGAGCTCTAAGTGTAAAAAGATGAACTACGTGAATAATATTTTTCCTTATTCAGGACCAGGCGATTTGCGTCTCAACGAACCCACTACACCGGACAATGTTAGTAGCACACTCTTGCAAATTGGCTCAAGCATTCGGGATATCGACTCCCACGGCAAGATATGATTCCAAAATCATAAGAAGTGAAGCAAACTTTGAGTTTATCTAAGCCACAAACACTTCAATTTTTTAGTTGCATTATTTTTATGTTGTCACCTTTTTCTCTAGTCAAATGCGTACTCACAATCAATTTGTCGAAAAAGTATCATGCATTTTTTTTTCCCTTTCGATAGCCAAAGCTAGTGATGTTTAATTAATGGTTCTATCATGCATCAATGTCCTCCATTTTCCACCACTCGAACAACACAAAGAATATGGTTACCTTTTCTTGTCGTCCTCCCACTAGTCCCCCGAGTGTGGATTTTCCACAATTAAACTATAAAAAAAAGAAAAAAAAAGAATATTTATCTGACCTGTATGCCTGCAATGAGCCACCACTAATGGGCATAAAATGATTAGGACACTGAAATAGATGGAAGATCCTCGTGGCTCTTCTTAGATACCGCAAACTCAACCATCCACACATGCTCAGTTGCCACTAAAAGCAGCTAAATCTTTATTCTCGTAGTCACTATGTTTCGAATCATTCCTCCTAGTCAAAATTCCCCACGACTCCCTCTTTTTAACGGAAAAGAAAGGCGGAGTAGGGTCGTGAGGATCCATGTTCATTCAAAACATTCAAACAGAACCATAATTACTTCGCACCACCCTCAGCTCTACGGTTCTAGATTGGTGAATCCACTACTACAATCCCATAAAGATGCCGGGTGTCCATAAGACTCCCATACAGATCATGCAAGTTAGATTTGAAATGTTCAAAAACCGGCTTAGAATGCCATTAATTACCTAAACAAAACGCCAACTTTAGGTCGTATACCAATTTTATCCCGACCTATTTTTTTTCTAAAAAAAAAAAATCTCAAACTTTCGCTCTCATCCTAAATCTACCCACAAGTCCAAAAACTGCCACTGATTTCTTCAAAATTATCAACATCATGAATCTATTATTGTCTAGTAATGGATTTTGGAGACACATTTACAGTGGGGCTAACTACCTAAAAACCCCCAACTTTAAGCAATATACCAATTTTTCCTCCGATTTTTTTGTCTTTAAAAATTCAAACTTTCACTCTAGTCCCATATATACCCATGCGTCACCATCAATTTCTTCAAGGTTATCTATTTTTGCCCCATACGAAGGTGAATGTGTTGATGAAGATGTAGATTCTGATAATAAATTTCTAACTGGCCTTGTATGTGCAGACAGATATGTGACTAGGAAAAGAAAAAGTCGAGGTAGAATTAAGATTGGACCTAAAATTGAGAGATGTTAGAGAAATAGTGTGCATCGAACCCGTGACTCCGCGAAAGACAATTGACCTTTTCCACTGTTAAACTAACCACATGAACGGTGAGTTTCCCACTACCTCTTTTGTTTATCCATGACCTGAGAATAGAATCTGTTCTCGTGGGCAGTGGACTGGCATTGGAAAAATATCTTGGAATATATGCTTTGTCTTTGTTGTGGCAAGTTGCACGGCTCTCGTATTTTTGTCTAATAATGAAACCTGAGGAGGAACGACTGCTCAGTATTAATGGAGAACCACCCTCTTTTTAGTTCATCCAACCATTGAATCAAAGGGTCCCCCGTAAAGCTCTTTTGGCATGGCCATATTCGAAATGGATCGAAAAGTATTTTTATTTGCGAAATGAGGCGATTTGAATATGAACGGATTTATGGTTTATGATTTATTGGATTGATCACTAAGTGGGTGTGTGCATGCATCGGATATAAGGAGAGAGGGTCATACTACTTGACAATTGAGGCAGATATGCTGATCTTATAAGTATATTCGTGGCGTGTTCAAGTAACTATAATTTCAAGGTGGATGAGTCGCGTGTTCGAGTAATTTGGATAAGTCTAGGATCAAAGAAAGATGGCAACATAGGCCGGTTTGCGCCTCCTGATTCTTCGAAACTCGTGTAGGAAAATGCTGTTTTTCTTTTGAGGAGGGAGCCTGTTTAGGTGGATAACTCTGTAACAATCTAAATAAAATGCAAGTAATCTCATGATCCAAGTGAGATCAAAGGGGATGCTCAGACAAGTGGCTCGACGTGGGACCTTTGTGCACTCAGAAATAGGGAAGTCAAATCTATGTCGTGCGTCTTGTCTACGCAAATATATGTACTCCTTTGACTGCGAAAGTTTGGCACAATTGCAATTTGCTAATCTATTATACATAGTCAAAACCGGAGGCCGGAGCTAAGCGAGTGGTCATGCCGCACTTTACTTTGTTTTTATGATGATCATGTGGCAAGGCACATGGTATAATATTGGCACACGGCTCGCATTCAATCCATAAATATTGACTTATTGATTTGTTATCTCGAAACTTTTATACGATATTAAGTTTAAATTACAAGAACAAAATGAATATAGAGATAAAACGGCAATTATGCTCACCACAAATTATCTCTTTCGACTTTGATTATAAGTTTGAAAATAAGTAGAAAGAGACCAAATGGTTAGAAATAGTGGGAGAAGTGCCAAAAAAGTCATAAACTTTTTGGCTTTGTGCCGATTTAGTCATAAACCTTTTTTTGGTGTCGATCTAATCATAAACCTTTTTATTTTGTGCCGATTTAGTCCTTTCCGGCCAAAATTGGCCGGATTTTACGGACGTCGGCCGGCGACGTGGCGATCGGCGGCGCGTGGACAACTTTTAATAATTTTTAAATATTTTTAATATTTTTATTTTTATTTTATTAATTTTTTTCTTTTTTTCTTCTCATCTTCTTCCTCCAGCCGGTCGTCGGAGCTCGATGACCGGCCCATAAACGGTCGGCGAGGTAGGTCGACCTTGACCTTTGCTATCGCCAAACTTTTATACAAAATGAAGAAAAAAATAAAAATAAAAATAAAAATAAAAATTCAAAAATTAAAATATTATTAAAAGTTGTCCACCACGTGAAATTATCTCTTTCAACTTTGATTATAAGTTTAAATCGGCACAAAAAGGTTTAGGTCATCAGTACCAAAAAAAAGAGACCAAATGGCACTTCTTAGAACTAGTTAATTGTTATTCCTCTGAAAATTTATTCAGATAATTAAGAATTAAGTTAGAGAGGGAAATATGTCTTAAATGAATAATATTCATTATTGCAACTTATTGTGACATGTAAATGAGTGCACAATTTTTATCTATTTGATATAAAATAGTATTAAACAGTTTTTTTTACCAGAATTATATAAAACAGATCGAAGGTACCTTTTATGATGAATTTTTAATTAACATTCACTAGTATTAACGTTACAATAACATTCATTTAGTAAACTAAGAAAAATAAAAATTTAACTTATTTGAAACATGCAGATCGACATTCCATTCAATTTTGTGTCCTTATTTTGAAATTAAATATGACTTATATCCTTTAAGCAAATTTATTCATTAAAAGTTAAAATGAAGGTAAGTCTATCTAAAGTTCATGTAATTTGGAATTCATTAGAATTAAAGATAAGAGAGAAATTCAAAGCTTTAATGCATTGGTTTATGGTTAGACATCTTTTTTTAAGTATTATAACCCAAATATTATCTAAACAATGGACACAGAGAAATGATCTCGATTTTTAATGTAGCCATAAGATTGAAAGAAAATCTCATTTGAGGAATATGACACTAAATAAGGAAATCCGCATGCTCCAAAAATTTGAATAAAAAAATTGAATTTGTGAAGAACCTAACAAATTCTAACTTTTCTTTTTCCAATTTTTTACTGTATACTATAAAGAAAAATTTCAAGTGCCATTATCTAACTTCCGATTTTTTTATTTGGTACTTTCTATAATTGACGGATTTACAACCCCAAATATTATACATAAATAAATCAATGTAAAAGTTCATGTACTTATTGCCCTTTTAGTTATATATATATTTATAAAACTAAAAGTACATGCGTTCAATCGAGATGTCAAATTGAATAATATATTTGCATTAAATTTACTTATTGCCCTTTTATTTATAATTTACGTTTCGCACGATATGTAGCCCTCCAAATTCTGTGAACTAAAAAATTACGTTGACATTGATGTTAGTGGGTCTATTTGTTTTAGATTAATAAAAAGCAAAACAAGGTATCACCAGAAAAATTAAGATACCATCTAAGTATATAAAGATTGTACGTTAGCGTAGGATTTCAGCATCAAGTAGTTGCAAAAGTTTCAAATGCCTTGGACTCGAAAAGAACAACAACAAGAACCTTAGTCTAGCATCAAGTAGAAAGTAAAAGTCAATTCATGTAATCCTTTTCTCTAATTTATAAACTTTAAGTTGAGATCTAAATAAAATGAAAATTCATACAAAACGATATAAAAAATTATATATTGCTCGATGGAGTCGGAAATTCACCTCCTCTTCAGCTGGTTCTCGAACGAGGAATCGGCGGATTCAACAGACCATTTTTTTTTTCTTAGTATCACGACAGGAGCACAACCTACGCGAACATTAATTTACAAAATCGATGTATCAAATAACACGTCATATCGAATACAGGCATCGATCAATGTTCAACTTTGGCTAGGGGTGCACTCCACGAAGAGAGCTAAAGGAATGAAGCTAGGCGAAGGCGACGGCCGACCTCGACTCGGCCGGGTCAGCTCAACGTGTCGAAACTTTATGAAGCAGATCTCGGCGTACTGGAGCAGGTCCCAGACCAGCACTGCACCAAAGCTGCCATGAAAGAACGGAGGACGAGCAGCGGTACGAGCAGAGCGCTTTTGGAGGATGGAAACAAACAAAAAAGGGCGAGTGGACTTTCGAGGTCCCGGCCAAAAGCGGGAAGTCAGCAGACCCGGAGGGGTAGAGGACGTGCCGAGCCTTTGCGCAGGGGCGGACTCGGCTGCACCCGAGTCCATGTGCACCCGGGTGATCAGGTGGATCTCACGGCTTAGATGCAGACACGATCGTGATTGTTTTGGATCCACGGTGGGCTTGGATTCGGGCGACCGTCGGTCTTCATGCGGGGCCCGTGGCTTTTGAAAGGAGAAATCCATGGGCAAAACCCGAATCGATTACAATCGCACTCGTGTTGTCAATGATTATGATCCGTTCGGTTAGTGGCGCACATTTAATTTTTGTGTCTGAAAAACAGAAGCTCTTGTCATGGAGTCTGAAGTCATCGAGTGCGCCATCCCATCCAACATGCTTGTTCGGTTTCCCAAGGCGAAGGACGAAGGTGGCCAGCGATGGGGGTCACTCTCGTGCTTGTGCACATCGTGCAACGACAATTGGTGTCCAATGTAATGCCAAAGCTAGAGTGCTGTAGTTAACGTCTACTGAGCTTCCTCATCCCGCAAGAAGGGAGAAATATACATACATACATACATATATTGAGTAAAAATATCTACATTGGAAAATTTTAATATGCACCAAGAGACCGGGTAAAACTCACTTGGCAATTCTTCATGTGATACGAGAATATCATTTAAACACGGTGTGAATTTATTGAGAAAATCATCAAATCGATATGATACAATTGATTAGAAGGTAAAACGTTGAGACGTTTTTCACCACATTAATCACATGAAATCATCATTATTTTTTATTATTTTTTTTGGTCAAAACATGAAATCATTATAAACGACGAGATTTTCAGGTATTCAACATAAATTGGACAAGACAACACAAATTGGCCGTCCCTATCATGGGCAAAGTCCATCGCTCACCGTTGATTTCAAGAATTTCTGTAACCTCCAAATCGAGATCGAGTTTGCAAAGGTGATCAGAACGGTGCCGATTCATCAAGTTTAATCTCGATTGAGAATCGCATTAGACTCGATCAAGACTTGGCTAATCAACTCTATTGAACACCAATTTTCAGTAGCATGAATCATTTCTTTTTTGAATAACACAACACAAAAGAATGAAGAGAAAGACCCATAATTATAATCTAGACAATACATATCAATTCATATGTGTCCTTGGATGAGTTGATACTTCTGTATGATGTATGTGATTTATAGGATTGAGCTCAATCGTACAGGAACCTTAAAAACTAAACTGACTATAAAAACCGCATTAGATTTAACCAAAACCGCACGGCAAATATGTACGAAATTTCTCTTATTCCCATAACCATGCAGCATCATGCATTATCAACTTTGCTTTCACAGGATTAGTTTATTCATGCCACGAAGAGAGACTTCGATTCTCGCCTTTTCACCGGACACTTGCGCTGCCCTCCGCCCTTCCCTGCTATTAATAATAGGGTGGTTCCTCGTCCCTATTCGATTTCATCTTCTCCTCTTCGCTCCTACGAAACTCCCAGGCGGCGCCACGACGCTCGTCCGTCGTCGAGCAGCGGCGGAGCACGGGAAGAAGATGGCGGCGAAACCACCCTGCAAGCCCGCTTCCCACTTCTGGTTCTCCTCCTCCTTCTGCCTCCTCCTCTTCGTCTCGGCTTCCCTCGCGCAGAGCGACCTCGACGTGCTCCTGCAGCTCAGGGCCGCCCTGGCCGCGCCCAACTCGACCGCCCTCCGCGACTGGGTCGGCCCCTCCTCCGCCTCGTCGCCGCCGCCCTCTCCGCATTGCTCCTTCGCCGGGGTCACGTGCGACGCCGGCTCCCGGGTCGTGTCTCTCAACCTCACCGACGTCCGCCTCTTCGGCCGCGTCCCCAGCGAAATCGTCCTCCTCCGCGACCTCGTCAACCTCACGCTCGCGAGCTGCAACCTCACGGGGCGCCTGCCGCCGGAGCTCGGCAACCTGACCGAGCTCGAAGTCCTCGACGTGTACGACAACAACATCACGGGGCCCCTGCCGCCGGAGGTGGTGGGGATGAAGAAGCTGAAGTGGCTCGACCTCGGCGGCAATTACTTCAACGGCGTGATACCGGAGGTTTACTCGGAGATGGAGAGCCTGGAGTACCTGGGCCTGCGGGCGAACCTGCTGAGCGGTAGAATCCCGGCGAGCCTCGCGAAGCTGAAGAACCTCCAGTGGCTCTACCTGGGCTACTACAACACGTACGATGGCGAGATTCCAGCGGAGTTCGGGTCTATGAAAGAGCTCATACGCCTCGACTTGGCGAGCTGCGGCCTCTCCGGCGAGATTCCGGTGAGCCTGGGCCAGCTAAAGAAGCTAGACTCTCTGTTCCTCCAGTGGAATAATCTCACGGGCGTTATCCCCCCCGAGCTGTCGACGATGTTGAGCCTCATGTCCCTCGACCTCTCCAACAATTACCTCACTGGAGAGATTCCGGCGACCTTCGCCGAGCTCAAGAACCTAACTCTGCTCAACCTGTTCGCGAACCACCTGGAAGGCCAGATCCCCGAGTTCGTGGGCGAGCTTCCGAACCTGGAGACCTTTCAGGTTTGGGGCAACAACTTCACGATGATGTTGCCGGCGGGCCTAGGGAGGAACGGGAGGCTGCTCTACGTCGACGTCACGCAGAACCACTTCACCGGCACGATCCCTCCGGAATTGTGCCGGGAAGGAGGCTCAAGACTCTGATCCTGACCAACAACTCGTTCTTTGGCCCCATCCCTGATGAATTCGGCAAGTGCAAGTCGCTGATCGAAGTCCGAGTCGGCAAGAACTTTCTCGACGGGACGATTCCCCGGGGGATCTTCAACTTGCCGCAAGCAAATATAATCGAGCTTAACGACAATCTCTTCTCTGGCGAGCTCCCGGCGGAGATGTCCGGCGAGAGCGTGGGCATCCTGTCGCTCTCGAACAACCGGATTTCCGGTGAGATCCCTCCGGCGATTGGCAACTTCAGCGGCCTGCGTAATCTGTACCTGGACGCGAACAGGTTCTCCGGCGAGATTCCCAGCGAGCTTTTCTCGCCGAGGTTCCTACTGAGGGTGAACATCAGCGGGAACAGCATCAGCGGCAAGATTCCTGGTTCGGTCACTGGGTGCACTTCTCTGGAAGCCCTTGATTTGAGCAGGAACAATCTCGCTGGCGAGATTCCGAACGGCTTGTCTAGCCTGAAAGTGTTGGCCGTCCTCAATCTGTCGAGCAACAGATTGACCGGTCCAGTTCCAAAGGAAATTGGCATCATGACCAGCCTCAATACGCTCGATTTGTCCTTCAACGATCTCTCTGGGGAAGTCCCCCACGAAGGGCAGTTCGTCGTCTTCAAGAACTCCTCCTTCGCCGGAAACCAGGAACTCTGCTCGCCAGGCCGCTTCTCTTGCCCTTCGCGGTCAAGTGCCTCGCGCGCTTCCTCGAGGATCGTGATCACGGCAATCTCACTCGTGACCGCCGCGCTGCTCATCACCGTCACGGTCTACCAGGTCCTGAAGAGGAGGCGGCAGGGCTCGAGAGACTGGAAGCTCACTGCCTTCCAGAAGCTCGGCTTCAAGGCCGAGGACGTGCTCAAGTGCCTGGAGGAGGAGAATATCATCGGCAAAGGTGGCGCGGGGATCGTCTACCGCGGGTCGATGCCCAACGGGACGGACGTTGCCATCAAGCAGCTGGCGGGACGGGGCGGCAACGGGCGCAGCGACCACGGCTTCTCCGCGGAGATTCAGACCCTCGGTCGGATCCGGCACCGGAACATCGTGAGGCTCCTCGGATACCTCTCCAATAAGGACACCAACCTGTTGCTGTACGAGTACATGCCTAATGGGAGCTTAGGGGAGCTGTTGCATGGTTCGAAAGGCGGCCACTTGCAGTGGGAGACGCGGTACCGGATCGCCGTGGAGGCCGCGAAGGGGCTGTGCTACCTCCACCACGATTGCTTGCCTCTGATAATTCATCGGGACGTGAAGTCGAACAACATCCTGCTGGATTCGGACTTTGAGGCGCACGTCGCTGATTTCGGGCTGGCCAAGTTCTTGCAGGACGCCGGCGCATCGGAGTGCATGTCGTCCGTGGCCGGTTCCTACGGCTACATAGCCCCAGGTCAGGAGTAGTTTCTGGCTTCATTTTATCTCTGACTTGTCTCTGATATAGCAGTCTGCAGATTAAGTACTAAGATCCCGGAGAACTGTTTGCTATTGCTGTTGTTGCAGAATACGCCTACACGCTGAAAGTGGACGAGAAGAGCGACGTGTACAGCTTCGGGGTCGTGCTGCTGGAGCTGATAGCCGGGAGGAAGCCGGTGGGGGAGTTTGGCGACGGCGTGGACATCGTGAGGTGGGTGAAGAACATGTCGGACCTCCTCCCGCAGCCGCCATCGGACGCGGCGTTGGTGCTCGCCGTAATCGACCGCAGGCTGGGCGGGTACCCCATCGCGAGCGTGATCCACCTCTTCAAGATCGCCTGCCGGTGCGTCGAGGAGGAGAGTTCCGAGAGGCCCACCATGAGAGAAGTCGTCCACATGCTGACAAACCCGCCTCTGTCCGCCACCACCTTCGCCATCGGCGCCGCCCCAGATCTCATCAAACTGTAGGGGCTCTCCTCTCTTTCCTCAGTAAAATAAAAGCTTATCGTGCTTTGCAAATGATCGTGGCCAGAAGAGGCTCTGTATGGGTGAATGTAAAATTATCATGTAATAAACTTGTCTGTGCAAGTGGTCGTGAATGTATCTTCCTTCTATGGTGGTTCAATGTAAAGAAGGTTAAGTATCTTGAAAGACTGGCTACTGTAAAGTATAAACTTGTCGATCCAATTCGGCACTCATTCGAATTTGCATTAAGGGTGAGTAGTCCCTGGCAAATTGAAATTTCTTGTTAGCCTGATCTCAAGAGATTTCTCTCGTCACGATCACCGGAGTAAGAATATCACTGACGTTAACACCTCTTGCGATAAGAAATGGCATGCTTGCGTCATATCTTAAACAAAATACAAGACTAGGAGAGCACTAGACATGACTCTGACAATGTTTTGTCAATAATTGTTTCTCAAAAATACGTATATTGTTTCGAGCACTAACACAACACCCAGCTAAATTGACCGAACGTACCGACCGAATGCTCACAAAGGCTCTTGAGGGTAAGGGAAAAGACACCGTACATCGGCCAAGATGTTCAGGCCCAATGGGAACTTGCACCACTAGCAACTCTACCAACTAGGCTATGGCACTTCTCAAATCTTGCCTCTATTTAAGCTTTAGAATTCTCAGCTTCCACTGCCCTCATAAGATCTGTTCAGCTTCTCTCTCTCTCTCTCTCTCTCTCTGCGCTATTGCAAAGGCCAAAATGAAGGTAATAATCAAGATACTATAGTTGCATTTTCTTTGTATCTTTACCAAGTGCTAATCCAACTTCAAATATGAGTGCATCTCTACGTATTCTTGATTAGGAGTGCTAATCCACACACATCCCTGATATTCTTCAACCTTGATGGGGGTTGCGGAGGTTGCACGACCTCGGCATTACCTACCTCACCTGACATCATGCATCCTCAGCGGCCCATCGTCTGGTTTGGCGCGAATGATCTCAGGTACCACCTAGTAGCCAACACCAGAGAGTTCGTGTATATTCGAAGGAGCTCGTCAACTGTTACCACGAGAGCTGAGGTATGATCTGATGTGATTTGGAATTTAGAGAGAGACTTCAATTTTCCTTCGCTCCTCTGCGAATGGAAATGTGGGATTCTAGCGATTAATGGTCTTGTTCTCCATTTTTGTTTTGGTTCGTGGTATGACAGTGGAAGAAGAAACGCATGAGGAGGTGCCGTGCAAGTCCTGAGAATGGAGAGAGCACGGCTCGATCTGTGCTTCCAATTCCATTCTCGTCAAGATCCTAATCGCGGATAGGATCGAATCCAGGGTCTACGTAGGTTCCTCTCTGGTCTTCTCACCCGATTCCACGCCGGGTTTGCTCTCACTTCGTGGTTTGCTAGAATCGGAAGGAAATATGAATCTGACCTCAACCTAAATAGACTAGTTAGAGCATTTTTCGTGAGTCTCCCTTTTGTTTAAGCGCCAGCGAGATGCATGCACACTATTTCTTCCCGAGGGGCTAGTCACTCTGATTCAGGAATTCCGGCATTCGCCGATGTTTGCCTCCTTATTGCAACTCGAAATGCACTAACCAACCAATTGCGGAACGCCGAATCGGATCGATGAGCTTCAGTAGCCAATTTTTCAAGAGACTTATTGAACAACCACAGAAGGAAACACACATTCAAGACCACTTACGCAGCCTCTTCTGGCCAAGTTCATTTGCAAAGCACTATCAGCTTTATTTTATTGAGAAAAGAGAGGGAGAGTCCCTACAGTTTGATGAGATCCGGAGCGGCGAGGACGGCGGCAGACGGAGGTGGGTTCGTCAGCATGTGGACGACTTCTCTCATGGTGGGCCTCTGGGAGCTCTCGTCCTCGACGCATTGGAGCGCAATCTTGAAGAGGTGGATCGCGCTCGCCATCGGATACCCGCTCAACCTGCGGTCGATCATGGCGAGCACTGACGCCGGCTGTGGGAGGTCCGACATGTCCGATGGCGGCTGTGGGAGGTCCGACATGGTCTTCTTCACCCACCTCACGATGTCCATGCCGTCACCAAACTCCCCCACCGGCTTCCTCCCAGCTATCAGCTCCAACAGCACGACTCCAAAGCTGTACACGTCGCTCTTCTCGTCCACCTTCAGCGTATAGGCATACTCTGTGACATAGCAATAGAAAGCAGTTCTCCATTTAGCTATAAATTAATAGAGTTAGCCATGTTTTGTTAAATGTCTATAGCCTAAAATTAACTTAATCTGCAGACACATACATCAAACACAAGTTAGACTACTCCAAACCTGGGGCTATGTAGCCGTAGGAACCGGCCACGGCCGACATGCACTCCGACGCGCCGGCATCCTGCAAGAACTTGGCCAGCCCGAAATCCGCGACATGTGCCTGGAAGTCCGAATCCAGCAGAATGTTGTTCGACTTCACGTCCCGGTGAATTATGAGCGGCGAGCAATCATGGTGGAGGTAGCACAGCCCCTTCGCTGCCTCCACGGCTATCCGGTACCGTGTCTCCCACTGCAAGTGGCCGCCTTTCGAACTGTGCAACAACTCCCCTAGGCTCCCATTATGCATGTACTCGTACAGCAGCAGGTTGGCGTCCTTGTTGGAGAGGTATCCGAGGAGCCTCACGATGTTCCGGTGCCGGATCCGACCGAGGGTCTGAATCTCTGCGGAGAAGCCGTGGTCGCTGCACCCGCTGCCGCCCCGCCCCACCAGCTGCTTGATGGCAATGTCTGCCCCGTCGGGCATCGACCCGCGGTAGACAATCCCCGCGCCACCTTTGCCAATGACATTCTCCTCCTCCAGGCACTTGAGCACGTCCTCGGCCTTGAAGCCGACCTTCTGGAAGGCAGTGAGCTTCCAGGCCCTCGAGCCCCGCCACTTCCGCTTCAGGACGTAGACCATGACAGTTACGAGCAGTGAAGCGGTCACGAGTGAGATTGCCGCGATCACGAGCCTCAGTGAAGTGCGCGAGGCTCTTGACCGCGAGGGGCAAGAGAAGCGGCCTGGCGAGCAGAGTTTCGGGTTTCCGGCGAAGGAGGAGTTCTTGAAGACGAGGAACTGGCCCTCGTGGGGGACTTCGCCGGAGAGATCGTTGAAGGACAAATCGAGCGTGTTGAGGCTAGTCATGAGGCGAATTTCCCTCGGAATTGGGCCGGTCAATCTGTTGCTCGACAGATTGAGGACGCTCAACACTTTCAGGCGAGATAAGCCTTCCGGAATCGCGCCGGCAAGATTGTTCCTGCTCAAATCAAGGGCTTCCAGAGAAGTGCACCAACCGACCAAACCAGGAATCTCGCCGCTCATGTTGTTCCCGCTGATGTTCACCGCGAGAAGGGACCTTGGCAAGAACAGCTCGCTGGGAATCTCACCGAAGAACCTGTTCGCGTCCAGGTACAGAGTATGTAAGCCGCCGAAGTTGCCAATGGCCGGAGGGATCTCACCGGAAATCCAGTTGTTCGAGAGCGACAGGATCCCCAAGCTCTCGCCGGACATCTCCGCCGGGAGCTCGCCGGAGAAGAGATTGTCGTTGAGCTCGATTATAGCTGCTCGCGGCAAGTTGAGGATCCCCCGGGGAATCGTCCCGCTGAGACAGTTCTTGCCGAATCGGACTTTGGTCAGCGACTTGCACTCGCCGATTTCTTCAGGGATGGCGCCAAAGAACGAGTTGTTCGTCAGGATCAGAGTCTTGAGCCTCCCTCCCCGGCACAAGTCCCGAGGGATCGTGCCGGTGAAGTGGTTCTGCGTGACGTCGACCAAGATCAGCCTCCCGTTCTTCCCTAGGCTCTCCGGCAGCTTCCACGTGAAGTTGTTGCTCCAAACCTGGAGGACCTCCAGGTTCGGAAGCTCGCCAATGGGCTCGGGGATCTGGCCGTAGAGGTTGTTCGCGAATAGGTGGAGCAGAGTCAGGTTCTTGAGCTCGGCGAAGGTCGCCGGAATCTCTCCGGTGAGGTAATTGTTGGAGAGGTCGAGGGACATGAGGCTCGACATCTTGGAGAGCTCGGGGGGGATAAAGCCCGTGAGCTTGTTGAGGTGGAGAAACAGAGAGTCCAGCTTCTTCAGCTCGCCCAGGCTCGGCGGAATCTCGCCGGAGAGGCCGCAGCTCGCCATGTCGAGGATCCTGAGCTCTTTCAGAGACCCGAACTCGGCCGGAATCCCGCCGTCGAACTCGTTGAAGTAGCCCAGGTAGAGCCCCCTGAGGTTCTTCAGCTTCGCGAGGCTCGCCGGGACTCTGCCGGTCAGCTGGTTCCCCTGCAGGCCCAGGTACTCCAGGTCCTCCATCTCCGAGTAAACCTCCGGTATCTCGCCGGTGAAGTAATTGCCGCCGAGGTCGAGCCGCTTCAGCTTCTTCAGCCCCGCCACCTCCGGCGGCAGCGGCCCGCTGAAGTTGTTGTTGCCCAAGTAGAGCTCTTCGAGCTCGGTCATCTCCCTCAGGACTCCACCGGGGAAGACCCCGGAGAGGAGGTTGACGGAGAGGTTGAGGAACCGGAGGGACGTGAGGTTGCCGACCTCCGGCGGGAGGGTCCCGGTGAGGTTGTCGGCGGCTAGCGTGAGGTTGACGAGGTCACGGAGAAGGCCGATTTCGGGTGGGACGTAGCCCGAGAGGCCGACGGAGGTGATGTCAAGAGAAACAACCCGCGAGCCGTTGTCGCAAGTGACTCCGGTGAAGGAGCAATGCGGCAAGGGCGGCGGCGACGAGGAGGAGGAGGAGTCGACCCAGTCGCCGAGGGCGGCGGAGGGAGGCCCGACCATGGCGGTTTTGAGCTTCAGGAGCACGTCCAGGTCGCTCTGTGCGAGGGAAGCTGAGAAGAAGAGAAGGAAGAAGAAGAAGAAGGAGAAGAAGGAGAAGACGCCATTGCAGGGCGGTTTCGTCTTCGTCGTCATCAGCTTCTCCTCTTCCTCTGTTGCTCGATGTTGGACGTGTGATGGAGCTTCGCCTGAAAGTACGAGCAGAGAAGAAAGGCTTTAATGGCAGAGAGAGCAGAGGATGGATGTCGCTAGTGTCCTGTAAAAAGGCGAGAATGGAAGGCTCTCTTCGTGACGTGAATAAAAACAATTGGAATTGGAGTTTCGGAAAAGCAATAGTCCCATGCATGCTGCTGCATGGTTACGGGGAGTTCAAAGATTCTGAGAAAGTTTTGATTAAGCTGACGCGGTTTCTGCAAGAAATTAGTCTTTAAGGTCCCGGTCGTGGATTCTGCCTCATTCAAAGATTCTGCAAGAAATTTGTCACGATGTCCAGAAAAGAAACGATTACCCAAGTCGTCTCGGGTCTAACGCAACTTCAAGTCGAGATTAAACTGGATGAATCAGGCCCACCATGTTTACGTCGCGAACGCAAATCCAGATTCGGAGCTTACGAAAAGTTTTGAGATATAAGACGAGTTTTACTTTTACAGGGCCAATGATGAACGCTGCCCACAATAGGACGGACGGTCGATTTGCTGTCACCTCGATCACACTCAATTTTCCATCGTTTCTAACGATTTCATGTGATCACATAACATTTTCTATTAAAAATCATATTAATTTGAGGATTTTCTCAATACATTCATATCATATTAGATGGTATTCTCATGTCATGTGAAGAATTGCCAAGTCGGCCCAAATCGATCCCCCATGTCCCATAATTTTTTCGAAAAAGAACAAAAAATCTTGTGCAGATATTTGCAAGTAAATAATGAACGCTCGATGTCACCTCCTTCTTTCTTTCTTTTTTTTTTTTTTTTTTTGTCCTTTTTGGCTTGTGGGATGAGCAAGCTCGACAGCAGTAGCTACTACACTACACTGTTGCTCTGGCATTACATTTAACGCCAATTGTCGTTGCATGATCTGGCACAATCACGACCGGGTCCCCCCGTCCCTGTCGATCCTTCGTCCTTTTCCCAAGGGAAGAAACCGAGCGAGGATGTCAGACGGGATGGCGCAGGAGACGACTTCTGACTCCCAAAACAAGAGCCCGTCCGCGGGACAGGACATAATGCGGTGTACCGGATGAATCGCGACCATAAATAAGTCAGAATTTACGAAAATTTCCACGACACGAAAGGATTAAACCGATCGGTCCGTGAATCTAAAAAGGTTAAAGAAGCACGAAGACAACGGCTCGTCCGAATCGGAGCCCGGTGGGACCGAACCAGGGCAAGGGCTCCGCGCCTGACTCCCGCTTTTGGCCGCGATCTCGAAGTCCACTCTCCTTTTTGTTTCCACCCTCCGTCGCCATTCCCCAGGTGGCGTGGGCCTCCTCCTCCGCAGAAGCTCTGTTCGTACGGCTTCTCTTTTGTTCTTTCGCGGCAGCTCTGGTGCTGGTGCTGCAGTGGTCAAGATCGTAGCGGCCTTAGCTTGTATGATGGGGAAACTGGGAGCTGCTCCGGTACATCAAGATCTACTCCATGAAGTTCGATGCGTCGAATGACCGGGCCAAGTTGTTCGATCGAGTCGGGATTGGCGGTCCCGCCTTCGCCTGGCTTCATTGCCTCGAGCTCCCTTCGTGGAGCGCATCGCCGTTGGAAGTGGACTATGATCAATGCCCGATTTCGATATGCCACATTATTTGGTACACGGATTTTGAAAAATTGATGTTCATATAGGCTGGGTGGATGGTCTGCGGGCAGAAATGAAGTTTGAAACCTATCTGAATCCGCAGAGGAGGTGACGTTTTAACTCCGTCGAGCAACCGGCGATCTTTTATACGATTTTTGCATGAGTTTTCGTTTGTTTAGATCTCCACTTAAAATGAGTAAATTAAAAAAAAAAAGTATATGAATTGGCATTTACTTTTTACTTGTTACTAAATCGAAAAATTCTTACTGCTCGCCCACTTCGATTTTTTTCAAGTCAAGACATTTGAAACTCTCGCAACGTACATTAGTAACATGACTCCGACAACGAGTTGCCAACATTTTTTTTTTCCGGAAAACGCACGTACGTTGTTTCGAGCTGACGTGGCATCGGACTTTTTTTTTTTTTGGTCGGTGGCATCGGACTAAATTGACCGAATCTACCGGTGGAAAGCTCACGGTGGCTCTCGCGAGTAAGGATTCTCAAGATAAACTACACGGGCCAAGATATTCAGGCCCAATTTGCTGGTTGAATCATGTTTCTTCTGATAATGGGCCTCAAAATGGGCCGGGTTGCATTTTTTTCCATCGCCGGCCCATTTCATCTGCTCGACCCGAATCGTCAGCTCAAATTACAAATGACCTTTTTAGCGCGAACGCGAATTGTCGCGACCCCTCCGATCACCGCCGATCTCCCTGAAATCGAAGTCCGTCGCCACTCGCTCGCCGGCGAAAATGGAAGAGCCGCCGCCGCCGCCGCCGTCGCCCGGTGCGGATGCTGCGGAGGAGACGGAGAAGAGCCCGCCGCCGTGTCCGAACACGGTCACGGTGCGCCGCAACCCTCACCGCCGAGCGAGGCCGACCCCGTCGGCGACCACCGCTCGTAAATCGCCTGGCTCGCGACCCCCGAAACCGAAGCTACCGGACATCTCTTCGTTTCGACTGGAGGAGATCCTCTCTAGCGACGCTTCGGAGTCCGAGTCGGAGAATCTCAAGGTGTACCTTCGAATCAGACCTCTCGGCGTCGGTAGTGCTCAGGGGTCCAGAAGAAACCGCGATACGGTCGAGTCGGTTTCTAGGGCTCGGAACGTGTGGCCGGTGAATCCGGTGAGGAAGAAGGACGCGAGAGAGAAGAGCGTGAGGAAGAAGCAGCAGCTGAGCAGTGAGGTCTGTGTCACTTTGAATGATGGCACGTCAGTGACCTTGACGCCTCCGGTAGCTCTGCAGGAGTCTAAGAGGATCAAATCCGAGGTCTACGGAGGTTTCTCTCGGGTCTTCTCGTCCGATTCCACGCAGGTTCTGCTCTCATTTCATTGTTTGCTAGAATCATGAAGTAAATATGAGTTTGTCTTTCACTCCAGTGAGCTAGGTAGTTGAATTCATGACACTGAACCTGTTCTCGGCAATGGCTCATGGACTAGGTAGTCGAAGCAAACATGATAGAGCAGATCATTACATTGCTCTCTGCATTGCAATAATTTTGGATGATATTTGTGATGTGGGAAATTTTAACCAGTGATTTGGGTTTTATTTCATTTTTTTTATTTGTTGCTGTTTTAATGGTCTCTTTTGTGGATTATCTCTTGACTTGCTGTAGGATGAAGTGTATGAAAGCATGGTGAAGCCTCTTGTGGATGATTTTTTAAGGGGTAAAAGTGGGATGTTGGCTGCCATGGGGCCCAGTGGCTCTGGCAAGACTCATACAGTTTTTGGGACTCCCAGAGACCCGGGCATGGTGCCTCTTTTGCTGAGACAGATTTTTGAGAATTCTAAGGGAGGAATCATTAAGTCCCAGAGGTAAAATCTGAAAATCTTCTCGTGGGTTGTGATAAAGCAGTTTGGAAATACTCTTGAAAAGTTTGGTGTTGATCATCTAGAGGATGATTGTTGATTCCAGCTAACACAGGATCTTTCCAGGTCATTCTTACTTTCAATGTTTGAGATATGCTCAGAACGAGGCAAAGTTGAAAAGGCCTTTGATTTGTCTAATGGCTCTGAGCTTTCAATGCAACAGTGGACTCTGAAAGGTCTTCAGGAGGTGATTGTTGATAGTTATTTATGCTTTTAGTAAATTGGCATTTTTTCTTTCATGCTTAACTTGTATGTGTTGTTGATAAGATAGGATGATTTTTATTTATCAATTGATGCAGGTCATGGTTACCGACTTAGAACAGGCAGAGTCCTTAATAGCCCGTGGAATGTTGAAGCGTACCACTGCCATGACAAACACAAACAGTCAATCAAGGTGAATGCAAAAACCTCTCACTTTCAAAGTTGATCTATTTGGGGTCTTCTGTGAAGATCAACTAACTTTTTTAGTTTTGCATATATGGTACAAAGAAGTGTTATGCAACATTACAAGTGGTGAACCTTTATTATTGCAGTTTATTTACTATGCTTGTGAAGAATTATGATGTTACTTGTACACTTGCTATTAAAAGGGTAAAAATGCTTTTACTGCACCTTGTACATATTCAAAGAATTTTACTGCACCTTGTACATATTCAAAGAAATTACGACCCTCATTTGGTTAGTTGACTGGCGATTTCTATGCCACCAGCCCAAGATTTGTCAACTATTGTAACAATATTAGTTTAATCGAACTAGGTCTAGCCATTTTGGGCATTGACTTTTGTTACCTCTTTTATGATGAAAGAGTTGCTAATGTGAACTTGAACATATACTTCACCTGTTGACTGTGGCGCATTTGTTACTTTATTTTGAGTCTTTGTTAGCAAAAATTGTTACACACAGAAGTTCTTGCATGTTTGTAGCCGATCGCAATGCCTGATTAACATCCGTAATGTGTCTACAAAACAAGATGGAGAAGATCGATCTAATGCTGCCATTATGACAATTGCTGACCTGGCTGGAGCTGAAAGAGAGAGGAGAACTGGAAATCAGGTTTTATGTTTTCCTTTTGTGTGTAAGACACGCGAGAAATACTCTAGCTAGTCTCTGCTTATCTTTAGAATGTGAATAATGGAAAAGAGTACTTAACTAGTACTCAATGTAGTTACTTTAGTTAAAATAATGAAGTATTAGCTTCATGTGATGGTTGCATATTTTTTTTTATTTTTTATTTATTTTGCAGGGGACAAGATTACTTGAAAGTAATTTCATCAATAACACATCCATGGTTTTTGGCCTATGCTTGAGAGTATGTTATTTGACTCCATTTCATCAGTATATTCCCACAAATACCTAGAGCTGTCATTACAAGATAATCAAATTAATGATTTTAATAGTGCTTACAGTTACTTATACAGTAATCACATTGACCTTTTTTTGTTTGGTTATGAAGTCATTGTTGGAGCACCAAAAAAACCCAAAGAAAGTGTTGCAGAAGCATTACCAGAATTCTTTGGTAATAATCTTTTCATATTGTTATCAATAACAATTTATATACAGACTCACGTGTCAATAGTTCATGATGAATGCCTTTTCTTATGGTCCTATGCATTTTTATCTAACAGACAATTTAGAATTAGGATGTTCATGTGCAGTCTTTATGTTTTTGGTGCAAAATTTGGATTGCTACTAATGCAAGTTAGTATTACAGTTGACCAGATACTTGCGAGATTACCTGGAAGGCAAGAAGCGAATGACGTTGGTAGGAATTGTTCACTATCAATCTTATGAGGTTTCAATTGTTTTTAGATTTCATAGGGTCAAACTTGTTTCTTGTTCAATAAGAAACCTTCTTGGTTGTTGAAGAATCGAGGAGATGTAAGCAATCTTTGTTATCTTATCATCTCCAAATTGTTAATATGAAGATTTTTGCTTGTTGTAACTGCAGGTATTGACAGTTAAACCAGGAGAAGATGACTACCTTGATGCATCATATCTTCTGCGGCAGGCTTCACCTTATACAAAGATTAAGTATGGTTTTGTCTACAATGCTATTCATTTGAATTATGAATCTTTTGTGTAATATAATTTGATAGTCGTGCTGCTGGCATATTCAGGTTTAACAAAATGGAGGAATCTTCCAATCCAACTGGTACTAAAAGACATTATTTGACAGGGCCTAGAGTTGAAGAGCCCAAGAGAATGAAATATGGTGCAATTGATGTTTCTGTGGTACTGTTCTTTTCTTTTGGTTTGACATGCATGATTCCAGTGTTTAAGTATTTTTCGTCCACGTTGGTGGCATCGATGTATCTGTGGTACTGTTCTCTTTTCATTGGTTTGACACACACGATTCAAGTGTCTGAATATTTTTGCTTTATGTTGCATCTGCACACCATTGCTATGCTTCCATAAATGTTTTTGAGGTCCTATAGGTTTCCTAACAAACGTAATGTTACACTCCCTGAAGAAATTTTTGCATGATAACTCATCATGATAAGGCAATGCTCCATTCGACAAAAGTTAGAGACTCGTGTTGGTGTTTGATGGAATTTGCAGAGTCATGATTTTACTGCTGCTTAATTGTTTACTTTGGTTATGATAGATTTGCATTAAAATGGAGCTTTCGTGTTCTTTTTGCTGTTTATGTGGTGTAAGTTCCCTGCTTCTGATTGGGACCCCTTGTGAGTTTATAGATTCTATTGTAATTTGAAACTAGGTGGATTGATTTTCAGTTGGTGGTTTGTCTCACTCACGAAAGAGTTTCCTATGTAGTAAAACCTTGGACATGTTCGAGGACCAGCAAGCCGAGCGTATTAGGTCTTTGGCATGCAGGCATCTTTTTTTCTTTTAAAAGAAAAACATGAATGCAGTAGCCCCAGGATGTGACGACCAGCAACTTATTTGTGTCAATCTGGTCTAAAACAATCACTGGCTAACCTGTTATTGGCATGGAGTGAACAAAACCAACAGTGGAAGAGAAGGAGGAGACAAAAGCTCCTGTAAAACACATGTATGCCATAGTAGCGTCAACTCAGAGTCATGTAAGCACTAGAGCATTCTTGTTTGCTGACTGTGTAGTTTTCTGACAGAGCATGAGGGAGTTACCATTTTGACACTCTATATGAGTGGTCAGACCGAAGAATTTTGACTTAAGTGATTTGAATAGGGTAAAGTTTGGTGACTAAACATGCGATTTATTTTCCCAACCCATTGACTTTTAGATTTTAACAACTCAGTCAACAGTAGCAGTGATATGTGATCATCTTGGCACTCTCTTTTTTATGGTGATTTGTACACTCAGTGTAGAGGATAAGGGGTTAACTTATTTGCTGCAGCTGCAAGGACAAGATTTTGCTATATTGAGGGTGCTGATGTGAATACTGCAAGGGGAAAATTTATCCTATATGTTTTTTGCACTAAAAAGCATAGTTATAACAATGTCAGGGAAAACTATCTTCTGTTTGTGACATGAATTGCAACCACATTTATTTTCAAATCATCGCTTAGTTCGTATGACCATCAAGATCATTTTTACTTTTATTCAAATAGATTTCTTTTTCTGATTCTTTATGGGCTCTTTGTCATAACTTCATGTGGACATGCTTCTATGTAAATAAACTACTAGAAAATTTTCATCTTATTTTTACATTTGTGATTTTTATACATTGTTGATGACAACATATGTAAGTCCCCACAACTTATTATCTGTTTATTAATGTTTTGCACCTTCAGGTAGAAGACAGAAAAAGTAGCGGCAAGGTTTCTCTATCGATTGAGGAAGGTGGATTTTAACACTTGTTCTCCTTTTCTTCTAAGGATAATGTTATCAGTGGTCCCTCTACTTTTGCTCGAAATTCAAAAGTTCGTGGCCACCATGGTCACTTGAGCTCAAAGCTCGTGGCCAATGGTCATTTGAGCTCAGAGTCTGCAGTGGCCATGGCCAAATTGGGCTTCAAATCTCACAGCTCTGCCTGTTTGAACTTGAAGCTTGCAGCCGCCGTGGCCAGATCTAGCTTTAAAGTTTGCAGCCACCATGGCTTCTCGAGCTCAAGGCCATCATGGCTGCTCAAGATTTAGCTGCGGCCATGTTTATGGAGGGTGGTCATGAGTGGGTATTTATGAATTGCAATTGGTAGCATTTGAAGAACTTGAAGAATAAGTCCAGGTCGAAGAGAGAGTCAATATTTGGGAAAAAGGAAAAAAAAAATCAAGAACAGAAAAATTTTGATGGTGTTAATGCCACGCCAGCAGAATCCGTCACTGGACTGACTAATGGCACTTTTTAAAAAGTACAGGATGCTTTTGAGCTAAAAAACAATGTTACAGATTTAGATTTCAACAAAAGTAGAGGGACACTGGCTCTTTCCTTTTCAAATATTTTGTAAAATTTTATTTGTAATGTGGTTCATTTCTTAAAACAGATGCCAGTGTAAAACCAGACGTTGATATCTCCACATCCCAAAATTTGGATACCATTCAAACTAGTGGGAGCGACAGGTATAATCATATCATGCAGGGTTTTGCAAAAGCTATGTGGAAAGTTCTGAAGCAGCATAATGATAAACTGAAGGTACTTAACAGTGTGTTGTCTTTAGCGTTTTCTTATTCAGCAGGACCATGTTAACCAGAGGGGGCATTCATTGAGCCTTTACCTGTTAAGCATGCTCAACAAAGTACTATTCAATTTTCAATGCGTTAATTGTACATATAAGAAGAGAAGTTAGTGTACTGAAATGGACTTTCCTTATTTAGTCACTTAAGAAGTGTCTTGAGGGCACTCTTTGACAAAATCTTTCAAAAAATTCGTATGGTTACCAATGCATTTCAGGTCTCAATAATGATGGAGCTACCATTTCTCAATAAGTTGCTTTTTCCATAATCAGGTAGCAGATGGTGAAATCTGTAATCTCCAAGAAAATCTTGTTAAGGAGAAGGCAAGGTGCTCTGAGCTGGAAAAGGAACTCATAAATCTGAGGGCCAACTGTACATGCACCAAGGAAAATGTCACAGAGGCCACTTCAATGGTTCTAAATGTTGGTTTAGCCTCTGCAGTAAGTGGTTCACATTCACTCTCAGCAGAAGTGGACAGACATAAACCCGTCGACTCAGATGAGGTTTGCGAATCAGTGGTTCTAAATGTCGGTTCAGACTCTGCATTAAAATGTTCGAATTCACTCTCAGCGGAAGTGGACAGACATAAACCTGGCAATTTCAATGAGGTTTGCAAAAGAAAATCTGCTTTTGACGTGGCGTTCATGACATTTATGTAGTATTTAACATAGTTTAGTCGCACCTGCCCAAGACTGTTAAACATGTTGACTCTAGAAGAATGAATGAGTAGTTTCCTGTTACTCAATTGAATTGTCTCACGGAGTTTTCACATCATCAGATCAGGTGTTGTGATGTAGTTGACTCCAATTCCAGTTCGTAGCTCATAAAGAATCACTCTAAGGACCATGCCTTTTTATTCGCTGAACTAGCGTAGCAAGCAATATGATTTCATGATGTTTCTCCCTTACCTGTCCAGTTTAGCTTGTCACACCTCTGTTTTTGCTTGACCAAGGTGGGAGGAGAAAACTTTGGTACAGTTTCTGATGCAGTTGAGAATGTTGCCAGTTTGCAAGAATCTGATGTCAATGTAAGGCAGCTTATCTTGTAGTTTCAGTTTTCGTAGGTTCAGCTTCAGAAACTTTTGACAGGTTGGGCATTTTGCTGACTGGTCAGGTGGCAGTACCTGCTTCTGATGCTGTCAGTGCTTCACAACTTCCCATTCCAAAGTCCAGTCAGCTGCTTTATCTGGTAAACTATATAACTTGGTGAGTGATAGGCATAGGCGTTCTACACTGGCAGTAATAATTATTGAGGCGCAATATTTGATTTGCCAGGAAGAAAGTTTTGGTGAGAATAAGAATGCAGGGAAATATTTTATGGACTTGCAATGTCTCAAACCGTGGATGATCTTTCTGATGCAAATTCGAAAGGTTTGATGTCAACTTTTAAATTCTATGTTACAAACACCACTTATATTGCTGATAAGAAAGATTGTGTTTGTATATGTTTGCAAGAACTCCTGGTGTAATACCATGTTGCTGGACAAGGAATAGTAGCTACGTATCCAAACACGTGCATACAAACAAATATTTTGTTTTTCTAGGTCTGGACCGCATATATTAGACTTGTTATACGTCTTGAAGATCGAGCTAGCCTGTTTAAAGAAGACCAGCCAAAGCGGAACATGGTATTAGACCATCTGGATTGTCTTGTTACTAGGAACAAAGATAGTCACTTAGAACATCCCTTAATCAAGAAGGGTAAATTGCTTGGACAGTGCACATTGAAATTAGCGGATGTCGTCACTTTTAAAAAGTAGGATAGTGAGACAGTTGCTTGGACACCTTAATGTTCTTTTGAGAAGTGCATGGACATCCTCCAAAATTTGGTGAAAATGCAAGGGCCTCTTCTGTACTTAAATGAAAATGCACAATTTTTGAAGATCCATTTGACTGAGTAAAGGGCCAGTGCAGATACTGAAAAGTTGGAGTCTGCTTTAGATTTTACCAAAGAACTATTGCTTGTTCAATTGTTGGGGGAAAACGAGCTTGTGCAAAACTGACCTATGTGAAGGGACACCAATACGAAAAACCCATACCATGTGGATGTGGAGCTATGATGTTAGGTGTCTTTGCACTACATAGAACTTATGTAGAATTATTACAATCTCTTTTTGTTGTCAGGTTACATGTTCATGATTTTGACTGCTTCAATACTATTATGGTTATTAATGGCGGTTTCATTATCATTATGCATTTGGTAACCTATCAGACTGTTGGTTAGCTGCAGGTCTGCCAACTGACTAGGCTTCATCATGAGGCCAATATAGCCATGAATTATGATCATTTAAGGAAGAAAGTCTCATGTCAGTTTCCAAAAAAAAAGAAAAAACAAGAGCAAGAAAAGTGGCAGCAGATACTATCTATTTAGTCAATGCCATGTCCTCTTTAATCATCCTCGAGTCATCCAACACATCAGCATTTATCGTTTGCTAGTTTATTTAGCAGGACATTAATGGTCGGGTAGATGGGAAAATTCTAATGCACAACATTTAAGTACAAACTAATTGCTCATAGAAGACCTATAGAAAGATCAGGATGTGAATTTTGTTGCGGTTCTGGGTTTTCACTTGTGAATTCAGTTCAACTGATCTTTGGACTTTGGCAGCTGCGATGCGAAGACTCCTGTGTTTGTCCCCTGATAATTTGACTAGTACATCTGAGGTCTTTCTTTTTAGAGTGTTTTATCTCATGGCTTCTATATGCCTATAAAATTTAAACCTGCAGGTGCAGATTTCTCTTCTCAGCCACTTGTTATGGTTAGGAAAAACAGCTGTTCATCAGTGGAGCTCGATCAGCTGCTCAGCGAAGATGATGAGGTTTGAATTACTTTTTTATCCTATGACATTCCATTTAGCCCTGCCTTGCTCTTGTAACGTTAGTATTCTTTTTTTATGGTCCATCTTTATCTGTTGAGGTTCTTTGGTACACTTATTAAGCACGAATACAAGGTTGATCCAATGGAACTTTTTAATATCTTGCTTTTATATGTTAAATTGAAATGCAGAACAAATACTTATGTTAGGTTATGTAGATAAACAATTGGAGGTTGTGAAGGTTGCTTTAACACGTGCGGCGATCTCAGATAGTGCCTTGCTTGATTCTTCCTTTCTGTATGTTGCTTAGCTGTATTATGAGAGGTAATAGGATCTAAATATGGAATAGACAATTGTAGTTTTTCCCATGAATAATGACATACTGAGAATGTCAATTTGGGATGAAACATATTGGATTTCTAAGTTATGTCTGACATTTCAAGCATCTGTATACAGATAGTTTCATTCTTTTACACATTTGTATTGTCACCGATTCATGGTCTTTGAGCAAATGTCATTTTACCCGGATGCTTAATTCTTTTGGTTTTCGTAATAGAAGTTTATCTTTTTGAATTTCAAGACATTGAAAGCAGAATATGATAAATTCATTGAGACATCATCAGAAAATCAAATATGCAAAAACGACCCTTTTCAGAATCCAGCAATTAGTTGTTGTGGGCATTCATTAACTCAATCGAATCTTTTCTTTTATTCTCCACCCTGAAATGTCCTCTTCTTATTCTCTCTCTCAGGTTATCTTCAATATTTCTGCAATCTTCTTAAATGAATCTAGATTTCTTTGATATTATATGTAAATTTGTGAAGAACATACTACCCATGAGGTAGTATTTTTTGTTGATATTCTAAAGGAGGAACTTTATATTTTCCTGTAGAAATCATGTGATCAACCGGCATCAGTTGACAAGGATTTAGAATCTACACAAGCATGTAGCTTTGGCAGTTCGGTAGAAGCTGAACCGGGGCTCAAATCTTCCTACAAATGCCCAAGTCTGGAGAAGCCAAAAAGGTGAAGAGTGGCATTTAATCTTCCATCTCTCATCGTGTTATTGAGGACAACACTTCACGAGTCTCTTTTGAATTGCTTCTCCCGTTCCCCTTGTTAATAAATTTTCCTTTCCAGGAGACTATTGCCTGCTTCGTCCATATTGTTGAGAGAAATGAGCACTTTAGATGTGGAGGATGAGATGGAAAAACCAAGGGTAAGTTCATTATGCGCATTCGGAATTCTCGTTAATTGGTTTGGCAAATTTTCTCCAGCTCCGACTTCAGTTTATACAACCGCTGACTGTTTTCTGTCTGTCAACTGGGAGTGTTGATGGAGTATATTGTTTGCTTATTGAATTTATGGACTTCATGACCAGCACCTAGCCGGGATATGTGCGGACAGCTTTTAAATTGAAGTGATTATCTTCTTAGATGGAGAATGTCTCTTAACTTTGCTGGAAGATGAATTAATGCTTAAGAATTACATAACCAACAACGGAGAGAAAGAACTTCCCACTGTTTACTTCTTCAATTCTGTCATTAATGGGCAGGGAAACAGGGGACAGAAGAAACCACCGGCAGAAGAAATAAAGAGAACTCAAGGGAGCACCACTTTGCTACGGTTGCTGAAAAAGTAACCTCATGCATAAGCAGTGGAGTCACTTAGCAACTGGTTGCGTCAATGTGTGTACAGTTGAGGCGTTTTTTTTTTTACGCATTTTTGCTTGAAAATGAAGTCATCTCTGTGTGGATGATTTGTCAAAACCATGTTCTTTTGTTCTTGACAAGATCGACGATGTTTTTGAACATGCCCAATTATAGGCTGAAGATTTGGCCACATTGGGACGTGAATGAGCAGTGTCATAGACGTACATACGAAGTCGGAGATGTACTTAAACATGCAGCCTACACCTTAACCGACTCAGTGTTATGATAACATACACCTACGATGAGTTTTGACAAATTCTTGTTTTCTTTTTGTTTGATTCAGTGAGGATCTTTTTGGTGTTTAAATTTTACGGACTCTGGAGTGGAAAACTCCAATTATTATCCCCTAATAGATTTGATATAAACCCTGAAGGGGACCAAACAAAAGTTCTGATCATGGTGCTGGACTTTTGAGCAAGGTGGGAACTTTTATGCTGTCTCCTCGGCATCATCTGCCATGGTTCGAGCGCGAGGAATTAGGGTTCTGGATGAACTTTGTAGCGAGAGCTCGTGTGCAGGCGTGGAGATGTCCTTGGCTCCTTTTTCCAGTGCTGCCACCGTCTCGCCGTTTTCAGCCTCCTGATAAAAGGATAAAGTTTTCTTGGATTTGAAGTTACTCCTCTGTAAAGTTCTTTCTTGTCACAGGCCCAAACAACTAGACCGGAAAGAGATGAAAGGAGTTTCCTTTTTGACATTATTCCTAGTACCATCAGAGACATTTTAGAATCTTATTTTATGAAAAGGCCAGAAAGAAAATGAATAGAGCATTAACCACATCTTCGCCTTGAGGTCACGGGCCACTCAATATTTTTATAGAATAGTCGGTGTATCGTACAACCTTACGACATACGATAGTAGAAATTAAGTACAAAAATATCACGATCCATAAATTAATGATATTTCGATGTGCCGTCACAGTCGAGTGTAAAGCGATCGTGACCAAACAATCTGTCCCGTGTGCCGGCATGCTTCGTGAATTTCTCATTTGATTCAATGCCGCGTGCCCCTCCTGTACCAAGAAAGGATGGACCGGGAGGGAACGTTTCGAGTGGAGCCTCATTGGTGGGAATCGGCCCGGGGAAGTGACGCAGATAGAAACAGAGACGAGATCGTCCGCGAGATGAGGACGATGCTGACGAGGTACATCATTCGGGACACGGACGAACCAATCGACGACGAATTTTAAAAAAAAAACTCGACATGTCTTTTTTCGGTGGGGGCTCGTTCATGTGTCGATAGAAATGCTCTTCCAGATGCTGTCTTTTATCTTTTTATTAATACATAATCAAAAAGGCAGGATGAGGTCCCGCCCCCCGGATTTCGCTGCTCCCCCACCAGGCCGAGTGAAAAGTCGAATGATGATGATTCGCAAAAACCCATTAGAGAGAAAAAAAGAGAACATCGAGATCAATCGGTATCGAATATCATGGACACTTGGCCGTAGATGAAAGCAAGGCTTACCCCTGCTGAGGTAAATTCCAACAACATCAGACTTTTGCTGTCTTTTCCAGAGCCCGGGAAAGCACTTCTTTATTGGATCGGAGAAGATACCTTGAACTTCGTTGTTGCGTGGTGGCGACTAAATTTTGGTCTTTGATACGAAGGCCCATGTGAGAAAGCGACTCTTGATATCGATTAATCGATACGATAGATTGTTCTTGAATTGATAGGGGACAAGTATGATTTATTGTGTATAGTAATTACATTTTTATAGTACAATTATTAATGCCGTTGCCTTATGTCGATATCAACAGTACTATTTCCCCATGTTTTCTTAAATTTATAATGTCGTCGTCACGCATGAATCACCGTCGAATGGAAATTGAAGACACATCTAGATCGAGTGAAAAAATTATTTTGTTCTTGCGGAAATGCTCGAGAATTTGTAAAGGGATGTACACGGGAACCTGGTATAAGTCAACAATTTGCAGATTCATGTTCCAAAAGTTAGAAATTCGGTGAGTAACTTGGTAAGTTCCATGAAATTGGGTCATTCAAATTTGGCTTAAGTCAACAACAAGGAGACAAGGAGGCACGTTGAAAATGTAACATGGAACCTTCGGGGAGCAAATTGCAACATCCACAAAACTCGAGAGGCAAAATGCAAATTCACCCACCACGTAACTGCACTTTTTTTTGTTTTGTTTTATGTAGGATTTGCTACATATATATTATACAAATGCAAACTTTTTTTTCCTTAATGAAATATCTAGAAAAAAAAAGCATACGACATGTGTAATATAATCAAAAGGTCACAAACTTACAAACCATGGTCTTGATTTCAAAAGCTCAAAACGTACATACATGGATATAGCTCCACCAAATGACAAATACCATACTCATATCAAAAATTGCATATCTATATATCAAAACTTGCTCTCACTCTTGAACCGCACTATATGCATATAAGTCAGGCGACCTCGTCGATGCGCTCAATCGATGGATCGATCCACCTGATTTTACTTTCCGCCTCGAGAGACCGGAGCCTCCCGGACCCAAGCAAGATCCAACACCAACGTTGCACAAATTTCTCTCCTTCCGGTCAAACAAAACCCCACCAAAGCCGAGAACATCGCGACCCGGACCGACCGGCAAAGGTCAGGGCCGAACCGGGGGTCGTGGGTTCACGCATCTCTCCATCCTTCACACGCAAGAAAGAGAGAAATTAAAAGGTGGGGAGGGGGGCTCGCACGTGCGATATTCCACGTGACGGTGTTGGGCCACAGCATGACAGCGACAATGATAAGCTACCTTCGCCCCCCTCCCAACTTTCATAGAAATTGACAGTTTTGGAGGCCTTGCCGAACTCCTGCCACCCCCCCATCTCCAATGCGTCCTTTTTTCCTCTCCCCCCTCTCCCTTTCCAATCCGCCCACAAAAAAAAAAAAAAAAAAAACAAAAAACCAAAACCCGAAACCCGAAAGAAAGGACAGATGAATAAATAAAAATGAATACGTAAAAGGTGGGAGGAATATAATATTCCAACTGACGATACCGGTTTGACGGGAGCACAAGCCGCTGGCGCCTCGAGCCGAGCCACCGGCTCGCCCGGCAAGCGCGGCTCGTGGGCCCCGCCCGGGCCCGTAATTGCCATTGGACCGGAAAAAATTAAATAAATAAAATGAAAAATCGAACGCGGAAAAGGCGAAAATAAATAGGGAATTAAAGGGGGGGTTCGATTGACCCGGTTCTGGAACGTCAAGCCACCCCACACCCACAAAAGAAAGAGAGAGAAAAATGGGGTAAATTTTTAATAAGTTTTTTTTTTTTGGGGTAAATTTATAATAAGTGGAAAAGGAAAAACAAAATGGGGGAATAAAAAGGGGGAAAGGAAAGCAAAAGGGGGAAAGGGAAGAGGAAACGGAAAAGCTCGCGTCCCCCTCCCCTCCCTGGTTCGGGAAAGAAAAAGGCTTTTTTGACAGCAGCTGCAGCAGCTGCAGCAGCAAAGGAGGGAGACTGACCCCGACCCCCGACCGCCCCGTGGGTTTTCGCGAAGCGGCCTAGAGAGAGAAACAGGGGTAGAGAGAGAGAAACGCAGAGGGAACGCGGCGTTGAAGCGTGTTGCGACCCCCGCGGAGCTCGGGAGAAGGAGAGGAGAGGAGAGAGAAAGAGGAGAGAGAGGAGAGTCTCCCTCGCGCTTCGCGACTGGAGCGAGAAAATTCTAGAGAGAGAAAGGAGGGGGAGGTTGGCGCGCCGAGCTAGGGTTTCGCCATGCTTGCGAAGGTAAAGTTCTCGCGACCGCGAAATCGGGCTTTCTTCTTCTTCTCCTTCTTCTGCTGGGGGGGTTTCTTTCCTGGTGGTTTCGGCGGTGGTTCCGGGAATCGGGCGGGGAATTTCGGTCCGGCCTCTCGCGGCATTCGATCGCGGGGTTGATCCTGGATTGGAATTGGTCGTGATTTCCCCTGTAAAGTTTGATTTTTTTTTTAATGGGTTGGGCCCGCGGAATAGGGGGGATTCCTTGTTGCCTTCGCCATTCGTGGTTTCGAGCGCTAGGGTTTGATCTCCTGCTTTAGGGGGTAATTGGGTTGCTCTTGATTGTGGTCTGTCCGGCCGTCCTGGTCTAGGACCAGAGTCGAATGAGCTGTTGGGTTCGTCTGTCGTATTGGGTGTTCGTCTGTCGTACTTTCGTGAGGTTTGAGGGTTTCCGCCGGTGCCGAATTGGTTAGGATTTTGGACGGGAACTGCTCGATCTTTTGCTCTTACTGTCGTTATGGGATTGAATTTTGTTCCTTTACTTGAATTTTCAGGTGTGACGTGTAATTAGTGGGGAATTTGATTGGAAACCGCCGGCTTTCGGAGAGTCATTTGCGCTGAGTAGCTGGATCACAGTGTCTGGTGAGTTTGATCCTTGTTGTAGTTCTTCCGCTATTGGTATTTTCCCCCATCATTGCACAGTTTTTTTGGGTCTTCCGCCTCATTTTAGGCCTCATAAGACTTGTTGCCTGTTCAATGTGTTTCTTGTAGAGAGTACCCTTTGCTTTTTTGTCCTTTCAGATTACAGTATTTGTCCTGAATAGGCCTTATGTTTTTTGAATTTTATGTAGTACATTCCATCTGTATGTCGATGAATTGTGAATCGTCACGGGTATGTTTCATCATTTTTCATGTGTGGTTACATATATGAGATATCAAAACTGCAAACCGTGCTGCTGATTGCCTGTCAAACTGCTGATTATGGGAGTTTTTTTACCAATACTTTTTCTTTGTCGATATTTTTTCCCCCTTCCTCGAGACCTGTTAACATGTTCGTCTCCTGTTGTTTTCTTAAGTTTATGTGCCTGTAGGTGTTCCTTGTGAAGAATATTATAGTTCCTTCTGCTGTTTTTCTCTCTACAAAAAGATGGAATAGATGCACAGTAAACTAGAGATGGTTATAAATTGCCACTAGCAAGTGTCTGGTCTTATTTTGTGCCTAACAATAGGACAAGATTGCCATAGTGAAGCAGGTCCGGTGCTTAAAGCAGTTAGAAGAATTTGTCAAAATCTATGACAAGCCCAGTGAAGATCTGTGTTAACATTGGTTCTCAAGTTACAATTCTTAATGTTGGATTTGTTACTGGAGTTATCACACTGTTAGTATTTGACTCCCGTGAGTTATGGATTTCCATTTCTGCTGTAAATGGGTGTGACTTGATCAAGTTTCATTCTCTATTATATTGGCGTGCTAGTAGCTCAAATGCTGAATAAGCAAAATTAGATCGTGTAATTCCATGAGAGAACTATAGCTTTTTATTTCGAGAAAATGACGCAAGGTCATTTTGTCGTAGTTCTTATACTATGCACAGTTAGTTAAAGAAGGGGGCTGGTGAAGATTTCCTCATAAAAACTTGTTTTGCAAAGATGTATTAAGCTTTTTCAATCTACATGCCTCATATTTCTGTGGCATTGCTTTCGTAGGCCTTAAGCGATGGCTCCTGTGCTTATCCTGTTAGGATTACAGATATAATTGGGAGAAACAGTGTAGATGTTGCTGCGTGCTTTGCTTTTACTGGGTTTTTTCTTTTTTACTTTGCTACTGCTGCTAATTGAATTAAATTACTTGACAAATGTCCTCCGCGGGAAGATTAAGACAAATTGACAAGCCAAGGCATTAAGTGGGACTCCTTAAGCACCAATATCAGATGTTACATGATGAGTCACTGAATGTCCTTGTTTATTTATTGTCATGATTTGGTGTGATTACCTGGATTTTTTCTTCGCTTTAGTTTGTATTCGCTGTCCATGCAATTAAGTCAAACTGATGGAAGTTCACCATATGGCCATTTTGCATACTTATTTAGCAACAAACTGGGAAGCAAGCGGCTAGAAGTTCACCATCCAACTAAGTGCTTTCTCTTTGCCTTATTAAATGTTTTAGGATATGTTCTTTGCCTCTTCTCATTTTTCTTTTGCAATGACCTGTTTGATGCTTGTACTTTTGGGGATGGCAGTTTGCCTAGTTTTTTTTTGGCTTGCTCCAAGCCAATTTTAACTGTAACTCAAGTGAGTGTCACCAGATTTGATCTGGTATTTCTGTAAGAAACCTAAAGTTAACATAGGGAGTTCTTTTCTTGGAATCCCTTTCCACCATTTAGTTTTGCGGTTTGGTGTTTTTTCCAATTTGACTGTGACAGCGAAGGGCACTCTATGTTGTAGAAGTGCATCTTGTATGAAGCAACAGCAGCTTTTCTGAGATGCTGCAACTGGATAGACTTACCTATGCAACATTCTTGTGTTCAGATCATTTGTTATTCCTTAGGGTTCCTTGAGTTTTGAATATTGTTCTGTGATTACATTCTTGCATGTCATGATGACTTGGCAGGCATTCTTTCACTCTGAAGAAAGATTGCCAAAGAACTAGTTTGCTTGTCAGTTACTTATTCTTCTAGGTATCTATTTGAAAGCCTTTTGTACTTGGCTTGACTTGATTGGTCTGTCGCTAAATGGGTGGGAAATGTTGCTTGCTACTGAACATTGTCTGTGCTGCAAACTATGGTTATTTCTGAGTTTAAGTTCTTTTGGTGTCTTCTCCTTTTTAGTTAAATGGTGAGTTCTAGTATTTACCTGCGTTTTAATGTTACATTCTGTAGGGGAACTTCGAAACATTCTTGCCATCCAAAGAGTAATGCAACTTTTTCTACTTGACAAAATATCAACATGGCACAAGGATCTATGTAGGATGAAGTACAGTATTTAAGGCACCATGACACTTGAAGATTTTTTCACTCTGACTGAGATGAGGGATGGATTGACTGCTCCCTTTCGTGTTGAGGAGCTGGTCAGTGTTATGCAGAAAGAAAAGGATTATGTTCTGAAGAATGCTGGCGATGCAATTAGGCAGTGGGCTGCTGTTGCAAGTACCATTGCTGCCACGGAGAGTAAAGAATGTCTTGATCTCTTTGTTCAGTTAGATGGAGTATCGTTCATTGATAGATGGCTAAAGGATGCTGAAAAGTTTGAAAATGACTCTAGCGATAGTCTTGTGGAGGAGTCAATGACTGTGCTGCTACACGCAATTAAGAAGCTAGATCTAGACACTGGGAGGTCAATTTCTTCTGGAATTTGGATTACCATCAAGAATCTTCTTGGCCACCGTAGTGCGAAGGTTCAGGACAGCGCAAGAGCGCTTTTCGAGAGCTGGAAGCACAGTGAGGATGGTGATAATCATTGCCAGGATATTGGAAGTGCTATGTCATGTGACAATGGGACTGAGGAAGTTGGGAATCCTGTTAGAGAGAGTGGTCAGTCTGCATGCTCTGATGTAAATGTTGCACTTTCCAATGAAAAAGGTGATACAGAAGATTTGGCTGCAGAACCTGCTGGACATGAAAACTTTCCATCAAGAAGTCCTAACTGTCTCCAACGGCAAAAGGTCGAGGATGACCAAATTCAGACTCATGTCAGTCAGCTATCTCCACAGAAGATATCCGAAGATGCAGATGTGAAGGATAGATCTGTGGGTCCTTTGGCATCTTCTCCCACGTCAGGCCCTATACCTGAGACAAATGAGGTTGTAAAAGAGTCCTCTACATGCCCAGTTGAAGGGACACCCTCACTTGAAATTCCTGGTCATTCGGTTCCACAAGAGGAGAGTGGTGGGCGAATCAGAAAACCTGATACGGGCAGGTCGTATGAAATCGGAAAGCAGGAAGAGAAGCTTAATTTTTCTCATGAAAAATTGGTAATGGCAGAAAAATCTGCTTTCAATGCATTTGAACTTACTGCTCTTTCTTTAGATCTTGATGCTGCAACGGCAAATGCTCAAGTCTCTGGGTCCAAAGTTACAGCAGCAGATGATATCAATAGCAACAGTTTCCTCGTTGGAAAGGCCGCTCTAGGTCCAAGGAGAACTGTGTCTGAAGTGAAGAATGAAAAGGATGACAAGGGGATTTTAGGCCAATGCAACACGGTGCTTAAGACAGTTGAAGATAGTGCTTGCGGCTCTGCTAATGTGCAGAAGTCATCTGCTGTTGAATGCAGCACGGGTAAACCAGATGTGTTGGACATTGCATTTTTGAGGAGGGAAGACAGAGGAGCTGCTAAAGAAGATGAGGAACATTCAAGCGATGATGGTGAAAATGTAGCAGGTGCTTCTAATTCTTACAGACTGGGGATGGAAGTCAGGGGTCCTAGCGTGGCTGAACGGAAGAGGTCAAGAATTGAGCTTGAATATGGCATTGTTGATGCGATAGAAGTAGCTCGACAAGTTGCTCAGGAAGTGGAGAGAGAAATGAACTTAGAGAGAGATTCAGAAGTTGGAATCCGGCAGCGTGGCAGCCCTGAGCCTATCAATGCGAAACAAGATGTATTGGCCGTTGTCCCGTCAGTTGAGAGGGCAAGAGAACAGAATGACACTTCTGATGCATCTTCTGAGGGAGAGGGAAGTTTAATAAATCCAGAGAACATGAATACTGAACAGGATGGTTCTATGCATGAAATGGAGTCCTCTCAAGTAACAGAAGCAACGCAAGAACCAGAAGATAAGATGGAGAAAGGCATGTGCGCCTTTGATCTGAACCAAGAAGTTTCCTCGGATGATGTGGACTGCACTGCAAATGCAGTGTCTACGCCAGTCTCTGTTGTTTCTGCTTCAAAACCAACAGCAACCGCCGCTGGATTACCTCCAGCTCCTTTGCAATTTGAAGGAAGTCTTGGTTGGAAAAACTCTACTAGGAGTGCATTTCGTCCAGCATCACCTCGCAGAAGTGCTGTTGCCGAGAAAACTGTTCCCGGCGAGGGATCCCATGATTCCAAGCAGAGGCATACATGTTTAGATATTGATCTTAATGTGGCAGAAGGTGGAGATGACAAAGCTGCTGATCTCATGCCGGGGCTACAAATCCCGGTCTCGTCAAGCCTCCGATCTGGAGAATCCTCAGTGGAGGTTAGTTCCAAGAGATCAGAGAGGTTCAAACTAGATTTGAATCGCATTGGTGATGATGGTGAACCATCAATATCAGATTTTAGGGGGGAGCGTCAGCTACTTAACCTTAGAAATGGCCAACGCAGCCCGTCTCCTGCATCATCTTCATCAACCATGAGGAACTTCGATTTGAATGACAGGCCACTGTTTCACAATGATTTTTCTGACCAAGGTCCCTATGGTGGCAGATCTTCCCAAAATGTGACGAGTTATGGGAAGCCCAAGTCAGAACCTGTTATTTCTTTATTTGGTGCAAAAGTGGAGGTCGACAAGAAAGATCATGTACCTCAGAGTTTGTCCCTACTGAATGGCAAGGGTCTCGAGTCTGCAGCAGATGCCGGCATGCCAAGAGGAGCAGGCTTTTGGGAGATGGGTCCCACAATCTCTTATCCACCTCCGTGGGCATACAACGGACTAAACACAGGGCCTCCTGTTTCTCTCTCTTCTACCATGTATCGGCCTGGGTACATGGTGGACCCACGTGTGAACCCATTTGTGCCTCAAGCCATTGGATCTGTTTCACCTGTTCTCTCCTCTTTCCCTCAGGCGTCGTTCATGATGACCTCTGCGCCCCTCGGTCTCAATGGTCCTGGCCCTTCTCGGGCACAATTTGATCTGAATTCTGGATTCACAATTGATGGAGTTAACCGTGAGCAGCCAGCTGTTTTAAGACAGTTTTTAGTGCCAGATCAGGGTAGATCAATGGAAGAACATCTGAGGGTTAGCTTGCAACCGTCTTCAAGTTCTGGGCTGGGTGGCAAGAGGAAGGAACCGGAGGGTGGATGGGAAACTTACCCGGTTGGTTTTCGGCAGCAGCAACCTCCATGGAAATAAATGTCAGTCCAACCGAGCTTTTCGGGTCAGGTCCGTATGTCCAACCAAACAGAAGATAGGGGAGTGCTTCCTTTCTGAGGATCATGAGTATAGGGGGAACAAATTTGGCTCTCATGGGAAGTGGGTTTGAAACTGAATAAAATCTGGAGATAGCGAAGGAAATCTGATTCTTGAGAGATTAATTTTTACTAGGTGGGGGGGAATTTTAGTTTAATAGCCTAAATTTTGGGGTTTTCTTTATATTCTCACTTTATTAGTGTCTTATAGAAGGCCTCGGCATCCGCTGGAGGTGTTGGTTAGATAGATGTTGTATCTCTCCCAGGTCCCATGTCTGTCAAAAAGAAAAATATTGAGCAAATTTTTCTTGTCACCTTTGTGTTTCCTTGGGGAGAAGAATGTGGGGAGCTAACTTGCTTTGGAGTTCACAAGGTGTAATGCTAAAATTGGTTGTGATGGGAAGGTAATCAACTCCGTTATTTCTCGCTTCTCGTTTGCTGTTGAATGGGATGGAGGGCTGTGAACCCTGACGTATGCTCGGTTGCGAAGGTTTGGCACTTCTTCCTTTGCGTGTTAGTCTTTCAGAAAGTATAGAACAGTAACCAAAAACTTAAAACTCTAGAATCGGCTCATAACCCCGATTCGCTTCTCATCCACGGTATCATGATTCATGAATCAAACGCCATCGCCACTTTCAGACCCTGTATTTACGGACAAGCTGCTTCAACTGCATGATAGACCTGGGCTGAAGCTCTGTCACTTTTGACCTCTGAAAAAACGAAAAATTACTCTTATGTAAAGGTTATAAGCGCACGCGTCACTGGTCTTGCAAAACAACAAAACCGTAATAAGTAAAGATATCCGAGTTAGTAGAAAAAGCATTCCGCGTGAGCGATCTTGCATGACTAAAATTTAGTTAAGCCACTTCGGCTGATCCAATCACAACGTCATCCTATACCACCTTTCCGATCTATGTACATCGTCGAATTGGGGCTCTAACTGGCTATTTGCCCCAGGGTGCATAATATGTACATCAAGAATACCTTTGAGATAAAAAAATTTGTGTGATAACTCCGCAAAGAATCGATGCATGATTACCATGCTTTCTTGCATCAATTGCGAACGCTCATGTTCAATCCAAGAATATAATCATAGCAATCTTCTTATTCAACTAGCGACGAAATATCACTTCTGCCATGAACAGCACTCTAGGTATAGATAGCACTTGACTAGGTTATGGACCCGCCGGGGCTTTGACTACAATACGCATATATTTCTCATCAAATAAAAAAATATACGAATGTGGTTTTTTCGTATGGATCTAATCCATGTAGCCGTCCGAATTTATCGATTCAATGGCATTTCAAACCACGGAAGCATCGATAGTTACATCAATCTTTCTTCTATCAAAAACATCTCCTTTCAGTTACGTGGAAGGAATTGCAACAATCCTTGATGGGAAGGGTCTCGAATAAACAAATTAGCCATGGACAGCTAACTCAAATGACGGAAAGACTGTCGGAATTACTTGTCCGAGAAAGCCACCATGTTCTCCCCAATCTTTGGGACAATAACATATTCGTATCGCGTCTTTGTCAAATTCAATCTTCTTTGCCGCTGGTAAGCGCCTAAGAACAAACATTCGAGGGGTAACTTGGGTCTTCTGGCGATCCAGAATTTGCTAGGTCAATAGTCAAATTCGGTACCAGATCACTGACCAACGAACTAACTCACCACCCATATAAAAATTACTCTTCTCGACTAAATTAATTGCAAAATACGTTTCTGTCAGCCATAAGATTCCCGGTGTATTACCAGATTACAAGATATACGGCATGATATTTCACAAGCTTCGACCAAGACGCCGTACCCATCATGAATAATAGAAGATCCCTCATGCCAATAGTAGGTAAAAGGTAGAGAGTAGAAAATCGAACAACTTCTGTTAGGAATTGAAAAGGCAACTCAAATTGACATTCGCTGGAAAGAAAAAGAAGCTTCAGAAAATGTGAATTGATAGAAAACTATCAAGAAACAATGAGAACTCAGGAATGCTTATATGCAGAGCAATGAGAGAGAAGAAAAATGAGAGTAGAGGTAGCGAAGGCACCTCACCTATAAAGGTGAAAAAAAGCCGCTCCGCTTATGCCATCATACTCCTCTAAAAAATGCTTATGAGAAATCGCAGACATATTCTGCTTGACTAATCATCAATTGCATTAATTGACACAAAGTGAGATCTATCACCACGGTAAAAATCAAGATGGTGGACTCACTATAAGTAATTCTTCTGGAAATGGGTGGGTGCAGAAGTGATACGTATTAGATCTCCCAAACAAATCAACCCAACTTTAATATATTTGCCTCGTAGAAAGAATTATTAGATCTCACAAATAAAACAACCCCACTTTAATATATTTGCCTCACAGAAAATTCAGCAATATCAAAAATCACAAAATTGTCAAGAAATCAATGGCAATCACGGTATGCTATATGAGATGCACAAATAAGTAGGAATATTAGGCTAGAAGGCTATTCTGTTCATCTAAAAGAAGGTTGACAATCAACTAACCTAGCTAAAAACCTGCTTCTTTGAGTATGACTGACAAATAAAGCATCTAGAAGACCTAATCATCATCGCACGACAGTTTCCAGAATGAACATAACCAATGAGACATTCCAGCAAATACAAGGAAGACTACTGCACAGTAGAAGATCCTAAACAGCTACAACAGCGAATTCCAACACCATGATGTGAAGCAAACCATCAAGAACAAGCAAATTCAACCCCTTCACAAGTAGATTGGAAAGCAATGGAACGATGAAGAGTGACTACTGACTAACCTTCCTACATCCTACCTATCACGAAAAGAAGACTGACTAACATTCACATCACCTGAGAGCTGATAGAGAGCCCATGAGTCATTTAATGACAAGGCAGTCCTCAAACCCAATCCCATTCTCCGCGCAATATTTTTCAAAAGCAATGGTCTAGACCAAAACACATTATCAAAGTTCAGTTTCTTCTCTGGCATCTCCACCTCGGCTGCTTCTAATTTCTATCTACAATAGAGTCCCTATACAGCCAAGAATTAGTTCAGTCCCTCATCCTCCCAAAGTCAGAGAGACCATCCTATGATCCTATCTCAGCTGGACTAATCACATCCTAAATCATATAACAAAAGCAAATTGCAGATAAACACAAACAAGACAACTAGGTAAAACATCATTTACATTATCAGGGCAGGAAAAAAAAAAGCATTCAAATTTGTTGTTCTAATCCACCAAACAAGCAAATTCAACAATAAATCAAGGCAAACTTATTCCACCGAATTGTCTCCGACAGAACCTGAGCTCCCGCCTGCGTTCACATTCATTTTCTTCTTCTCCTCTTCATACTCAGGATCATCAGTCGGCAACTCAAACCGACAGACTGGACATGTATTCCTCGCACCCAACCACGGCACGATGCAATCCCCATGGTAACCATGACCACAGGGCAATTTCTTCACCATCTCGCCCACACTCACCATGTCCTTACAGATCGCACACACCACGGTTTCGTCCTTTGATCTGATCTCCACAGTCGGAAGCTCCAGAACTGCTGATTTTGCAGCCGGTGGAGCTCCTCTTCTTCCACCGTCGCTCTCCGCCAAATTCTGCAGCAAAGCCTGGTACCCAGCGTCATCCACATAATCCTCCGGATTGCCTATGTAGCGGTCTGAATCAGGCACTTCGAGCCTCAGTTCGATGGAACTATCATCCAATCCCATCAAGATTTCTGCCCAATCGAGAATCCGGTTGCGCCCGCTCCGTGCTCGCGTTGCAAAGTCTCGGATCCGGAGCCTGAGCACGTCACGCCGCCTCCTCCGCGCATCATCCTCATCATATTCATCTCTGTTCTCTCCTCCGTTCTCGTCATCCGATTGATCATCCCCCTCCCTCTCCCCTTCGCCCCGTTCGATCCCCTCGCGGCTACCGTTCTCCTCATTCTCTTCCTCATCGTCGTCGTCCTCATCCTCCTCCTCATCGTTGTCCCACCCATCGAGCTCGATTCGGAGGAAATCGTCGTCCGACGGCGGATTCGAGGGCGGCGGCGGGGGCACGTCCTCGTCACGCGCCGCCTGCGCGATCAGCCGCAGGACCTGGAGGAACTGGGAGCCGAGGGCGGGATCGTCGAGCTGATCGGGCGGCGAGGGCTGCGCCGACGGCGCGGCCGGTATCGAGTCGACGACGAAGCCGCCCTTGCACTCGACGCAGACGACGTCGGGGAGGTCCGCTAGGGTTTCGACGGAGACGCGCTTCTCGCATTGGAAGCACCAGTACTCCGAGGCGGAGGCGGAGGCGGCGGCGGCGGTGGCGGCGGCGTCGAGCACGGGCTGCGCCGGCGGCGGCGCCTGCGCCTGAGATGGAGATTCCGACATGTCTTCGCGGCGACGATCGACGTGCGACGGAACCGCCGAAGAGGAACGCCGTGCGCGGCGGCGACTCACAGAAAAAACGAATAGTGATGAGAGAGAAAGAGATGAGAGAGAGAGAGAGATTGCTGAAGAGTTTGAATAATGAGGTCGAGCTCATCGGGGGAAAAAAAAGGCGAGAGTTTATCGGGTGGTACTGCGGCGGTGATTTGCGCGACGCCATCCTCCGTCGGATGGAGCAGAGGCGCGATCTCCGGGCCATTGGACGGCCGAGATCGACGATTCGTTTATCTGGCCATGAGTGATTGAGAACCGATATGGTGGGACCCGCCGCCCTCAAAAGCGAACGCCGGAGGATGAATTTTAGGGATTTATCATTACCGTCTGATTAACCACGCGAACGGCGTACGTCAAACATATTAATTTTTTTTTATATTTACTTGGAATTTTGGGTCCGGTTAAAGAAATTTCAATTGTTTAAAGCACTAATTTTATTTTTAACAAGGGTAATCGAAGCACTACAGAATAAAAAGCGATTTCTTTCCATATCAGACACAGTCAAAAATGTGCTTGGGCCTGCGCACACAAGGGTTTTTATTAATAATTACCTATAAATATTTATTAAATAGTAGAACAAAAGCATTGTATTGGCAAACGCATTAATTTTAATTTTAATTTTTAAGTGTTTAATCAATCAACAGGCGCTTGAAAAGCATAGGCGCCTGTCGGTGTACTTATTTTGACAAGCCAGCCGGCAAGTGCCATTTGAATTCCTTATTCAAATAAAAAAGAATAGTACTTAATAAAGACTAAAAATGTAGCTTCTGAATGTATAATGAATCATGTATTCTTAATAAACTAGAAGCGTTTAGTATAGAAAGGTCTCATACTTAGCATTAAAAGTAAAACAAAATACATAGTTTAATATCTATAAATACATGAATTTCTAACTAGATAAACAAGAGTATAATCGGTGAAAATGTCAAATAATTGTAAATCGCTAACATGATGTAAACATACATTATCTTACGTGGCATAATTGACAAAAAGATGGCATTGACATGTATGATTTTTTAATATTTTTGAAAAATTAAATTTTATATGTATTTTTATTTTTATTTTCATTTTTTTCTTAATTTTCTCATAATGGCCAATAATTGGTTAAGGGTAGCAACGACCCTCATCGGCCATAGTGGAAAAAAAAAAAGAATAAAAAAATATAAATTTTTATGTTAGCATAGATTTTGCTACGTATGGTGACAATATCACACTATCAAATTTTAATCAAAAAATTAGTTGAGAAAAGTACATTGGTAAATCGAAGATTTATAATTGAATTAGCAAAATAAAATACTTATGACTCTATTGCTGTATGTAGTATAGGTTTTGGACTTCTTTTTAATGATTTTCGTGTCTCTCCCTAACTTGTCAAGACTTCTAGGGGCCATCAATTGGCTAAGGAGGGCCATTGCGACCTTGGCTTCGCAATTGTTCATGCCTGTTGTGACCTTGGATCGAGGTCCCTACCTCGACGACCTCGCTGCCGTTGTTCAACATCACGTTATGCGTGGCGCACGAGATAATATAGGAGAGATGAGAGGGGTACAATGGTCAAAGGTGAGGAGACAATGACAAGATTGTAGGTCACGGCGCGTGGTGGTGGTGGTGGTGGTGGTGGCGACGGTGGCAGGTGGTGGAGGAGGTTAAGGTTTTGTTAGGTGAATTGGGAGTTAGAGTTTTGGGTAGGTTTTGAAGAGATTAGTTTTGCTGAGTCATTTGGCCTTTCTAAAAGTTAGATTTTGTTCGAAAGATTCAAAGATACATATCTTAAAATAGAGAATTGCATAGTGGCGATGTGGCGAAATTGGAGGAGGGTTTAATGTGTTTTCCCTCACATCTCGACAAGACATGAAGACAGTGATCGAAGTAAGTATTGCAACACCAGAACCCTGATGTTGGAAATAACTCAAATTTAGCATGTGCAACAGATTTGGAGAGTAGCCATTTTCTCATGGCCTTTGTTGAATCAAGATTGTGTTTTGTGCTCATCCTCACCACATAGAAAGCAAACCAATGATGATTTCAGCCTCAATTATACCAACAAAGAAAAGAAGAGAAGACCTCTAAAATATCTTGAAAGAGCCCTATAATCTTGACATGGCATTATAAAATCATAAAATTCATATTATTATTGTCTCATCATCACTTACACGTCTTTCAATTTGGCATTACATTAATCATAAGACGATTCGTGGACAAGTACGTGTCAAATCGACATCAGACACGCGTGACCTAATCGGTTCCTAATCTTCTAAAAGAGCTAAGAATCCGCCAAACAGCCTTAGCTAGCCACCGGAGCGCAACCTTTCAAACGGCGAGACCCGTCGTTTTCCTCTCCTCTCCTAGAACACCCGACAAGGGTTTGCATCAAGCGCGAGACCCAAACTCACCGCAAAGCTTTGCAGTCAATGGACACTTATGAGACGGTCGGTCCGAATCAGGGGCGGTCCAATTAATGAACGAAAGGCGTGGCTCCCCCACCTCGAACGTCAAGACCCCACCCACGCCCCCAGAAAATCAGAGCAAACTTAAACGCGGGGTGAACCAATTAAAGGCCGCCGAAAGACGGCCAGAACGCACCATGGAGGAGCGGCCTGACTTTCGGCATCGATGGAGGAGGGGGAGAGGGGGACTGATGCGACTTCCACCTTCCAATCAAAGGCTCCGCGCGAAGCCGAAGCTCGTGAAATTCGCTGCCGGACGCTCAGTGGAGCGCTCGCTCCGGGTGGGACCCCGATTCGGAATCCGGGATGATGCTCCTCATCATGCGCGCTTTGATATGATGTAATATAAAACGAGTTTCGTCGGAGGAGGAGGAGAAGGAATCGTCGGATCTTCTCTCCTCCTTCTCGAAAGGAACAGGGCACCAACCAAATATCTCTCGACGGCGAACGGTAGGTGGCGTTCAGACATCAGACATCAGACCCACGTAACGTTCCACTCGTATTGCCTTCTTTTTATTTATCGTACAGAAGTATACAATGCGCCTTCCCTCGATGTTTTTACAAAGGAAAAAAGGAGAACACCCATGTTGATTTTTCGACAAGGAAGAGAAAACCAAAACTCGATGACCCACGAACGACGACGAAGACCAAGCAACAGTAGACAGAGACCGTGCATCTTACAACGAACACCGTAACCTCACATCTCTCGCCAAAATTCAGTAAACTAAACACAAAAAAAATAAGAAAGAAAATGGGCCTCGGAAAAGTGGGAATCGATGTCGTATTCACAGGGCGGCGGCGCCGTGGTGCGGCGGCTGCGGCGGAGGCTGCGGCTGCTGCGGGGGGAGGTGGAACCGGACCTGGGAGGCCGGGGACTTGACGGCGACGCCGTGCCAGCAGATGCCGCCCTTGCAGGAAACCTCGTGGGTGCGGTCGTCGTCCCGGGCGATGGCGTGGGCGGCCTTCTGGGACACGTCCCACGTGAGCGTGGCGACGAGGATGAGCCCCACCACCGCCGTGGAGAGGACCAGCACGAGCCCCCCGCCGAAGCTGCGGCCGGACACCAGCCCGTACGCCTTGATCGCCGCGATCACCGCCACGTAGATCGTCGTCAGGTTCCCCACCACCGCGTCGGACACCGCCATGTCGGCCTCCGGCTCCCAACACGCGTCCCCCTTCCTCTTCCCGGGGCTCTTCCGGGGCGGCGGCGGCGGCGACCTCGGGAATCGGCCGGAGAGACTGAAGGAGACGACGGAGGAGAAGAAGCAAGAAGAGGCGAGAGGGTTTTCAATGCTGTGGGTTCTTGATTTGGAAAGTCGGGGAGGAGTTCGATGCTCGGCGCGAAACGGCGGCGTTTGGCGAGGGACGGGGAGGAGGCGGTGAAGGTGAATTTGGGAGGGCGAGGTTTTGGAGCTCGAGCTTATCTTCTTCGCCCTTCTCTCTCTCTCTCTCTTTCTCTCTCTTGTTTTTTTCTTTACGAGGAGAGGGACGCCCCACTCTTTCGCTGTCCACCACCCGCCGGGGGGGGAATTTTTTTGACAGCCCAACGGGACGCCGCCACGTGTCGGATATGCTTCGGGCTGCCGGCAGCTCTGCTGACGTGGCCGCAGGAGGACTTTCCTTTCTTTCTACGTTGTCGGATCGGATCGGCGTGCTCGAATCCCATTTTCCTCGTGAAGCGCAGACCGGACGACGCCGTATCAGCTCGGCTGAGTAAAAAAAGTGTCAGCCTTAGCACGGCAGTGGCAGTTCCCGTCGGTGGAGTGGAGTCCTAGGAAACAGCAAATCGATCCTCTTTTTCTTTTTTACTTTTTCTTTTTTTAAAGTGGCTATTAAACAATTTTGGAAATTAGATTAGAATGTCAGACATACATCGGGGTGCGTGCGTTTTCTTGATCTTACTAAGGATGTCAACATTCTCCATCACCGGCGAATTTTTAACCACGGCAGCAGGTGCCTTTGTTTGGAAACAGATGGTCGGGTGAAAGAAAGGTAGAGAGGTTTGAAAAATTGGTAGGATTGGATTTGGATTACCGAGAATTGCCGTTTTGAATGCGGTTTTGGAAAGGAGCGCAACTGAAATGATGTGAGAATGGAATAAAAGAAGTGTTGGAGGATGAATTGAATACGTGGTATTTCAATAATCCATGATGCGCGAAGCATGACTAGGAAGTACTCCGTGGAAACAGTCTCGAGAAGCTTACCGAATTCTTGTGAAAATTATTAGTAGCGCGTTGGTGCTGTCTAGATGTAATTAGAAATGATGGGATAGAGATTTTCCCGATAGTAACAAAACGTACTTATTGAAGATTTGAATATCACACGACATATCACATGAGCTGACTTTTTGTTTGGTTTGCCTATTAAAGGATGATTTTTCCGACAAGTCATGTAGGATAAATCAGTTTTTTCGACAATCTAAGTGGTCAATGTTACCTCAAGTGATCGGATTTCCCAAGTTATGGACTTAAATGAGGGACCTAAAAGTTGGGACACCACGTGGAACGCCATATAAATGTTTTGGCATTTTTCATGTGCTTTTTTCCACTGGATGAAAGGGACAAAAATGTTAATTTTGGGTAAAAAATCTACAAATGAGTTTGCAAATAATTTGTAGCTGATGGAATTAATGAAATGAGGGTGAGTCTCAAGTCTCCATCAATCTTTTCCCATGAAGGATTTAATTAAGAAAACCGGTTTCGTAACATCTATATATTTCTTGTCGAGCTAAAACGGTATCATTGGGGAACAACCAAATGTATAATAGGAAGGAAGGGACCCCACATTTTCATTACTAGGTTGGCTTTGACAACAATTGACATCGAAAGGGTAGGTTTGCCTTTTTGTAAAAATAGGTTCTATGTAGACGGAAATAACGCGAGCCTTTTCTATATATTAATTTTTGGGTTCAAGTTCATACTTGGTAGTGGACAAATGCTTTGAGTGCATCGTTGTGTCCTTACGAGAGGCATTGCATCCCATGGTGTATTTCCGTTGAAATCGTTTGCACCATGGCATGGAAATAACTAACATGAAGAAAGTTTCCCAGAAGTGTCATGCTTTGAATTTGTTTCTACTTTCTTCCCTTGAGGTGGAATTTTCCCATCTTTTGTATATAATGTTAATGAACTTTGGAATCCGTATATGAATTGAGACTAGAATTTTTTTTTTTTTCATGAAAAGTGAATGATATGGAAAAGGAATCGAAACAATGTCATGGACAATGAAAATAATTTTTATTTGTTCATTTTGTAAGCAATTCAAGTGATTATTTTTTTAGACAGTGGTTTTTCCAAATCATTTGTTTTCATTCGAAACAACACAACTTAGATGAATGGATTCGAGTTGAAATTGGACTTGAATTGACAAGTGGGCTAAGTCATACGGACCTTCATTTCGAAAGGCGAATTAAATTGGTAGTGGGCTTATATATATAATAATATAATGTCATGGATGATGAAAATAATTTTTATTTGTTCATTTTGCAAGCGATTCAAGTGATTATTTTTTCAGACAGTGGTTTTTCCAAATCATTTGTTTTCATTCGAAACAACGCAACTTAGATGAATGGATTCGAGTTGAAACTGGACTTGAATTGGCAAGTGGGCTAAGTCATACGGACCTTCGTTTCGAAAGGGGGATTATATTGGTAGTGGGCTTAGATATATAATTATGCTTTAAAATAATCACGGTGGAGGCGGAACAAGTAGCAATTTCAAGACAACGAGGCCGTGGAATTAGAGGGCGCGGATAAAACTCAGTGGATTTGAGGCGCCAACAGTTATGATACTAGAGAACAAATAAATGAAAAATGGAGTAATAAGACGAAATTAGAAAAGGTTGAGGCAAAACAATTAAGGTTTTCAATTTTAAGAGGAAAAATTTTCAGGAAAACGCATTTTTGGCGTTCGTTTCGGAAAATGAATTCATCAAAAGAAAAAAAGTCTTAAAATAGGGAAAATGTTTTCCACTTTTTAAGATATTTCTTATCTCACACATCTACAAATCTTGACTTCCTCCTCCCTTTTCTTTTTCTTATTTTCTTTTTTTCATTCGAATTATTTTTAATTTCCTTTTTCTTTCATTTTCATTTTCTTCCTTTTTTATTTTTATTTTTATTTTTTTTTTGTTTCCCATCTTCTTCTTTTTTTTGGTAGTCGTCGGGTAAGTGAGCCTCTGCGTCGATCTCAAACTTGTGCTCGTCGATCCGGCGAGCCTTGAGCATGACGCCGCACTCACCAATCCTATGAACGAGGTGAGCGGAAAAGATTTTCCTTACAGAATACCGAAAAATATTTTAGAAATATTTTTAGGTTTTAACGAACACTGAGAAAATATTGTCATTTTCCGAAAAATGACTGGGAAAAATATTTTCCGGAAATGACTTATTTTCCGCGAAACACGAACCCTTAACCACATGTTCATAATAAGAATTTTGTAAATGCAAGTATTCAGTTTGCTTGTGGTGCCTCTTTTAAGCTTTGCTCTATCGAGGCCGACTTTTATCATCCGATTAAACTTTCATTCGAACTTTGAATATAAGCCTTTCTAGCCTCAACTTATTTTACACAAAATCCTTACGAAGGCGAGTGCGTATCATATAATTGGGATGAGGTTCTATCTTATCATTCAAATATCTTTAATTTTGGGTAAAAATTGGAAGAGAATAAAGGAGTATTAGTTTTGCATGGTTTAAGTACACAAATATATACTTTTGTGGAACTGTTATTAATGATTCTAAATAGAATATTTACTTCTCAAATTAAACATTTACATGCTTTAAACGCAAATAAATTCAAATTCATGACACGCACAAAAATAAACCAAATATGATATGAGATGTTGTGTGAATCATTAAAGGCGATTAATAGCCAAAATTCATGATTATGCGCGGAATCTCGATCTTAACATTTTCAGCAACATCCATGATGAGATTATCGCTTCCAGTCAAGGTAAAGTCGTGGCCACGTTGCTCCGATTTCCATAAAGCAAGACGAAAAGTCGAGTTTTTTTTTTTTTTTTTTTTCCCTCCGGTCACGAGAAAAGGAGAGGGGTTGAGACCGTGGAAGACGGGCAAAGCGGGTCTTAAATTGTTCTACCCACTCCCCATTTTTTTAATTCCCTTCTGATAAATTTTTTCTAGTAGTTTTAGATCTATCTGATTTTAACTTTTTCTTCTTTTTCATTTTTTCATCACTGTCATTTTCTCTAACCTTCGTATTTCTATTGTAATTTAAAAATTTTAAATATGTAAGTAACTTCTAACTTGTAAAAACATGTTTCCACGAGCATCCAATCATCATGCATTTCACATCTATTAATTACTTTCATCATCACTTAAAATTTTTTTTTTCTTTTGTATTTTTAAAATTCTTTTATTTTGTTCTTTTTTTTTTTTTTATATCTATATCATATATGGAAATCTAATAAATACGAGGAGCCATATTATCTTATCTGTGAGGAAAGTTGAATAAAATCATCTTAATTATGTAGAAATTGGTTTAAATAAAATAATGAATTCTCGCTAAATACATGAGATCCTGTTAGGGGATTATCAGACCGATTTGGGTCATCGTAATCTTTTTCTGTGTTGTTTGAATTTATTACCTTTCATGTGCAGTCCTTTTCATACTTCGCAGCATAGTTATTCCAATACACAAATAGATTTTTCCAGCTAACAAATGGAAACAATTAATTTTGACCAAATAAATAGAAACAATTAATGAGCGTCTCGGTTTATTTTTAATACATATATTTTCTATCTTGGGACCCACTCCATCACGTCAGTCAAGTGAAATTATATTATTATATATTACACTATCATTACGAGGTCTCTTCATTGAGCTGAACCGCGCCCAGGTAACCCTGGGGAAGGCTTCACGGCCCTCCGAGCTGCCCCCCTTCCCCCCGTAAAGGGGTTGTGGACCGGGGTAGGCAATGGGGCCGGGATGTTTTTCCAGCCCCGGATCCCCGGCTGTACCCGGACTTTCCCGGTGGCCAGAGCCTTTTAAGGACCTGCTCAGGTCCATATCTTAAAGATAATGAACAATAAACTCCGCAAACTAGAAAATTATTGTGCACGGCGAAGCGCGTGGACTTCTTACCCCCGTGTCGGATACGCTCCGCCCCGCAGACAAACGCCCCGGAAGAACTATCCAGAACCTCGACCCCGCCTTCGTCCACGTTCCCCCATCGCATCGGGGCCGTCGATCCCGCCACCCTGGCATCGACCAGCCAATCAGAGCGGTCAAGACGCGATCAGCGACTTTGACCCCCAGGTCTCCCCCCGCGGGGCCCTCCTCCGTTTCTCCACGTCGAGGACGAACCGAGCAGCCAATAACCGCCCGCCACGTTTCGGCACAACCGCTGCGGTCCGTCGGATCGTCCACGCTGGACTGATCCGGCCAATCGGAGCCGCCTGCCTGCGTAGGCACGAGAAATTCGCGTGAGCGGGGCGGGGCCCCACCGCGAGGGCTCTAAATATACGCAGAGACGTCAAGCGAAAGCTCCAATCATCATCGTCATCGACCTCGGGAGTGAACTCGGAAGTGGGAAGCAGGGAGGAGGAGATCTTTCGAAGGGGGAATCGCGATGGGGAAGTGGACGATCCCGTCCGTGCTGCTGGTCCTGTGCCTCCTCTGCGCTCTTCCGGATCAAGGTAAATACAAAAAAAACCCTAAGGCTTCAATGTCCCTGCTCGCCGTACTCCGCGCGAGCGGCAACGGCGGCCTAGATCGGCGCCTCGCCGGCGAGGATTTCCGGCGTGATGTCTAGGGTTTCTAGGTCCTCGTGTTTCCGTCTCGGGGTGAACTCTAATCGATTTAGTCTGGGGAGATTTGGTTTTCTTTTTTTTTTCCTTCTTTTCGAATCGTCGTTGGGAGTGAGGCGAGGAATGTAGTCGTCGGTGTTCGAGAAGTGAAGAAGTATTGATGATGGGTGGATCTGTCGTGGTGCAGGAAGGAAGCTGCGCGCGAATGCGGAGGGCGATTCGGAGGAGCTGGTCGATCCCCCGAAGATCGAGGACAAGCTCGGCGCCGTTCCGAATGGTCTGTCCACCGATTCCGACGTCGTCAAGAGGTCGTTTACGCGATAAACTTGCTCCCTTCTTTCTGCTTAGCTTCGCTGTGAGGATTTTGCAGTCCTCCTTGGGCGTGTGTATTAAGAGTTTTAGGAAATTTTGATGTGCGTCCAGGGAGGCGGAATCGATCTCGAAGAGGTCGCTCCGCAACAGTGCGGAGAAGTTTGAGTTCCAAGCCGAGGTTTCGCGGCTCATGGATATCCTTGTCAACTCGCTCTACAGCAACAAGGACATTTTCCTCAGGGAATTGATCTCCAATGCTTCTGATGTAAGCTTATCTTTTTTTAGCAGTTTTTAAATATTTCCTGCCTTTCTCTCTCTTTGGAAGAGGCTGAAGCATGGTTCTGTTGATTCAGGCACTGGACAAGATACGATTCCTTGCCCTGACGGACAAGGAGATATTGGGAGAGGGCGATGATACTAAGCTCGAGATTCAGGTTGGTTGGAAACCCTTTTCCCAACTGGGTTTTTGTGTTCCCGTATTGATTGGTCGAGCTCGCTGCTTAGTCGTTCTAGTCAATTCGTAATTTCAAAATGTATATACCACGGTGGTTGACTGGTGACTGGCCTGATGGGTTTGTTTATCTCTGTAGATTAAAGTAGACAAAGAAAAGAGGATTCTCACCCTCCGCGACAGAGGTATCGGGATGACAAAAGAGGATCTGATCAAGAATTTGGGAACGATTGCAAAGTCTGGGACTTCAGGTGCCTTGATATTTCCAAGCTCATGATGGTTCCTCCAGTTACGTGAACGAACTCCTGTTCATCCAATTTTAATGTTTCGTGCAGCATTTGTGGAGAAAATGCAGACGAGTGGAGATCTCAACCTTATTGGTCAATTTGGTGTTGGTTTTTACTCCGTATACCTCGTTGCCGACTACGTCGAAGTCATCAGCAAACATAATGAGGACAAACAGTAAGATGATTGCATTATTGGGATTATCAAATATTCTGCTTTCAGTCGTGTTGACTGTAGCTATCTTATTGTCTGGGTTTCAGGTACGTGTGGGAATCAAAGGCTGATGGGGCATTTGCAATTTCTGAAGACACATGGAATGAGCCACTAGGACGGGGAACTGAGATTAGACTGCATCTAAGGGAGGAAGCTGGGGAGTACTTGGAAGAGAGCAAATTAAAGGTGCATCTCTAATTCGAACCATGGTCACAGCTAGGTTCCATTTGTTCTTAGGGACTCTGGACTGTGAGATTTTCTGCAACCCTTGCCTCATATATTCTTCTCTAAATGATCAGCACTGATAACTCATAGGATTGGGACGAGATATGCATCTTTTCTTTTGAACAAGCTGCATTCTAGGATGTGTTTGTCGGTTATACTATATATATATATATATTTTTTATTTGGTTTGCCCATTGTCTTTCCTTTAATGCCCGTGATGCCTTTGTCTTATTCTTTTGTTGTAAATGTTCCTTCACTGAGGTTCTATTGTCAGCATAGGCAGTCTGCGTGGATTTGTTATTACTGTCTACCCTTAAGCACAGTTCTGTTCTTCAGAATTATAAAGTCAGTGCAGAACTAAAGAACCTCGTGGGTTATCATGTTATCATACACTATGCAGTTCTTATCTTGCCCCTGTAGTTCTTACAGTGTTCTTAGCTCATATTTCTCATTGAAGTTATGGAGTATCTTAAGCTTGCCAATAGGGGCATTCAATGTTGCGTTTGGGATTTATCACTAATGTCACATTGGTTTGGTAACATCTAGTATTGGTTGTCTTCTGCAGGATTTAGTGAAGAAGTACTCTGAATTCATTAACTTCCCCATCTATTTGTGGGCAAGCAAAGAGGTCGATGTGGAAGTTCCTGCAGATGAGGATGAGTCAAGTGATGAAGAGGAATCATGTGCGTATCTTGAAAAGCTTTTCACTATATTTTCAAGTTTAATATATTGTATTGTACTAGATGTGGTGTCATTGGCATTCATGTCAATGTATGTTGAGATTGCTATTGCATGCACACTCATGAACCTTCTGTCCTTATCAATCGAAACAGCGGAAACCAGCTCTTCTGGGGAAGAAGGGGATGAAGATGCCGAGAAAACTGAGGATGAGGATGCGGAGAAAAAGCCAAAGACTAAGAAGGTGAAGGAAACTTCTAGTGAATGGGAACTTTTGAATGATGTGAAGGCTATATGGTTGAGAAATCCAAAGGAGGTGACGGATGAGGAATACACAAAGTTCTACCACACTCTAGCGAAGGTAATTGACTATTTCTGCATCTAGGATGATTCATCATCATCTTTTTCTTCCAATTTTAACTGTCCTCTGATAGTCTCTCATCATCAATTGTTTATCTTTTGACAGGATTTCAGTGATGAGAAGCCTTTGGCATGGAGTCACTTTACTGCTGAAGGTGATGTCGAGTTCAAGGCTGTTCTCTTTGTGCCGCCTAAAGCACCTAGTGATCTGTATGAAAGCTACTATAATTCCAACAAGTCGAACTTGAAGTTATACGTTCGACGGGTATTCATTTCTGATGAATTTGACGAGCTTTTGCCCAAGTATCTGAACTTTTTGAAGGTAACCAGAGTTTGCTCAGTTCTAGCTCTTTTATCCATAATGAGAAACTTGGTTTTCTAATATTGGTTTCTAGATCACGTTTCTCATAGTAGTGTTTGTCTCCCAGGGTCTCGTTGATTCTGACACTTTGCCCCTAAATGTATCGCGTGAAATGCTTCAACAACACAGCAGCTTGAAGACAATTAAGAAGAAACTTATCAGGAAGGCACTTGACATGATCCGTAAGATTGCTGAGGAGGACCCTGAGGATGCTAACAACAAAGACAAGAAAGGTATGAATGCCACTGCCTCTCATCTTCAAGTAACCTCTCCTCTGTATATGAAAATATGTCATGAAATTATATGTTTACTTCTCCATTCTGAAGCATCGCTAGATTTCTTAAGGGAGGCTTTATGAAGTTGTGATAACTTTGTTAGGAGTTAGGGCTAGTCCAATTCATTTTGATGATGCTAACAACAAAGAAAAAAACAGTTTGATGATCTTTCCAATTCATTTTTTACTGCCTGCTTAATGGATTTTTCGCTGTTGGGAGCAGATACTGAAAAATTTGGCGATGAAGATGATGAGAAGAAAGGTCAATACACAAAATTCTGGAATGAGTTTGGCAAGTCCATTAAACTCGGTATAATTGAAGATGCCACTAACAGAAACCGGCTGGCTAAGCTCCTCAGATTTGAGAGGTCTGATTTATTGTCTGTTGTTGCTTTCTTGAATATTACATGGAATGACAGTATCATTTTTGCTGATGACTTATTTTTTGTTTCTTCTTATTTCTGCAGTTCCAAGTCCGATGGTCAATTGACTTCACTAGACCAGTACATCTCAAGAATGAAATCTGGCCAGAAGGATATCTTTTATATAACAGGAACCAGCAAGGAACAATTGGAGAAGTCACCATTCCTCGAGAGACTTACGAAGAAAAATTATGAGGTTTGTGTTTTTTTTTTCTTTGTTGGGTAAAACTATTATTTATCTTTTGTTCTCAGCTGACATTAGGTGCAGGGTTAATGAGTTAATTACCCTTCCTGTACATCACCTTTCTCAATATTATACTTTGTCAATCCTTTTTCTCAATGGTGGTGGAGTTTTGATGCTGATGGTTGTCTGTGTCTTTGCTTTGCAGGTTATTTTCTTCACTGATCCAGTGGATGAGTACCTGATGCAATACCTGATGGATTATGAAGACAACAAATTCCAGAATGTGTCAAAGGAGGGTTTGAAACTCGGAAAAGACTCAAAAGATAAGGACCTGAAGGAGTCTTACAAGGAGCTGACCAAATGGTGGAAGAGTGCTCTTGCCAGTGACAATGTTGATGATGTGAAGATTAGCAACCGTTTGGCTGACACTCCTTGTGTGGTGGTGACTTCAAAATATGGATGGAGTGCAAATATGGAAAGGATCATGCAGTCACAGACCCTATCGGATGCTAACAAGCAGGGATACATGCGTGGGAAGAGGGTCCTTGAGATTAATCCAAGGCACCCGATTGTCAAGGAGCTTCGAGAAAGGGTGGTGAAGAACCCCGAGGTACGTATAGATTTCATCATTACTTTAACTAGTTATCTGTCCATTCTTGGCCAAACTAACTAACATGCACAACCTTTAAACGAAATAACATTACCATGTAAATGGATCACTGTTGATATTGCAATTTGCATAGCTTGATATTCCTTCCCTAGGGTCAGATCATGTTTTAGAGTGTGGTGGCAATATTAATTAAACGCACGTAATCTCATTATTTTGAAGGTTCTTTATCTGACAAGTTATTTTGAAGAATTTTTTTTTTCCAAAGGAAGATGCCAAAGTAGTTTGGTCCTGTGCTTTTGGCTTAGCTAATTTTGTTAGTTATGACTGGTGGTGACATTGTTAGTGGCCGAGCGAGTGAAATAGCTGAAAAGAAGTACATGTTCCCTAGGGAATGTTGGGTCAGTTAAAGCAAATTCATGCTTTTGTAGATGCTATGTTTGGCTTGGCTATGCTGGCCTCGAGGGTTATGCTCATTGTTATGTAATGGCTGAAGATGTCGGTAGTTTCTTTATGGTTGCGTTTTTACCCTGTGCAGTCAACCTCTGTATACCCTTTGTTTCCCACTTTTTCTTTTATTTTGTCTGATATGATTCGGAAGCTTATAGTGAGACAGCGTTCAATTGAGTTCTGGTTGAATTTCTCAGAGTTTGTCTTAAAGATGGTCTGCTTGCTCTACAGGATGAGAGCGTAAAGAATACAGCCCTGCTCATGTACCACACAGCACTCATGGAGAGTGGTTTCATGCTCAGCGACCCGAAGGATTTCGCTTCCCGGATATACGATTCTGTCAAATCCGGCCTAAGTATTAGTCCGGATGCCGCTGTTGAAGAGGATGATGATGCTGATGAACCTGAGACAGAATCCAAGGAAGAAGCCTCAGCTCCTCCCAAGGAAGAGGCTGATGCTACTGAAGATGCTGAAACTCCTGAAGCCAAGGACGAGTTGTAAATTTCCATGGTGTTTTCATGGATTTCCTTTTTGAAGGAGGGTCTTTCTTAGATAAGAAGGTTTCTCAAGTGAGCAACCTGAAATCTGAAAATCACTGCCTTTAGATTTTCTGGGTTTTGAATGTCCAGGAAGAGAAGGATTAACCGTTTGGGTCGTAGGAATACTGTAATGTTATGATTATCAGGAACTTTTTTCTTTGCTAGCCTTCTTTACGTCCGCAAGAACGCTCAAGATGAGGCCTTTTTTTGGATCATAAAGATGATGCTTCTTGCGTTTTATTTGCAAGTGAGTTTTGTGGAATCTGCTTCCTGCTGATGGCTGCCTGAACATTTTTTTCTTTTATCTGTCGTAAGAATTTTGAGATCATTTGATGAGCACACGGGAGGAAATCATGAAATGCAAATACGAAGTGACCATTTGGAAACAGGACTCCTGCCGACATTGATCAGGTTATGAAAGGGGAGTTTCCATGTCAAGTCTCTTTCGGGTCACGTTAGTGGGTGCTTCGAGGCACTTAGAATTTAACGATGGATCAAAGGGGGAGAGAGTTTCGTGATTTTCGAAGCCTTTTTGAAACCTCTTTTGGGTGATGTCTTGAGATTAGTGCTTTAAACATCGAGAAATTGAGTATGCTTTATTAAATGTCGCAGAAGTAGATCATTAATGTCGAATGCGCGAGCTTCGGAAGCTCAAGGTGTCATCGCTATAGCCAACTAGCATGAGCACACCCCATGGCCGATGAGCCACTTGCGGCTACCTACAACCATGTCCTTTGGCTGTCATACAAAGCGCATGAAGTTCCAAGTCTCTCTCTCTCTCTCTCTCTCTCTCTCTCCGTATCCCCCAGGACCCATCAAATCTGGAGTTCCCTCCATAGGGGTTTAGAATCTCGTTCGAGGACTAGGAAGTTGTGTGGCTCATGCCTTCGCCTTCCAAGTCCTGTTACTTTCCTCCCCGCCTTGCCTGATATCGAAAGACACTAGTGGGGGTCTTCAAAAAAAGGGTGGAGAAAGAATCGAGGCTTTTGGCACTTTCGGAGATTCTCCTGTCTTCCATTGTCACATTGTTAATAGAGGATATTAATGAGCCCCCTTTCCTTTCAAGCTTTGAACTAGCACCATTCAATATAATAAGGAGATAATTACAATTTTGATCTCCAAACTTTGCCTCAACTGTAGTGTTGTTTCTGAACTTTTAATTTGTTTGATATGATTTATGAATTTTTGGTAAGTATTCGATATATTCCTCAGATTATTATACCTTTAAATTTGTTGTCCTTGTCACAGGATTAAATTAAACATGTATTAAAAGCTCATGGATCATATCGAACAAATTAAAATAGTTTAGGGACGATATTGCGCGTAGGGCGAAAATTCAATGACTACATTGAAGTATTAAAAATTCACAATCGATATTATATATTGGGTCAAAGCTCAGAAGCTATTCGTGTCACTTTCTCTGGAACGAAACAAAGCGAGCCACTAATTCCCAAGCAAATAAAACAGATTTGATTCTCAAAGATTAGATTCATCCGATTCTTGTCCGTTTTGACAGTTGCATAAGTGACTCTCCCCACTTATGGCGGTCGTTTCACTCCCAAGTGGCTGGCAAATATCAGTCTAAACTCGTTCGCTTTTTTGTCTTCAATTCATTCATTTCTTTTGTCTTGGGACAAAAACAAGGAGTGACAAGAGGCTTGCAATTACAGCAAAGTGCTCTCCTTTACGGCCGTGGCCCTCACTCATACAAAATTTCGTCAGATTCACAGCAGGGTGAACACCTTTGAATGATACAGAACAGCCCTTTTTGTATCGTTCTCAAGAACCATATTCCCCCCTCCAAGAGGCTCTTTACTTTCCGTAATTCCTTACTTACAGATCGCTGAAAGTGTGAGTCGTGCCGAACGGGCGAAAACAAATGATTGAATATAACAATTTGTATTACCATTCCCGACAAATGCGCTCGAATATGTACACGAAGTCGCCTCGAATATCGGCCTCTATCTAAGGGGGTGACTGGAAACTTGTGTGTGTGGAACAATGTGTTGTGTCGAGAGTAATTACGAATGTAGAAAACAGAGAAATAGAGAGACGACGAGAGAGATGAGCCACGTCCAATCGCAACGAGATTGAAGGGTGCCGCTCGAGTGTCCGATGGAGAAACCCAGGAACCATGGAGGGTTGTTGTCCGGAGGACTCTCGCTCGAACCGGTTGTCCCCGAGCTGCTTCCGCTCGTTGTTCCGGCGCTCGAAGATCCGTCTGTGGCGGCTTTTTGACTGCGGAATTTTTGAAAGAATAGCAGATCAGATGCCGATAAATCATTTCACATGGTTCAAGATCTTAGAAACATTTAAATCTAGCAAAAAAATCTATGAACTTTCCTCTTAGATGCACAAACTATACGTCCAGCAGTCCGAAACATCGATACACGACTTATCGCTTTTGAAAACTTAGCATGCCTAGCATTATTCAATTCATTTGAGTATATGATGAGCAAATGTGCTAGAACGTGTATGCGATATTATCCAGCAAAGACCTATCTGAGCCGTCCATTTTGTGCATGACAAGCTAAAGAAATATGCCGTGTTAGCTTCTTGCATACAAAAGGGAATCGATCATGTGTATGGCTGGAAAATAAGTGGTATGGAAGCAAAAGTAACATGGAATAATCGTATCTTGCAATTTAAATAACGTCTTTCGGCTCAATTCAATAATCTGATCTGAAATAGTGATGATGATAAATCGATTTATGGCAGTAGTAATCACAAGCAAATTACTTTTGAGAATAATCAGACTAAGAATTGGCTGTTAACTGCCTACCTTGCTGATAAGGAAGGGCAGAATGTGATCGTGTAGTCTGCGCCTGTGCACGTAAATGTACTCGTCTTATCATCGTATGCGTAGCTATATGACCTCGGGCACGCGGCCTTGAACATCTGCGAATAAACCGACGGCTTGCAAGTGTCTGGCGAGCCATATGTGCCGCTGCAGCAGTACTCGGGGCTCCCGAATGCCTCGCAGGCGCTCTTGCAGCCCTGGCCCGACCCGTCCCGCAGCTCGGCTGGGCACTGCTGGTTCAAGTCCGTCAAGCACCCGGTGGAAAGGCATGTGCCGGATCCACCACTCGCATCCACGAGCATGGGCAGGTTGTACCCGTCGACCAGGCTGACGTCGTAGAAGTCCTGTGCGCCACCCGACTGGATTGTGAACTCGGCGAGGGTAGCGGGTGGGGCCGCCCCGGCCCCGTTGCACTCCACTTGGTTGGAGCCGCAGTCCGCGGTGGCACAGCTACCCTGGCCGGTCGAGGGGTCGAAGTTGCAGCTGGTTCGGCCCCAGAACCGGCCGGACCAGGTCGGGGGAGCTTGGAAGGAGCGCGAGGCGCCGGGAGGGAGCTCGAATCCGGTGCTGCCCAATGCAGCGCTGCCCGCATTGGCCAGAACGCCCGGCCACACCGTGAAGTCGCACCGGTTGATTAGCGTGAATGTAGCTCCTGATATGCCTGTACATACAGCACCACAAAGGTTTCATTCCATCTAAACTTAGCCATAAAATGTGGATGCTGCATAAACGAAGATGAAAAAAAGCCCGCACTGAAATGAAGAGACCGCGCAATGAGGTCTACTCACCTCTACATAAATGAAGCAGAATGAGGCCAATGTAGACGCAAATGGAAGACCGGGACGATGGCCGAGGACAGAGGACCGGATGCATCTGGGGTTCAATGGTTGAGATATGAGATTACTTTGTTAATGTTCGTTTGGAAGACCGGGTCTTACGAGGTTGATGTTGGAGATAAGCTGAGCAACAGCAGTCAGAATGAGAGCGAGAATGCTGAGAGAAACTGTCAATGAGATCGGAGGAGGTGTGAAGAGGAGAAGGATGGGGATTGAACCGGGAGGTTTCACCCATAAAAGAGGAGGCCTTGAATCTCTTGCAAAGGGATCAAAGACCCAAGAAAAACAGAAGTGAGATGTAGAGAGAGAGAAGAGAGAGATGTGTTTAGGAGTTTTGTGTCAGCAAAGGTTTATGTGGGGCATCTATAAATACAAAAAAGACAAAAGTACAATTTGGCAGTTTGGTGTTTCCGGTTGTGTAATGACGAGTGACGTGGTAATTCATTTCTTTTCTCTCATACTGTGGTCAAACTTTTCGTTGTGCTGGCACTGGCATTGAGATAGATGGAAGATGGAAGAAGACCCCATTTCGATTTTTTGATGTTTTTGGAATGGAACATTTGAACAAGTGTTGACGAAAGTGCATGAATTTTGTTTACCCCCCAAAAAATAAGGCATGAATTTAAGGTTTTCTAAGTTGTGTCCTTTTGCCTACAAAATGGGTCTTTGCAGGCCTTGTAGTTTCCTGGATACCTTCCCTGACCGCCCCACTTTGCAATTCCATTAGTTTATGAGACATTATCGTTCATCTTTATCGATTTAGGGCTCCTCCATTTTGACTGAATAAAGCTCTTCGCTTTCTTATTAAATTTCAAATGTCATTTGAATTTTCGAGACATCATATGTGGGATTTTATGTGTTATCCCTTTACATTCCGTGAAAATTTCGATTTTTTCTTTATTTCTATCGGAGAAAACTCAAGGGAAGAGTGTCAATGACGAGTTTTTATCTATTCTTGAATGATAAAAAGAAAAAAGTTTATCTAGTACGGATCTCGACGCACGTGCGGCTCGTTGGGTGAAACCGGAAACCCGTCTTTCCATTCCCCTGGACAAAATTTATCATCACTAAAGTCCACAGCTTTAGATAATAATTGCACACTTACGCCTAATCCTTTTCGTGACACTTTCATCATCAACATTTTAACTTTTTCCCAAGTAAAGATGAGCAAGAACCATGTCAAAGCTTTTGGTAGAAGAGGCGAGGGCAAAGCAAAAGATTTTGTCAGATCCAACCATCCGTCACTTTCCTTGTCCCAAGAGCAGCCGAGAAATTCTCTTTTTCTCTCTTAAATTTTCTCTTCTTTTCTCGTCTCTTTCTTCCCCTTCTTCTCCTTCTTCTCCTCCGTCGATGGCGTTGGGAAAGTGGCAAAATCGGTCGCGATCAAAAGCGTTGGCACTTTGGAAATATGGCCTTCAAATTCCTTTCTTGTGGCGCCCGATTGCACCGCCCCTCCTCGATTGAATCATCTGATCAACATCAGATCAATCAAATTACGACATGGAGGGCTAAACTCAACCCTCCACGCAAGAATCTCCTTAGTTGTTTAGCCTTTTTTTTTTTTAAGGCTTGGATTGAGCTGAAGACTTCGAATTGTCGCGCCACCTAAATCCGTTCGCGTGTCCCGAATGCCATGCATGTTGGGGAATCTTCGACTTTCGCACGACGGTTCAGACAACTTTCCCTCATTTTTCCTCGTTTTCTTTTGATTTTTTGGTTAAATGGAATCTGATTCTAATGCAAATAGATAAATCGACGAATGAAAGAGATGATGGGACGTTGAAGGCGAATTATCAAGATAAAAAGACATTTCGTGTTGACAAATTGGATCGTAATTTTTTAAAAATTCTTATAGATATACCTCAATTTAAGATTAAGTGTTGTTTGCATGGACTTTTGTTTTCTCACCTTGTACTTTTTCTTTTTGTTAAGAAAAATAATAAAAGAGAGCATGGGAACTACCAAATCTTGCAAATTGCCCCAACATGGGATCGACGATCGAGATAGCTCGTGGGACGGTGGGAACACCGCTTCAGGCGGCGCCACCCGTCGAATCGTGATTGGCTGTTGGGAGAACCCAAAGTGACACTTCCTCATCATTTCCAACGCAAGATCCGCGTCCACCGCCGGCCCCCAAAATCATTATGCACTTTCCATATTTCTTTTTCAATAATACGCAATAATTACTCCCTTTTTTTTTTTTTCTTTTTCATTTTTTATTATATTTTTCGTCTTTTAATTCGGAAAAGATGCACATGTTCCTCGAACGTAAAGTATTAAACAAGTATAGGTCCCCCGGTGTATGCCCGGCCTCGAGAAACGTCGGTTACCTTTCGTATTACAAATTTAATGTTAGCTGTATTGTTGATCTTTCGCTCCCCACCCGCATCATGGTGGTGGGGGTAGGGGAGGCGGCTTTGCATGGTAGGAAATGGTGCGAGAGCAAAATCGGGTGCAAGTGCGAGTGATATATCAATCTTTCTAAATTTAGAATTATATAGAAATTAATGAAATTATATTTGTATATTTTACAGTTGTACGATAATATGTATATTTTTTGATATGATTCGGATAAATGCAATGTGATTTACAAATGCATTGTTCATTTAAGGTTCACCCACATTCAAAACCTTCCTAATTTTCTCCTCCGCTTTCTCTCTCTTATATTAATCATACTCAAAGATTCATTTTTTTCTCAAATTTTACGTAATTTTTTTTTTTTTGCTAGAAATCTTTCTAGACGAGAAAGGTAAGGAGCTACGTGGGCTTGGGCCCAAAAGTTTTTGTCATTTTGCGCCAGGTTCTTCTCAAGGGTCGTGGAATTGCACTCAGGGATTTTGTAGGACCCGCCCACAGGGACAAATTGCGTCCCGCTAAAGGATCGAGGCCGACGCATCCGGACCGCGGCACGTAATCGATTCCCGTACATAATTATGATTTCTAAAGTCATGCACCTTCCTGCTCCTTTTCAAATTGATGGATGTACTCTATTTTTCGCAGAAACTTCGGACTTGCGTGATTAACATTCATTGTTTGATCGCCTTAGTATGAGGACCAACCGTCTATTGGAATATGTCACGTCATATTGTACTGGATTTCGTGTGTCGAATTCCAAATATCTGGCATCAGTGGGGTACATGACGATGCAAGCCATTAAAATGAGGGAGGTATGCTGGAGAGCATGGCATGTCTAGCTGTCCACTCTTAGCGTTCGCAATCATTTTCTCTTTATAGAAGATGCGCGGTTTGTTTTCAAATTAGTTAAATAAATTGATGGGGAAACCAAGGTCGTACCGTCAGGATGGCCGAGTGGTCTAAGGCGCCAGACTCAAGTTCTGGTCCTCGAAAGAGGGCGTGGGTTCAAATCCCACTTCTGACAACATTTCCTCTCTTCTCTATCTCTCCTCCATTTCTTTTTGTTTTGTTTTTTTTTTTCTTTTTTGAATTTCTGATTTCTCTATTATCTCCAAGGGGAAGAAAACCATTCTGCGAGTGGTCTTGATGTCCGCATGAGCAAAGGCGGTAATTCATCTAATTTTCATATAGAGTTTTAAGACTATTCATGTTAAGTATTATCCCTCTTTTTGATATAGCGGGTTGGATGGTGTTTTTGCCGGCTTTTGTGCGCATCGATTAGCTCTTCTCTCCAAATAATCGTAAAGGCGCACTTCTCACATTAGTGTCTAGTGTTTACTTTTGAAGTGTTTCTAAATAGACTTGAACCCGAAACTACAAAGAAAGAGAAGTAAACTTGCTTACCCATCGATGCCAACACCTTGTTGGTATTTAGGTCCATGTTTTACTCATTTAAGAAGGTGGCTTTTAATTGGTTTTTACAGATAAGGGTGCCATTGAATGTATTTTTAGCTAAAAGGGGCAATATGTTCATCAATTCATAGTTAGAAAAGCCTTTTTCCGACGAGATTCTTGATTGATGGATTACAAATATGGTCACCACCCTTTTTGGTTAAGTTTATACGTGGGTAGTGCCCATATTCATAATCCACTAATTACAAGATGTGGTATATTTGGAACTCACCAATCAAAAAGCTGCTTGTGAGGAGTTTTCTTCGATCATGGATGGAGCTAAATATAATCTTGGGGAGGTTTATGTCTATCATTCACCTTATGAAAAGAATTAGTTAGGTGGAATTTCCTCAAACTAATGATCAAGAAAAGCACAAAGTTAAGTGCAAACAATCTCCTACATCTAGTTCAGTCATTTTCAGCACGTGTCTTTTCAAATCTATACAACTGTTGAGATATCTCATAACAAATCCGTAAGATACATGTTTTTCTTCATGGTTGTCAAGAAAATCCACGTAGTGAATCAGCGTTTGACTACGTGAGTGAATTCTCTTCTTCCTCTTCCTTCTTCCCTCCCCTAGGAAAGCAGAGGAGAGATCATTTGACCTCGTGAAGGTATTCCTAATCTCAAGATAAGCACGAACGGTTGGGTTAATGCAGCGACTGACAGCGCGTACGCAGCGCTCATCTTTGTCTTTCATAAAGAGTAAAAGCAGCTGGGAAAAAAGCACAAAAAATACTGGGATAAGAACAGCCGCTCTACAGTGTCCGTCGTGTAAGAAGTTGACCATGCAAAAGTTATATGACATATGCAGAAGAATTCGAGGACCTCTCTCAACGTGCCTTCCATGCAAAAAGTCTGCTCAACTTACCAGCACTTTGAGCTGGCCAGACAAACAGACAATCCCACTTTTTTTTTGCTTTACTGTTAAAGGGATTATGTTGCGTCATAAGTTGTATTTTTCCTCCTTTTCTTCTGTTCTTCGTTTTCATCCCTGAGGATGCTCGCAAGAAAGCGGGGAAGAAAAGGAAAGAAAAAGAAAAGCTCAAAGGCTTACGTTGCATGTCGGATGACACTGTTCATCGATGTGGCCAGGCCAATCTCTGCATGCAGCATGTGCATGTGCAAACCACCTTTGAAGACTCAGACTCTTATCCGACATGCGGGCAGCTTTTATGCACGGCAGCATATGCATCTTTTAGTTATAAAATGAACATGATTTCCGATTGGAGCCTTAGAGGATAATGCGGCCAATGTGAAGAAAACTTTACACAAGTGGTCTTCATCGCCGGCTGACCCTGCACAATGATGTGCACAAGCATGTGTGCTTACCAACATTGATATTTTTCCGACGATAAAAACCGTTACTTGCCATAAGATTTGGTGATTGGTTGCGCAACATTAGCGACGAAGAAGGGTGCTTTCAACTTCACATGCTTCAGAAACCGTACAGATAGTACCCACCAAAATCTGACTAATCCGAGTGAGATCACGGAGTTTCCCATCGCACTTTTGTCCATGCCAAAAGAAGCTGATCAAAATCCTGATAAGTGACGGGAATTCAACGTGTAAAGTAATTGGAACCAACGACGAGTCAACATATACAAATCTGGAAACGAGACTACTGGGCATCGATGGTTCTTTGACAGTCTGACAAAGCATGCGTACGTAGTTTTTGACGTGCATGTTATCTGTCGTGTAAAGGGTCGTTCGGATAGAAGTGGGTTCACGTACCTTTCTCTTCTTTGCCTCCTCTCCTCCGAAGATTTTCGCCCTTCGTGCTTTTGGAGATTTGCTTACGAAAAAAGCAAAGGGAGAAATGGTGGACGTGTCAATGAAAGATTTTTACGTCGGATAGGCGGGCACTGAATCCCTTTCTATCTCTTACTATAGTAGAAAGGGTACGTCCATCTTCCAACTTTATATCTTTTCGATTACTTAATGTGTGTAAATATTGAACTTCGTGGTGGATAATTGACCTGACGAAGGGGAATAGGGAAAAGGATTTGGAGTCATTATCCGATACATGGAAAATATGCCATGTGCGTCTTCTCAAATCCAAAGAAAAAGTGAATGGCTCATGTCCTCGTAGCAATTTGGTGGCTGCTGATAAGCTCCTTTTTATATCTTGAAGGTTATCCATCCATAGACTATGTTGTATAATATGGAAGTCCACGTGTCTTAGCCCTTAAAGTCCGTTTAGTGTTAGTAACTTTTTCGGTGTTTGGCCGTCTTTGTTTAACCTAACTTGAATAGGCTTTTAGTGAAGAAGCTCTTTGGATACTCTGCCAATGTACATTATATGATTCCTTTTCTTATTCATTTAGTTAGGAGCTCTTAATGTTTGTCATCTTAAGTAAGTAAATTCCGAGCCCGTTCAATATCCAGTTGACCTAGTTAGGCGCTACCCAAAATTTGGATGGACACCCCTCAAACAGAAAACTTGTTTGTGCTAGGTGCTAAAAGAAATTGAATGTATGTCATGTGTGCAGATATTGAATGTATGTCACGTGTTTAATTTGCACACACAAGTCTGTTCCAAAAACACTAAGTTATACCAGCTCCATGAGATTCACATATCTATCGTTACTTTTTGGTAAATATTATTTCAATGTGCTATAATGTTAGAAAGTATTGTCTTGAAATGTTTGATACAACATGGCAGGTTGCTGCAATTGCCTTTGAAAGTTGTAAATGCAAACTGTGACGTTATGAGGAGATTATATATTTGCTAGAGTGGAAATGGATTCATTTTATATTAGGAGAAAGTTTAAATCTTTTGTACATCCTCGATTGGGGGAGACTCCCTCCGACTCATGCCTATAATTGTCGAGTTATAAGTTATAAATATTGTTTATATGCAAACTTAACTTGAAAAAAAATTGTATATTTTCCTCTCCATCCCTGGTTGGAAGATGTGGATATTTGTAATCTAGCAATCAGAAGTTCTGGTTGGGAGAAGTTTCATTTCAGTCAAGGATGACAGAAAACATGGCCCAAAAATAAACGCGAGTGATAATCGTGTTCGCAAGTTATCAATCTGAAAATTGGTTGGAGGAGAAAAGCATGGCATAACATAGGTAATATACATATTCGAAAGCCAGCAATTAAAAGACCGATTGGAGGAAACTTTCTACGACCAAAGATGGAGGGAATAAATATAACTCAAAGGATCACGCTTCCCTTTATCCTGGATTCAGTCTTTTCATGGGTGCGTTACACATAAATATTACCCGCAATTCTATTTTTGCTTAGTTTACATGTGGTGCAATGTTCATAATTACTTATAATCCGTCCATCAAATACATGATTGGAGAAAATTTCTTTCAATGAAAAGCGGGGGAAAATACAGCTGTAATTGAAATGAATTGAGGCTCGGCCTCCAATCCAAGCCTCATGTCAAAAGATCCATGTTAGCTAGGCTGCGGAGCAATGGTTGGGCCGGGCTAATTCAAACAAATCCGCAATGATTAGCCACCCTACCGACGAGGAAATATTGGGTGGTCCGGGAGCGCCATGTTAGCGTGATCCCCGACCAATCACGCGGCGCTCCCGGACCACCCGATATTTTCTCCCCTACCGACGCAAAATAGTCACGACGGTCCTTGTCCCTTCAATGTTACAATAATCATGCTCTGTCATTACTCCAAAAGGAAGAACAGACAGAACACGATAAAAACCGAATTTAGCAAAAGGAAGCGGATTTACAAATACAGTCAACATAACTATTTCGTTGCTTTTCGGGTCGTAATAGAACTGTCGTCCAAGGTCAACCGATGAACAGCAAGCCCGCCACAATTTTTTAAGGTGAATTATGCTAAACGTGGCCTTTTTTTGGGGCCCCTTTAAAGCGGTCAAAATACGTGCAGGAGGAACTCATTCGAAAGGATAATATAAGAATACGTTGAGGTGTCATCACTGACCCAAGTCAGTCCAATAACCTCATCCATTGACACAAAGTGCAGGACATGTTGGCATTACTAATACTATTATATCAAATGGAATTATTCAACCTCCTATGCTTTCAAGGAAAGAAGCCTTGAAAAGGCACCCTTTGGTTGACCCGATCATCAACTACTTCCTCCAGCAAATATGTATATAAAATCCTTTTGACGAAGTGCAGCTTATTCAAAGAAACATAAACAACGGCGTACTTCTCATCGATGGACTTGCTTCCAAGGGGAAAAGAACAAAGAGGAAAAAGAAGAAAGGATACGAGGTTTCTTAGGACAACGTTCGGGAGTCAAAACGCACGTCCTTTGTACTGTTACCTCTGAGAGAGAGAGAGAGAGAGAGAGAGAGGGGAAAAGAGAAGCACATGCGACTCGTGGTCGTCCTGATCACAAGCCATGTGCGATCCCTATCGTGCAACGGATCGAAAGAAGCTAACGGACAAGCCAACGGATCGCATGCAAAAACGTGGGACGGAAGGGAACAAGCAAAGCCATGTGCATGTAAATTGCAAACCACGCTTCCTGTCGAGACACGAAACCATCAATTCACGGGCTCTCTCTCTCTCTGCTTCTGGTGTCCAGTCAATTTCACTAGCAGTGCGTCTGCTTTCACGTGTCATTCCATGGGAAGAGTGTAGAGTTAGGAATTTCTTTAGTTTGGTATGGTTGGTGCCTCAAATGAGTTATTGATCACCACCATACAGGATGGCCGGGTTATTTTTATAAACTATGGTTCTGTTTATTTGGTGAAGAATGAATAATCAGTAAAATATTTTCCTAAAGATAATCGCTTGCATTGTTTGCAATAATTAGTCAATGAATTTTTTTCATTATGAACAATAATTTATGTCTAAACATTTTTGTAGGTAAGGAAAATAATCTTCGTTCGTTTATTTTTGTAACGTGGCACTTCTGGTTTTGGACAATTTTTGCAATTTTTTTTTCTTATTTTTTGTAATTCTTTTTTGATCATTTTCTTTTCTTTTCTTTTCCTTTTTGTTTGTGGCCCATCTCAATTAGGCCGCCAATGAAGGGTGCCCTCACCGGCCACCCCTTGGCTAGATCCGGCGAGGGCAACCCTTGCTTGTGGTTCGTTGTTGGCCATCGGCAAGTATTGGCAACAGGCAAGAGGAAAAGAAGAGGGGAAAAAAAGAAGAAGAAAGATTAGAAAATTTTTAAAAAATTGCAAAAATTTATCCATGTTAGTGCCAGTTATGCCATATAAGATCGCTAGTGTCAACATCAACGATTTTTGAATAAAATTGGTTGGAATGACTATATTGACATATTATTAAAATGTTTGGGACTAAATTGGCCAAATTGGAAAGTTTAGGATTAAATTAACATATATGTAGTAGGTTCACAACTTTTTCCGTGGATTATCTTTTTTTTTTTTTTTTTGAGAATTTTTTTTGAAAGTCATGTTACACGCGATACACCCAAACCAAAATTGGTCATAGCCTTCGACCTCACGAATCACGCGGCCACTTCCAGCAAAGTAAAATGACCACCGACCTTTGAATGTACTTCAGATCTAGATCCAGTCCAGACAAGCTCGCATTATCAGCCATTAGGAAATATATTAGCTCTTGATACAAAGCAACATGCACGGCACGTCCTAACCTGTTTCGTAACCCATAGGCCATTCAATAATTCACTAGCGTGGCACGTACTAACGTGGGCACTTGGATAAACATAGTTCGACCGCTGATTATGAGATTCTTCGAGGGAAGGACCACATGAAAGTCTCATCCCGGAGGCCAAAATGATCGGACAACTTTGCCAATGTCTGACAAAATCAAAAGTTCTTATTCTCCAATCAAATAGATATTATACTAATCAAATAGCGTTTCTATAAATATTTGGCACCAGATGATGCTGGCTACATTCTACAAAGAATCTCCCCCCTCCCAGAACAAATTTTCCATAAAAAAAAATACCGAGAATCCCCCCACACACCAACCGCTGTGTAGCTGTTGATAATGACAACATCATGATGCAACGCGACCGTACAGCCTCGGCCATGCCTCATCCGATTTAGGTCGGTCCGATCTCTTTGTCAATGTGACTCAGCTCCTCATCACGGTGGCCGGATCCGTGCGGGCCATGGCGGTGATCTTGTTCTCGATTCATGCCTCATTATTTCTTCACCTGTGGGTCCGAATTGAATGATCCGAAACCGAGTCCTGCCCAATTTTGGGAATGTAAATCCGCCGCTAATCGTGCCTAAATAAAACTAATCCTAAACTAAAAGGTTGGCGCTCTCTCTTCCTCTCTCTAAAAAGAAAAAAGGTTGCTCGCCACTGTAGCAATAGTACGTAAGCAGACAGTGCGACGAGTTTAGGAGAGCTGCCACATCCGCCAAACTGCCACGCCGATGCCGACCAACCCCGCCACTGCGTTGGTCGCCGCACCGCTCGCTTCCGACACGCCCTCGTATACCATCGCGCTGTTGTTGAAAGAGTTCGAGGCGCTCGCCGCCGCCGTGGCCGGCGTAGCCTGGTCCGAGGAGGAGGCGGAAGACGAGGAAGACGACGAGGATTTCTGGCTGCACGTTTTCCCAAAGAAAGAAACGTTACCGTTAGTTTTTTTTTTACCGTTGGTGAAGAAAGTAACAAAAAAAAAAAAAGGTGGGCTTGCAATTTAATGGGGACAGTCTGGACAGGCCTGCTCAGTCGGCGCCGCAATCGACCGTTGGGGAGGGGGAACGGTCGGCTTCGGCCCATGTGCCAACGTCATTGAAAAGAAAGAAGACGACGGATCCGGATCTCTAAAGCTTAGGGAAGAGTGAAATCAAGATGGCCGTCATGCAATTGCGAGCTATGTTGTAATCTTGTTCGAGCCTCATTCAATGCTATACTATACCCGCACACATAGCCAACCTGTGCGGGAGAGTGTGGACCTTGAACTCATTAATGGAATTTATTTATCAACTGGGTTTGCCCGGAGGAGAAAAACATTAAAAAAGCGGAATGCGTTTTTCTATGTCGTAAATTTAGTGATGTTGTCGTAAGAAACTCTAGAGTAATTTGGCGAGGTTGGTTGGACCCTTGTTGGGGGTTGAACCCGCCCACCCACCTGGGCTGATAACGACTTGCTACTCAATATTCTCGGCGAAATTTTCAAAGGTTGGACTTCGTGAAGTTGAAATTCTACTGACGATTTCAGTTCGTTTTCAACTAAGCTGGTGAGAAATATTATTTAGAAACTGTTTACCTCGCTAGCCGGCATTGGGCAAAAAATCAAGGCGGGAATAGTGAGTAAAAATAATAAATTAATGTCGAGATTGTGTGGGGCCCACGATAAGGTAAATTTGGCTGAAATCGCACTCCTCCGGTCGGCAGGTCACATGGGGGGGACAGCAGCATTACCCTCTCCCAACGTTCACATGGGGGACCCGGCCGGGACCTTTCGATAATGACGAGACTGCCCCTCCCCTCGAACGTTCGGCTGCGAAAGCCGGGGACAAGGGGAGAGAGATCTCGGGAAGGGAGAGATTGCTGACCTGGCGTTGGGAGACGGGCAGAAGGTGATGACGTAGTCTGCGTCGGCGCACGTGAAGGTGCTGGTGCTGTCGTCGTACGCGTAGCTGTAGGCCTTCGGGCAGGCGCTCTTGAACAGCTCCGAGTACGACGAGGGCTTGCACGTCTGCGGCGTGGCGTAGGCGCCGCTGCAGCAGTACTGCGGCTGCTGGAACGCCTCGCACGCGCTCTTGCACGCCACGCCCCCCGACCCGTCGCTGCTCGTCACCCTCAGCTCCGACGGGCAGGCCCCGTTCAGGTCGACCACGCACCCGGTGGTGGTGCAGTTCTGGCCCGTCCCGCCCTGCGGCGCCACCAGCAGCGGCAGGTTGTACCCGTCCACGAGGCTGACGTCGAAGAAGTCCATGCCGCCGGCGCCGTCGAGGGTGAACTCGGCCAGGGTGGCCGGCGGGGCGGCGCCGCTGCCGGAGCACTCGACCTGTCCGGAGCCGCAGTCGCCGGTGAGGCAGGAGAACTTGCCGGCGGAGTCCTGGGAGCAGTGGGTGCGGCCCCAGAAGCGGCCGCCCCAGGCGGCGGGGGCGGCGAGGGGCTTGGAGGCGCCGCTGTCGAGGGCGAAGCCGGTGGAGGACAGGGGCTGCTGGCCGGCGTTGGAGAGGATGCCGGGCCACACCGTGTAGTCGCACTTGTTGACGAACGTGAAAGTTGTGGAGTGCACTCCTGCGCGTCAAGGAAAAAAAAAGAAAAAAAGACAATCTTCGGTCAGCTCAAGATACAAAAGAGAGCAAACACGAAGGGGGGAGCCTCAGAATTTGCTCGGAGTTAGTAATGACCTGGTACCAACTGAGGAGAGACTACGAAAGATAGCAGAGTAACCAGCAGGGCGAGCCGCGCCATTGATAGTGTCAGAGAAATGGAGATTAACTGATGAAGAAGAAGAAGAAGAAGAAGAAGAAGAGCTGGGGGTGAAGGTGGGAGAGACAATCAAAGCCCCAACAAGTTCTTCTTCTTCCGCCAAAACTCTAGAGTTTTGCGGAAGAGGGTGACATGGAGTATTTATAGGGAGCGGAGGGTAGAGCGAGCACTGGCCGTGCCGTTGCGTGTGTAGTTTCTCTTTTCTATGGCAGTGTAAAACTATATTATTTAACGACACGTGTCATAAAAGGCCCCACAAGTCAGTCTCTATCTCCCCTTCTCCCTCCTTCACCTTCACCCTCTCTTCTCTCTTTGCACGTCTTCCTCTTTCTCTCTCTCCTCCTCTCTCTCCTTCGCCTGACCCCTTTTCTCGTCTGTTTTCTTTTCTTTTTTTTATTATTTTCTTCTTCCTTTCACTCCGACGGGGACGAGCACAAACGCGACCACCACCTCCTCACCGCCATCTCAGTCCACCACCTCATCGCCGTGTCAGTCCTTCGTCGTCGAGCTCGAGCTCGGCCGGCAAACTTGAGCCTCAGAAATTGGATCTAAGACAAGCGAGCCCTAGATTTATGATCTAGAGCTCAGCTCGACATCAAATTTGGGTTGGTTCGTCGCCAAGGTCGGCTTAGGCAACAGCGAGGTGAAGGCAACGGTGTGGTTCGTCAATGCGCATAGGACCTCGACCTCCTGGTCGACACGGATGCAAACGCAGAGGACACGGGACGAGTTGAACAGGAGGCGGTGGCGCTGGAGGTTGGAGAAGAAGCGGGCGAAGATGGAGGCATAGATGGAGGCAGCGTGCCGGAAGCAATGGCGGTGCGTTTGAGGTTGGGCTTAAGGTTCATGTCGAAGAAGGGAAAATGGGTTAGACGGAGGAGAGAGAGAGAGAAAGACGTGCAGAGAGAGAAGAGAGGGTGAGAGAGGGAGAAGGGGAGACAGAGACTGACTTGTGGGGCCTTTTACGATAGGTGTCGTAAAATAAATTGACTCGTTTTTGGCTGAGTTGGCCTCAGAGAGCTTCAGCTAATATTTTCTCGGTGTCTCCTTGCCCTGTGAAAGTGACCCTCCGATAAAGGAAAGATTAGAGTTAAGATTAAAATAGGAAAATTGTAAACTAGTATGAGATCTTCCGCGACGGCGCTTCTCTGGGTTAATCGGATCGTGATCCCCGGATTTTTCTCCAAAACATCGAATTAGTCCCTCTATTTGTTTCTTTCTTTTTCTTTCCTTCAAAAAGCCTCCCTCGACTTTCTAAAGTATTTCACTTTAGTCGTTTTCATCGTACTCCTTTTTCTCGTCGTTTGATTTTTGTTGACTTACAATGGCTTATTGTTGATTGAGGTGTTGGAGTACTCATGTTGTGTTATGATTTGTTTAAAAATTTGTTATGCAGCCCCATTATGCAACATAAATATTAAAAACAAAAATATGAGAGAGAGAGCCCACGCTACGGCCATGATGGAAAACTGAAAAAGTTATCTCAAAAATCCAAAATTTATTATATAGCGGCCAATTTAATTATAAACTTTTTAATTTGGCCAATTTAATTTTATATCTTAGGACAAATGTCATTTAATAGTTAAGGAATTTTTAGACAATTAGGCCTCGTTCGTTTCGCATGAAAACAATTTTCGGGAATTGCTTGAGTAAAATATTTTTCATGAAAGGAAAAAAGTCTTTTAAATTAGGGAAAAATGTTTTCCACTTTTGAAAAGTGAAAATCATTTTCTTCACTTGGTCTCTTTTATCCACATTTCTACAAGTTCTCACTTCCTCCTCTCTCCTCTTCTTCTTCTTCTACCATTTTTTTAAATATAATTCAAATTATTTTTATTTTTCTTTTTCTTTTTCCCCCTCTTCTTCTTTCTTGGTGCTGCACGGCCACGGCAATGTACGGGCGATCGACCACGGGCGAGCCTTGAGCATGCCCACGTTTGGTGAGCTTAGGCTTGCGATTTGGCAAAGCCTAAGGTCGGTGAGCTCAAGGCTTGCCAGATCAATGGGCACGAGCTCGCCACAAGCTTGCGCTTGCCAATTTGACAAGCGGCGAGCTTGAGTTGGCTAGAGGTGGGCGAGCCTCGTGCTCACCTATGGCCAGTCGCCAACCATTGCCGTGGCCAATGACCGATCAAGAAGAAGAAGAGGAAAACAAAGAAAGGAAAAAAAAAAAGAAAAATAATTTAATAATCGATTTTTTAAAATAAAAATAATGAAAAATCGATTTTAATTAATAAAATAAATGAAAAAAAAAGTGTATTGAGGAAAATATTTTCCTTGTTGAATAGCAGAAAATATTTTTCACTTCATTTTTAGATTTCACTGGAAGGTTGGAAAAAATATTTTCTAAAAACACAACATTTTCTGCGAAATGAATGGAGCCTTATTCTTGAAACATATGATGTGGGCTACATGCTTGCTCACCCAATTTGATCTTCACTAGAAATCAGCAATCGCAGTTGGCATCATTATTGGCAAGTTCGCTTGAGCTCGCGGCCATGGTGGCAAGTCCGCTCGAGCTCGAGCTCGGAGCCACCATGAACTAGAGCTTGCCAAACCTCTAGCTTGTGGTCATCATCACTCGAACTTGAGATTTAGGCTCGTGGCCATGGCTGCTATAATACTGTTGTCGCGACCAAAATTTTAGATGAACCATCTAGGATTTGATTAATGGATTACTAAGCCTAAACTTAGCTTGGGCTTTCCCAAGTCCATACCAATTCGCGACTTAGATTCAAGTTTTTAACATGCAGATGATTTTTAAACAAGAGTCGCCACTAATTTATTTTCGGTGAGTCGATTAGAAACCCAAGTAAAGTAACGGGAGATTTACTTTACTCCTACGAACCAAAGATTTATGAGTTTGGGGACTTGATTATGCTAGATTCCTCTAATGCTATTTTGGTACATTTCTATTTTATTTTGAACAAAATGTTTGACAATCAGCTTGAATTGATTTTAATTTACCTCCCTAACATATGAGGTGTTCATGCGAGTGCGCAAACCACCAATTTAACATTAAGATAAAGCAGTGTATAAATTGCAGGACTTACCTCGTAACAACGAAAGCATATGCGGTGTTAGATTATAATTCACATCGACAATTCTAGATATGATTTCTAATTAACACGCAATTTCTTTTTTTGTTTTCACTTATTTAATAGGAATCATGCTTTATGAAATGCATGCTACTACTTTCATATGACATGGCAATATGATCTAACTATATAACGTAAATAAAATGCTGTTTATTCTAAAGAATGAAACTGATTTATTTTAAGGCAATTTTTGGTATTTTTCATAAAATTCGAAATTAAAAAAATGCAAAAATTATCTAGCTAGATTAAAATTATATGGAAGAGGTTATCGGTACAATAGGAAGGGGATCAAAGAGTTGAATAAGAAAAGAGGAAAAGAGAAAATTCTGCGAGAATCATGTTCGGTGGTTATAAGAGAAAAACCAGACCAGATGATGCTAGCAAATCCATTGGAATCATTTCTAAAGGATTTGAGTATCGAACAACCTGATCCCATCCACAAGACTGATCCACCTCCCCCAAATGAGCAAACTCTCTTAGAACAAGCGATTCTCCCACTTCGATGCGAATCGATTTAGTATCATCCTCTTCATCCTTTTCAATTCCTGAACTTGATCCCCTTCCTATTGTACCGATAACCTCTTCCATATTCATGGCTGATCCTCCAGATCAGGAAATGGAATCAAACTACTCTGATCCAGAGATTGTCAGGGACAATCCAAGAAATCATGTGTCCATGGCATCAAAGCAGTTTTTCTCCATTGATGATATTCCCTATCAAAAATGGCCAGAAAGACTTGAGGAATTCCATACCTGGTTAAATACCCAGTCCATCACCAACCATGACATGAATGATGTCCTTTACAACTTTGTTACCAGGTTCACAGGAAGCCTTAAGCTTTGGTGGAAATCGTATCGAGAACAAGACCAGATTCATTTTCTGATGTCACCAAATTTTAGCCAAGCTATTACCATCCTATACCACTTCTTCGTGGGAAAACCCACCGATCTCATAGAAATGAAAAGAAGAGAATTCTTCGAAAGAAAATGTTGTTCTTTCCAGAAGAAACATCTTGATAAGCATTATCGAATAATGCTCCAGCTCTTTTACCAAATTGGAGCCGATTCAAATCGAAGCATGTTTTCGACTTTGTTCCTAAAGAACTGTCCCAAATGGTCGAAAGATCCTTTGTTGCAAGACAAAAAGAGAGTACGGGACATTCCCCTGGGAGAAATACAACAAGAGATCCATCTATGTCTTGAAGAAATATGTCTAAAGCGCCGAATGGTCCAATCCTACATCAACAAGGATAAAGGCCTCGAGACAGCCTGTTCTCCCCAAAAGCTGAAGATCAAATGTTCCAAAGAAGGCGTGATGGTACTTGCGGAAAGTATTCTTGAAAAAGAATCACTTCAAGAAGTTCTCGATGAAGAAGTCCAAATATGGCCACAAGAACTTCCGAAAGAAGAAATGGCGATACCTACGAAAGAAAAAGGATCGCACGGGCCATAAAAAATCGAATCGTTGCTACGTTTGCAACAAGAAATGACATTTTGCCAAAAACTGTCCCCAAGCCAAAAAATGTCAGCATCATTTGATACATCAAATTGAGATTGAAACAGGTATTTCTCTTGAAAATGATGATGTTGAATCATTATTCTCTGCTGATGAAGAACAGTCTGAACAAACTCTTTGTATCATTCCTTGTTATCACACCAGCGAAGATTCAGACTCAGAATCTGAAGACATTTTTCACATATCACCCACATCTGCAGAACAAAGCCTTGACATATTCTCAAGCCAAACTCATTGTCCTCATTTTCCAGTCAAAATCCTCACCTCAAAGTTTGCTAAGCCTATCACTTTGTTATTGCCCTTATTGATACGGGAGCAAGTTGTTCAATTTTGGATACCAAAGTTCTTCCCGATGAATATTGGACTCCTTATGTCCGATACTTCAACTCTGCCTCAGGAGATACTTTCTCCACAAATGTAAGAACTACTCCAGTAACTGTTCAGTTCTTTTCCCAATGCTCAGTAACCACAAAAATCTTTGGGTCCAACCTTCCCAACAAAGACTTAATCATTGGTTGGGACGTCATGACTCGAGATCTCACGGCTTCGTATTATTCCGGAAAAGGTCTTAGGTACAAGGACCAATTCTCGAATTTGTCAATATTCGAGACTCTTTTCCATTCGAGATGAGCCTCTTTGGATCCAATTATGCAAAATTGTTAGAATCCCTGCTCAGAATCCCACTCGAATTTGCCAAAAAGTGTTCCCATCCTTTATGGGAAAATCCAGAATTCTTTGTTCGCCTTCCTTTCAAAAAGAATGAAGATATAAATCCAACCAAGGCGAGCCACATGGGAATGAAGCCGAGAACACTTGGTTTTAGCCCAAAGGGAATGCTCGAACTATTGCAACAAGGCCTTATTGAAATCTCCAACTCTCAATGGGCTTGTGAAGCTTTTACGTCAATAAGCGTCTTTGAGCAAAACGAGAGGAAAAATGAGATTGGTAATCAACTATCAACCTCTCAATCTTTTCCTCCAGGATGACAAATTCCCTTTACCATCCGAGTTTCTCTCTTTCTTTGGATTAACAAAGGCCCATATCTATTCCAAATTCGACCTCAAAGCTGGGTTTTGGCAATTGGGCATCCATCCCGAAGATAGATCAAAAAAGGAGTTACGTATTCCGAACCAGCACTTCCGGTGGAAAGTTCTTCCTTTTGGCCTAAAGGTAGCACCATCCCTGTTCCAAAAGGCCATGTGTCGTATCTTCCAACCAATTCTCTCAAGTGCTGCGGTATACATTGATGACATCCTTCTCTGCCCCGATGGCGGTCACACCGCCAACTCCTTGAACAGTTTGCGAAATTGTCGAAAGCATGGCATCATGCTTTCTCAACGAAAGATGAATCTTTGGGCAGCCATTCTCCTTGAAGAAATTGATGGTAAGAGACACCTTTGTGCTCACAAAAGTGGAAAGTTTTCTCAATCGAAATGCATTATCATTCCACTTTTAAAGAAATCCTACAAGTAAAAAATGGAATCAAGAAGTTTGAATTCCATCTCATCGGCCATCACTTCTGGTAGAATTAGACATGGCATCCTTTCCTCGATGACCAAGTTTAAACAAAAGCGAGATCCCGAATTCTCAAGCTGCTTCGATGGGCTGAATGGTTTTCAAAATACTATTTTGAAACCAAACACATTCCGGGGAAGAAAAATGTTCTTCTTGATTTCTGTCAAGACCAAAGGCACCAGCTGAAATTAACATGTACATTAAAAGACCTGCTTTTCACATGCTCAACCATGGTGTGAAATACAAGATTGAAAAGATCAAAGACCTGCCAAGCTGGAAATATCCCCAGGAGATTATTGAGCAAATCCAGAATGACAATCTCACTTTGAAAATGCAGGAAACCTCATGTGGCAATGCCACACGGATCCGTTCGATTTAATGCGGGTTCGATTCTTTATCCTTGCGGATTAAATCCAGATTATCCATTCATACATCCTCTTATCTGGAAAGAAGATGATTTCCCTGATCAGCTCAAAACACTATTGTGGTACTTAACCAATAAGTACTTGATAGCGTTTGAAATTCCGACCAGAAGATTCATTGCCAACCTCACCAGGATATTCTTACTTGGAAGAAATATTGAAAGAGAAAGTGATCAGAATCTTTTAGACTTTCTCAATTGGTTCTACCCTCCCACTCACTGGAAACATCTTTTGGAAAAAGAACTAAGATCTACAACACCAAATCCTGAAGTCCATACCATCCTGTTCTTTAGACGTCCATGGTATTTTTGCCGAAATAATGGCAGCATCATTGATGTTCCCCTGGAGATAGGAACCACATCCTACAAACCCCATTCGGATAGCAAAGAGGCTCGGATTCACAAATCCTACCCAATGTCCGTCCGAACCGTCAACTCCAATACCGAGAACTCCAGAGAATTTTGTGCCAAGAGAACAAAACTATTCCGAAAATGTGTGGAACTATAATGAACCTACTTTGCATGGGATCATTATGACCTAGTTCCAGAGGCTAAAGAGGCACTCGAGGCAATTCGAGACAAGCGTAATCATCCCAAGATGATGAAATGACAAGCGCACATGACACTGTCCAATCCACCCGGGACCCCTATGACCGTTGGGAGGTCCTCTTTCTCAAGATCCTTACAGCCAAGGACCCTTGTCCTTATCTCAAATTGACACTTCCTATTATGCACAGCCATCTCATTGGCCTCAACCAGGCATTCCGAAGATGACAATACAAAGCGGGCTCAAGAAGAAGCATCCCACCATGCTCATGAAGAAGCATCCTCATCACGTCGGTGAAACAGATCCTCTCACCAGAAGATCTTGAAGCTCTTGAACAAAAATATGAGGCGCATCTTCTAGCAGCAGCACACAGCTCAGACGACTCGGACTATGACTACAATGCTCATGACGGACGAGATCGCTGAAAAGCCGCCGCCGGCACTTGTTCACTTTTGCGTAGCGGTAGGCTAGGGAAATGCATTCACGATACGGTGGCCCATTCATATCGTGCGAATAATTCCCTCCCGAAAGTTTCGGGTGCCCCTGTTTGTTCCGGACCCGTGAGCTTGGTCCTTGTTTGTTTGTGACCTCTTATTGTCATAAAAGGCAAGGAGGGTGTATTGTGTTGGGCGAGTCCCCTTGAAGTAAAGTGAGTGTTTTGTAAAACCCATGGCGTTCTAAACTCCTCTTCTTCTCCGGTCTGGTAGAATCCTCAGGAAATGCAGCTCGGATAGATTAGAAGCGTTTCCATCCTGGTTCTCATGGTGTTCAGGCTCGAACTAAAGGGCGAGTAATTTTTCGCTTTAAAAGCAATCCTGAAGGGCTTGAACGAGTTGTTCGCCCATCGATTTAAACTTAAAATGAAACACTCAATTTTATTATAATATGCAATGACGTGCAAAAGATGCTATAATTCTATATGACATATGCATGATGATTTTTGTGTTTTTTTTTTTATAAAATTTGAAATTTAAAATTGCCAAATAATTAAACGTGCCATTTAATTTTTTTTTAAAAAAACTAGCATCCTAAATTGATTGATTTTTTTTTTTTTTTTTACTTTTTTTTTATTTTTTTAAATTCGAAATAAAATTCCTATTCTAAATATGCAAGATAACCCTAAGGCGTGGAATATTCTAAAACTAACCTAATCTATCTAAGATTTTTTTGACTTTTTACGAAAACAATGTCGACTCAAACCACTCAACAAATCAGAATAAGATAAGACGAACCATATATCGCGCGTGAGATCGAATTAATCTTGAGTGTGAGATTGGACTGGTGATTTTCCAAGCGATTGCGAGTCGGATTTCAGGTGTGAAAATTAGACGTCGATCCTCAATTTGAGAGGCTACTTCATGTTAGGAATTTCAGTCATACATTAAAGAATAATTATACTAAAAAAGAGCAAAATATAAAAATAATAAAAATAAAATAAAGTAAATAAAAAATGGTTAATACCCTAAAAACTCCAAATTGGTATATTTGTGACAAATTTACCAAAAACTATTTTTTTTACCATAAAAACTCCAAACTAGTATATATGTGACAATTTTACCCGATCGATTATAAAAACCATAAACCCATACATTTATGACAAATTTACCATAAATTAATTTATTCAACGCAAAAAAAAAAAAAACTAATAAATTTGTGACAAATATACCATCCGCTAAATTGGATTAATATTACAAAAATCACAAAAATTGTAAATTTGTACCATAAATTAATTTATTCAACTGCAAAAAACTCCAAACTAATAAATTTGTGACAAATATACCATCCGCTAAATTGGATTAATATTACAAAAAATCACAAAAATTATAAAGCGTAACAAACGGAGCGTAAAATCCCAAATTAATATACCTAGGTCAACTGTCATGTTATTTAACTTAATAATTTCAACAAAAACTAACATAGGGTAAATTTGTCACAAAGTGTACCAATTTAGGGTAAATTTGTCTAGGGTTTTTGGTGGTAAAAAAAAAATAGTTTGGGGTACATTTATCGCGTGCATGTCAGGTTGGGGTTTTCAGGGTATTAACCCAATAAAAACTACCTAATTTGATTTTTTTCTTTCGTTTTTTTTCTTTTCAAAGGCAGCCAGTTCGGAGCTCCGGCGAGGGACTCCAGCGGGGGCACAGCAGGCGCGCGGCGAGGAGGCTCGGAGCGGAGGTGGCCGGCAGCAGGGGGGTCGCTCGGGCGTGAGATGCGGTGCGCGGGCTGCTGCGGGCGACGGGGCTGTGCAGGCCGCCGGATCTGATGGCGTCGGGGAAGGGCAGCGGCGGTGGTGTTCGGACGGAAGGTAGCTCGGCGGCAGGGCAAGGGCGCTGCAGGTCGCGGGCTTCGGGTCGCTGGTCGGAGCGGCACGGGCGGAGCAGCAGGCAACTTCGCTCGGAGGAGGCTCGGAGCGGATCTGCTGGGCACCGGAGCAGATCTGCTGGGCGTCGGAGGAGAGGCGTCGCGGGTGGAGGGCGGGCTCGGTGCTCGCGTGCTGCCGACGACGCGAGGGGGCGGTGCTGACTGCAGGCAGGAGCGCTGAGTCGGGTGTGCAGCAGCTCGGCTTCCGGTCGTCACGGGCAGAGGCCACTGGCGAGGGGTTTCGGCAGCTGCTGCGGGCTTCGGAGGCGACGGCAGGAGGCGAGGTCGGCGGAGGCGGGACGCAGCGCGGCGCGACCTCGCGGGTGAGGGGGATTTCCGGTGACTGGCGGGACGCCGGCAGAGCGGCGGTGGCGGAGGCGCGGTGGTGGCTGGCGGAGGCGGTTCCGGCGGTGGCTGGTGCGGACGCGGGGCCGGCGCGGTCGGGGGTCCCCTCCGAAGAAGATGAACAGTCGCGCGCTTTTTGTTTTTATTTTTATTTTTCCTTCTTCTTTTTCCCTGCTGATTGACGTCCCTCACGTCACTCTCCTCTCACGTCTCCCTCACTCAGCACCTTTCGACTTTTTTTCTCTTTTCCACCAAACGACATTTTTTCAACTTCCAACTCAAAAAAACCGAAGGAAGAGGCCCCCTTTTTGACTTACACGCATCCCTTTTTATGGGGAAGGAATTTGATCTTCGCGGTATATTTCGTTCCTAATTTTGCTTGTGCAAACCATAGAAATATGTGCATCCCGCACAATATTCTTTTTTTTTTGTTGTATTTTTCAGATATTCCATCTAAAAATTTCCTTTATGTCATTGGTGTATATTATCGAATATGTGAAAAATCTCAATTGAATATGTGAAAAATCTCGCATCGTATCAACGCTCACCGTTGGTCCAATAAAATAAAATAAAATAAAATAAAATAAAATAAAGTAAATGCTCATAAACTATATTTTATGCAATCTTTATTTTTTGGGTAAAAATTAACTCATTTTTTATACAAAAAATTAGGTGTCAACAACCGCCAATTAATTGAGTCCCATCTTGTTTTGTTAAAGACTCCGTTCTTTTCATGAGAAAATAATTTCCGGAAAAACGTCTTCCGAATTTTCCGGTATTTGTCTCAGGAAAATAAATTAGTCAAGAAAAACATTTTCCGTTATTGGAAAAAATACCTTTAAAAGTGGGGAAATGTTTTCTGTTTTTGAAAAATGAAAAACATTTTCCATAATTTCTTCTACTTTATAATCTTTCACCAAAAACATTTTCGTTTTATTTTTATATTTTATATTTTATATTTTCAAAAAATTGATTTTTTTATTTCTTTTCTTTTTCTTTTTCCTAGGTTGATGGTTGATCGGCCGACCATGGAGGCGCCAACGATTGGCCAAAAACCAAAATACGGTGAGCCCGGGTGCAAGCTTGCTAGCCTCGGTTGAGCTTGGGCTCATTAGATGTAGCAACCTTGAGCTCCATCAAGGCCGGTGAGCTCATGGCTTCCCAGATTGGGCGTCCTCAAGCTTCATTGGCACAGGCGAGCTCGTGACTCGCCGGATCTAGCAATCCATGTTGTGGTCGATCGTCGGGTAGCCGGTCATCGTCGAGGCATGCGGTAGTGGAGGAAGGAGGAGGAAGGAAAAGAAAAAAGGAAGAAAGAAAAAAAGAAAAAAAATAATTTTAAAAAGAATTAAAAATTCATTTAAAAAAATTAAAAATTTAAATTAAAAATTTTTAGTCAATTTAAAAAATTAAAATTTAATTTTTTTGGTAATTTTTAAAAATCAAATCATATAATGAACAGTGGAAAATATTTTTATTCTATTTTCAAGTTTTGAACGAACATAAAAAATATAATCATTTTCTTGGAAAATAACTTTTCGAAAAATATTTTTCAGAAACATGATATTTTTTGTAAAATGAACGGACCCAAAGAGTGGCATTATTTTCCTTCGACAAAACAAAACAAATTTGCCTAAGCTCGTGCAATCTTAGTCGTTGTCCTAAGACCCTCCTAAAAAGAATGACGTGGATCCACTCTGGTGTTGATAAAATCCGCCGCAGCACTCCAAACTTTGCTTAGCCCAATCCAGAAACGAGCATTACATGCACACACGTTTTGGCCACTTTATCTACAGCGGAATTAGTTCACATTGTTTCGGCAAAAAGATTTTTTTCCTTGCATTAGGTGGTAACCGGAGAGATCGGGAAATAGTTATATAAATGTCCCCATAATTCAGTGTTCCCCACGTCTCTACCTTATACATTCACACTAATTATTTTATTTGCATATGACCTTTTTTTTTATAAAAAAAAAAAAAAGATAAAAATAAAAGGGTGGCTGACCAGCACTGATGAGTCTTCTAGACATTATCATCAGAGTTGCGCGTTCGCTTCACAATGTTTAAACTAACCCTAGCTACTACTTTTCAATACCTATTAATCCAAAGGTGTAAGGCTGGTGAATTTATCACCACCCAACCAAGTGCTAGTAGTCATAGAGTCTCTACACACAAGATATGTTATAGCTAGATAACTTGGCACAAGACGCTTAAAAGTTCATTGTTGACGTGAATTAAATTCTATCTTATAGAACTCAATTGACCCTTTTACAATTTGGACTACGTATTAAGCTCGACATTCAGCTCTAATCTCATCCAGTGATTGCATGAGGTCACGAAAGAGTAAAACTCCAAATCTCTTGAATTGGAATGGAACATAGAATTGGAAATTGGAACGGTCGCTCAAGATGACAATCATGCCACGATCAGGCTAAATTACAAACTATGACTCGGAAGGTGAATTATTTTTCGGGCATACTTTATGGAACTCCTTTATCGGTCTAAATTTCAAATTTTTGTTTGGGGAAAGAATTAAAAGTACTTCTCCATATATCTGACACTTGCTAATGAGCATTGCATCTTCAAAAAGTAACTTTCCCATGGCAAATAAGCTACTGATACGTTACCTCATCGATTGATAAATATATGCCGTGTCGAGTGGTATTCCATCACCCACATTTTGTGCCCACTTGCTGTCCCAAAATACACATCTAATGATTCAAACACCTACAATAACGTTTGTCGCTTTTTTGCAATTTACCGCATAGATGTCACGTGTATTCCCTACACAGACAGCCATAGTTTGGTACTTCAATGTACGTATTTATCCATATTAAATTCTAACCCTAATCACCACATGCCTGAGTCTGACTTCGGAGGTAACAATTGCGCCATTCATACAAGATGACACACTATATTTTGGCAAAAAGGATAATGGGTGATTTGATTTCTGGTGTAAACGAATCATCCCACATCAAACATCTCGAGGGAGATTCTAAGATGATAATGACCGTCTGAAGAAATGCTCAATTAGTCGCAACTCCTGCAAGCCTGTACGACTTTTAAAACGCACGTGCTATTATGGAATCGGGTGAGACTTATTGGCCATTACAACAATGAAAAGAATGGACGATGCGAGAACAGAGACGCATTTTCCTCACTTCTGTTTGCCCCCGCATTGCTTGGAAAGCTCTCTTTTCTTCTCTCTACTAGTGAGTTCACTCCTCGGACTCCGTAACAACAAGAATAAGGAGTTGGGCTGGCAGACTCGCCCGCACAAGAGCAGGCCAAATCGAGTGTAAACATGGATTTTATCCCCCTAGGCACGGAATATATGCGAGACCCATTCCCGTATGCCCCGTTGCCAAAATAGTTTAGTAGTCGTTCCTGTATGCTCGTTCTTGTAGTCACGATTTTATAACGCCTTATGCCAGCTTGAGATCACACGGGACTCACATACCAGCACGACATCACATACATGGATAGTGCGGGGACTAGACCCTTATCTGACGTCCAATACTCATGATAATATTACAAGCTTTTAGATGTGAACTCACCGACAATGATCAATTCTTTTTTGTCAAGAGTTCATTGATTCCAAGCAAAGTATGCGGCGATGATTCAGAGGATAATCATATCATTAGGAGAGATCTCATCGCCCCCAAATCATTTTCTTCCCTTCACACTCGATTCAGTCCTCAAGCACCAGAAGAAAAAGAAAAGGAAGCGTGCTCAAGACCGAACCTGAGAAGACATCTATTTTGGTTTGGCCCCTGCACGTTTGATTGGCAAGAGGACTTCTATGAGCTAATGATGCCCGCAATCGATTGGCACGCAAATTGAAGAAGTCTATCTTTTCTGTTGACAAGCAAAGAACACTTTCCATTGCCCAAACGGCAAAGCCAAGAAACCCTGTCAACCTTGCAATCAGAATTCTTCAAATCGGCTGACTATGTGCAACAACCTCAATTTCCATGGCGTTTATGTTGTGTTGGTCCCCACGATGAGTCGCCAATGAGAAGATTTGAGGTGTAGGAATTTAGCTCCGACTTGGTTCAACTACTTTGCTAAGTTACCTACTTTAATTATTATGGTCTGTTCTTGGTTCCACTGCCATTCATTATAACTTGGTATTAGGTTAACTCTCGAGACATTGGTCTCACCCGTTAACAACCATCCAACCTTACATTAATTAATTGCTGGAACGAGTCTCATCTGAAATAAACATGTCCGAGGTCAAATCTTGCTCGCCCAAGGAGTGACGGGAGCGGTGAATGAAACCTTTCCCAGCAATGAACGGCAAAATATCAATTTCCTGCTGCGTGTAGCCATCGGATGATGACGATGGTCAGCTTTAGCAGCTCGAGGTTCAAACCCGTGAAGCGTGTTTCTCCAATTTGGCAGCTTTGGGACCCCTAGAAGACGGGTTGCGCGCATAACATGGCGGACGGTGAGATCAATTAAGAACAAATTGATTTCATTTTCAGTTGAATATTCTGTCCTCCGTTGAAAATAGCTCGTGGGGTTGGGTGAGATTTGTGGTTCTCTACGAATCCATATTGGTTTTGAACTTCTTTTACGTGGCTTAAGTGCCGATATTTGTTGAAAGAATGTTCAAGAAATGACATTAGATGAGTTGAGAATTTGTGGGTATTGTCATCAACTATTCTAAAAACTTAAACTGTTATAATATAGTCTTTCTCCTAGTACTAATGGTGGAAGTTTAATTGGGGAGGCAAATGGGATTTGGATAGATTTGAATTCAGGATCTTCAACTCTGATTCCGAGTTAAGAATATGTGGGGATCATTGTTAACTGTTCTAAAAGTTTAACTTGTTAGATGAATACGTGATTTATTATTTAAATATTCTAACAAGATGTTTGTGCACTAATACATATTGTTAATTAAGCAAATTCAATGGCCATTTCAACCTCAAACTTCCCATTGCATATACTTGTAATAATTATAGATGGAAATTTTTTTAATTTCAACAATTAGTTCATGGGTAATTAATTAACCTCTAACTTGTGTCGAGCATTTCAGAAGTCTCCCATCTATCCTTTTACGTACTAGTTTAGATATATTATTTAACTGGCCTATTAGTTAGGTATATTACGGAAATGTTACTTCTTCTATTCGATGCGTAGGCAAAGTTTCATGAAAGCAAACGTGCACGTTTTCTTCAGGAGTACCAAAAGAGGGTCTTGATAAACATCCTTACTATTTTTAATCATCTTGATTAGTCTTTCGGAGGCATTTTTATTACCAAAATCCTTAGAAAAATGTCATGTCAAATGTGATTAATGAGGGTTACAGGTAACCGCCATGTACGGTACTTGTAAGCTTGAAGGCTTTGACTGCTTTGAGGCCCATTATTTCCTCACGGGGCGGCAAGTATAGTTATAATCAATCGAGGTCAAGGAAGCAAAAGTGAGTCAAAATACGCCTAATCTAATCTTATCACCTTGTCCCCCATCATTGATCTGCCGACAGTAACAAGTCTCTCACTATCGATAGATGGAGATGGGGTCATCACTCAAGGCTACGCATTCTTCTATTTTTTTTGGAAGTTTCTGAACTCAACTCATCGAAAATAACAAAAATAAGTCTTGAACTCCAATGGCTACAGAAGATGGACCCAAGAAAAGTAGAGTTGCAGAAAATGTGGGGAACGGCCTGGACAAGTTTATGAATGCAACTGGGCTACAGAGAATAGCTGGGCATGCTCATAAGGAGATTACTAGAATTTGTACAGTGAGTGCTGTGGTAAGTTCACATCGACGAAATGAATAGAGCGGCTCGATTTGTACTGAAACAATTCTTTTGAAGACCTAATCAGAGACAACTGCATGTTTACTTTCGTTGTTATAACCTGAGGGCGTCTTAATGTCATTTTTCAGGTGTGAACTTAGAGATTGCCACCAGGGCAATCAAATGCGAGACTATAGACATAAGGTCTCGGATCATCTTATCCACTCTGCCTATTCCTTTTAGTGGGGGTTTCGATTGCCAAGCATATAACATATTTCCGAGTTCTTTCACTGAAGGCGACATTCAAACGGGATTGGATTCCTATGTAAAAGCGTTCTAGCTTTGTGAAGAGTTCAGAAAAATATGGAAAATTGTTCAGGTTGCAAGAAGACAACGCCAAAGTCTCACGCTCTAGAAATGTATAATCGTACTGTTGTAAGCTAGATTTAACTCTACCTTAAGTTTAAGGATTTGCAGATTTTTCAATGTTGAAATGATTTTGAAGTTTAAAACACCAGTAAAATCGCCTCTAAATGTATGAGTCATTCTCGCTTTCAAATGAATGACAGGATATGACGAGTTGATTCATTGCTGAGAGGTCGAATCTAGTTGATTTTGGTAAGTTCACAGGCGATGAGGCAATCGATCCCATTGATATGCAGTTACGAGATAGAGGGTTTTTAAATTCTCCAATTTATCGGTTGAATCAACTATTTTGCCTGTAATGCTTGTAAATGAGAGGGTTATGGATTCAGGAGACTTGCTTCGGTTAGATTTTAGAAAAGAAATGGTAATATTTTGGCAAGCGAAAAATGTTGAGCAGGAAGTTCTTCTTGTAAATCGCACATAGATACACTGAAAAACATCAAGGAGGATGATAAATTCGCGAAGGAACTAGGCGGAACAACAAACAGATCAATCGGATCAAGTTTAAGTTCCCTCAACTCTGTCAAGTTCTGAACAAGCATATTGAAATCTGTATTTACATTCTTATGGTCGTGGGTCACATACGCACCACTAAAGTCTAAAAAGAGTTCAAGTAAAACTAGTTTAGAAATGTAAGAAATTTCAATAGGAACTAGCCAAATCCAAGTTCCTTAATAATTTTCCTTTTCTCATTGGTTTCAAATCAAACCTCTCCATTTCTAAATCTTTTAGCGAAACAGTCGGTTGAGGGAGAGGCTCAACTCGTTAACTAACGCTATATCGATGTCCCCACATGCGGACCTTGGATCAGTTTCAGTTCAAAGACCTGCTTTGCTTACGAATATGTTTATTCTCAAGGCAATGTCACTGAATCTTTCATGAGGTTTTGCATCAGTTCACCATAAATTTCCCTTCTTCCAAGCAGACCATTTACAAGCATACCCTGTTCTCTGAACCGTTTGAAATGTTTTTCCCAAGCTGACCTTATTTTCTCAGTCGTTCCCCTGCGTCAAGGCCTTTTCTAGTCTTCTGTCTCCGACCACACTTGAGGAGCAACCATGCCAGTTATCGTGTCATTTGCAATCCAATATAGGCTAATGGATGCTCACAGATGCCTATGAAGATTCAGATATTACAGCTTTCCTCATTGTGGAAATAGCTTATAGTTGATTGATTTTCGAAACCCATCTTCTCATTCATTTATTGATCCTTCTCTACCGCATCTTATCATGTTCAAGAGGAAGTAACAATGCTACGAAGAAGAAGAAGAAGAGCTGGGGGGAAGGTGTTGGATGTATGCCCTAAAGCTACTATGTAATAGTTACATATTAGGGATTTCAGTTGTACTTTCATTATTTATATTTAATTAATGGCAATGACGTATTCATTCATTTGTCCAATTATTTTATATTTATGAATGATTCCATAAGATTAGTTGCAACTAGACCTATTCTTGAGACATCAAGAATATATGTGACGGGTTCATAGTTAGACTGAATCTTTAAATTGTTCCCGGTCGATGGATTATTGAGTTAATATTAATAATCCTGTTGAGACCGGTGTGTTCTTAACTTCACCATTAAGTATTGGATACTTAAGGGAATGATGAGTTACATGTCATTGGGTATTATGATGCCCGAGTTAGAACACAGGTGTTTGTATTAGACAAGTTCACTGAACGTGACGCATATGGAACAGTTAGCGACATGGAAGCTTTTAGCGTTGTCAATGTCTAATTGTTCATGCTTTGGTCTTGTGTAAATAATCCTTAAACCTGAGGCACAATGTTAACTTGTGTGTCGAACAACTATGGTTCACAGGTGCACATATTGTCGGGTCGTTGATTCGTCTTTGTACGTGACGGTCATATTTTGTTCATATATGAAGTTACACGTGTGCGCAATATGGAATCTGTCTCCTTGTTATATGCAAGGTATGATAATGATGTCCTATGCGATCTAATTGTGACACTGCATTGAAATCCTCGGCCGGGGTTGTAACCAAGAATAAATTGTTTATATCTCGAATAAAATGCATGTCAATTAGATTTGTGCATATGATCAAATTAATGACTTGACAAATATTCCATGGTCTTTGTTTGATCGGGACATAGTAAGACAGAGGGATTGAATTACACTATAGCCAAAGCGGACAGGTTCATTATGTTCTTAAAGCATTCACACTATCTGGGTAGCCATGACATATTGCTAGATGTCAATCATGGCTTGTAGGACCCAAAGATTAATCAGGACAATTAATTCTTTTGGGGTCTTACTACCAGCTTAGTGATGAACCTAGGGATGTCACACACCATAAACAATTAGGATAACGTGGAATAAGAGAAAAATATAATTGCAAATGTGTTTGTAATTACTGCAATCGAATTGAGTCGATTTGAAATTAAATTAAATGAGATTTAATTTAATTTGTATTATAGTCACGAGCCTACTTGCATATGATGCACACGATACATGTTAATGTATTCCATTTGTATGCCCAAAATGATTGATTAATTAAAGTGGAAATGGTCAGCAATTTTTGCTGACCATTTCACACGAATTCGTGCACATGCACGCACGAATTCGTGCATGATGGTCGGCGGTTGCTGACCATCATGCACGCATTTGTTGGCGCATGGATGGTCGGCAACCGCCGACCATCATGCACGAAATCGTGCTTGAACGGTCAGCGGTTGCTGACCGTTCCGTTCATGCACGATCGTCTCGATCGTGCATAAAAGATGAGGATCAGCAACGGTTGCTGATCCCACGATCGGCAACCGTTGCTGCTTCGTTGAAGCTTTAAAAATAAAAATGAATTGCCGCAAAAGAAAATATAAAAAGTGCACAAGTGCTCGTCGCCGAAAAGAGAGAAAAATCGTGTGCGTGTGTTTTGTGTCTGATAGACGCGAAAACGAAAAGGAATTCTCTATCGTTCGGGCCGTGACTATAATACATCAAGGATACGGCAGATCGTCTCCATGAGATTGCTAGCACGATCAAAGTGGTGAATATCTAAAAGTTCTCTCTTTTGTTCGACATCAATTGTTGGTGTGTCTAAACTAGAGGTCCGACGTTTGTGGGGCTCGAACTGTGGAATATCCGAACCAATTCGTTTAAAGCACGCTTTGAGAGGTAATTCGTGTAACTCTCATTTTACATTCAGATTTTTGATTAAAACGCACGAACAACGCCTTCGGAGAATCATGCAAATATATCTTCTTGTTTCCGCTGCGTTCTTTTTGTTAATTTTACGTATACATGATTCATGAAACCCCAACAGAAGGTGGCAGAGCGAAGCAGGCAGGTTAAGGGTGAGTGCGGACCGGGCTTTGCGTATATAGTTTTTCTTTTACTCGGCAGTCTAATCTAAACTATGGTGTGTCTCCTTCCCTGGCGAAAGGGAACCCTGCGATAATGGAAAGATTAGAGTTAAGATTAAAATAGGAAAATGTAAACTAGTATGAGATCTTCGGCCTCGGCGCTTCTTTGGGTTAATCGTACCGTGGTCCCCGGATGTTTTGGGATTTTTCTCAAAAAAATCGAATTAGTTCCTTCATTTGTTTCTAATATTTTTCTTTCCTTCAAAAGCCTCTCTCTACTTTTTAAAGTATTTCGTGTTAGTCCTTTCGTTGTACTCTTTTCTTCGCTGTTCGGTCGACCTACTTCAGCTTATTGTTGATTGAAGCGTTAGTGTACTCGGGTCGTCTTATGATTTGTTTAAATTTGTTATGTAGTCACATTATGCAAAAAGCAAAAATATGAAAGAGAGAATCTAAAATTAGACCTATCCACACACTGCAACCTAGGAAAAGTTATCTAAAAAGTCCTAAACCTATTATACAAAGGTCAAATCAATTCTACATTTTTTTTTAATTTGGTTAATTTAGTCTTATATGTGACCTGTCAATATAACTAATTTTGACTTGGAAATCGCTGACATGGTAATCTAATCATTGCCAACCATCATTTATGGCATGGGCAATGCTAACGTGGACTTTATTTTTTCTAATTTTATTTTAAATTTTCTGATTTTTTAAAAATATTTTTCCCTATTTCCTCTCCGTGTCGATCATTGGGCATAGGTAAAGGCAAGGGAAAGAAAAGGATTAGAAAATTTTTAAAAAATGGAAAAAAAAATTGTCCATGGCAATGCTAGTTAGGACAATGGGTACAAATTGGATTATAATTAAGTGATTTCTGGTTAAAATTGATCGAAATAAATATATAGAAAAATCTCAAAAGGTTTAGGACTAAATATGCCAAATTAAAAAAGTTTAAAAATGAATTGGTTGCCAAATAATAGGTTTAGAATTTTTTGAACAATTATCTTTGAAACATATGGCACGGGCCAGACACTTTAATCATGCATTCTCTTCACTAGAAATAGGTGACCGCGGTTGGCATGGCCCCCGGGCTCAATGTCATGGCCGCCGTGGCTTGTAGCTCGCCAAATCTCCAGCTTGAGGTCATTGTGGCTTGAACTCGAGATCTAGCCTCGGGGCCATGGCCACTATGATACTGCCAAATAATCGAGTCCTGTCTTATTTTTTTGCTAGAGAGCGGCAAGTTTTTTCCTTCGACGAAACAAAACAAATTTGCCTAAGCTCGTGCAATCTTTAGTCATCGTCCTAAGAGACCCTACTAGAAAGAATGACGTGGATCCGCTCTGGTGTGGATAAAATCCACCGCAGCACTCAAGACTTTGCTTAGCCCAATCCGGGATAGTATTACTTGCACGCATGTTTCGGCCGCTAAATCCACATTGGAAATTTGTTCGCACTGTTTCGGCAGAAAGATATTTTTCATTGCATTAAGTGGTAACTGGATGGAAATAGTTATATAAATATCCACAAAATTCACAGTGTTCCCCACGTCTCTTCATCATACATTCACATTAATATTTTATTTGCAAATGACTTTTTTTTTAATAAAATAATAGGGTGGCTGACCAGCATTAATGGCTCTTCTAAACATTATCATCAGAGTTGCGCGTTTGCTTGACACTGTTTAGACTGACCCTAACTACTCTTTAGTACCTGTAATCCGAAGGTGTAAGGCTGGCAAATTTATCACCACAGTCCCAACTCCGTGCTAGTAGCCAAAAAGTCTCTATACATGCTTGCTAACGAGTATTGCATCTTAAAAAACATAACTTTTTCACGGCAAATGAGCTACTGATTGATAGAAATATGATGTGTTGAGTGATATTCCTTCACATAGTTTTGCACCAACTTGTTGTCCCAAAATACACATCTAATGATTTAAACGCCTACAATAACTTGTCGCTTTTTGCGATTTACTGCATAGATGTCACATTTATTAAACATAGTTTGGTTCTTCAATGTACGTATTTATCCATATTAAATTCTGATCCTAATCACCACATGCCTGAGACTGACTTCCGTGGTTATAATTAGGATGATTCATACGTGGACACACTATTTTTTGGTGGGTGATTTTATTTCGGGTGCAAGCTGAGTCATCTTGCATCAAACATCTCGAGGGAGAGTCTAAGATGATAATCACCATCCAATGAAATCCTCGAGTAGTCGCAACTCATCCATGCTTGTACGACTTTAAAATGTGCCGGGCTAGTTTGAAATCGGGTGAGACTTATTGGCCAGTACAACAGTGAAAAAATGGATGATACGAGATTAGAGACTCATTTTCTCGGCATCTCTTTGTCTACGCATTGCTTGGAAAGCTCTCTGTTTTTCTCTTTACTAGTGAGCTTACTTCATGGACTTCGTAACAACAAGATTAAGGAGTTGGGCTCGCAATCTTGCTTGCACGAGAGCGGGCTGAATCTAAGTGTGACCCTAGATTTCATCCCCTAAGCGTGAAATATACATGAGACCCAATTCTTTACGCCCTATACCGGAATAATTTAGTAGTTGGTCCCCGCTCGGGTTTTTTGGCAACACGATATCATTCACTTTAGTCACGACTTTAAAACGTATTGCACTGGCTTGAGATCACACTGGACTCACATACCAGCACGACATCACATACATGGATAGCGCGGCAACTAGACACATATCTGACGTCCAATACTCATTATATTACAAGCTTTTGGATGTGAACTCACCGACAATGATCAATTCTTTTTGTCAAGAGTTCATTGATTCCAAGCAAAATATGCGGCGATGATTCAGACGATAATCATATCATCGGGAGAGATTTCATCGCCTCCAAATCATTTTCTTCCCTTCACACTCGATCCAGTCCTCAAGCACCAGAAAAAAAAAAAGAAAAAAGAAAAAAGAAAAAGAAGCGTGCACAAGAACGAACCTGAGGACATCTATTTTGGTTTGGCCCCTGCATGTTCATTGGCAAGAGGACTTCTATGAGCTAATGATGCCCGCAATCGATTAGCACGCAAATTGAAGAAGTCTTTCTGTTGACAAGCAAGGAACACTTTCCATTGCCCAGACGGAAAAGCCAAGTAACCCTGTCAACCTGGTAATCAGAACTCTTCAAATCGGCTGACTATACGCAACAACCTCAATTTCCATGGCGTATATGTTGTGTTGGCCCCCACGATGAGTTGCCAATGAGAAGATTTGAGGTATAGGAATTTATCTCCGACTTGGTTCAACTACTTTGCTTAGTTACCGAAGTTAATTATTATGGTCCGTTCTTGGTTCAACTGCCAATTATTTAACTTGGAATTAGATCAACTCCCAAGACATTGGTCTCACCCGAAAACAAGCACTCAACCTCAGATTAATTTAATGGCTGGAATGAGTCTTATCTGGAATAAACATGTCCGAGGTCAAATCTTACTTGCCCAAGGAGTGACGTAAGCGGTGAATGAAACCTTTCCCAGCAATGAACCGCAAATATCACTTTCCTTCTGCATTTAGCCATCGGATGACGATGATGGTCAGCTTTACCAGCTCCAGCATTTCAAACCGTGAAGCATGTTTCTCCACTTTGGCAGCTCCGGGACCCTTAGAAATCGGCTTGTGCACATAACACGGCGGATGGTGAGATCAATTAAGAACGAACTGATTTCATTGTCAGTTGAATCTTCTGTCCTCCGATGAAAATAGCTCGTGGGGTTTGGTCAGATTTGTGGTGCTTTATGAATTCATATTGGTTTTGAACTTGTTTTAAGTGGCTAAGTGTCAAATCTTGTTGAAGCTGCTAGCTTAGATATTTGTCGAAAGAATGTCTGTATTTATTATGAAGGGTAAAGTGGTTGAAAAATGACATTAGATGTTAGTGCTCTAATATATACGATTAATTAAGCAAATTCAATATCCATTTCAACCTCAAGCTTCCCCATTGCATATACTTGGAACATACTATGGCTGCAAATAATTATAGATGGACAAAATTACAATGACGACAGCTAGACGATTGGCAAGTAATTATTAAACCTCTCACCTTTATCAAGTATTTCAGAAGTCTCTCGTCTTTCCTTTCACATACTAGTTTAGATATATGATTCTACTGGCCTGTTAGTTCGGTATATTACGGAAATGTTACTTTTTCCATTCGATGTATCGGCAAGTTTCGTGAGATCAAACGTGCACGCTTTCCAGCATCAGGAGTACCAAAAGAGGGTCTTGATAAACATCCATGCTAATTTTAATTGTCTTAATCAGTGATCTGGTGGCATTTTTATTGCCATATGTCGAATTTGATTGATGAGGTTTACAGGTAACCGCCATGCCCGCTACTTGTAAGCTTGAAGGCTCTGACTGGTTTGACGCCCATATTTCCGCATGAGGCGGCTAGTAGAGTTCTAATTTGGTCCTAAGTAAGACCGAAAACTACTTCGTCTGAGGCCTTGTGCAGATTCGGCATCCCTTGGATGTTAAAAACTTAGAGAGTGTTCCTTCCTCCTATGGAAGGCAAAGATTCGAATTGAGAATTAAGATGTGCAGGTACCGGTACGTTAAAATAAAGAACACAGTCCTGTCAGCTCATCAATTGTATATCCGTTGACACTTGCCTCTTGGTGAGGACACATGGGTACTTCTTGGATCCTTGGTAGAGGGGCTTTATAAACATTCTTACTATTTTTAATTATCTTAATTAGTGCTCCGGTGGCTTTTTTATTGTCACGTGTCTAATATTATTGATGATGGTTTCTGGCAACCGCCATGCCCCTGTTGTAATCTTGAAGGCTTTGACTGGCATGAGGTCCATTATCTCGGCACGAGGCGGCAAGTTGTTATAATCAATCGAGGTGGAGGAAACAAAAGTAAGTCAAACTGCGACTAATCTGATCACGCCTTGTCCCCCCTCGCTGATCTGCCGACGATAGCATGTCTCTCCCCATCGATAGATAGAGGTGGGTCACCACTCAATCAAAGCTTTGCACTTTGACTTTTCTTTTTCTTTGAAGTTTCTGAACTCAATTCATCGAAAATAACAAAAATGAGTCGTGAACTCCAATTCCTACAGACGATGGACCCAAGAAAAGTACAGTTGCAGAAAATGTGGGTAATGGTCTGGACAAGTTGATGAATGCAAATCCAAAACTAGCAACTGGGCTAGAGAGAATAGCTGGGCATGCTCAAAAGGAGCTTACTAGAATTCGTATAGTAAGTGATGTGGTAAGTTCTCATTGATAAAATGAACAGAGCGGCATCTTAATGTCATTTTTCAGGTGGGAATTGAGAGATTGTCAACAGTGCAATCAGATGCAAGAGTAGAAACATAAGGTCTCAGATCATCTTATTCACTCTGCCAATTCCTTTTAGTTGGAGTTTAGATTGCCAAGCATATATCATATTTCCGAGTTCTTTCACCAAAGTCGACATTCAAACGGGATTGGATTCCCATATAAAACCGTTCTAGCTTTGTGAAGAGTTCAGAAAAATATGGAAATTTGTTCGAGTTACAGGAGAAAACGCCAAAGTCTCATGCTCTAGAAATGTATTATCATACCGTCGCAAGCTAGATTTAACTCAGTCTAAGGATTTGCAGATTTTTCAGTATTAAAATGATTTTGAAGTCTAAAACACCAGTGAAATCGCCTCTAAATTTATGAGTCATTCCTGCTTTCAAACGAATGACAGGATATGACGAGTTGATTCATTGCGGAGAGGTCAAATCTAGTTAATTTTGGTAAGTTCACAAGCGATGAGGCAATTGATCCTAGGGGTGAGCGCGGTTCCCGGTTCTTAAAGGACCGGTTCCGGTTCCCGGTTCCATTTTTCCGGGAACCGGCGATCCCGGTTCCGGAACCGAACCGGTCGCGGGAACCGAACCGAACCGGAACCGGAACCGGTCGCGGAACCGGAACCGGAACCGGTCGCGGAACCGGTTTCGGAACCGGTTAGGATTCTCATTTAGACCCAATTTCTTGAGGACAACACTGTTTTTTTGTAGCTTTTAATGGCCGAATAGTCATCATATTTACAAATTTGATATATATGTGCAAAAGAGGGACGAAAAAAATTGTGACATTTGTGTTTGGAAGATCACGCCTAGTGGTCCTTGTAGGCTTGATCAAAACACTAGAGACTTCACTGATTGTTATCCATGGGAGTGAACCTCTCCCGTAAATGTATGGTACGAAAAAATGATGTGGTGAACTTATACATCACAATTAAGATAGAATAAGAATCATCTCACTTTTTTTTTTTATCAATATACTCCTAAATGTTGTTTGTTTCTTCTAATATCCTCATTAGTTCACTTTCTATTGGCATGTCACAAGTGAATCCCAAGGGCTAATGGTTTAGTATACATGAGTGAATAACCCTCTTACGAGGTGATGCTTACGCCTTGCACACACTCGCCAAGTCGCCTCTATCATATTCTAGGTCAATTAAGGGGGCGAGTAAGACGCCGGAGATTGCCTTTCTTTATAAATCACATATTTCTCGTTTGGAGATTAAGTTATGCTAGTTTTACCTAACACCCATTATCGGTAACGTGCGCGTACGTTATAATTTTTTTTGGTAACGTGCGCGTACGTTATAGTTCAAATCTGAAAATAAAAAAAAAAAAAAAAAAAGAACCTGTTGGAACCTGGAACCGACCCGGAACCCGTAACAGGGTGGGTTCCGTGTTCGGTTCGACGGGTAGGTTCCGGGTTCCTCATTTTGAGGAACCTGTACTGAGGTAGGTTCCGGGTTCCGAGACGGAACCGAACCGGAACCTGGAACCGCTCACCCCTAATTGATCCCATTGATATGCAGTTATCGAGATAGAGGGTTTTCAAATTCTCCAATTCATCAGTTAAATCAACTACTTTGCCAGTGATGCTTGTAGATGAGAGGGTTATGGATTCAGTAGAGTTGCTCCAGTTAGAATTTAGAAAAGAAACGGTGATATTTTGGCAAGTGGAAAGTGTTGAGCGGAAGTTCCCCTTGTAAATCGCACATATGTACACTGAAAAACATCAGGGAGGATGATAAATTTGCGAAGGAACTAGGCAAAACAACAGACATATCTATCGGATCAAGTTTAGGTTCCCTGACTCCGTCAAATTCTGAACAAGCATTTTGAAACCAGTATTTGCAATCTTATGACCACGGGTCACATGCGCACCACTAAAGTTTAAAAAGAGTTCGAGTAAAACAAATTTAGAAAGGTAAGAAATTTCAGTAGGAACTAGCCAAATCCAAGTTCCTTGATAATTTTCCTTTTCTTTTTAGTTTCAAATCAAAATTTTCCATTTCTAAATCTTTTAGTGAAACAGTCAGTTGAGGGAGAGGCTAAACCCGTTAACTGACGCTATATCGATGTCCCCACGTGCGGACCTTGGACTTGGCCCCAAAAATTCTGTCATTGGATCAGTTACCCAAGGCGGCAGCAACGGTGGAGCAGACATTCGTGCTAGTTTATTCATGTCACACATTTAGTTTGAGTTCAAAGACCTGTCTTGCTCACGGATATGTTTATTCTTAAGGCAATGTCACTGAATCCTTCATGAGGATTTTCATCAATTCACCAGTAAAAATCCATTCTTCCAAGCAGACCATTTACAAGCTTTCTACCCATGTACGAGGCAACTCTTGCAGCCTTCTGGTGGCTCAGTGCCGAGTTGACCGATACCCTGTTTTTCGAAACATTCGAAATGTTTTTCCAAAAGCTGACCATATTTTCTTAGTTGTTCCCCCAAGTCAAGGCCTTTCTAGTCTTCTATCTCTGACCACACTTGAGGAGCAAGCATGCCAGTTATCGGATTATTCGCATTCCAATATAGGCAAATGGATGCTCCTAGATAAATATATCACTGAAAATTTGCCCCTGAAGATTCAGATATCACAGCTTCCCTGCATTGTGTAAATAACTTATAGTCGATTGATCTTCAAAACCCATCTTCTCATTCACTTATTGATCCTTCTCTACTGCATCTTACCATGTTCAAGAAGTAACGATGCTACGACTGGCTTAGTTTTTCCAGTCACCTTCATGTTTACTGCTTGAATGTTTATCCAAGTGACAAAGCCTCCTGTTTTTGTAAAAAAGGATGCTGATTGGTGCGGCGACTCCGCATGTCCTCATTACGGTTCCCATTTCCTTCTAATGATTTTGGGGACCAGCCGAGTTACGTCCCTTACTCGCAACTGTTGGATAAATTCTCTTCAGATATTTTGAAGTTGACAAAACTTTTGTCTCAGTCTAGTCTGAAGACTTGCAGACTCTACTGGCAAAGTCTAAAGATCAAAGTCTGACGCTAGCAAGACTCAAGTTTCAAAGTCTACTCTCATGGACAGGTTTCCGGACCGACAAGTTAAAAACTTCTATTCCGATTCTATCCAATATAGTTTTTACTTCAACGGCTATGGAATATCTTTCGACCGGAATCAGCACTATAAGATCTTATATTCGTATCCGAATTTATATAGATTCTCTAAAGATTCACAACTTATTTGGAAAGTTCTACTTATGGAAACCAAGATCCTGATTGTATGGGCGAGCAGGATTGATGGGCTATCTACACTTACCTTAAAGAGCTCGAGATCTCCAAATTGATTCTGTCCAACGGGTTGATTGGAAGAACTTCTTTGGAAGGTGCCAACGGTAATGAAGGCATGAAGAAGTATATAAGAGAGACACTCAAGTTGTTTAAAGGTGCCGGATAGAAGAATTCCAAAATCTGAATCTCCTTTAATATTTTGTGATCTTATTATTCGAGCGTTATATGTAATCAAAAGAGAGATCATATTGTGGTGAGATCTTGAGGAAGTGTAGTAGAGCTTCTACACCGTGGACTCAAGAGCGTGAGACCGTAAACACTCTTTTTGATTCTTAGTGAAATCCAGTAGAAAAGGCTGTCCGTGCGGGAGAGTGGACGTAGGCTTGGTCTAAGCCGAACCACTATAAACTGAGTCTTGATTCTCTATCCCTAATCCTTTTATCTTTCATTACTTTCATTTGCAGCGATTGTTGTTTTTAATGCATTAATCTCTTATTCGGATTATATTGTTAAAATCGCTTTAGTCACCTATTCACCCCCTCAGGTGCTAATTCTAGTCCTAACAATTGGTATCGAGCACGTGTGTACTCGTTTTTTTATAAGAAGTGTCTTTACTTCGAGTAAAAGATCTATGGCTAGTATGTTGCCTACTGGGTTGGTTGAAGGTCAAAGCAATACCTGACACTCCATACTTTGATGGAAAAGACTACAAAGATATGGAAAAACAAGATGAAAGCATTCCTAAGATCGAAAGATCCTTTGGAATGGGAAGTGGTAGATAAAGGAATCATTCGCCGCCGTATCGAGAATCGAGAGAGGAAAAGAAGTTGCTGATCCCACTCTAATGACTCAAGAAGAAATCACCAAGAGACAGACTCTTGACGCTAAAGCCATTTACTCCATATATTGTGCTTTATCCCTTACTGAGAATAACAGAATATCTTCTTGTGATACAGCAAAAGAAGTCTGGGATAGGCTTCACATTACCTATGAAGGGACTGATCGAGTGAAAGAAACAAGGATCAATATTCTTTTGGGACAATATGAAGTCTTTAAGATGAGATTAGGAGAATCAATAACTGACATGTTTAGTCGCTTTTACTGAAATTGTGAATGGTCTTGAATATCGGGGACATCCAATCTCAGGACATATGAAGGTCAACAAACTCCTACGAGGACTCTCTAAAGACTGGAATTACATAAAAACCTCAATAAGAGAGACATAGAGGATTGCTCCACTCTCTGTAGACGAACTGGTTGGGACTCTTCAATCTTATGAAGTAGAGCACACCAACGAAGAGGAAGATTCAAAAGGTAAGAAATCTATTGCCTTAAAGTCTAATGACTATTCGATGCTACGGACTCGAAGAAGATCTAGATAATGAAGAAGCGGCACTCATGATAAAGAGATTCGTAAAGTTGAATAGAAAAGGAAGGAAATTCAATTGGAAGAAACAAAGCTCACAAAGGTATCAAAACAAATCAACAGAGGAAGATGATTCTAACAAAGAAGTGACTTGCTTTGAATGCAAGAAAAATGGACACATCAGACCCAACTGTCCTCTGTTAAAGAAGAGAAAAGGAAAGACTAAGAAATACAGGAAGGCACTCAAAGTAGAGACCTGGAGTGATACTGAATGTGAAGAAAGTGATGGCGATTATGCCAATATCTGTTTAATGGCAAAATCTGATTCAGACTCTGATAACTCTATAAAAATAGAGTTATTTTACCTATTTTAGGCAACAATTAATTCAATATCTATGAGAAAATATTTGGATTTCCTTCTGATTATTTGAATTTTCCTTATTTATGCAGAATAATGATATATGGAGAAGATAAGGAAAAAGATGGCAAAATCGAGGAATTTAAATCAAGCAGCAGTGGGAGATAGATATCAAATCAAAATCCTCTGATTTACTCCCTGATTTTGTGCGCAATTGCTTAGAGATAAGGATCTTGGATATATCTTATGAAGAGGAGAATAGAGAGAGAGAGAGAGAGAGCTAGGTTTTAGTTAGTTTTTTCTGCTAGATTGTTTTTTTTTCATTGTTCTGGGAGATTTTCAAGTATTTTGAAGAGAAGACAAAAGTGGTGACAAAATTCTTATTCTTCGATTCAAGATGCTGAGTTTAATTTATATTTATATTTCTTCATCTACTATGTTCTAATTTTCTTTTGTTAGGGCTGCGATGTAGCCTAACCATGATGATGTGAATTTTATGATTTTTATGTTTTATAATTGATTTCATTCATGTGAGTTATATATTATTGTGCTTAATGCTTTTGAGTGAGTGGCCACCACTTGAATGATCGATGTGTATGTTTGAGACTGAGAAGTGATAATATGCAATTGCTCATTATAATAAATAACCATGAATTAAACGTGGATAGAGATATACCGCGTTATTTGTGTAGCTTTCGGTGATAAGGTGATCCAAAAGACTCATTGTAAGCCGGGAATATTCATAGTTTTTAATGCACTTATGTTTATTTTAATTCACATAGAGATATAGTGGATTAATAAACTGAGTAGGTTTGCTATACCTAGAGATAGGATAGTAAATAGGTTAGGAAATTCCGCTATCACATGTTTGATATCGTTCTTGTATTCACAACAATCTGAAATTCATATCTAGTGGTTATGGTGAAATCGGATGCTCTAACATATTTATCGATCGATTTACTGCATTTAGTCTACAAATTTTGTTTTAAATTTATTCTCAATTATATTTTGATCTGTTAGATAAATTTTAGAATTAATCTATTTTAGTAGTTAATTAGTTTATTAATCATCGATCTCCGTGGGACGATATTCTTTCTCATCATTATATTACTTGTTCGACACGTTCACTTGCGTTTAGAATTTTATGAACAAGTTTTGGCGCCGTTGCCTTAGGGGATCTTTTGTTTAATACTAATTAATATTGATACCAGATAATTCTAAGTTTAATCTAGCTTTATTTTTGTTTTATTTTTCAGGGTGTACATCGGTTTAGTAGCCAACAAGGGAAACTTGTTGAGCTTGATCCAGAAATTGAGCGTACATTCAAAAGGCGACTAAGAGAACAGAAGAATCACGCTAAGATGGCGGACATGTGAGAATGAAAATCCACGTAGACTCTTAAAAGATTATGCTGCGCCAACAGTTCAAGGCACCACATCAAGTATCAGAAGACCTGCAATTCAAGCAAACAACTTTGAGATCAAGCCGTCACTCATTCGATGCTTCAACAATCGGTGCAATTTAGTGGGCTACCAAGCGATGATCCAAACGCTCACATCGATGCTTTTCTTGAAATCTGCGACACCATTAAATATAATGGAGTTACAGATGATGCTATTAGATTGAGATTATTTCCATTCTCTCTTAGAGACAAAGCTAAAAGTTGGCTTTCTTCTCTTCCTTGCAGGATCAATCACTACATGGAATGATATGGCTCAGAAATTTCTTGGTAAGTTCTTTCCACCTGCAAAGTCTGCGAAGATGCGTAACGATATTATTAATTTTATGCAGATGGATAATGAATCATTATATGAAGCATGGGAAAGATTCAAAGAATTTCTTAGGAGATGTCCACATCACGGACTACCCGTATGGATGCAGGTACAAACTTTTTATAATGGCTCTAGTACAAATCTTCGTTCTATGATTGATGCAGCTGCGGGGAGGAACTCTAAATAATAAAACACCAGTAAGAAGCCTACAATTTATTAGAAGAGATGGCATCAAATAGTTATCAGTGGCCTACTGAGAGACTACCAATGCGAAAAATTAGCGGAGTTCACGAAGTGGATGCTTTTGCTGCAATTGCTGCGCAATTTGAAACACTCAACAAAAAGCTTGATAATATGAGTGTTTCAGCCATGAAAATTCAGAATTTGACATGTGATTTTTGTGGTGGAGGACATGTTAGCACAGCGTGTCAGGTAGGTAATACTTTTAAACAATCTAGTGAAAATTGTAACTTTGTTGGGAATTTTAATAGGTCACAGAATAATCCCTACTCCAACACGTACAATCCGGGATGGCGCAATCATCCAAATTTTTTATGGAATAATCAGAATGTGACAAGACCACCGGGATTCAAACAATCAGAAGAGACAAAGTCAAATTTGGAAGATATAGTCACCAAACTTGCTAATACAACTCATGACTTCATCAAAAGCACGGATGTGAGATTTCAAAACCAAGAGGCTTCAATCAGAAATTTGGAGATGCAAGTGGGTCGGTTAGCAAGCATGATGTCGGGGAAGACAACAAGGTTCTTTGCCGAGTAACACAGAGAAAAATCCAATTGAAAACATAAAGGCTATTACCGTGAGAAGTGGTAAACAAGTGGGAGAAGAAGAGATTGTCAAAGACAAGGAAGAGGTGACCAATAAACAATCAAAGGAGACAAGCAAGAGTAAACTTTTTCCAGATAATCCCAAGCCATATGTGCCGCCAATTCCATTCCCTCGGCGACTCCAAAGAGCACAAAATAGATAAGCAATTTTCTAAATTTCTTGATGTATTTAAAAATTGCATATTAACATTCCTTTTGCAGATGCTTTAGCGCAAATGCCTAGTTATGCAAAAATTTTTGAAGGAGATTTTGGCAAACAAAAGGAAGCTAGAGGATTATGAAACGTGAAGTTAAATGAGGAGTGTTCAGCCATCCTACAAAACAAATTGCCTCCGAAATTAAAAATCCAGGAGTTTTACTATTCCTTGCACTATTGGAGATTCTTACTTTGAAAAAGCATTATGTGATTTAGGTGCAAGTATTAATTTGATGCCTTATTCAATTTTCAAGAAATTAGGATTGGGCGAGGTAAAAGCAACCACTTTGTCACTTCAACCGGCGATCGATCAATTAAATATCCGAGAGGTATTGTGGAAGATGTTTTGGTAAAAGTTGACAAATTTATCTTTCCTGCAGATTTCATAGTTCTTGACATGGAGGAAGATTTTGAGGTACCACTTATCTTAGGTCGACCTTTTCTAGCAAAGGAAGAGCTCTTATTGATGTGCAACAAGGGAAGTTGATCCTTAGAGTTCAAGATGATATTGTTTCATTTAATGTTTTTAAAGCAATGAAATATCCATCTGATGATAATTCTTGTTTTAGAATTGAGACAGTTGACAAGTTGGTGAATAAGGTTTTCAGGAAAATATTTTTAAAGATCCACTTGAAGCATGTCCGATTCAACCAAGGAACAAAGATATTCAGAATGAGGAGATAAAGGAGTACGCAAATTTTATGGAGGCAATTCCACCATATTCAAGGCAAAAGGCAATTAAATTTGAGGAGTTGGGACAACGCATTACAAAGCCTAAACCATCAATTGAAGAGCCTCCAATTCTTGAACTCAAACCCTTACCTTCTCATTTGAAATATGCTTATTTAGATGGAGTTTCTTTTTTACCGGTAATTATATCTTCTTCTTTGACAGATTTGATGGAGGAACAATATAAACCCACTATCCAACTTCAAAGGCGTTTGAACCTGAAGATGCAAGAAGTAGTGAATGGTCAACGTTTGAAGCCCTACTTTGAAGGTGGTTTCAACAAGCAGAAGACCACCTTTGAACTTCATCCTCCAGATTAGCGACATCTGAGATAGTTTGGCTGAAAACTATAAAGCAAGCGCTTATTGGGAGGCAACCCAAGCATTTTAATTATGTTTTTTTTATTGTTAAGTTTATTATGTTTTGCAAAAAAAAAAAAACCTTAACTTTTCTCTGTTTTATCCAGGTTAATTTTTTAGGGAGCACATTTCAAGAGTTTAATCATCAAGGTCATCGATGAACTTATCCTACAACCAGGGGAGTCTTTTTCTTCCTATTTCTATTTTTCGCATTGAGGACATTGCTTCATTCAAGTTTGGGGGGGAGACAAAATTTTTGGCTAAATTTTTTTTTATCATGATTACATTCCTAGTTGTGAATTTTTGCGATTCTTAGGAAAATTTAAATTTTATTTAAACTTGCAATTGATGTGTGAGTTAATCTTAATTCTGATTATGTTGATCCACTTACTAAGCACTAAAAGTCCTTAATTTTTGAATTGTGTGTAAATCTAGAGAACATTCATGTGAAGTATGTGATTTTCTTAGATTTCACCCAAATCTTAGAATTTGTTTGATTTTCTCTTGAGGCGAAATCTAAGCTAAATCTAAGCGAGAAAATGATTTAGGCAATTTTTGGATCGATTGAGCCTTTCAAGCTAACCCTGTTTATTTATCCCTAGTCACCCCTTTGAGCCTTAATTATTACCCAATTATTCATTGGCACCCATATATGTTTAGCCTAGCTGTTATCAAATTATATCATTGTCCCATGCCCTATGAACACGTTGATTTTCTTTTGGGATAAAAAATTATTTGAGCTTGATAGAAATTTGGGAGGAAGGATGGAGTATGAAAAAGAAAAGAAAAGAAAAGAAAAGTGATTGCTATAGTTGTTTGGGGTGTATTGTGAAAAAAAAAATTGCTTTTATGGTTCCCTATCCAACTTTCAATTGAGTGAGCCTTTTGGATACTCAATGGGTTGGAAATTTTCATGTTATATTAGGAGGGACTTTGGGAGAAACTCCACCATAAAGCAATTCAAAAAAAAAAAAAGAGAAAAGAAAAAGGAGTTAAAAAAAAAAATTATTTTGAAGGAGTGAAATTGGACAATGACATTGGCTCTAATTAGATCCTAGAAATCAACGTGTTGATGGGTGATTTGAGCTTAAAATTCCCATTATCTCACCTTTAGCCCAGCCTTACATTACAACCCGAGAAAAGTCCTATTGATTTTTGGTTGGATAATTAGCTTACATTAGTGGAGAGAGGAATGAAAAGCAAACTTATGAGATTTGGTCATAATTATTGAGAATTTTTGAGAGGTTGCATATCAATGTGAATTTATCTAGATTGCATATAATTTGAAAAAGATGAGGACTCACACACACACACTTGGATCAAATAGTTAGAATTGGTCTTAACTTATAAATCAATTTCAATGTTTAGATGAAATTTGTGTTTTTCTTTGAATTGTGAATTTGAGCAATTATGGAAAGATGTCATGGAGGAGGTTGTTAGCTTGAGTATGTGTTATGTCTTCTCGAGGACTAGCAAAAGGTTAAGTTTGGGGGTTTGATAACTCTATAAAAATAGAGTTATTTTACCTATTTTAGGCAACAATTAATTCAATATCTATGAGAAAATATTTGGATTTCCTTCTGATTATTTGAATTTTCCTTATTTATGCTGAATAATGATATATGGAGAAGATAAGGAAAAAGATGGCAAAATCGAGGAATTTAAATCAAGCAGCAGTGGGAGATAGATATCAAATCAAAATCCTCTGATTTACTCCCTGATTTTGTGCGCAATTGCTTAGAGATAAGGATCTTGGATATATCCTATGAAGAGGAGAATAAAAGAGAGAGAGAGAGCTAGGTTTTAGTTAGTTTTTTCTGCTAGATTGTTTTTTTTTTTTTCATTGTTCCGAGAGATTTTCAAGTATTTTGAAGAGAAGACAAAAGTGGTGACAAAATTCTTATTCTTCGATTCAAGATGCTGAGTTTAATTTATATTTATATTTCTTCATCTACTATGTTCTAATTTTCTTTTGTTAGGGCTGCGATGTAGCCTAACCATGATGATGTGAATTTTATGATTTTTATGTTTTATAATTGTTTTCATTCATGTGAGTTATATATTATTGTGCTTAATGCTTTTGAGTGATCGGCCACCACTTGAATGATCGATGTGTATGTTTGAGGCGAGAAGTGATAATATGCAATTGCTCATTATAATAAATAACCATGAATTAAACGTGGATAGAGATATACCGCGTTATTTGTGTAGCTTTTCGGTGATAAGGTGATCCAAAAGACTCATTGTAAGCCGGGAATATTCATAGTTTTTAATGCACTTATGTTTATTTTAATTCACATAGAGATATAGTGGATTAATAAACTGAGTAGGTTTGCTATACCTAGAGATAGGATAGTAAATAGGTTAGGAAATTCCGCTATCACATGTTTGATATCGTTCTTGTATTCACAACAATCTGAAATTCATATCTAGTGGTTATGGTGAAATCGGATGCTCTAACATATTTATCGATCGATTTACTGCATTTAGTCTACAAATTTTGTTTTAAATTTATTCTCAATTATATTTTGATCTGTTAGATAAATTTTAGAATTAATCTATTTTAGTAGTTAATTAGTTTATTAATCATCGATCTCCGTGGGACGATATTCTTTCTTATCATTATATTACTTGTTCGACACGTTCACTTGCGTTTAGAATTTTATGAATAGACTCAGACCTTGATTCAGATACAGACTCAGACAGTGAACTCGAGGTTAGTAACCTAAAAATTCCTGTCAAGGTTTCTAAATATATTGATGAACTTTGTCTTAGTCTAAAAACTTCTCTTAAGAGGATCTCCGAATTAAAAAATGAGAATTCTACATTGAAGCAACAGGAAAAACTTTGGAAAGAAAAGTTTGAAAAGTTGGAAAAAAGACTTTGCTATTGAGAAAGAAAACTCAGACTCCATTTCAAAAAAAAAATAATCTTTTAAAAAATGATATTACTAACATATCAAAAGATTTTCAAATGGTTCTGAAAGTTGAATAAGATTCTTTCAATACAAAGACCCTACTTTGATAAGATAGGTCTTGGTATGACTTCGAAACTATTCCACCGATTGATTTCCCAAAGGTGAAGGAAAGAATCAAACAGAGACCGGCCATAATTGTTTATAAAAATCATTTCGTAAAAGCCTTTGTAAAACCTGTTGGCAGAAATGCTTTGAAATGTTCCAAGTGTGAAAGCTCAGAACATTTTGAGAAATAATGTCCTTTGGTTTGGAGACTGTTAAAAGGAATTGGGCAAAGACTGTTTATTGCTCTAACGTTTCTGGACCCAAGATGATATGGGTACCAAAGAAAGCTTGAATTCGTTTTAATTGCAGGTTACTATCAAAAGGAAGATTAAATGGTATCTTGATAGTGGCTGCTCAAGACACATGACGGGAGACTCAAGTTGCTTCATAAAACTTGTCGAGATAGACAGAGGAAAAGTTTCTTTTAGTGGTAACAACAAAGGAAGAATTGCGGTCGAGGAACAAAGTAAAGATTGAAAGTTTGTCAATCAAGAATGTCTCCTTAGTTGAAGGATTAAATTACAACTTGCTTAGCATAAGCCGGTTGTGTGATACTGGTTTCAAGATCAATTTCCAGAAGAAACATGCTCGGAATCGGTAAAGACTTTACTCAATCTTTTACCGGGACGAAGACATGGAAATATCTATCTTCTGGATGTGAATCATGAAAGATCACAGTGCTTAATATCAGTACAAGATGAAGCTAATCTATGGCACAGAAAGCTAGGCCATACCAATATGAAGCAAATCACCAAGATCTCTTCCAAGAAACTTGTTCGAGGATTGCTTATTCTCAATTACTCAAAATCTGATCTATGCACATCATGCGTCGGGTAAACATGTTAGAAACTCTTACAAACCAATAAGTAAAGTTTCCACTAATCGTGTCTTTGCAGCTTCTGCATATGGATTTATTTGGACCTACCGTAACGCAAAGCATTGGTGGAAAAAGATCTTGTCTAGTAATAGTAGATGATTATTCACGATTTACTTGGGTCTACTTTCTTTCAAGTAAGTCTGAGACTTTCTCTCTCTTTTCAAAGTTTGCTAAGAAAGTGCAGAATGAGAAAGGTCACACTATCTCAAGTATTCGTACAGACCATGGAGGTGAGTTTGAAAATCAAGACTTTACTAAATTATGTGATGAATCTGGTTTTTAGCACAAATTCTCCTCTCCATACACACCAGAACAGAATGGGGCTGTGGAAAGGAAGAATAGATCTTTACAAGAAATGGCAAGAACTCTTTTAATTGGAAGTAATATTTCCTCAAAGTTTTGGGAAAGTCATTTCAATTACTTGCTATATTATAAACAGAGTGTTTTTAAGGCCAATTCTTGAGAAAACTCCTTATGAAATTTTTAAAGAAAAGAAACCAATAGTTTCTTATTTTCAAGTATTTGGTTGTAAATGTTTCATTCTGAAGAATGCAAATGATCGTGTTGGTAAGTTTGAAGAAAAATCAGATGAAAGATTCTTTCTTGGTTACTCAACCGCAAGCAAAGCCTATAGAGTATTCAACAAGAAGACTCGGACGTGGAAGAATCAATGAACGTCAAATTTCAAGACTCTCCACAAATTCAGCAAATTCGGGCGAAGAATCGAGAACTGTTCCGGACTCGATAGATCTACCTCCAATGAAGCGGTTAAAAATTCAGAATCGGTACAACAAATTACCGATGAAGAATCAAGCGAAGAAAAAGATCAACAATCTATCGACTAACCGAATGCTTGGAAGCACAAGTCTAGTCATCTGAAGAACTCATTATTGGAAACATTAATGAGGGAATTCGAACAAGATCCAAAAGGCGAGAAGAGTCTAGTGCTGTTGCACTTATTTCTGAAATAGAACCCAAAAGCATTGAAGAAGCTTTAGCTGATGAAAGCTGGATTGAAGCAATGCAAGAAGAGCTCAGACAATTCAGTATTAACGTCGTATGGGAATTGACTCCTAAACCAAAAGGTAAATCTATTATTGGAGCTAAATGGGTTTTCAGGAACAAAGTCGATGAAAAAGGCAAAGTAACAAGAAACAAAGCAAGACTCGTGGCTAAAGGATACACGCAAGAAGAAGGGATAGACTATGATGAGATTTATGCTCCAGTAGCAAGGTTAGAAGCAATTAGATTACTACTTGCTTTTGCTTGTTATAAGAATTTCAGGTTATTTCAAATGGATGTCAAAAGCGCATTCTGAATGAATTTATTAAAGAAGAAGTCTATGTGGAACAACCTCCGGATTTGAAGACTCAAAGAAACCAGACTCAGTGTTCAGACTGAAGAAAGCCTTATATGGTTTAAAACAAGCTCCTCGAGCTTGGTATGAAAGGCTAAGTAATTTCTTAACTCAAAATGGCTTCTCTAAAGGAAAGGTAGACACTACTTTGTTTATTAAAAAGGAAGGCAAAAGTTTTCTACTTGTTCAGATTTATGTTGATGACATTATATTCGGATCATCTAATGAGACTTTGTGCAAGAAATTTTCTAAAAATATGCAGGATGAATTCGAGATGAGCATGATGGGTGAACTATCCTTCTTCCTTGGTCTACAAGTGAAACAACTAAAGGAAGGAATCTTCATTCATCAAGAAAAATATGCAAAAGAACTTGTTAAAAAGTTCGGTCTGGAGAATTGCAAAAAGACTGACATACCTATGTCAAGTTCCTTGAAGATAGACAAAGATGAAGCGGGGAAGAAAATCGACCAAAAGTTATACGGGAGTATCATTGGCTCTCTCCTTTATCTTACTGCATCAAGACCTGACATATTATTCAGCGTTTGCATATGTGCTAGGTTTCAATCAGATCCTAAAGAATCTCATTTAAGTGCTGCTAAACGTATCATTAAATATGTTGCTACTACTGCTAAGATTGGTCTATGGTATCCCAAAGAAGGAGATTTTACTCTTCTTGGTTATTCGACGCAGATCTTGCAGTGTTGTAGAGTTGAAAGAAAAAGCACATCAGGTACTTGTCAATTACTTGGAAACAGGGCAGTATCTTGGTTTTCAAGAAAGCAAAGTACTGTGGCTCTTTCAACAGCTGAAGTAGAATACGTAGCCCTTGGGAGTTGCTGTTCTCAAATACTATGGATAAAACAACAACTACGAGACTTTGATATTGAAGACTCTTGCACAGAAATCAAATGTGACAATACCAGCGCAATCAATCTTACAAAGAATCCTATCCTACATTCAAGAGCAAAACATATTGAGATTTGACATCATTTTATAAGAGATCATGTTCAGAACAAAGAAGTCTTGATACAATTTATTGACTCAAAGAATCAACTGGTAGACATCTTCACAAAGCCTCTTGAGAAAAGCTTATTTGAGTCTATTCGCTCAAGACTCAATATTTTATCTCTTGAAGACTGTTGAAGCTCAGACTCAGAATCTAAAGTCGACAAGCGTATCAAACTCAAAAGTGTAGACTTGGAATACCAATCGACACGACTGTAAGTTCATTTATTTACTTAAACTGTTATCTCGAAAAGGTAAGTTTGTCTGTTTATATATGGATAATCATGTTTATTAAGGCAGTTAATCTTAAAAGGGTGGTTATCGATTTATTAAGGCAGTTATTTTTTAAAAGGAATTTCTTTTGCGACTCTTCGATTACCACGATTCGATTACCTTTTATACTCTTTCTCCTTCTCCGTTTTACTTTACCCAAAACCCTAGTTCAAAAGCTTTTCACTCTCTCGGAATTTCTCTCCTCAATTTCTACTTCTCAAGTTTTTGACTTTCTTGCGACACAAGTGTGAAAGTTCCATCCAAGAAAGCGACAATGTCTTTCCAAAGGAAATCCTCAAGAATAGCGAACGAGGGGACCGCGGGGCTTTGGTGAGGGGCCTTACGCATTTTGATCTCACAGAAGAAAGTGACTTTCCAACAGAACAGACGCACCAACAATCTCAACAGCGCACCTCCTCAACTAGATCTCATGTTCGTCATCCTCAACATACAGAAGAAATTCTTGAAGATGTTGAACCTGTAAGATCCCTTAAGCCTGCATTTGTTTATAGGCTCTATTCTGCGTTGAAAGAAGGAGGTTCTGCAATGACATTCATTGATGAATTTTTGAAAGAAAAAGGTTTTAAAAATGAGACACACTTTCTCACTGTGATGGAGCGATCGGGCGTTGTTCCTGTTGGAACGGCAAAAGTCTTTGCGAACTTTCCCAAAGTGACCCTCGATTTGGTGCTGTAAATCAACCTGAGGGAAAGGATGATGATGAGAAAATGTTTGTCCATTTTAAACCTTGGATGGGTGTGGCTGCAAATCTTCAAGGAAAGAAGGATGAATTGTTTTGTTCGGAGGAACACAGAAAGGGTATGAGAAACCTAAAGCGAGGGGGTGATGAATCCACGAACGGTGGATTTTGATTTTCTGGATCTATTAAGCATCAATCTGAGAGAGAAGTTTGAGAAACTTCAACTTCATAAGTTCTGTACTGAGTGTGAGGTGGCCTATTCCGAATTAACAGCATACTTTTATTCCAATCTCAGTTTTCTTGATGCTAATAGCTTTTCTTTCAGTGTGAGAGATAGAGAATATGTGGTTGACACGGACACTCGGCGGATGTAATTGGTGTGGAAAGAGGAGCTTTCCAATCAATTTCGTGTCGTGAGTCATGCGACACCGGAACTTGCGAGAGACAATTGGTGAAGGTCGTCTCTCCTACTCCGTGATGAATGCTACAAACACTTTGCTTCACAAGATAGTGATCAACTGTCTTAGACCTAAATCAACTTCAAAGACAGATGTGTCCATCTCAGAAGCCAAATTGATGTATGCAATCGAGATCGGTCTTAACTTTTCTTTGCCACACACTATCATGTTTCACATGTACAGGTCTATGGCAAAGGACAAGGGAAAACTCCCTTATTCGCTCTTATCACTGCCTTTTTCAGACATTCGAACATCCACCTCCTCACATTCTCTCCGTGAAGACTATTGATCAAATGGTCATCGGACCGAGGATGATTACAAAGATGCGTCGAAAGAACTCAGCAAGAAGTCTGGAGAGTTCAAGGAGAAACCCATGTTAAGACTAGACCGACTCTTCAGCTGCCAAGAGGAAAGGAAAGGAACCTGCGACTGGTCCTATCAAAAAGAGGCGGGCAATCATCTTGGAGGATGAAGATGATGAGGATGGTTTGCCTATCTCTGCCCTTGTTTCTCAGTATCCTGCACCTATTTCAGCTGTTCCAGAACAACAATTTGCAGAGGAAACTGATAAAGGAAACCAGGAAAAGGAATCCTTACAGGAAGAAGAAGAGGAAAAAGAAGAAGAGAGAGAAGAGAAAGAGGAAGAAGAAGAGAAAGAAAAAGAGGAAGAAGAAAAAGAAGAAAAAAGATGAAGAGGAAGAGCTAGCAAAGACAGACTCTCAAAGATCAACCAGACTCACTCACCAGCCAAAGCAGATTCTCCAGCAGAAAAGGAGGATCAACAACATCTTGTCACTGAGGAAACTCCTCAGAAAGAAGAGTACTTCTCCCCTCCAGAAGACATTGAAACAGGGGGAGATGTCCAAAGAGAAAGTACTCCTCTTCTCTTGACGTTTACCGCACAAGTAGATCACCGCCCGATGCGTAAGATGTTCATGCTGCTCATTTTCCCGAGGGAGAGGCATCATCTCCAAACATTGATTTCCCCGCTCGATATTCACACCGGCTTAACTCCACCATCGACCGAGTTGACGCAAGCACACAAACCGACAATTCGGGAGATTTGAAGGTTGCTTGACATCATTTTGGAGCTCAAAGGCCAAATATATGCTATGGGGTGTGAATTTCAGACTCTTCAGAATGAGAATCATGCTATGTTCATCTCCTTGCATGATCAGCTTAAAGATGTTCAACGTCAAATTCAGGCCACTGCAAAAGGCACTGCTCTCGCTCAACTACAGGAAGATTTGAGGAAGCCGGAAGGAACCTGTCAAGTCTATGGAGGACTTTCAACTTGTTCGCATTCCTCGTGCTCCTTGATTTTCTTACTTTTTAATGCTGACAAAAATGGGGAGAAGACTTTGCAGGCAGATTTTGGCAGATTTTCACTCTATTCTCAACCAAACCTTCATTTCTAAACATTTTTTTTTGGACTTAATAGTTTGTTATGTTTGTGATTGACATTTTGACTTTATCTTGAGTTTTTGAATGTTTGCTTACTACTGCATTACATTAAGCTGTTAAAATTAGATAAAGATAGTAATGTCTGCACATGACTAATGAGGTTTCTGTGGATGCAGATCTGTGTACAAGGTAAGTCTGTGTACAGGGTAAATCTGTGTACAGGACATCTGTGTACAGGACATCTTATACTATTCTTATTCTAATCCTTTATGAGATATCTTTGCTAGCTTAAAAGTTGTTTTGCAGGGCAATAGTTTTCAAATCTGCAGGAAAGTTTTGTCACCATAAAAAAGGGGGAGATTGTTGGATAAATTCTCTTCAGATATTTTGAAGTTGACAAAACATTTTTCTCAATCTAGTTTGAAGACTTACGGACTCTACCTGGCAAAGTCTGAATATCAAAGTCCGACGCTAGCAAGACTCAAGTTTCAAAGTCTACTCATGGACGGTTTCAGACCGACAAGTTAAAAACTTCTATTCGATTCTATCCAATATAGTTTTTACTTCAACGGCTATGGAATATCTTTCGACTGGAATCAGCACTACAAGATCTTATATTCGTATCCGAATTTATATAGATTCTCTAAAGATTCACAACTTATTTGGAAAGTTCTACTTATGGAAACCAAGATCCTAATTGTATGGGCGAGCAGGATTGATGGGCTATCTACACTTACCTTAAAGAGCTCGAGATCTCTCCAAATTGATTCTGTCCAATGGGTTGATTGGAAGAACTTCTTTGGAAGGTGCCAACGGTAATGAAGGCATGAAGAAGTATATAAGAGAGACACTCAAGTTGTTTAAAGGTGCCGGATAGAAGAATTCCAAAGTCTGAATCTCCTTTAATATGTTGTGATCTTATTCTTCGAGCGTTATATGTAATCAAAAGAGAGATCATATTGTGGTGAAACCTTGAGGAAGTGTAGTAGAGCTTCTACACCTTGTGGACTCAAGAGCGTGAGACCGTAAACACTCTTTTTGATTCTTAGTGAAATCCAGCCGAAGGGCTGTCCGTGCGGGAGAGTGGACGTAGGCTTGGTCTAAGCCGAACCACTATAAACTGAGTCTTGATTCTCTATCCCTAATCCTTTTATCTTTCATTACTTTCATTTGCAGCGATTGTTGTTTTTAATGCATTAATCTCTTATTCGGATTATATTGTTAAAATCGCTTTAGTCACCTATTCACCCCCCTCTAGGTGCTAATTCTAGTCCTAACAGCAACATTTCCACATTCTTGTCCGGCCGTTCAAATCTAACAGCACTAACCTCTCTGGCACTTCCTGCTAGAACCCATGGCAGAGATAGACATAAGAGAGATATTACTCCATAAGGCAGTAGATTACCAATATAAGCATGACCACTCCCCAAAGATTTGTACCTCAATTCTGTAAACTTGACACAGGCTCCTCCTAATCCTGGTGGTCACGTTTAGCTAGCTTAGATCCATCAACTTCTACCCTAACATTGATATCTTGACCTGTTATAGGGATATGCTCGAAAGCCTCCCCAGCAAATCCAGATACAGCCTCACATCGATGACCCTGTCACATAAGGCAGTTTTTGCGAGCACTAGGAGGAGCATGCTGTGTTAGACAGGATAGTTTTACTTCAAGCAGAGAAAAGCGGAAAGGAAACCAAAGCTCGGGAGGCAGATATAAGCAATCAAAAAGTTCAATTACAAATCTTAGGACTGAAGCCACAATATACCTCTGGCATATTGAAACTCAACTCTTCTGAGAGCTGAATTAGCATCAACATCAAATATTCTCTCTGATCGCATTTATTATGTAGCTTGCTTTTTTCTCAACATCCTCCCGTCATACCAAGATATCACTGAGAATAAAATCTTGTGAAATAGCAAATTCAATGATGTATATGAAGAAATTTTCGAGAATCATGTCACATTTATTGGCTCAGAAAAATAACAATGCCGAGTTCAAATCTCATAATTGATTATTATACTGGCTTTTACATCACCCTTTTTGAGAAAAAAAAGTGCGGGAAGGAGTTCTATTTTAAATCAGAAAGAATCACAAAGCCTGTGGCAAATTCACCCCCTTCAAAATGTACCATTGCCAGAGAGCCATTTAACAAAATTGATATCTTGTAAATTAATCTGTACCAAAACTTAAACGAAGCTAAAATGGCAGCTAACTGCTTTTTAGGATCAGATTTTCAAATTCTCTTAGTCCATGAGGATATTCTTATTAGTTTTGTTCTCCATGAAGCCACGTTTGTTATGTCTGCTAGTGAAACACATTGCAACTAGAGGGAACACTTGAAGTGTCCTCAATTACCATGCCCACCATTAGAAGTTTGATAATCAGCTAAAGATGTAACTCAAAGTTTCAGGACTCGTCTAGTTCAGTACAAGTCCTTCTGTCGGCGGTTCTGCAGTGACATGCATAGAAGGCATTATTCACCAGAGCTGCCCTGGAACGAGTTCCTTATCAATTCATCTGTAATTTAAGGTCTAGAGAAGTGTCTCCAATCCTCTGTCATATTTCCAATCTCATCCAGATTGAATATAACTTTGCGTTAGCAAGCAACTTCGTGACTTTACTCCCTTTTCTTTTGCAATGTTTTGAAAGGCCCTGACATTGCCTGAACGTATTGGAACTCAAGCAAAGCTAAGAAATCGGAACTGAAGTTAAACTTTGACTACTAGGAATACCTAAACTCAGAAAATGCCAATGATAACATAAAGAGTCATAATGAACTCACTTTAGAATCATTTTCATCAAGGATTTCGCCGACACATTCCTCAGCCACATCTTCCAAAGTCACTATCTGTTTCAGCCATCCCAACAAAACGTGTAACGTAGAATATAGGAATCCTAATGCGATGTAATCACAGAAATATCAAACTGTATATTTTTTGAAAAAAAGCTATTTGAGATGTAAACAAGAATTGAATACTCCTCTAAAGGAAAAAAAATTCCCAGGTATGCCTGTTGCTATGTTAGGCGACTTTTATCCCACTTGACACCGGAACATCGCCTCAGTCAGAAAGCTCTCCCCATGGCGGTGAAATAATTATGTCACTGCCAAATGACAAATTTTTCGTGTATGAAAATACCAGGAAGCTTAGAAAATCATATTGCCCTGTTCATACATTTGTCTTGCCTAGAGTTGGCTTTTTCAACTTCTGTTTTGTGCAACTATCCATTACTGGTTCTGTAACACTTAAATCAGAAAGCTTATTTACACCAAAGTTGTTTACACAAGGTAGCTTACTATATTTACATGCCACTGCGCCGCTGACAACGTCAGGTATTCAGAATAGAGTGTAGTCACTATAATTAATTTTCACACAAAGAATTTAACGTGAATTTTAGTTGCTTGCCAGGTTATTGAATTGAATCTGCAAGAATAGTCAAGTCATAGGAATGAAATTAAACTCCAACAAGGCGACAATCTGATTACCTCACAAGCATCACAAGGTGATGTCAACTTGCAAATGAAATTTTACAGTCATTAGTCACTTGACAGAAGAATGATAAATTGCACCAGAAAGAGTATCAAAATTTGTCCGTACGCACGCCAATCCAGCACAAACAGTGCAATCAAACATTAATTTGTTGGAACCAAGACCGAAAAGAAAACCAGAATAGCAAAGACTCGTAGATTTATGAATGCTGAGGGGGAAAAACGACAAAATATTTAAGAATCGGAGGGTCGATCTATCGACAATTCAAGTTCAAAGAGGTTAAATAGAGAAGGAAGAAAAGTTAGTGTCGAAGGGAGCAGCAGCAATATGTCGAGTCTCAAAAGTTTCAACAAAGAAAATCACTGAATTCCACATTGACAGTAAAGCATGACAGAAGGATCAATGAAACGTAAAGACAACGGGCACATCCCGTTTGGTTCAACTTTGGGGAAATGGCCGGCCGAGGTCAGCATGACCCCCGCCCGCCCCCACCCCCCAAAACTGCCGTTGCCGCCGCCGCTGCCAGCCGCCTCCCCACCGCCACCGGCCGCCTCCAGATCTAGTCGCTCGCGGCTGAGCGCCGCCCACCGTGCCCACCGGTTGAGCTTCGCGGTGGAGTAGCAAGGTTGAAGAAGATGATGAATAGTGTCATATGAGGGTAAAAGAGGAAAACACAATAATAATGAGGGCAATATTCGAAAGAAAGAAAAATTCATTAAACCTGGTATCGGCATTCCGAAAATGCTGAAAGCTCAAAGCAGGCCCGGACTTTCAGCATTCCAAATCTAAGATTTGGTTAAGGACACCTCCAAATGCTAAACCAAACGCCTAAAATTTTTCCCAATGGGCTTTCAAAAGCCCCTTGAAATGCTGAACCAAACGGGGCCATAATACTCTTAGTTATAACGATTAATGATTATCACTTATGAACAAAATAACTATTTCACTGCTGTAAATTCCTAGTAGATTAAGTTTTGATTTTACGAGTAATGAGCACATTTTTCCGTTTGAAGAGTAGGAATTGCTTACATATTTAACAAGTAGCGTCGATTAATGGTTGTAACTTAGGAACAGAATAATTATTATACCATTATATATTCCTAGTAAATTATTAATTTCACTATTAGACTATTGGGTTGATTCGGACTACAAAGAGTGTACTGATGAGCTAATCATAGGGTTGTCAAATGGATGGGTCGAACAAAAAATGACTCAACCCAAATTGACCAATTTATATGCAATACAAGTTTAATTACTCATACCCGTCCCGTAACCATACCCGATTGATACTTGACCGTTATTGACCGACCCATATTACTTTAAAATATCCATATTTAACCCAACCTATGAAAATTCGTACCCACTCATTTAAAGCCCATATTTACAATGCATATATGTTTTCAGCTATTTATTTATTTATTTTCTTATATTTGCTTTACTCTTTCTAATTTTCTATGCATTTCGATAATTTTCTTCTTGACATCAGGAAAAAAATAAAGCTTCATAATTAATGTTGTTGCTAATGAAGATGATTATTTTGAAAATTAAAATCCCATAAGAACCTCAATTATTTTTATACCATGCATAACACAGTGGCAATCCCAACCATGGATTCTCTCTTTTGGAACATATAACTATAATTTCATGAAGCAATATATCATGAACATAGTTTGCAAGCTCAACTCTCACTCTCTCAAATCTTCTAATCCACCATTTCCACGAGAAACCCTGACTGGCATTGCTTCAAATAACTCGCTAACAAACCGAAAGAATTACAAGAATTTCAATCTCCATACGTTCAAAACATTCAAAATTCGAGCGCTGAAGAGTAATCAGCAAACAGCAAAGAAAACAATTGCTTGCCCATATACAACCCCCGAAATCACCCAAAACAACGCAAACACGAAAAGAAATTGCGCAACTTGCAAAGAAACATAAAAGGCACAATATCGGGGAGAAGTGTTAAAAAAGTCCTAAACCTTTTGCATTTGTACCAATTTAGTCTTAAACCTTTTTCCTTTATGCCAATTCAGTCCTTTCCGGTCAATTTTAACTGGATTTTGTTGATTGGACGTCTGCCGGTTGATGTAGCTTAATCGGCGCTGATGTGGACAACTTTTAATAATATTTTAATATTGTTGAATTTATTTATTTTTTTCTTCACTCCCCCTTCCTCTGGCCGGTGAGGTTGACCTCGACCTCACTAGCCACCTCGCTAGTGGCCATGAGGGCGGCCTTGCATTGGGTGGCGAGGTGGCCGGTGAGGCTCGCTAGTGGCCAGCCATCACCTTTGGCCGGTTGTCGAGGTCCGGCGACCGGCCGGAGGAAGGAGGAGATAAGAAAAAAAAAAAAAAAAAGAATAAAATTCAAAAATATTAAAATATTATTAAAAATTGTCCATGTTAACGTTGATTAGGCCACGTCGTCGGTTGGGGCCGTCAGCAAAATCCGACCAAAATTGATCGGAAAGGACTGAATCGGTACCAAGTAAAAATATTTAGGACTAAATTGTTAGGACTAGAATTAGCACCTAGAGGGGGTGAATAGGTGATTAAAGCAATTTTAACAATCAAATCCGAATATAAAATTAATGAATTAAAAACAGCAATCGCAGCAATTGAAAATGATGAAAGATAAAAGGATAAGGGATAGAGAATCAAGACTCTAGATTTATAGTGGTTCGGCTTATATCAAGCCTACGTCCACTCTCCCGCACGGACAGCCCTTCTGACTGGATTTCACTAAGAATCAAAAAGAGTTACAGTCTCACGCTCTTGAGTCCACAATGTAGAACTTCTACTACACTTCCTCAAGGTCTCACAATTCTATGATCACTCTTTTGATTACATGTATTGCTCGAAGAATAAGATCACAAACGAAATATAGAGGTTCAGACTTTGGAATTCTTCTATCCAGCACTCTTCAACAATTCGAGCGTCTCTCTTTATACGCTTCTTCATGCCTTCATTACCGTTGGCACCTTCCAAAGAAGTTCTTCCAATCAACCCGTTGGACAGAATCAATTTGGAGAGATCTCGAACTCTTTAAGGTAAGTGTAGATAGCCCATCAATCCTGCTCGCCCATACAATCAGGATCTTGGTTTCCATAAGTTGAACTTTCCAAATAAGTTGCGAATCTTAGAGAATCTATATCAATTCGGATACGAATGTAAGATCGTGTATTGCTGAATCCAGTCGAAAGATAATCCTCAGCCATTGAGATAAAGACTATATAGAATCAGAATAGAAACTTTTATCTTGTTGGTCTGGAAACTGTCCATGAGAGTAGACTTTGAAACTTGAGTCTTGTTGACGTCGGACTTTGATCTTCGACTTTGCCGGTAGAGTCGCAAGTCTTCGAGACTGCATCGAGAGAAATGTTTTGTCAACTTCAAAACTTCTGAGGAGAATTTATCCAACATAAATTGTCATCCAAAAAAGGTTTAGAACTAAATTGATACAAATGCAAAATATTTAGAACTTTTTTAACACTTCTTCCCACAATATTGAGTAGGATAATAGAAGCAACCACAATGAGGACGACAACATACTCGGCAAAAGTGCAAAATCGAGCAAAATGGTGAAAACAAACGCTATTAAAATGAGCGAGACGACCTCGAAGCATCGAAACAACCAACATTTTATCAGCTTCCCATTGGATCTAACATGTTGAGCAAATTTTGGGACTCTGAAGCGAGTCGTCAAAGTAAGGCTCAGCCTCCAACCTAAAAGATGAAACCTTCGCTTGAGCTTCTCTCTCTCTCCAGCGCTGTGAAATTAGACATATGATTGGGAGTAGGCTTTGCGAGAGAATAGACGCAGATTGCGAGGAAGACTAATGAGAATGCGGAGTAAGCACGGAGATTGGGTGGGCCTCATGGAGTATGAAGAGAGAGTTACAGATGGAGGTTGAATTCGGATAAATAATGAATTCATTTAACATCCATATTTTTTTGGGTTTTGACATTCTAAATTCGTTAATAATTTGTTTACTGAACATTATTAACCTATAAAATGAATCAACCTATCAAATATAGATTAAGAAATTGATTTATGACATATTTTGACAGATTTGTTTTTATTATCTTACGTGCCAACAAAGGCAACATAATGGATTATTAGCAGAACCAAGGATGTCTCATAAATTAGATTACTTAATTGAATTATTTTTTTTAAGTTTCGACCAAAAAAAATTGGAAATTTTTAGGCCAATTTATCGTGCTACCGAGTTTTGCTTTGTAACTGAATACACGAGAATATAAAATGGGCATTGAAAGGATGATCTAATAACTTGGATTTTACGGAGGATTTCTTCCATTATATGTTGCAACATAATACACGGTAAAGAAGTCTTCGTTCGCTGTTCTTGATGGTATATTAATCAAGTCTATGATAACATATTTTATACATGAGACTATCTATTGGCAGAATCTGACCATTAATAAAGACACGCATGGCTATGGCCGTGACCATATGGTCAAATTACTTTGAATTTGGATAGTTAATTATTGGGGAGGGCACTCTCTTTTATTATTTTTAGGAGTCATTTGGGATTTGAAGATACTTCCATTGAACATTTTTCCGTTCAACTTGGATCTATGTTCTCTATCAAAGAAAGTCTATACTAGCTTCCAGTCCTCGATTTATAATAACCAGTAATTTCAATTTTAGAGTTGATTCTTCAGGACATATTTCCACAATAGATAATTTTCTTAATGTCTTTGGTTGAACGGGTTATGGTTAGTCTTCACTTCTAATTCTTCAAGGACATTTCAAGGATACGCACACGGGAAGATGGAAAAGAAATCTGTCGAGGTTAATGGTATGCGCGTCATTTTTTTTTTTTTGTTTCTTTTTGCTTGAAGTCATGTGCTTGACAAATTTCATTATCGATCATCTCAATTCAACCGATATACAATTGCACCAAGAAATAAGAAGAAAATACATTAGAAATTAACCTCCATATGGAAAAATGACATTTCAAGCCAGTCTATTTACATCATTATTCACTGAATTTACATTGCGCGGTTTAAAGAGACAATTGAGACTCCATAGTTTCATTGTCCATGAAATTTGATGACCTTCCGCCTTTTCCTTTCCTTTTGTTTGGCTACTCTTCTCTCCAGCATTCTCACACCTTGCACAAGCCATTTGGGCCTTCTCATTTCAAATGTAATGTAGGTTATGGAAATCCCAATTATGACTCCAGATGCATAACCAATCCACACAGTTTTCTGTTTGAACCAACTCTCATAACTTTCATGGTCAAATGTCGATGAGGATGTTGGTGAAGGAGGTGGAGAATTGCTGGGGCATGCTTTTGAAAGTGGAGTTCCACATAAATATGGATTCCCACCAAATGAGTAATTTGAAAATGTGCTCAATTGCTTGTCTTGAGGAATTGGACCGATGAGTTGGTTGTTCGAGAGGTTCAAGTATCCAAGGAATGTCAAATCTCCCAATACTCTAGGAATTCCCCCAGTAAGCTTATTCAAAGAAAGATCAAGCCATTCAAGATTAGTCAAGTTCCCCAAAGTTAAAGGGATGGAACCCGTAAGGTGGTTGTGTGAAAGGTTGAGCCCTATGAGGGAGTGAAGATTTCCAATGACTTTGGGAATTTCTCCTTGGAAAGAATTATGTGACAAGTCAATGGTTGTAAAAATGGTCAAAATCTTCTCTAGCTTAGTCTGCAGACCTTTTATCGTCACTGTCACGGAAGTTTCATATGACATCCAGCCGTCGCCATGCGGTGTCATATACAATGATTTGTCTTGCCCATCTTCTTTATTTATCATGCCTTCAAGGTTCATTATCAAGTTGGCTGGCAAAGAACCGCCAAAATTGTTTCTAGAGAGGTCAAAAATGTGTAACTTGGGAAATAGGAGAGCTCCCTTTGGAATATTGAGAAGACCCTTAAAATTGTTGGACCTCAAAATGAGAACTTTCAATTCTGGGAGTGTTCCCAACCATCTCGGGAATGTATCTTCTATGTGATTGTCACTGAGATCCAGAACTTCTAAATGTTTACATTTGATAAGGGACCGGGGCAATGTGCCTTCAAATTGATTTCGACTCAAGTCAAGAGTCGTCAAGTAATTTTTTGAAGAAAATGATTGAGGAATTGAGCCTTCAATCTGATTCACTCGCAAGTTCAAAATTGACAGATTGGTGCTAAAATTTGTTAAGCACCGAGGCAAGCTACCTATTAAGTAGTTGTTAGAGAAGTTGATAATCTTGAGATAGGTGGCATTGCATATCAAAGAAGGGATCTTTCCGGTCATATAATTACCTGCAATGTGATAATGATTTGTGATAGGAGATGGAAGTGGAATTGGCCCTCCAAACTTGTTGTTGGACAAATCTAAAATATACATTGAGGTGTTTGAGAAAACTTGTGTGGGCCACTGTCCAGTAAAATTATTGTTGGAAATAAGTAAAGTACGAAGACTAGAGAAGGAGAGTCCAAAAACAGTGAAGTTGATCCTCCCATGAAATTGATTGGATCGTAAATCAAGGACTTTCAGATTCGGTGCTTCTAGCCAATGTGGGAAAATATCATTGAACTCATTGTGATTGAGAATTAGCGATGATAATTTTGTGCATTTGATGAGGGAGCGTGGTAAAGACCCTTGGAATTTGTTGTTGGCCAATTCTAGGATCTCAAGATTGGTCATATTACCAAAACATGGTGGCAAACTCCCGGAGAGATTATTGTTAGAGAAAGCTAAAAATGAGAGTGAACTCAACTGGCAAATTGAAGAAGGGATCTCACCAATGAAACGATTGTTTTCAAGCCAAAGGTTTGACAATCTCTTCCATTGCAATTGTTGTATAACTCCCTCGATAAGGTTACAAGAAAGATCTAATAGTTTCAACGTATCATGGCTTATTGCCCAAAACCAGCTCGGGATCTCTCCACTAATCTTATTGTTAGAGAGGTCTAAATTTGCTAAACTTTTTAATGAATTCAAGAAATAGGGGAACTTGGTCAAATTGCTATAGGACAACCGCAAGGATTTAAGCTTTGGAAGAAGGAGTGAGCTATTAGAATGGAGATCATCACGAAGCAATATGCAAACAAGATCGAGATCGATGACGTCACCGGTGAAAAAATCGCAAGTGACACCTTCCCACATGCAGCAGTCGCCAGAGTCCCATGTGTCTGTCTGATTGGTGGTCATGAAAGCAACATCACAAGAGGGCGGTGCCATTAGCACGAAGGAATTCTTAAACTGGAGCAAGGCATCGCGCTGGCCACGAGGGCAAGGGCGCAAGGGACGCAATTCTTCATCGGGCGAGGCAAAGGGGAGGGAGGAAAGTAAGAAAAAGAGGAGACCGAGAATTTGATGCCACCCCATTTGGCTTAGCACCCAAGTGAATTTACTGACGATGGAGAGTGCTTCAACTTATATAGCCCTTCTCTAGTGTGAAGTAATGGACACAAGTCTTCTCTAGAGTCATCGGTGGGCTCACATGTGTTACCCGTTCTACAAGCTCTGGTCGGATTTTGAATATACCATTAACATAATTATGTTTTATAGCCCTTCTAATAAGCCAAGGTACCGACACAAGTCTTCTCTTAAGGTTATGTTGCTGGATTTATGCCAAATATATATTATATTTCCGAGTGCTTTCATCGAAAGGCCACATCAAAGGGGATTGATTCCCATGTAAAAGCGTTCCAGCTTTGTCAAAAGTAAAATAAGTTTACAGGAGCGAAAATAAAGCAGCAGGGGGTGGCTCCAAATGACCAGAAGGGACAGACAGAATTGAATATAACATTTTCTTCTGTCTTTAGAGTGATTTTTACTCGCTAATATGAGAAAGAAAAACTTCGTCAGAAAACCTTGCCATGGAATGGTCTCAATTAGACTTGATCATGTTTTTGGGTACTTCTCCTTTTCTTCATCAATGCTAAAGTCACGTTCACGGATAAACCAAAAACAAATTAAATGAAATCACCCTTCAATTTCAGTTCAATAATCAATGTCTTTTTTTGTTCGTAATTGAAATGGAAAAGGCATTTCAGTTCGAATCACCCAATATATTCCCTTTTGACAAGAATTTGTCTTAATCAAACCTATTTTTTTGGCTGAAAATTCGATACATAAATATACAGAATTGACACAATCTCTCGTTAGCATATGATTCCAGCAATTTTCAAACGAATTTCGATTGCACATGACTCCGACAATTTTTCATTAAAGTTCCCAACTTTTTCTCCTCCTATTTTGCTTTTATGAGGTTCATATCCACATTGATACATGTCACTAACAAAAAAAAAGTAATTAATTTTACGGAACTCCTGTACGTCTCTTGCTCATGATTTTGACTATGCATTTCGGGTTGGTCAAGGCGCTTTCATGTGAAAAATCTATCGGCAGTCTGAAATGATTGGTTTTACATCAGTGCGTATAAAAGATATTCAATTGCCGCTGGTGCAGCTATCTTGGGGGAGATGCGCTTAAAAGGGGTGGCATCACTGCTCTTGTAATATCCCATCGAAGTGGGCGATGGAACAATTTTCGAGCCAATCTTCAAGCCTTCATCTGAGTAGAACTGAGATGGTACGGGAGCGATTTAAAAGGTCACATGTTTTAACATCCGATTCTTGTAGCTATCATGATCAAATCAGTGCAATTTCCATCTTTTAGGGTTGGCCATCTCGACCCGATCCTAATAAATTCACCCCTAACGCACAACCTTCCCAGGTCATGGTAGGTATCAGATATCCAATTTGAAATGTCTAATGTTCTTGTTTGGTGCGTACTCTTTTCTGAGTGTCAAAATAAACCCTCACAGGAAGAGAGTGTAAGAATTTTCTTAATTGTGGACTACATTAATTGATATTGTAATTTACTGTTTAACGTTTACCGTTTTACGGGGATTGGTCTAAGGTGAGATAGAAGGTTTCTTAATTAGTCTAATATGGGCTGGCAATTAGTGTGGGCCGAGTTGAGCCGGCCCGTAATGAGGGCTTAGCTGGAAACTCTATAAATAGTCTTAAAGTCTCTCCTCTAACCCTAATTCTCACATGTATCCTCACCTAAGGGGCGTTTACCTAACGCTAAACGTGAGGGGGCCGCCTCATTGAGCCAGTGATACGGAGGGCAATAGAGGAGAAGGACTTTATGCGTGGATCCCCTTGATATGTGGGAAATCCCTTTTTCTGCTTTCGCTTTATGTATGATGAATCCCAAAACAGGCGCGTTAATCTTTCTACTCAATTATGTATGTTCTTGTTCTGGTTATGGAGATCTTGGGGTTGCGCAATTTGCATCCATCAGAGAGTTTAACCTCCATTTTTTTAATTTGTATAAGATGATTTGCAGTTATTAGCTCTGTTTACAGCTCTCCGATATTGATAAAAATTAACAGGCATTGGAAAGGCAAAGGTGACTAAATAACGCTTGACTGAGTTGAGCACATGCTCAGAAAAGAGTACTTGCGCCCGTGGACGAAATATTAGTTAATACAAAGCCTGGGCATGGGAGGAGATCGGCATAGCTATTCTCATTTAACGCCAACAAGTTGGTTAGTGGATGCCACGCGAAGCATAGGTCGACCCAGCAAAAATCCTTTCGAGTTCCACTCCATTGTCCTAGACGTGGGAGGTTATCATGCCTGCCTATTCCAAAGAATAGATGGGGAGTCTACCTTCCCTTCGCCACACCCTCCCCTATGCCCCCTAATTCCTAGATATATATTTCTTTCTTCCCTATCTAGGAGGGAATAACTCTGAAGTTTAACATCTCGAGTCCAGACGAAGTAGTTTTAGGACATACTTAGGTCCATTCTTCCTCTTTTCATCAATATTTCTAAAAGTTAAACTATTGCAGAATTTAAGATAAAGTGATGTCAAATAGTTTACAGCAACAATTGCGCAAAAAAAAAAGAAAAAGAATGGTAATATATTATGTCTTTTGGTCGAGCACAATGTTTGTGGAACAGCGATGCACTTAATTATGAATGTCAATAAGTCAAAGTCTTCTTGAAATGACATTATTGTGATCACAAATTTGGTTTGGACTCAATTATAAATGCTAAGAAGTCGAAGTCTTCTTGAAATGACATTATCATGATCACAAATTTGGTTTTCTTGATTGTTTTGGTGGGACTCCTTGGGTGCGGAAAATTCTTAGTTACTTGGCTCTACATACATACGACATGAAAGTCCTCTCCGCTTTTCTTGAAAGGCATATTACTCAACTTTATAGTGGCATTTTTCATTCATAGATATGAGTTGCTCTGTCATCACCATCCGGTAGATGAATTTAGATAATCTATCGAGAAGTGTGCAATCATTTATGAATTTTTTCCAGTAATATGACGTTGAATTTATAGATACTTTGAATCTCTAAAATCTATTAGTTTGATAAAGTGCTTATAAAAAAGGGAGGGTGGACTAGGGTTGGGAATGTGCTTGGGAAGTTGTTTGCACGCCAAAAAGGGAGGGTGGGCTCGGATTGCTCGATCTAAAATTATGGAACAAAGTTTTGTTAGGCAGTAGGCCTTGGATCTTCATATAACCGCCTTGGAGACCATTTAACGAGAAGAGATTCGATTTAACGAGAAGAGATTCTTAGCAATTATTTAGAGGCTTATTATAATTTGATCCACTCACTAGAAAAAGCAATTAGATCCACCGCATTATTGGCTTCAGCATGCGAGTAAAGTTCTTCCGGTTATACAGCCTTTGTAAAGTGTGAATTGATCCACGCAAGTCTTCTCTAGAAGGTCTGTTGGTGAGCTCCCCAAATGGGTTAGCCGTTCTAAAAGCTCTATCGGTGGGATTGTTGACTATGCGTTTACTATAATGAAGTTTCAGTAGCTGGGCTAGGATGGAATATTATTGGTGGTGACATACCCGTCTTCTAAGGGTCCCAAAAAGCTGTCAAACTGGGGAGAAGTTAATTCATGGGTTGAATCCAAATTTCTGTCCTTTGGATACTCTCAATGGCGACTCATTCATGGGGCGAACATAACATATTCATGACGAATTGAGGTTGTCGTTAGTCAGCCGATTTGAAGAATTCTGATTCCAAGGGTGACCGGGTTTCATGTCCTTTTGTTTTGGGCAAGAAACTTGTTCCTTATTCATGGGTTGAACCCAAATTTATGTCCTTTAGATACTCTCAATGGCGAGTCATCATGGGACCAACATAACATATTCATGATGAATTGAGGTTGTCGTTAGTCAGCCGATTTGAAGAATTTCTGATTCCGAGGTTGACCAGGTTTCATGTCCTTTTTGTTTTGGGCAAGAAACTTGTTCCTCGTTTGTCAAACTGAAGATGGACTTCTTCAACGTGCGTAATGGGGTTGATCGAGTTTTCTTTGTCTCTCATTGCGAAATAATTCTCAATGTGTTAAAATAAAAATAATCAAAGATTTAATCTATCCAGATACACAGAGATTAGTAATTACATCGTGGTGGAAAGGGAGATGAACAAACGATGGCTGTAGTCGACTGGCGGTAGAGAAAATTTGATTGACCCCATCATGCACGTTAAAGAAGTCCATCTTCAGTTTGACAGAAAAGGAACAAGTTTCTTGCCCAAAACAAAAGGACATGAAACCTATTCAACCTAGGAATCAGAATTCTTCATATCGGCTGCCTAACGACAACCTCAATTCATCGTGAATATGTTATGTTGGTCCCACGATGAGTTGCCATTGAGAGTATTTGAAGGGTGGAAATTTGGGTTCAACCCATGAAGATGGGTTGGACGGATAACATGACGGACAGTGAAATCAAGTATTTTAATCAAGCCTTCCATGAGTCTTTCTTTTGAAAGATGAAAGACTTATTGAATACTAAGATGGAATATTATTGGTGGTGACATAGCGACTCAGCCTGCGCAACCCTTCTAACAAGCCAAGTGATCAACACCAAAGTCTTCTCAAAAGGTCTGTCGGGTGCGCTCATGCCAAACAACATATTATTATATTCCCCAGTGCTTTCACCGAAAGGCTACATCAAATGGAATTGGATTTCCATGTAAAAAGCGTTCTAGCTTTTGTCAAAAGTAAACAAAGTTTGGAAAAGGAGGCTAGGACAGAATTTATTATCATATTTCCTCTGTCTTTGGAATAATTTTTTACCTCCTAAAATAAGAAAGAAAAACTTTAATAGAAAACCTTGCCATGAATTACCCTTAATCAGACCGGACCATGTTTCTCGGTATTTTTTTTTCCTCTTTGCATCAATCCTAAGGTTACGTTCAGGGATGACCCGAAAAGAATAGAAATAAAATCATCCATCAGTTCAACTAGTAACGTCCTTTGATGTAATATAATGCGGAAACTAATATTGGATCTTGTAATTTAAATCAATGCGAAATCACTGAAGAGATAAACGAGGGACAATAAAGGATGTCAACAATTTATGTGGTTCGATCCAAGTACTGGTACTTACATACACGAGGAAAGCAATAGCAAATAATCCATTATAGTTAGATAATCAGAATTACAATCACTCACATACTCAAGTATTTTTTACATCTAAATTATGCTCAAGCACATAGTGTTTATTAATAAAATAACTCAATTGGATGGAAATTCACTGCACAAAATTCACCGTGGTCAACACTCTTCCGTGCGATCGAGAAAATGAGTGTCACCGTGCGACCCCCGTCTTACTTCGCCGTTCGTCTTCTTTTTTGGAGTTCACTACACGGCTTGAAGGAATTCTGCGCGGCCAAGGACAGTTACTCCACCCTACAGGATTTATGCGTGCCCCTTTTTCTTTTTCCTTTTCTCCTGCGGCTTTTAGACGTCCACCGTACGGCTTCTCAAGGAATTAGATACAGCCAATCAACAAAGAAGCAAACCTGCGATCAAAGCAAATATACTCAATCCTCAATTATCTATATCTAACAAAACCACCCGCCCAACAAAATCCAAACTTGAATTGGATTAATGGGTGCACCGAATTTGAACAAATTAAGATCCTCTAAAGGGCTCGGATTTCGTATACGGGCTAAAACACGAGACATAATATAACACCTTTTGTTTGCAATTAAAAAAGTTATTTTGTTGTTGCCGGTGCAGCAATATGCGGTGACATGCGCCCAAAGGAGATGGGATCACTCCTTTTGTATTATCCCACCAAAGTGGGTGATCAACCAATATTCAAGCAAATCTTCAAGCCATCATCAAATTAGAATGATATGGGGAGCTGGTGCGCGGAGCAACTAAAAGGTGGATAATAGAAGAAAAAGAACAGATGACAAGGGTCACATAATTTTTAACATCTGATTATCTTATCTTTCTATCATGATGAAATCAGTGCCAACTCCATAATTTGGAGTAGGCCATCTTGACCTCGTCCTAATATATTTAGCACCAACACACAACAGTCCTAGATCTTTGTCTATGTGTAGAGCGTCTAGCGTACTTGTTTCGTCCTTAGGTGACGTAATCATAATAGACGCAACACTGAGTGTATGAGAGAGGATATAGTAGGGCATAATTCAATGTAGTTGATTACGGTTTATGCTTATTGGTATTCATGTTGTGTGCCGTATTAGCTCACGACTTTCCCAGGGGAAAAATTGTGTTGGTTTAATTTCAGCGGGTGTGTTTGCACTAGATTCAAGCACATATGTTCCGGCAAGAGCATGAATATTACTCAGGTTGATTCGAATGCAAAGGATAAACCGAATTTTATATACCTACAAATGAGTATCAAAATAAAAACTCATTGGAAGAGAGCTTAATCTCCCAATTTTTTTCATCGGATGATTTGCAGTATATCACTATTCTTATAACTCCCCGGATTTGATAGAATTAGCGGGCATTGGAAAGGCAAAGGTATTGTTAATTTCGCTCGTCTTATAACCATTCTCCTTTTAGCTATTGCCTAGGATTGAAAACGGGACTTCCTAAATCTAGCATCCCCATCATCCACCAGGTATTCCTTTCACATACTATCCAGAATTACGAAACGATTTGATCAGAACCCAGGAAAGAAAACGTAATGTTACAAAGTAGATTACCACAAGAGGTGAGTGTCAATTGTGTGATCATATATTGCTATTAGTTGATTGCCTCGCAAAGTTATGCAGGAAACGGGTAAGTGCAAACCATGCTAGCTTCTCTCGTTTTCATTAACAGCAGCTGGGTGTCCTTGAATAGACTGTACACTCCTCATAAGCTTTGGCAGCTCCTATTGGAAATACAATGTAGGAAAATACTCACCATTACTAGGTGAACCTGAAGATGATTTTGACAATGCGACATAGGAGATGTCGACCACGCTAACTACTGCCAATTGGCAAAGGCAAATTTCAGCGACAGGCAATGTTTGCATTGCACACTGAAGAACGATCTAAACATGGTGAAGTTTGTGCATGGCAAGGGCAGGCACATACAAAATGTTGTGCAAGTTATAGAGGAATGAATTAGTCCGACCAACCATAGGATTGTGCAATTGTTACCTACATGCCGATGAAAAACCATCAATTTGGTTTAAAGAGCAGAATGTCGAATGAGAAATTACTTTCTATCTTCAGTACATAAAACTGTCCACACTTGATATTACGTACTTAAATTCTCAATACTTATTTTTTTAGTCTTACCAAACAAGCTTTTAGGCTTCGAATTTGCGGGCCCAGTTAAGCACCCAAGATCACCCATAAAAGAGAGCATGTGATGCGGGTACGGGGGTGAGCGAGTGTTGTTTTGAATGATAATAAATGGAATCAAAGTGTGTGGGAATGGATATCGATGGGTAAATGCAACACGTATGTATCATGCTGGGAAGTCTAATGTATCTAGTTTGATGAATAAGGATTCCATGGTTCAGAACACTTGTAGAAATTAGCAGCTCTCGGTAAATACGTAGCCAGGATTTTAGTGTCTGCTCAAAAGATTTGTAACCAGCAAAGTCTGTTTCGAATGATCTTTTAACAACAACTAAGGAACTAACTATCGAATCAATGAAGTACTGGTGAAACTTTCTTCTCTAGGTGATTAGGAAGTGGACTCCTCACACAGCCCATACATGCTGAACTTGTTTTCCTCTAAGAGGATGCAAATGAAACTTTGAGAAGCAGCGGGAGGCAATGCAGATTTTTTTTGCAGCAACAAAGTTAAAAACCAGCTACCCCACCTGTTCCCCGTGTTCACGTTCTAAATCTTCTTTCTCCTTCGTCATTATCTTTGCCAACCCTGGCCTCTTGACAGAATGCGTAAAGGAAGCAAGATCAAGAGGCGAAGGGATTGAGAGAAGTTTTTCTATTACTTCAATTGTATGAATTCAATATACAATGTTCTGTAATTATAATACAGAGTGTACATGAAGAAAGGAAATAAAATATACTTCAAATATTCTACAAATCAAATCTATATTTCTGTCTAATATTAATTGATCCAATTAGATCAATTTAGATCAAATCCAGCGGATGATCAATTTAGATCAAATCCAAATCCGGCAGATCTTCAGGCATATCTTCCAACACTCCCCCTCAAGTTGGTGGCGTGTAGATATCTAAGACGCCTAACTTGCTTAGTAGATATGCATGCTGTCTTGAACATAGAGGTTTGGTGAAAATGTCTGCCGGCTGTTCAGCTGTTCCAATCCCTCTTGTTTCGATATCCCTTCTTGGATTTTCTCTCGAGTGAAGTGACAATCCACTTCTATATGCTTGGTTCTTTCATGCATTATTGGATTGGCTGCAAGTTTCAATGCTGACTCATTGTCACAGAACAGTTTTGTTGGCCCTTTAACTTGTATTCCAAGATCTCCAAGTAGACCTCGTATCCATACAATCTCACATGTGATTTTTGCCATGGCTCGATATTCTGCTTCTGCTGAAGATAAGGAAACCGTTGCCTGCTTCTTGGTTTTCCATGAAAGTAGTGATTCTCCCAGTTTAATGCAAAAACCAGTGACGGATCTTTGACTCATAGGGCAAGTCGCATAATTTGCATCACAATATGCTGTCATTTCCATGTTGCATTTTCTGGCCAAAAGTATTCCCAGCCCTGGACATTTCTTCAAATACTTTACAACCTTCAAAGCAGCATTCATGTGGGATTCCTTCGGTTTATGCATAAATTGGCTGAGATTTTGCACTGCATACGATATATCAGGCCTGGTCATAGTCAGATATATGAGTTTTCCAATGAGCTTCTCATAACTCGTCGGATCTTTAAGAAGAGGATCATCCTGAGATGTTTCTTTGGCATGATCCGCTGCAATCAATCTAGTATTCTGCTCGATTAGAATAACTGCTGGTTTGCATCCTGATAAACCTGCTTCTAATATAATTTCTAATACAAACTTCCTTTGACTGAGAGAAATTCCCTGGTGAGATCTGGCAATCTCAATTCCAAGAAAATATTTTGGTGCTCCCAGATCTTTTATTTGGAATGTAGTATGCAAATATTTCTTAAGATTCTCTATTGCAGCTTCATCATTTCCCATAATGAGAATGTCATCTACATATATCATCAAGTAAATAGATGACGTACCTTTAGTCCATGTGAACAAGGCATAATCATATTTGGATTGTTTGAAGTCCGCGGTGGTGAGAGCCTTAGCAAATTTTGCATACCATTGCCTGGATGCTTCAGTCCATAAAGGGATTTGCGGAGACGACATACCTTATTCTCCCCCTGTCTCCGTAAGCCCTGAGAAATATCCATATAAATTTCTTCATCGAAGTCGCCATGGAGAAAAGCATTGTGGACATCCATTTGATGTAAGGACCAATCATGGATTGCTGCAACTGATAAGAAAGATCGAACGGTGACATCTTTAGCAACTGGGGAGAAGGTTTCATGATAATCAAAACCTTCTTTCTAAGTATAACCCTTGGCCACTAGTCGAGCCTCGTAACGCTCAATGGATCCATCAGCTCTATACTTGATCTTATAAACCCATTTGCATCCTATAGACTTTCGTTGGAGGGAAGGTGGACCAGTTCCCAAGTTTGATTATCATTCAATGCACAGCCGGGCCGCTGCCATGGCTTTGTTGCCATCGGGGATCTCTAGAAGCCTCATTATAACTAGATGGTTCCCTCTCATCGGAAATCCGACTAATGCAACATCGATGTTCGGACGCGAGTCTATCAAAAGAGACATATGAGGATATTGGATAGTGAATACCTGGCGAATTAAGAGAGGCACAGATATAATCCTTGGTCCATGTTGGTGGTCTTGTGGCTCGTCTCGTGCGATGTGGAGGATGCTCTGGAGGTGAAGGAGATGGTTCTCCTATGGCTGTTTCTGCCGAAACATTAGAAAGATTGTCCACATTAGACGGAGTTGTAGGTATACCTTCCATCTCATCCTCATGATCTGACTGATGAGGTGAATTAGATGATGGTTGTGAAGGAATTGCTTGAGCTGGACATCCTATGAGAAAATATTCAGGGGAGACATCTTCCTGATGGGGAGAACTACGAGAAGTATCTGAAACGGTCAAGTTTTCCTTGATTTCCTGGAATGGGAAAATGTTTTCATGAAAAATGACGTTTTCGCTTACGAAAAAATCCCCTGTGCCTGGATCAAGAACACGATATCTTTTCTGTAGATTGGGGTAACCCATAAAGATGCATCGTCTGGCACGAGGACTCATTTTGTCCCGAGGTCCCACAGTTGCAGTATAGCATAAACAACCGAAAACTCGTAAATGATCAAGTGCTGGTTTTTTTTTTCCATATAGTATTTCAAAAGGTGATTTACCAACCAGTATTCGAGTTGGCATCCGGTTGATAAGATATGCTGCAGTGAGAATACAATCTCCCCAATAAATATCTGGAATGGATCCCTGAAACTTCAGTGCTCTGGCGACCTCCAATAGATGACAGTGCTTACGTTCCACTACTCCATTTTGTTGTGGAGTGTAAATGCAGGAGCTTTCATGGAGAATCCCATGAGATAGGAAAAGCGAGCTGCATTTATGGTTAAAAAATTCTTTCCCATTATCAATGCGAATCCGTCTGATTGTCTTCCCAAACTGATTTTTGATCAGAATGATAAATGATTTCAGATTAGAAGACACTTAAGCTTTAGACTGCATTAGAAATATCCAGGTGGCACGAGAGTGATCATCCACAATAGTAAGAAAAAAACGCGAACCATCACGATGTGCTGTGTGATAAGGTCTCCAAACATCCACGTGGAGTAGTGAAAAGACAGTAGTGGAATGACTCTTACTGGTGGGAAAGGGTGTGCGAGATTGTTTTGCCATAGGACATATATGACATTTAGAGTAGGGAAAAAAAAGCACTATGACCCATTCTTGAATATAAAGAAAGCTCTTATCATCGGTAGTAGCATTACACAATGATATTTTATTCAAGACAATTGATGAAAAATCAAAATGACTTGGAAGGTCATTCCAAAAAAACAATCCTTCTGAGAGATTACCCAAGCCCATCAGTTTTCCAGTCGAAAGGGCCTGGAAAAAACAAGCATTAGAATCAAAGAAGACTCGACAGGAATTTTCCTTGCAGACTTTGGACACTGAGATAAGATTGAATTGAAATTCAGGAACATAAAGGACATTTCGAAGGGTAATTTGAGGACTCAGATGAACAATGCCTGTCAAGGTGACATTAGTGATGTTGCCATTTGGCAATTGCACATAAATAGGAATATTCAGCTCCTTATGCATATCAGAAAAAAAACTTGTATCACAAATAATGTGATCACTTGCTCCTGAGTCCACTATCCAAGCTTTCCTTGAAATAGAATTTATCAGGCAATGAGATATACCTGAAAAACTGCCTCCTTTATTTGCGATGTGCGCTCTCGTAGAGCCCGCATTAATTGCTCATATTGTCCATAGGTAATTGGCCGGTCATTACTGAGCCTAGTAACTTGGTAAGCCGCATAATATTCTTTCTTTTTTTTTTTTTTTCTTTTTCTCCTGGCTTTCCATGCAATTTCCAGCAATTATCTATAGTATGATGCGGGCGTTTGCAGTATTCGCAATATAATTTACCTCTCCCTTTCGAATTTTGGCCAAAATTCCTTGAAGATGCGGAAATGATCTGGCCGTCCGATGCTAAAAAAATCTGACCGTCCGATCCTCTCTTCGCAGGATTATATGCGTCGTTCGATTCTGCGGAAAGATCAGCCTCTTGGATGCCGTCGGATCGGCGAGAGAAATCTGGACCGTTGGTGCCTCCCTTTTTAAAGGTCTTCTCGCTGTTCCCGTGAAACCCTAGGGTTTCTCGATTCCCTTTCTCTCGCGTTAGGGTTTTGAAACCCGATCGCTCGCCGCGAAGCGCAAGCGCGACGCTGTCGCTTCCTCCCTTGTGCTCTGGTGCCGCGAGTCGTTGGTTCTCTTCCTAGACTACGAGTTGAAAAATCCTTCAGAGAGGATGGATGGGATCCATCGCCAGGATCTGTGATCGGAATGTCAGGTAATTTTCGTTTAAGATCAAAAGGAAACGAGTGGTTTTCTCCCTCTCCTTTATAGATCTATACTGCTCTAGGGTTTCCGCCGGTCCCTTGAGTTTTTCTTCTGTGGCCTCGAGCTCGTTCCAAAGCGACGATAGCTTGTTGTAACAAGCCGTGACCGTCAGATTTCCTTGCTTGAATTCGCCGAGTTCCTACATGAGTGAAAAAGTCTTTGCTCGATCTAATTTTCCATACATTTCTTTGATATTGTCCCACATTTTCTTCGAGTCTTCTGTTGTTGGGAGGCCGGCCGCGACGTCTGGAGAGACGCAATTGCCAATCCACGTTCGGATTAGGTGGTTGCATTTTCTCCAGTGTCGGACCAGTCGCTCGTCCGAAGGAACAGGCACGGTTCCGTCGAGGAATCCGTCCTTGTCCTTTGTCACGAGGGCTCGCCGGAAATCTTGTGACCATCTAGAATAGGTTTCTGGTCCGGTCAGCTGCAAGGTGATTAATCGGAGTTACGGGACCGTCGGCTGTTGATACGTAAAAGGGATCTCAGTTCCGGTCGGCCGGTGACAGCCGCGATCGGAAAAGGTAGAAAATTGGGCGAGAAACTCGGGTAGGGATTCGTCCCTAAGCCCGACCCGCTAGATCCGATTCCATGACCCGCATGCGAGAAATTCAGGTAGGGATTCGATCCCAGACCCGCTTCGTCCGACCCACCAACTTGTTCTGCTTCGGCGGTCTGGCTTGCCCCATTCGTGGCTGGTGGGCCTCCGTCGGACTGAACGCTACTTTGGTAGCCTGTAATCCCCGACGATGATGCATTTGGCCCAACATACCATGGATATGGTACCCATTGGTAAGGATGGCCCGCAATGGGCAACCCCATGTTTGACTGAGCCGGGAAGAATGGCCATTGCACGCCTTGAGTTTGAGATTGCTATTGGGTTGTGGGAATCGGCACGAGATGGCTTTGTGTCTCTGAGATTTGTGGCATAGTTTCTTCTGTGGATGAGACATCAAGAGCTGAGGATGAATTTGCTAGGTGAGCCATGATAATCGTCTGTGCCTGCGTCTTCTTCCTTTTAGCGAAAAAATGATTTCTTCGTAAATCTCTTTTTGCAGATCAGAGAGTTCGAAGAACAACTAGTGCGGAAGCGGGTTCAGGAGCTTAAAGCTCTGATACCATGATAGAATGCGTAAAGGAAGCAAGATCAAGAGACGAAGGGATTGAGAGAAGTTTTTCTATTACTTCAATTGTATGAATTCAATATACAATGTTCTGTAATTATAATATAGAGTGTACATGAAGAAAGGAAATAAAATATACTTCAAATATTCTACAAATCAAATCTATATTTCTGTCTAATATTAATTGATCCAATTAGATCAATTTAGATCAAATCCAGCAGATGATCAATTTAGATCAAATCCAAATCCGGCAGATCTTTAGGCATATCTTCCAACACCTCTAATACAGATAAAGCTTGCAGCCTTCTCTGGTCACCATCTTCTGTGGCCTCAATTGAAGCATCCATTTACTCAGGTTCAACTTCTCGCAGCAACTTCCCTAACAAATGTGATCATTAAGGAAGTTTACATTGCGCAACAAATCATTCACACCTCTCGTGCGTATTTTGTAGAATACAACCGAATTAAACTTCTTTGGCCAAAAAAAAAAGACACTCATGTTTCATCTGGAAATGAAAAAAAGTGTTCAGCAATCAAAATTTCAGATTTTTCCCACAGATTGAGCAATTCATCTACGCCTTTCCCTAGCACATAATTAGCAGTTACTCATTTTTCATCAAAATATGCGCAAGGAACCATATTGCAAGTACCATCAAAGCATTTTAAAAGTACAAGCTGACACACTCAAATTCAATCTATGTAGGAAAAAAGCGGCAGTTAGGAAAGAGCTGCTACTATTTTGCCCAGGAAGAACTCGTCGTGCGATAGTCAAGCATAGCAAAGCAGATACCAGGTGAAGCGGCAAGAAAGGCGAAAAGATTCTCACAAACACACACATACACACTCACAAAAACATGAACAAAATTTGACAGTACCAATGAAATTGAACTGCCTTCGCTTTCCTTCTCGAACGTCCGGTCCCAGTCTCTGCGACAAATCCACAAACATCTCAACGGCATTAACAAGTGACAATTCAGACCAAAAGCCTCAAGAGAAACAGCCACGCATTGCAGAAGCATCACCTTCGCAAGCATCTGAGCATCCAACGCTGCTTGACTAAACAGATGCCACTCTGCAATTCCCCCTTTAAAAGAAAGGATGATGAATCTACAGTGCTACGTTATTGAACATCATTATATACACGAAGCCCTTGAAAGCTCAAAATCGCGCCGCCTCCAAGACACTATCTTTTTTTCCCAGAAGTATCCGAGGAAGCGCTTGATTTGGGGATGGGAGAAGGTGGCGAGTTCCATGCCCCGGCGGACGTCGCGGCCGAGCCTCGCGCTTCTTCTGGTTGAGGCTCTTCTGGGCGTCGGAGTCAGAGGGAGTCGGAGTCGCTGCCGTCATCTTCTCGGGGGATCGAACGGCGGCGGTGTGCCGAAGGGACCACACCGTCTTGAACAGACAACAGTGAGGACGCGACGTTGTTCCAAAGGGCGAAAGAGATATCCGTAGTGGATAATGGCTCTAGCTTCATTTTCCTGTTTTTTGGCTTCTTCTTTTTTTTTTTAAGCTATGTGATCGACAAATTTCATTATTCATCTTTTAAATTCAACTCATACACCATTGCACCAAGATATAAAAGGAGAAGACATTAGAAACAAGCCTTCACGAGGAAAATGACATTTGATGCCGATTAGGTGACATCTTTATTCACTAAATTTACATTACAAGTTTTAAAGAGATGACTCCTCAATAATTCCACTGCCCATGAAACTAAATGACCTTTTGCTTTGACTTTTCCATCCACTCAGCTACGCTTCTCTCCAGCATTCTCACACCTTGCAAAAGCCATTCGGGCCTTCCCATTTCAATTGCAATGTATGCTGCGGAAATCCCAATGATAATTTCGGATGCATAACCTATCCACACTACTTTCTGTTTGAACCAACTCTCATGTCCTTCATGGTCTAGAGTTGATGAGGACGATGGTGGAGGAGGTTGAGTATCGCCGGGGCATGCTTTTGGCGATGGAGTTCCACATAAGCTTGGATTTCCATCGAATGAGTTGCTTGAAAATGTACTCAATTGCTTGTGTTGAGGAATTCGACCAATGAGTTGGTTATTCGAGAGGTTTAAGTACCCAAGGGATGCCAAATATCCTAGTGTTCCAGGAATTCCCCCACTAAGCATGTTCGAAGAAAGATCAAGCCATTCGAGATTAGTCAAGTTTCCTATAGTCAAAGGGATGAAACCAATAAGATGGTTGTGCGAAAGGTTAAGCCCTATGAGAGAGCGAAGATGGCCAAAAGCTTCAGGAATGTCTCATTGGAAAGAGTTGTGCGACAAGTCAATGGTTGTGAAGATGGTCAAGATCTTTACTAGTTTTGTCTCTTACCCTTTCATCATCACGGTCACGGTATTTTCATATGACGCCGCCCCGAAGGAAGACCATGTCATATACAATGGTTCGTCTTGCCCATCTTCTCTATCCTTCATGCCTCCAAGTCTCATTATCAAGTTGGCGGGTAAGGACCACCAAAGTTGTTGTTGGAGATATCCAAAATGCATAACTTTGAAAGATGAGATCTCCATTCGGCATATTCAAAAGACCCTTCAAATTATTGGACCTCAAAATGAGAACTTTGAGTTTTGGAAATCTTCCCAACCATTTTGGGAATATATCCTCTATCTGATTGCTACTAAGATCCAAAATTTCCAAATTTGAACAATTGACAAGGGATTGGGTAACATGCCTTCAAATCGATTTCGACTCAAGTCAAGAGTCGTCAATCTATATAACAAAGAAATTGATTGTGGAATTGTGCCCTCAAGTTGATTCATTTGCAAGTTCAAAACTGAGAGAGTAGTACTAAAATTTGTTAAGTACTGAGGCAAGCTACCCGTTAAGATGTTGTTAGACAAGTCGATCATCCCGAGATCGGTGGTGTTGCATATCAAAGAAGGGATCGAACCTGTTATAATATTACTTGCAATGGAATAATACATCGTGACAGGAGACGGGAGTGGAATCGGCCCTCCGAATTTGTTGTTGGACAAATCTATTACACCTAATGAGGTGTTGGAGAAAACCTTTGCAGGCCACTGTCCAATAAAATTGTTGTTGGAAATAAATAAATAACTAAGAGTAGGGAAGGAGAGTTCAAAGGCAGTAATGTTGATTCTACCATGAAATTTGTTAGATTGCAAATCAAGGCTACAGTTGCGGTGCTTTCAGCCAATGTGGGAATATGTCATTAAACTCGTTGTGACTGAGAACTAGTAATGATAAGTTCCACCATCTCACTAGGGAGCATGGTAATGGCCCTTGTAATTTATTGCTACTCAAGTCTAGATGCTCGAGATTGGTTTTATTACCAAAACTAGGGGGTATATTCCCTAAGAAACTATTATTAGACAAATCTGAACTCAAGATTTTGGTTATATTACCAAAACATGGGGGCACAATCCCTGATAGATTATTGTTAGACAATTCTAGTTCCATGAGTGAACTCAATTGACAAATCGAAGAGGAGATCTCACTAGTGAAACCATTGTTCATGGCATAAAAGTAACGAGTAGAAGGTGAAGGGATTGGGAGTGGTCCGTGGAATGAGTTTTTCCGAAGGTTAATATACGACAATTGCTTCCAACGCAATTGGTGTATACCTCCCTCCATAAAGTTTTCAGAAAGATCTAAATGTTCCGATATATGATGGCTTATCCCCAGAACCACCTCGGGATCTCCCCATTAATTTTATTGGAAGAGCGGTATAAGTGTGTTAATCCTTCCAATGAATTCAAGAAATAGGGGAACTTGATCAAGTTGCAAATAGACATCCTCAACACTTGAAGCTTTGGGAGAAGGAGGGAACCATTGGAATAGAGAGTGCCATGAAACTAACTAAAAGTAAGATCGAGACTAATGACGTTACCGGTGACATTGTCGCAAGTGATCATATTCCATGAGCATTAGTCTACACTCTTGTTCCATGAGCAGTAGTCTACACTCTTGTTCCATGAGCTTTCTTTCCATAGATCAAATGGAGGGCACCGAACATGAGGGACCAACAAGGGCATTTTCAGCACGAAGGAATATTTAAAATGGAGCAAGGCATCGTGCTGGTCAAGAGGGCAAAGTGGGGAGGCAAAGGGTAGGGAGGAATGTAAGAAAAAGAGACAACATAGGAGGCTGACAACATGGGATCGATCCGATGCCATCCCATTTTGTAATTTAGCACGCGAGGGAGTTTATTGATGGCTGAGCGTGTTTCAACTTATATAGTGCTTCTCAAGTATGAAGTCAACAAAAGGTGTGTTGGTAGGCTCACAGTATGTGTAACTTATTCTAAAAGCTCTGTTGGTCAGCACACGAGTAATTTCTTGTAAGACTCGGACAGAATGATTTCTCTTTTTCTCATGATTAAGGAAGATCATATTTTCTTTCAAAGTTAGTTTATTCATAGGTATACAAAGCGCATAAATGAATATCCAGGCTAAAAGAATTTTTCTTTCCAAGGGACATACACTTTACATTGTTCGTTCATTTTACATCAATCATGAGGAGGATGGATTGAAAGGAACATTAACAGAGAGGGATATTTGACGTAAGCTTTGTGGCCCCAACCCTTGGGGTCTCCACTACATCCTGAAGATAAACATAACAGCAACTTAACATCGAACACAAGATGTGGACAGAAGCATAATTAAATAATAACTTTTTATGGCGCCAAGTGATTGTTTTATATAGCTATAAATTAGTAATTTTACCAAAGTGACATTAAGTTTTCCAATTATCTAATAAGTAGCGGCCATAGACCATCGTTGGGGAATTGGGTTATAAATTCTCATATTTGAGCTTTACATCGGAGAAACGTCAATTCTATTTGCGACCTTCTTTAATCAGTCCCACTTCAGGGCATCAGAAACGAGTGCCGCGCGTTTGCGAATGGAACTTGGAAGGGTCTTCCCAGCATCAATCCGCGCTGCATTTTCTCGATCTAAATATTCTATGAAATGAATAAAAATTGCTTTATATTATTGAAACGTCGATAGTTGACGTAACAATCCACTATAACTAAATTGCTGTAATTATCACTACTAGAAAAACTGCCTACGGCGACAAATAGTTTGGCAACAAACATAATTTGGGTCGCCTTAAGGGCACCAAAGGCGATGAAATTCGTTTCTGTTGCCATAGGTATGACAAGTTTTTTGTCGCCTTAGGTTGAGTTATGGCGATTGTCGCCTTATTTCCAAGTCGCTAACTCAACCTTCCAGATTTTTTCAATATAATTTTCCAATCTAGAGTTGCAAGATTTAACGAGTCACAAAAGGAAATAAAATTTAAACTGAATTGCTCTACTTGTGAAGAAGGGCTACCTAATTGGCAATCCATAACAACGTGAAAGCCTCCGGTAATTTCGTCAGACATAATAGCTTGTAAAAACCTGAAAAAGTTATTTGACATTTCGCTCCAAAGACAATTCATATGGATATATGATTGTGTCTAAACATGTATAATACAAAATTACTTAGAGATTAATATTTCTCATCAAAATTTCTAAAAAAATAAATTATTATGGAATTTAAGATAAGTGATAATATATCTTTTTAAGTTTAGTGAAGTGCGTGTCTAATAGTTTACACTACAATTGCGCAAAAAGAAAAAGAATGGTGGAATATTATGATTTTTTGTCGAGCACAATCGCTGTGGGACAGCGATGCACTTAATTATAAATGCTAAGAAGTCAAAGTCTTCTTGAAATGACATTATTATGATCACAAATTTGGTTTTCTTGATTGTCTTGGTGGGGTTCCTCGGGTGCGAAAAATTCTTAGTTACTTGGCTCATATATACGATGTGAAAGTCTTCTCCCCTTTTCTTCAAAAACATATTACTCAATGTTATGGTGGCATTTTTCAATCGTGAATATGCGTTACTCTATTTTCACCATTCAATAGATAAATTTGGACACTCTATAGGGGAAAGGGCGGTCTTTTATGAATTTTTTCAGTAGTACAACTTTAAATTTACAAGTACTTTGGATCTCTAATATCTTTAAATTTGAGAAAGTGCTTTTACGGTTACAATAGCTTACAACAACTTTTAGAAAAACTGTCGCTCACAACTTTAAGATGTTGTAATTTTAAAATATGTATTACTCTAACGCCTAGCTCTCAGGGTAAGATATAAAAGATTTTTGTGATGATTTCATAAATCATGACGTATATTTGATAGAAGTCAGACCAAAAACCAAGCTGCCCCGAGGGGCGGCGGCCTCTATCCCGGTCAACCCAAGCAGACAATAGGATTATCAGCTATGGAATTGCCTCACCTTACTACCTGGGAACTTGTATCGTCATTTCCGGGAGCTTTCTTTTGTTTTCCACCGCAGATTCTAATCTGGCTTAAATTTTAAAGCAAAAACCAAGATGTCTCGAACTGGCCACAAAACTTATTTAAACCTGGATAAAGTCCATTTTGCACTTTAGCAGGCGAGAAAGTTATTGGTGGTTGGGATTGGGATTCAACTTATGTAAACGTTGGGAGAAGAAGTAAGAAGCTTTTCTACACAAGGTATATAAATGATTTCATTACGTCGGCGCTGACGTGGACGCTGTCAGAGAGGCTGACTTTATTTGTGATGCTTCCAGAAAGCATATGAAAACACTGCACTGCTTTCTATTCCAAAACAAGTCAGATCCACAGTTACGTACAATTAGTTTGAGCATAAAGTCCTCGTGTAAAGGCCTGCGAAATTGCTTGAGAGGATGAGAATTTGATGCCACCCCATTTTGCACTTCGGTACGTGAGTGAGTTTATTGGTGATGGGGATAAGGGATTCATCATCGACTTTAGACAGACTTTGAACGCAGGTCTTCTGTGAAAGGTCTGCTGGTGGGTTCGCATGGACTTCCAACTTCTTCCCCCATCGTCTCCTGTAAGACGACTTCAACTTGCCTTCCGGGTTGGGAGTTAAAATATCGTTAAGTTTGATTAAGTGCTTGTCAAATTTATTACACGTTCGGAGACAAAGTTGGAAGTTTTGTGGACAAGGTATATAAATGAGATAATACTATTACCAACTTTGCTCCTTCGCATTGGCAAAACTTAAGGAGATTTTGCAAGAATTGTAGGGGTGAATTATCTGGAGATTGGTTGCGAGCCAAAACATCTTATTTTGGCAGAATTGGAAGGAATCTGCGGCAATTGAATTGGTATCCTAATTTAGTTATTTTAATTAATGATTATCATGTGAACTCAATTGTGATGGTCTTGGTGGAATGTGAAAAGGAAGAATTGGATCATCATCACATTTGCAATATGAACCCACTCTTGACGACCCTCGCTCTCACATTCCAAGTCGGAGAGTATTTTTACACGACAAAAGTATCGTCCAACACACTTCATTCTATCACGCGACAATCTAATCCGGCGGGAAAGAATGTGACTTTAGAAAAGGTGTGAGGGCCCTAAATATAGTCATTGTGGTGGTTGATGTTCTGCTTTTTGTTTCAGCCATCCAAGCCCAAGTCAAGTCTCCTGCATACTTTGAGCCAAAAAAATAAAAATCTCCATGCATACGTGGTTCTTCATGGTTGTTCGGCGTTGCACGGTGGATAAGTTCCATTGCCATCAACAGAGAAGCATTCTTATTTATTTAGACTTCATTTATTTTATGAAAAATAAATGATTTCAAAAATATTTTCCTAAAAATGATAGATTATATCGCTTGATACAATTAGCCAAGAAAAACATTTTCATTATGAATAATAATTTATGTCCCAATATTTTTGTGAGTGATATAATTGATAAATTTTAGAAAAATATTTTCCAAATTATTTATTTTTTCAGAAACAAATGGAGTCCTGGTGTTGTTTTTCCTTTGGATGCTAATTGGACTTACAAAATCCTTCAAGCACTCAATTTATTATAATTTGCATTAAGCACGATACTCCTCTCATTCCATACATATGTTTCTACATGCATCAAATTATTGTTGCTTTTCTATATAGATTAGTATGCTCATAACAATTACCTCACTTAATTAAATAACTCTTTCTCAAGTTAGGTTCTCTCTTTCTTATCCTCCAATTTTCCGCCGGTCATTTTTTATTTTTGTTGGGAATTACTGATTCCCTAAAACTAGATTCTACATTAAATCGAACCCCTAAAACTAGTGCGGAAGACGAGCCCGAGAAAATCACATGTATCACCGATCCTAAGGCACATCACAATATCGAACGTACCTTGTTAGCCACGATTAAACACCGATGCTGATATGAGGAAGAAAAATTGATCCCATTCGATCCGATGATGTCAATTCGCCTTGAAGGGAAGAGAGTGTCGTCTCTTTTGTTACCGTTCTTCTTTTGGAAGGAGAGAGAGAGGAGGAACGTACGTACTGTCAAAAGGTGCGTTCCTCCCTCTCTTTTTCCCCTTAAATACGTCCTCTCTAAAGGACGTGTCCTTTCGGTAAAAGACGTTCCCCAAAAGTTACAACTCTTCAACGTATCCCTCCATCCATGGGCCCTAATCTTGTGGGCCAGGCTTTTAGGCCCAACATGGGTGGACGGGCCAACTTAGGCCCATCACATTAATTAAAACCATCAATTTCATTATATCAGGGCAAACATGAGCAGCATGTGAAAGTTAATCGTATGTAAGTGATGGTTTATACATTAAAATAATCAATATCATTTGAGGATTAGCATGTCTACAATCCTCACGTCATTGATTATTTTTGTTTCGTGTAGTCCAGATAAACATTTTTTTCTTTCGCTTTGGCTTGAAGTTTTGAAAATCTTTCCATGCGTGTTATTCCGAATAAAAATGTTTGGCAAGGTTACTTCATAAAGTCTTTTATAGTCTTGGAATGTATTGCATTTGTGTTTGTGCGAGTGAGAGCTTCACTTTGTTCACTCATTGTGATGGAAGAGTGGCTTTTTATTTTTATTTTTTCTATATGGGTATATGTTAGTCCCTTGATGATATAAATACATGTTTCGAATTATCCACTAAATAATAAGGATCATAATTTTTTGGTTGAAAAATTGGTCATGCTTTTTCATTTGTAACTTTGAATGTAGTTCAAAATCATAATTTCGTCTCTTCGTCATGATTTTGTGTATACTCATTACTCATTAAAAATTATTTCACCAGAAGTAGTGCTGTAATCTGCAAAGGGATGCGCCCAAAAGAGATGGCATCACTCCCTGGAAAATTACCAAATAAGTCTAAAACTTATTGCACTTGTGCTAATTTAATCTTAAACTTTTTGACAATTTATCAATTATGTCATTTTGGCCCAATTTGATCGAAAATCGCTAACATGATGCAAGGCATCCTACATGGTAGACTAGTGCTAGCATGAATAATTTTTTTTCTGAATTTTTTATTTTTATTTTCATTTTTTCCTTTATTTCTTTCTTCATTTTTTTTCTCATTATGACCGGTGAGGGTCACGGCGATCCTCGCCTGTGGCCTTGCCAATTCCTTCGTGGCCTCACCAATGCCTTCGTGGCCTTACTAGGCACAGACGAGGCCTTCATTGCAAGCAAGGGCCGCGCCCAAATCTGGCGAAGGCCTTCGTAGTTGGCGAGGCTCATTGGTGACCCTCGTTGGACACAAAATAAGAATAAATTTTTTTAAAGAATTGCAACAATTGTTCACAGTAGCAATAGCAGCCGACCATGTCATGTAGAACGACTAACATCTACATCAATGATGTCCAACCAAAAGGATTTCATTGGCAAATTATTAAAAGATTTAAAACTAAATTGATCAAATTGAAAGGCTTAAAATCAAATTTGCACAAGTGCAATAAGTTTATGATTTTTTTTTTTTTGATAATTTTCGCCATCACTCCCTTTGTACAAATATTTTGGGGTCGCCATCTCTACCATACCCTTCTATATTCAAAATTGGCACACGACAGTCCTAGATCTTTGCGTGTCTGTGTTTGTGTACGCATCTATTTACATATAATGTCTGGTTTAATTGTTCCGTGTTTACGGGATCCAATTGGGATAGACCCAGGGCATATCTACGATAGTTGATTACCGCATGTGCCGATTGGTATAATTTTGTAGGCTGCATTTGCTCGCGAGCTTCCCAGGTGAAACAGGGTTAACTTTAGTGCATATGTACTTGTATATGATTCAACCACATCCGTACTGGCTGGCACCAGCATGTATATTACCCAGATAGAACCGAATACAAAAGCATATTCTTGTAAGTCATTATACATCATAAATCTGTAATGCGGAAATTCATAATAAACACAGTGATCTTCAGATCTTCATGTTTTTCACCAATAGATGAAGACATACCTTTATCCATAGCGTTGCACTTGATGATCGTTGTAGAAAACCCAAAGAACTCGAACCAAAAGAAGAAATCCGATTTCTCTCCCTTAACCCACTATTCTTGATGTATTCTATCGATGGAGGAGAGAATACCAAAATCCTTTAGGTTATTGTTGTTAATTTGCGTGGAGAGAGGACCAGACTCTATTTGTACGTTTGTTGAAAAGGTGCATTCCATCAAAGCAATATACCATTTCAATTAAAGTCGTACCTCTTCGTTTTATTAGAGTCGTAACTCCTCAAAACCAATATGTATTATTCTTATAGCATAACAATAATTATTAAACCATATAATAAATCATATCATGTGGGCCACAATAATTCTTACATTCTCCCACTTGGCTCATATGATATTCCTTTCATAGTTTAATAAAGACTGTAATGTGCACAATAACATTATGCTATAAAATTTCATCAAATTGGCAATCACATAATAATCACAATTAAGTAAAGAAAACTAATGCGAGTCATAGCGGTTGTATGTCATTAATCGACATAGTCCCTTCTATGCACTACAACTATAGCACTTTACTTAACATGATCCATAAATGAGAAGTATAGTAATAGTCCAACTATAATGTTTCCTTAGAAACTATCTGTTTAACATTCATCTATTTCCATAATGTATACTAAATAGAAAACAGGAAATATCAGAAACACGTAAGTGAGCTCAAAGTGTCAAATACATAAACTTAATACAATCATAATACAAACTCTAATGACGTTCAATAATGCCCATCCTTTCAACATGCTCATTAAATGTTTTGGGTGGCAGTCCTTTTGTTAAGGGATCTGCTATCATAAGTTTGGTGCTAATGTGTTCAATTGACACTCTTTGTTTCTGAACTTCTTCTTTAACAGACAAGTATTTGATCTCCATATGCTTAGCACCCTTAGAATACTTGTCATTCTTAGAAGAAAAACTGCGGAAGTTATCACAATAAATTTTCAGCGGCTTGGCAATACCGTCGACAACCACAAGCCCTGAAATAAAATTCCTCAGCCATAATCCATGAATAGTGGCCTCAAAGCATGCCACAAATTCAGCTTCCATAGTGGATGCAGCAATAATGGACTGCTTCGCACTCTTCCATGAAATTGCCCCTCCAGCCAGAAGAAACAAGTAACCAAACGTTGATTTTCTTGTATCGGCACATCCGGCTAAGTCTGAATCTAAATACCCAATCACCTTGAGATGATCGGATCTTTTATAAGTAAGCATATGATTCTTTGTTCCTTGCAGGTATCTAAGAACTTTCTTTGCAGCTTTCCAATGATCCATTCCAGGATTACTTTGATACCGCCCAAACATTCCGATAGCAAAACCGATGTAAGTGTCGGTGCAAGTTTGTGCATACATTAAGCTCCCCACAACAGATGCATAAGGAATATTCTTTATTTGTTCTCGTTCCAATTCACTTTTCGGACATTGCATAAGGCTAAATTCGTCACCTTTCTGAATTGGAACTATTCCTGCTGAACATTTACTCATATTAAATCTCTCTAAAATTTTCTCAATGTAGGCTTTCTGAGACAATCCTAATAATCCTTGTGATCCATCACGGAATATTTCTATTCCTATCACATATGTTGCCTCTCCCATATCCTTCATTTCAAAATTCTTAGAGAGAAATTTCTTGGTTTTATGCAACAAACCAAGATCATTTGCAGCAAGCAAAATATCATCAACATACAGAACTAGAAAAATAAACTTACTCCCACTAATCTTCATATATATACACCAATCAACGGTGTTTTCCTTAAATCCAAATGAAGTTATGGTATCGTTAAACTTAAGATACCATTGTCGGGAAGCTTGTTTAAGTCCATATATTGATTTCTTTAATTTACATACCTTGTGTTCCTTTCCTTTAATTGAAAAGCCTTCGGGTTGGTCCATGTAAACCTCTTCTTCTAAATTCCCATTAAGAAAGGCGGTTTTTACATCCATTTGGTGTAACTCCAAGTCATAATGAGCCACCAAAGCCATAATGATTCTAAGTGAGTCTTTCTTAGAGACTGGTGAAAATGTCTCTTTATAGTCAATGCCTTCTTTTTGCGTAAAACCCTTTGCAACAAGTCTGGCTTTATGTCGTTCAATATTGCCTTTTGAGTCGCGCTTGGTCTTAAAGACCCATTTACACCCGACCTTCTTACATCCTTTAGGCAATTCAACAATATCCCAAACTTGATTTTGATGCATGGATTTTAACTCTTCTTGCATGGCATTAAACCATTCATTAGAATCTTCACATTCCATGGCTTGGGAAAATGAATCTGGATCATTTCCAATTCCTAAGTCAATTTCTGACTCTTGTAGATAAACCATATAGTCATCAGAAATAGCCGACCTCTTTTCTCTTTGAGATCTTCTTAATGCTATTTCTTGTGACTCAGCTATTGGAGGTTCAATATTGACATCTTCATTATGGAGTGGTTGTTCATTAATTTGTTGTTCTTGATTATTGTTAGATTGTGCTATAATATCGGGAACAACAACTTTAGAAGCTTCGGGTATAGGAACTTCTACCCTTACTTCTTGAATGCAAGCATCACGCATTCTTTCACTCCCACGATGTCACCATTCTCAATGAACCTAGCATTTCCAGATTCAACAATTCTTGTACTATGATTAGGACAATAAAATCTATACCCTTTGGATTTCTCTGCATAACCAATGAAATAACCACTGGTCGTTCTTGAATCCAATTTCCTTTCATGTGGATTGTAAATTCTTACTTCTGCTTGACAACCCCAAACATGCGGGTGTCGTAAACTAGGTTTCCTTCCCGTCCACAGTTCAAAGGGAGTCTTTGGGCGCCTTACTAGGAACCTTTGTTTAATAAATACATAGAAGTCTTTAAAGCATACATCCACAAAGACAAGGGTAAAGATGAATGACTCATCATACTCCTAACCATTTCCATTAAAGTACGATTACGCCTTTCGCTACACCATTTTGTTGTGGTGTACCTGGCATTGTGTATTGAGCACAAATGCCATGTCTTTCAAGGAATTTAGCAAATGGACCTGGACATTGTCCCGATTCATTATACTTTCCATAATATTCACCGCCTCTATCGATCTTACTATTTTCACCTTTTTATCTAATTGCCTCTCAACCTCTTTAATATACACTTCAAGTGCATTTATTGATTGAGACTTATCATGCAATAGATAAATATAACCATAACGTGAAAAATCATCAATAAAGGTAATGAAGTAACTTTCCTTACCAAAAGATGGAACATCAAATGGACCACATATATCAGTATGTATAATTTCAAGAAGTTCTGTGCTTCTTGTGGCACCTTTCTTAGTGTGCTTTGTTTGTTTACCTTTAATACAATCAATACACACTCCAAGGTCAGTAAAATCCAAATTTGGAAGAATTTCATTCTTCACTAATCTTTGCATTCTTTCTTTGGATATATGACCCAAACGTTTATGCCACAAGTAAGCAGAATTTTCATCCACCAAACTTCGTTTAGTGCCAACATTATGATGCAAGGTCATTAATGTCTCAACAAAAGTATTATTAAGTCTAAATTTGTAGAGACCATCACATAAAGTTCCAGTTCCAATAAGAGTATCACTCTTAAATAGACTGAAAGATTCCCGGGAAGAACCAAACTTACAATAAAATCCCGCCACATCAAGTCTTGGCAAAGAAACTAAATTGCGAGAAAATGTAGGTACATAAAGGGTTTTTTGGAAACAAATCCAAATAATGCCCTTACAATAAAAGTATCTAAGATCAAACGATAAGTGCCAATGCCTTCAACAAATGGAGCTTTGTTTTGTTCCCCGTAATCACATAACTTTCATTTGGCTTTATAGTTTGGATCGTAAGAAATCCCTGCATCGTATTTGACACATGAGTGGTGGCACCAGAATCAATCCACCAAGTATTATGAGGAACTTCAGTAAAGTTTGATTCAAAACATACTAAAGCACAAGGCTTACCTTTCTTTTCGAACCAAGCTTTACATTTAAGACAATCTTTCTTCAAGTGTCCAATTTTGTTGCAAAAATGACACTTAATAAGATTGTGTTCCTTCTTGTGGATTTGAGAAGCCTTTGAAGAGTCATTCGGGACGTGTAGTCCTTTCTTCTTGCTCCTTCCACCTTTCCTCTTGAAATTCTTTCGAACTTCTTGATGACTTGAGAGATGAACAGAATGAGCCTTTTGATTCTTTATCCTTGTTTCCTCTTGAACTAGCATACTGGCCAATTCATTTACATTCCACTTATCCTTTATAGTGTTGTAATTCATTTGAAATGGCCCATATTGCTCATGAGGCAAGGAATTAAGTATAAATTGTACTAAAAAGTACTCATCCACGTTCATCCCTAAAGTCCTTAACTTTGCTGCTAAATTCGTCATCTCAAGTATATGCTCATGCATGGTACGCGAACCATCATATTTCATGGTGGTCAGTGTACTCATCAATGTACCAGCAAGTGACTTATCAGCAGTTTGAGAACGCTCTTTCACAAATTTCATAAATTCCTTAGCATTGTCAGTTTTGGGAAGAGAAGTCTTTAAATTGTTTGCAACTGTCATTCGCATGAACATTAAGCTCAGTTTGTTCGATCTTTCCCAAGCTTTATAGAAAGACTTTTCATCATTGCTACTTTCATCAGTAATAGCAGTTGGTTTCTCAGCTTGAAGCGCTAAATCAAGATCCAGGACACCTAAGTGAAACTGGACTTGTTCACTCCAATCAGGAAAATTTATCCCATTGAATAAGGGAACAGATGAGGCGTGCGAATGGAGTGAAACAGGTACAGATACTGCAAACATATGCAAGAAAATACTCATACATTAATGCCTTGAGAATATCACCTAATTAGATTCAAACTAAACTACACATGTACATCATAGTTCTCCTTTGGGTGATCCTATGATATACAAGTATATAAAAACCATAATGATGCTAATAACTTTTATTTGATAATTGTAAAAATATTCTTATTAAAATTTATTTACTATCTTTGGATATACAAACAAAAGTAATAAGTCATATTAATTATCAACCATAACGTTCATGAATTATAGAAAATAATTAACCTTTGGGTTAATCCCTAAGTTCTTATAATAAATGAACTTCAATATACCCATAATTCCAATAATGATATGAAACATATCAATTTCATAAATAGCATCAATTAATCATGGGTAATTGAATAAAACAATTTACAATATCAAAAATTCAAAAGATTTCAAGATTTGGCCACTTTGGTGACTAACAAACCATTCATAATATGAATTTTTAATATTATAAAATACAAATATTTACCAAATTGCACACAAGGACAAAAACTTAATCAAAGCGTAAGGGCAAAATCGTAAAATCATAATTCCATAAGGGCAAAACCATAAATTTATAATCCAGGGGCAAAATGGTAAATAACCAGTAAGGGCAGAACCGTAAAATCATAATTCCATAAGGGTAGAATAATAAATTTATAATCCAGGGGCAAAATGTTAAATAAACAGCAAGGGCAGAACCGTAAATAAACATAAAAGGAAGGGCAAAACAGTAAATAGGAGCCTCGGGAGGGGCAAAAGCGTAAAAAGGGCCCCGGGGACGTCCAGGCACGTGCCGAGCACGTGCCTTCGTCCCTCGGCGGCGCATGCCCCGCACGCGCGTTCAGCGCATGCCGGCACGCGTGCGCAGGCGCGCAGCGCGTTGCACGCGCGCCGGCTGCCGCGGCGCGTGCGTTGCACGCGCGTCAAGGGCCGCGCCGCGTTTTGCGCGCGCGTGATCCCCACGCGCAGCTGTTGGCGCGCGTGAAAGGCGGGCGTGGCGCGTGGGTTCCACGCGCCGCGACCGCAGCGCGCGCGTGGACCCACGCGCCTTCTTCCCCCGCGCAACAAAATTTTTTTTTCTTCGCCATTTCCTTCTCTGTTTCCCCTTGGATCCTACCATTTTCGACATTTTCCTTTATGAAAACATTCATTATTCGGATTTTCTTCAATAGAATCATCCGAAAACATTTCAACAACAATAAATACTACGAATAGGATTGTTTAACAAATCATCAAACACAAATCATAATATTTCTTTAAACGGAAAAATCATGAGATCATAAACCATGCTCTGATACCAACTGTAAGTCATTATACATCATAAATCTGTAATGCGGAAATTCATAATAAACACAGTGATCTTCTGATCTTCATGTTTTTCACCAATAGATGAAGACATACCTTTATCCATAGCGTTGCACTTGATGATCGTTGTAGAAAACCCAAAGAACTCGAACCAAAAGAAGAAATCCGATTTCTCTCCCTTAACCCACTATTCTTGATGTATTCTATCGATGGAGGAGAGAATACCAAAATCCTTTAGGTTATTGTTGTTAATTTGGGTGGAGAGAGGACCGGACTCTATTTGTACGTTTGTTGAAAATGTGCCTTCCATCAAAGCAATATACCCTTTCAATTAAAGTCGTACCTCTTCGTTTTATTAGAGTCGTAACTCCTCGAAACCAATATGTATTATTCTTATAGCATAACAATAATTATTAAACCATATAATAAATCATATCATGTGGGCCACAATAATTCTTACAATTCTGAGTGTCAAATAAACACTTATAAGAACAGAGCCTAACCGCCCTTTCTTTCTTTTTTCTATCAGAATTATTTCGCCTCTTTTATAACTGCGGAATTGACGAAACTAGCAGGCAATGGAAAGGTAAAGACAAGTAAATAACGTTTAGCGGCATAACTATTCTCTTTTGAGCCATTGCACAGTACTGAACCCGGCACCGAATTAAAATTAGCACCCCATCATCCACCTGGTACTCGGTTCATAAAAACATCCTGCATTGTAGAACGATTCAACCGGCTCCTGGAAAAAGAAAATGTAAATGTTGCAAAATAGGTTAGTACAAGAGGTGAGTATCAACTGTGTAATCATGTATTGCTACAACATAACTGCCTTGCAGGGTTTCGGCAGAAATGAGTAGAGGACTTCTCCGCCCTTAGGAGCGCCATGCTAGCTTCTCTCTTGTTTTTGGTTCGCTGTTCTTGAGTCGACTGTACACTCCATACAAGCTTTCACAGCTCCCATAGGAAGTACGAGTTAGAAAAGTAGTCAGCATATAAATGGAACCCAAAAATTATTTTGACAATGTGACAATAGGAGATGTCAACCATGCAAACTCTTGGCAATTGGCAAATGCAAGTTTCAGCAACGGGCAATGTTTTGCATGTGCACTGAAGAACGATCTAAACATGGTGAAGTTTGTCATACCAGTTGGAGCGATGAATTAGCACAACCAACTATAGAGTTGTGCAAATGTTAACTACATGCCATGCATTACTGCGTGTGCTCGTGGAAAAACCATCAAATGGTCTCTGGTGTCAAAGCAAACACTCAAGATCTCGGTCGAACAATAATATATAGACAGAAGAATAAAATTTGGACACCATATTTAGTTCGTCGTAAAGACCTACGTCCAATTACAATTTCCAATAAGAGATTACACACTCAAGTTATTCAAACTCACAAGCCCCAATTACAACCAATAACTCAGTGTTTAGTCCCGAAAATTCCTCTAAAATAATATCTCAATCTCACGAAGGAATTACACGCAAATCTTATCTCAAGATTTAATCGGCTACAAACACTAAACTTCTTGGATGTAATTCATGAGTAAAAACGACAAAGAAAATCCCTCCCAAACACTCGACAACTAGACGGCGCTTCAAGACCAACTCTTCATGATCAACGGCGGAACACCAAGCACTCACGCGGCGCTTCAAGACAATTTGTGATCCACACCTACCACCCACGACCACAAGTCTATATATAAGTAAAACCCTTATTATTATGCCAACTTCTAATAGGATTCTATTTCCTATCTAAAATGATTTTATCCAAAACATATCTTTATATATTTTAAACAAATCCAAATCCAAGTGAAAGTTGAACTTTCCTATTTCAGCGGCCAAATTTCTCAAACGCGGATTCAAACTTTGGGAAGTTGATCTTCGGATATTCTTTACTCAATTTCAAATGTCCGCAACATATCCAATTCGGAATATTCTGAATTTCATATTGGACTCAAACTCGAGACATATTTTAACAATCTCCACCTTGGCTCGACATTTTGAGTCAAGTTGCAATCGCTTCACAAAAATTCAAATTCTGCTATTACTTTCCCATAGCCCCCAATGGGCTCAACCGTCACAGATATTATCCAAGTCCAAGCATCGCTTGAACTTCGCTATAACCGAGAACCTCATCAGAATACCAACTCCACATGCACCTTTAACTACTCCGCAAAGATTTTCCGATGCAACCTCCTTAACCGCAGATAAAGCAAAACCATTGTTGCATCCATATATGTCAGGAGATCGAATACGTACCTTGTTAATTTCAGCAGTTACAGCAAGTGTTGGCTTTATAAGCTCCACCTCGCTATGAGCACCATCTATGTTGATTACTTTGCTAGTACTCGTACTCGCTACCTCAGGAGTTTCTGGTCGCAACTCCACCTCAAGCTGAACACCGTTCAGATCCGTTTGAATTTCTTGCTATAATCACTCCTAGTCAAAAGTACTGGAGACTCATCAAGGGTAACTTCTCTGCTGTCAACATGTGAATTTATATTCGGGCACCACAACTGATTGCCCCACTCACCTTGTGCATAGCCATGGAATATGCACCTTGCCCTCCAATCAAGCTTACCATCACTCACTCGAAAATAACATGGACAACCAAACATTCTAAGAATAGAATAATTAGCAATGTTACCTGACCACACTTCTTCAGGAGTTTGCCATTTAATAGCAGTTGATGGGGATCTATTCACCAGGTAACTTACCGTACTTGGCACATCAGCTAGAGTTCTCCTAGCAATACCAGCACTAGAGATAATTTTACGAGCCATCTCTAGTAATGTTCTACTCGTCAATTTTGCAAATTGTTATGATTTATTGGCACTAGTGCGGTGTTTCACTATGCCTTCTTTCATGCAGAATTTATTTATAGCTCCGAGCGAGAACTCCATGCTATTGTCGGTTCCGCACATGCTTGATCGACTTACTAGTCTCCATCTCGATCAAAGCTCTTCAACCGCGTGATCCCGACACCAGCATCAAACTTGTGCCTTGGCACAAACACCCAGTCTTCCTCGAGTAGTCAAAAACTCTCGAACAGATGCATCCAACGTCTCGGGCGAAACTTGTCATTGTCTCACCTTGAAGTTTATACGGGCCTCCATGCTTGATTCCTTTTATTATCACCAAGGCACCTCGAACAACCTTCAAAACTCACATTTTGAAGAATACCGCAACCAGACTGAATCTAGGGCACCCAAGGAAATTAAGTTCTTTTTCAACTCTGGAACATGCCTTACTCCAGTCAATGTCCTCACAATACCATCATGCATTCTGATTTTAACATCACCAACACCCACAATATCGCACTCAGCATTGTTCCCTAACTGGACTTTATCACTACCCGTGCACTGATAAGTGATAAACCAATTTCTATTTGGTGTGACATGAAAAGAACAACCAGAATCCATAATCCATCCATCAAACGATGAATAATCAGTGACGGACAAGATATAATGGCATTATACGCTACGGCTGCAACATTATCTGCAGAATCAACCATAATTCCCTTACCCTTCTCATTCTTCAGCTTGAGGCAATCCCTTCTAAGATGCCCCCTCTTGCCACAACTCAACAGAGACAACATTAGCAGTCCTAGATTGACTACGCTGTTTATATTAGTACTACTATTACCCACACGTGTTCTAGATCTTCCTCTATTTTCACCTACTAAAGCAGTAGATATATGTTCGCCAGATTCTCTTCTACGAATATCCTCGCTCAAAATCAAATCTCGAACCCCATCAAACGTCAAACTTGTTGACCTAAAGGAATTACTAACAGCAGTAACAGTAGTATCCCAACTATTAGGTAATGAGGATAGCATAATCAAAGCATGTACCTCATTTTCAAAATCAATCTCAACTGAACTCAATTGACTAACAATCACATTGAATTCATTGATATGATCTGCAACTGACGCACCTTCGCTCATCTTCAAATTAAACAGACGTCGCATCAAATAGACCTTGTTGATCGCAGAGAGCTTCTCGTACATATCCGACATGGCTTGCATCAAATCAGCAGTTGTCTTTTCCTTCAAGATGTTAAACGCAACGTTACGAGCCAACGTCAATCGAATAACACCCATAGCTTGTCTATCCAGCAAATCCCAATCAACTTGCTTCATCATCTCTGGTTTCTCCCCAGATAAGGGCAAGTGCAGTTTCATCTGATAAAGATAATCTTCAATATGCACTTTCTAGAAACTAAAATCCTTCCCATCAAATCTGTCGATTCTCACTTTTACTTCTTCTGTCGCCATCGATTCGCTTCAACTTAGCCAAGCCTGGCTCTGATACCAATTGTTGCGATTAAGCGAGCGATTGAACAATAATATAGACGAAGAATGAAAATAAATCGGACACCAGATTTACGTGGTTCGATCATAAAGACCTACGTCCACGGGGAGAGCAAGCGCAGCGAATTTCACTATAGATCAAGCGATACAAGGAGATTACACACTCAAGTCACTCAAACACTCTCTCGGTGTTTTCCAAGCCCCAATTACAACCAATAACTCACACGGTGTTTAGTCCCGAAAATTCCTCTAAAATAATATCTCAATCTCACGAAGGAATTACACGCAAATCTTACCTCAAGATTTAATCGGCTACAAACACTAAACTTGTTGGATGTAATTCACGAGTAAGAACGACAAAGAAAATCCCTCCCAAGCACTCGACAACTAGACGGCGCTTCAAGACCAACTCTTCATGATCAACGGCGGAACACCAAGCACTCACGCGGCGCTTCAAGACAATTTGTGATCCACATCTACCACCCACGACCACAAGTCTTATATATAAGTAAAACCCTTATTATTATGCCAACTTCTAATAGGATTCTATTTCCTATCTAAAACGATTTTATCCAAAACATATCTCTATATATTTTAAACAAAATCCAAATCCAAGTCAAAGTTGAACTTTCCTATTTCAGCGGCCAATTTCTCCAACGCAAATTCAAACTTTGGAAAGTTGATATTCGGATCTTCTTTACTCAATTTCGAACGTCCGCAACATATCCAATTCGGAATATTCTGAATTTCATATTGGACTCAAACTCGAGACATATTTTAACAATCTCCACCTTGGCTCGACGTTTTGAGTCAAGTTGCAATCGCTTCATAAAAATTCAAATTCTGCTGCTACTTTCCCATAGCCCCCGATGGGCTCAACCGCCACAGATATTATCCAAGTCCAAACCTCGCTTGAACTTCGCCATAACCGAGAACCTCATCAGAATACCAACTCCACATGCACCTTTAACTACTCCGCAAGGATTTTCCGATGCAACCTCCTTAACCGCAGATAAAGCAAAACCATTGTTGCATCCATATATGTCAGGAGATCGAATACGTACCTTGTTAATTTCAGCAGTTACAGCAAGTGTTGGCTTTATAAGCTCCACCTCGCTATGAGCACCATCTATGTTGATTACTTTGCTAGTACCGTATCGCTACCTCGGGAGTTTCTGGTCGCAACTCCACCTCAAGCCGAACACCGTTCAGATCCGTTTGAATCTTGCTATAATCACTCCTAGTCAAAAGTGCGGAGACTCATCAAGGGTAACTTCTCCGCTGTCAACAGGTGAATTTATATCCGGGCACCACAACCGATTGCCCCACTCACCTTGTGCATAGCCATGGAATATGCACCTTGCCCTCCAATCAAGCTTACCATCACTCACTCGAAAATAACACGGGCAACCAAACATTCTAAGAATAGAATAATCAGCAACGTTACCTGACCACACTTCTTCAGGAGTCTGCCATTCAATAGCAGTTAATGGGGATCTATTCACCAGGTAGCTTACCGTACTTAGCACATCAGCTAGAATTCTCCTAGCAATACCAGCACTAGAGATAATTTTACGAGCCATCTCTAGTAATGTTCTTCTCATCAATTCTGCAAATTGTTGTGATTTATTGGCACTAGTGCGGTGTTTCACTATGCCTTCTTTCATGCAGAATTTATTTATCAGCTCCGAGCAGAACTCCATGCTATTGTCAGTTCGCACATGCTTGATCGACTTACTAGTCTCCGTCTCGATCAAAGCTCTTGACTGCGAGATCCTGACACCAGCATCAAACTTGTGCCTTGGCACAAACACCTGTGTCTTCCTCGAGTAGTCAAAAGACTCTCGAACAGATGCATCCGACGTCTCGTGGCGAAACTTGTCATTGTCTCACCTTGAAGTTTATATAGGCCTCCATGCTTGATTCCTTTCATTATCACCAAGGCACCTCGTACAATCTTCAAAACTCCACATTTTGAAGAATACCGCAACCAGCTGAATCTAGGGCACCCAAGGAAATTAAGTTCTTTTTCAACTCGGAACATGCCTTACTCCGGTCAATGTCCTCACAATACCATCATGCATTCTGATTTTAACATCACCAACACCCACAATATCGCACTCAGCATTGTTCCCTAACTGGACTTTATCACTACCCGTGCACTGATAAGTGATAAACCAATTTCTATTTGGTGTGACATGAAAAGAACAACCAGAATCCATAATCCATCCATCAAACGATGAATAATCAGTGACGGACAAGACATAATTGGCATTATCTGCTACAGCTGCAACATTATCTGCAGAATCAACCATAATTCCCTTACCCTTCTCATTCTTCAGTTTGAGGCAATCCCTTCTAAGATGCCCCCTCTTGCCACAGCTCCAACAGACAACATTAGCAGTCCTAGATTGATTATGTCTGTTCATATTAGTACTACTGTTACCCACACGTGTTCTAGATCTTCCTCTATTTTCACCTACTAAAGCAGCAGATACATGTTCGCCAGATTCTCTTCTACGAATGTCCTCGCTCAAAATTAAATCTCGAACCCCATCAAACGTCAAACTTGTTGACCTAGAGGAATTACTAACAGCAGTAACAGTAGTATTCCAACTATTAGGTAATGAGGATAGCATAATCAAAGCATGTACCTCATTTTCAAAATCAATCTCAACTGAACTCAATTGACTAACAATCACATTGAATTCATTGATATGATCTGCAACTAACGCACCTTCGCTCATCTTCAAATTAAACAGACGTCGCATCAAACAGATCTTGTTGATCGCAGAGGGCTTCTCGTACATATCTGATAGGGCTTGCATCAAATCAACAGTGGTCTTCTCCTTCAAGATGTTAAACACGACGTTACGAGCCAACGCCAGTCGAATAACACCCATAGCTCGTCTATCCAGCAAATCCCAATCAGCTTGCTTCATCGTCTCTGGTTTCTCCCCAGATAAGGGTAAGTGTAGTTTCATCTGGTAAAGATAATCTTCAATCTGCATCTTCTAGAAACTAAAATCCTTCCCATCAAATCTGTCGATTCTCACTTTTACCTCTTCTGTCGCCATCGATTCGCTTCAACTCAGCCAAGCCTGGCTCTGATACCAATTGTTGCGATTAAGCGAGCGATTGAACAATAATATAGACTGAAGAATGAAATAAATCGGACACCAGATTTACGTGGTTCAGTCATAAAGACCTACGTCCACGGGGAGAGCAGCAGCGAATTTCACTATAGATCAAGCGATACAAGGAGATTACACACTCAAGTCACTCAAACACTCTCTCGGTGTTTTCCAAGCCCCAATTACAACCAATAACTCACACAGTGTTTAGTCCCGAAAATTCCTCTAAAATAATATCTCAATCTCACGAAGGAATTACACGCAAATCTTACCTCAAGATTTAATCGGCTACAAACACTAAACTTGTTGGATGTAATTCACGAGTAAGAACGACAAAGAAAATCCCTCCCAAGCACTCGACAACTAGACGGCGCTTCAAGACCAACTCTTCATGATCAACGGCGGAACACCAAGCACTCACGCGGCGCTTCAAGACAATTTGTGATCCACACCTACCACCCACGACCACAAGTCTTATATATAAGTAAAACCCTTATTCTTTATGCCAACTTCTAATAGGATTCTATTTCCTATCTAAAACGATTTTATCCAAAACATATCTCTATATATTTTAAACAAAATTCAAATCACATTGGACCAAGTCAAAGTTGTTAACTTTCCTATTTACAGCCGAGATTCAACCATTTCTCCAACGCAAATTCAAACTTTGGAAAGTTGATAGAATACAGGTTAAAATCTTCTTGCTGAAGTTTTTCGTAGGAAAGCTGCTCCCGCTCCACACTACTTTCTATGCAAAGTTAAACATAAGTCTCTCTTTTCCACTAAAAAGTAGCAAGTTTGGTTACTAAGTAACTACTTTACCCAATATATGTAAGACCTTGATTTCAAATTTTGGTTTCAGACTTGGCACATTAAATGTTTCAAATTTATCGTATCCTCTACGATATTGAAAAGGTAAAGTAATTATTCATTTCAAGCATGTCTATGAATGCGTAATCCTAAGTGATGATAGTATTTTACAGAAGAAAATATATTTCCTTTCTCCCTCCACGTACGTTCCCTGCGTAGCGTATCTGCTTTTCCGCAGACTCAAATCATTTAAATGTTTTGTCCTTAACCTATTAAGTATATGTGGCAATCATCACTTTCATTGCTAGGATATAGAAAAATTGCTGTGCACGCACGTATCATGTTGTATGGGCTAATGTATCTAATCCCACGTATAAGGTTTCCATGGCTTAGGACACCCGCAGAAATCAGCACCTCTCAGTAAATACGAAGCCAGGGATTCTAGTCTATGCTTAGATTTGTTAATAAAAACTAGGGCACTAAAAGTATCGAATCAAGTAAGTACAGGTAAAACTTTCTTCTCTAGGTGATTAGGAAGTCGACTCCTCACACATCCCAGACATGTTGAACTTGTTTTCCTCTAAGAGGATGCAGATGAAACTTAATGTGGCAGCGGTAGGCAATGCAGATTTTTTTTCAGTGACAAAGTTAAAACCAGGTACCTCCTCCCATGAGCAGCAATTTACACTCTTGTTCCATGATATGCCCCTTTTGAATGAGCAGGGGTCCCGTGAATAAATGGTACAGGGCAAATCAAAATGGTCCGACGCAATTTTATCAAGGAGGAAGGAATTCTTAAAATTGAGCAAGGCATCATGCTGGTGAGGAGGGCAAAGGGGGGAGGTGAAGGGAAGATGGGAATGTAAGAAAAAGAGGAAACAGAGGAGGCCAAAGAACCGATGCCACCTCATTTTGCAATTTAGAATTTAGCACGCAAGCAGTGAGTTTAATGGAGGTGGAGAGCACTTCCACTTATATAGCCTTTGTCAAGTGTGAAGTCACTGAAGGAGGTCTTCTCCAAGGTTCCATTGGTGGGATCACAACATGAGTCCCTGTCCTCGTCAGCACAAGAAGACGATAAAGATCAACGATCGGTCCAGAGATTAGGATTGACAGTCATGGAATCGCCCCAAGCTATAACGTGGGAATCTTTACCGTCATTTCGGGGAACTTTCTTCCTCCTACCATAGAGTCTAGTCTTAGCTTCAATTTCGGGGCGGAATCAAAAGACCTGCATAAAGTCCTTGTGGAAAGGTCTGCATAATTGCTCGGTTGGATGAGGATTTGACGCCACCCCACCTTCCACGGCAGAAGGATGCATGATTGAAGGGGATTTTACAAGAATTGCAGGTTTGGGACATCTCTGCATCTGGCAAGCCGCCCATCAGCCGCAGAGACTAGAAGACAACAAACGTCTAGTTAAATGAAAATAGGGAAGCCCCAAATATCTGATTTTGGCATAATTGAAGGCATGTTTGGCAATTTAATTGGCATCCTACTTTTCTTTTTTAATTAATGTTTGCCGTGCGAAATCAATTTTGTTGGACTCGGTGGAACGTGAAACCCAAGAATCAAATCATCATCAATTTTCTCATGCGAATTGACTCCTGATGACCCACGCTTTCATATTCTAAGTCAGAAAGTCTGTCTTCACATGGCAAAAATATCGTAAAACACACTTCATTCTATGGGACAACGTCCTAACTAGGGGAATAAAAAGTGGCTTTACAAAAAATGAGAAAGCACTCAGGTCGTCCACGTACTGTTTTTTATTTCATCCATCTAAGTTGCAAAGTCAAGTCTCCTCCGTTTTTCATAAGCCAAAAGTCGGGGCAAGCCTCCATGTATTGTTCCTCACGGTTGTCATATGTCTTTCGTTGTGTAACTTCCATTATCATCTGTAGAGAAACATGTCATCTATTTAGTGTTGCCTTTTCTTCCAACAATTTTCAGACCGACGGCATCCTTTAATCACTCAATTAATTATAATTTACGATAGTACCCACATCGTAATAGTTGCTTTTCTACATGGATCAATATGCTTATCATCAACACCAATGTTACCATGGATGATATAATCGAGCATAGAATATATATGGCCTTGTTATAGAGCATTCGAATAGGAACCCTCATGAGCTATGCACTAAACATGAACATGCATTTATTCTAGAGCTCAACGCAAATTCCTTGTCTAGACACTAATTATACATAACAAAACTAAATAACTATATTATGTCAAATATTGTTTCTATAGTGCGATTGGTCCCTAAAGAAATATACCATTTTTTTTTTTGTGTTTATCATTTTTTACTTTTTTCTTTAAAAAATGCACAAGAGTACTTTCCTTTAGAGACTAAAATTTCTCATCAAAATTTCTAAAAGTTAAATTATTGTGGAATTTAATATAAAGTGATAAAATATCTTTAACTTTACTAATGTGCCTTTCAAATAGTTTACAACTACAATTGCGTAGAAAGAAAAAGAAATATAGAGTCTCGTAGAATATTGTATTTTTGGTCAAGCACAATGTCTGTGGGACAACGATTCGCTTAATTCTAAATGCTAAGAAGTTAAAGTCTTCTTGAAATGATATTATTGTGATCACAAATTTATATTTATTGAATGTTTTTGTTTGAATATTTAAATAATAAACCACTTTTTCATTTAACAACTTAAGCTTTTAGATCAGCCAGTAGTTGGTTCATAAAATCTCACATGATATTAGGGCTGGAGATCTTGAGTTCGAATTTTTCTAGGCCTCACAAATATTTTACACTTAGTACTAGGCAACAAAAAAAAAGACTAAGCTCGAGGAAGAGTGTTATAATATTTAAATTAATAAACCACGCATTCATCTAACAATATTGGTGGGGTTCCTTGGGTGCGGAAAATTCTTAGTTACTTGGCTTTACATATACATGATGTGGAAATTTTATCCGCTTATCTTGAAAGACATATTACTTGAGTCTATGGCGGCATTTTTCAATTCATTGATATGCATTGCTCTATCATCACCGTCTAGTAGATAAATGTGGATAATCTATTAAGAAGAGGGCATTCATTTATGAATTCTTTCTAGTAATACACTTAGATATTTTGAATCTTTGAATCTCTAATATGTTTAAGTTTGATAAAGTGCTCATCAAATATTTTATGGCTACTATAGCTTATGACAACTTTTAAAAGAACTGCCTCAGGCAACTTTAAGATGTTATAACTTTAAAATATGTATTACTCTAGTACCTATCTCTAAGGGTAAGATATAATAATTTTATATGATAATTTCATAAATCATGACATATTTTAAAATAATAAGCACAAAAATACGTATCCTCGTTTCTGAGAGCTTTTTCCTTTTTTTTCCCCGGCCACAAAGTCTGATTCGGCTTCAATTATAAAGCAAATTCAAAACGTCTCGAATTGGCCACGCAACTTATCAAAACTTGCACAAAGACCCTGCGGAAAGGCCTGCGTAATTGCTTGGGAGGCTGAAGAACTGATGCCGCCCAATACTGCAATTTAGCAAATGAGTAAGCTATTGGTGGTTGGGATGGGGATTCAAATTATGTAAACGTTGGGAGAAGAAGTCGGAAGTTTTTTTTGGCACATGGTATATAAATAAGACATCCACTAGTACACCATCCCCTTTGCATTGGCACACGTAAAGGAGATTTTGCGAGAATCGCATGTTTGGATCATCTGCATACTGCTTGCAAGCTGCCATGATCCCCAGAGACTAAGGACAACAAACATGTTGTCATGTGAACTCAATTGTGCTGGACTTGGTAGAATATGAAAATCAAGAATCAGATCATAATCACATTTTCAACATGAACCAACTCTTGATGGCCCAGTTTCATAGTCCAAGTCAGGAAGTCTGTTTTCCAATGAAAAAAGTATTCTCCAACACACTTTATTCTATTGTACGAAAACCAAATATGGGGAAAAGGAAGTGGCTTTAGTAAAAGTGAGTTGCATTATTCTAGGCACTCTTGTGGTCGTTGTTCTGCTTTTTATTTCAAGTCAAGTCTCCTCCATTATTCCTTCAGATCATAATCACATTCTCAACATGAATCAACTCTTGATGACCCTGCTCTCCTATTCCAAGTTGGGAAGTTTTTTCCACGGGAAAAGTATTCTCCTACACACTTTATTCTATCGTACGAAAATCAAATATGGGGAAAAGGAAGTGGCTTTAGTAAGGATGAGTTGCATTATTCTAGGCACTCTCGTGGTCGTTGTTCTGCTTTTTATTTCAAGTCAAGTCTCCTCCATTATTGCTTCAGATCATATTCACATTCTCAACATGAATCGACTCTTGATGACCCCGCTCTCGTATTCCAAGTCGGGAAGTTTTTTCCACGGAAAAAGTATTCTCCGACACACTTTATTCTATTGTACGAAAACCAAATATGGGGAAAAAGAAGTGGCTTTCAGTAAGGATGAGTTGCATCATTCTAGGCACTCTCGTGGTTGTTGTTTTGCTTTTTATTATAAGTCAAGTCTCCTCCATTATTGCTTACCAATAATGAATTGCTTTTCTTATGCTCATAACATTTATCCACTTAATTAATTTGGTTAAGTTTCTTAACAAATTACTGACATATTTTACTTTCATCATTAATCATTGATCGTCATAGTGAGTAGAGGAGTGCATAAATCCCATTGATCTCTCTCTCTCACTCTCTCTCTCTCTCTCTCTCTCTCTCTCTCTCTCTCTCTTCTTCTCACAGTTATAATTCTTTTCATTTATCAAGGTAAACATAAGCAGCATATGAAAGTTAATCTTATGTGCACGATTGATTATAAGATCATGAAAATCAATTGAGGATTAGCATGTATAGAATCCACATGTGATCGATTATTTCGGTTTTGTTTAGTCCAGATAAACATTTTTGTTTTTGGCTTTGACATGACATTTTCAAATCTTCCTGTATATGTTATTTTGGGAGAAAGACACTAGAAGTGCCAAAAGTTGTATATGACGCTCACTTTAGTGGCAAAAAAAAATTTCGGATAATTTAAGTACCACTTTTGTTTTTTAAATGGTAATTTAAGTGTCAATTCCGATCTGAATCGTCGGAAATCCAACATGACCATTTTATTGATTTCTCGATCTTATGTAGCTTGTTGACGATGTGATTACCATAATGATGTTGTATTATTGGGACTAAGGGTGTGTTTGTTTTGTGAAAAACAATTTCCATGAAAATGTTTTCCTCATTTTCCGGCGTTTGGTTCATTCAGGAAAATGAGTCAACGAAAAACGTTTTCCTAATTAATGGAAAACGTTTTCCTTCCAAAGCTTAAATTTAGGAAAATGATTTCCCCTTTGAAAGAACCGGAAAACGTTTTCCAAAATGTTTGAAGGTCCTTGCTTAATGAAAATTTATTATTAAAAATAATTTCTAACTAAAAAATTTTGAATTTGTTATTATTATATATTTTCTTTTCTTTCTTCTTTTTTTTTTTTTTTCTTGTTTTCTCTTTCTTTTTTTGCCTGTGAACGTAAACCCTAATTCCTTCTCCCCTCTCTCCTTCTCCTTCGCCCCCTCCCTTTCGTCACCGCCGCCTCCTCCAACCCTAGCCCCTCCTGCACTCCCGTTGGCTTCGCTCCCTCTTCTTCCTCTTCGTCGGCGTCTTCTACACCTTCAATCATTTTTCAAATGCAATCAAAACACCAGAAAATATTTTCAGTCATGTATCACCAAATAAAGGAAAACTAACCGTTTTCCTGGAAAATGGTTTCCCGGAAAACATTTTCCAAAAACGTTACGTTTTCTGTTAAACAAACACACCCTAAGATGGAATATTAGTGGAGATCACGTAGGGATTCAACTCATGTAACCCTTCTAACAAACCAAGTGATAAACACTAAAGTCTTCCCCCAAAAAGTCCGTCGGTGGGCTCATGCTAAACATATTATTATATTTCCGGGTACTTTCCTCGAAAGGCTACATCAAATGGGATTGGATTTGCATGCAAAAAGCGATGTAGCTTTGTCAAAGTAAACAAAGTTTAGAAAAGCAATAATAAAGCAGTAGAAAATGGCCTTCCAAATGATCAGAAGTTGACGTTAAGATAAAATTTATTATTATATTTCCTCTGTCTTTGGAGTGATTTTTCGCCCCCTGAAATTAGAAAAAAAAAAAAATCAATAGAAAACCTTGCCATGAAATACCCTTAATCAGACTAGACCATGTTTGTAGGTACTTCGCACAATGTCTACTAATTGACTTGAGGTACCGGACCGACAAGTTGGTTAGTAAACATTGTGCGAAGCACAAGTTGACCCAATAGGACTCCTTTCATCGCCTCTTACTTGGGAGCCTACCATATTTGCCTATGGTGGCAACCTATTCTGAAGAATAGGCGGGGAATCTACTTTCCCTCCGCCCTCCCCAAAAACTCCCCAATTCGGAAATATATATTTTTTCTTCCCTACCTAGGAGAGAATACTCTTGAAGTTTTAACGTTTTAGAGTTCAGAAGAAATAAGTTTAGGACATACTTAGGTCCATTCTTCCTCCTTTCATCAACGTTAAAGTTATGTTGGGGGGTGAGCCGAAAAGAATAGAAATGAAATCATCTTTACAGTTTCAATTCAATACATAATGCATTTTGTTGTAATATAACGCAGAAACTAATATTGGATCTTGCAATTTGAGTCAATGATTTACGTGATTCAATTCGAATGTCGATACCTATATTCATGGGAAAATCAATAGCAGATAATCCATTTTAATTAAAAAATCAAAATTATAATCATTCGCACACCCAAATATTTTCCACACTTAAATTACATTCAAAGCTATGGGATTTATAAATAAAATAACTCGATTTGATGTAAACTCAAGTCGTAAAATCCACTGGGGTCAACACTCTTCCGTACGATCGAGAAAAAGTGTCACCCAGTGCGACCCCCTTCTTACTTCACAGTCTGTGAGGCCGTGAAAAGGTACTCCACCCGACAGGATTAAAGTGTTCTCGGTTTCTTTTCTTTAATAGAAATCAATGAGTAATCTTCTACAGGATTCACCCTGGCTTGTTGCTGGAGATTTTAATGGCTTAAAGGATCCATCTGACAGAATTGGGGGCTCTAATGCCTGGATCCCGTACTTTGATTAATTCGCCAATTGCCTGGCCCAGTCAGAATTAGAGGATCTCAGATTTGTAGGCCTTCGGTTCACTTGGTTGACGTCTTCTGGCCAAGCTAGAAAAATGAGGAAAATCGATAGGGTCTTGGTAAATTCCAAATGGAACTTTGAGTTCTCTTTCTCTGAAGCATCCTTCCTCAATCCAGGCATTTCTGATCACTCTCCCATGGTGGTCAGAATTCTTGACCCGGTGATTAGGCGAAGACCCTTCAAATACTTTGACTTTTGGTTAGAGCATCCAAACTTTACCTCTATTGTGCAACAGGTTTGGGATTCACACCTACAGGGCATTTCTATGTACAAACTAGTTTCCAAGCTGAAATTGCTCAAGGGCAGACTTAAGCAACTCAACAGGGACACTTTCTCCAATATCTCGGCTAGAGCGGAGGAAGCTGGGAGAGCCTTCGGTTGGTATAGACTGAACTAGTCCTTGATTCGCAGAACCCATAGTTGGCTGAGCTCGAGCAGACACAACGTCGTAACTTTGTGGACTTGTGTCGTGATGAAGAATCCTTCTACAGGTAAAAGTCCAGAATTCGGTGGCTTAAAGAAGGCGATAGTAATACAAGATTTTTCCACCTCTCGGTCAAGAAGAGAGAGCTCCGTAATAGGATTTTATTGGTTACAAATGTGGCGGGGGAGTTGATCACTGACCCTCTTATGGTTCCGCAGGTCTTTGTTTCCTTCTTCACTGACTTGCTTGCTCCTCACTCAGTCCTGTCTAAGCCCTCCTTACAGGAGGTTACAGATTACATCCGAAGGCCTTTGACTATGGACCAGGTCAGTACTCTTTCTAGGCCAGTTCTTGATATGGAAATTCGTGATACGCTTTTCTCTCGAGAGAGAGGTAAAGCCCCAGGCCCTGATGGGTTCACAGTGGAATTCTTCAAGAGTAATTGGGACATAGTTGGCCCATCTGTCCTCGACGCGGTCAAGGAATTTATTTCCTCCGGGCAGCTCCTTAAGGAGGTAAATAATACTATCCTCACCTTAGTTCCAAAAGTGCCAAATGCGTGTGCGGTCACGGACTACAGACCAATCGCATGCTGCAATACCATCTATAAGGTCATCACGAAAATCTTATCAAATCTCCTAGCTTCGGTCTTGGGAGATGTGGTAGATCCGGCGCAGAATGCCTTTGTAAAAGGTAGGAGGATTAGAGATAATATTCTGATTGCCCATGAACTTTTTGCTGGCTTCCACCTGCAACCCTATCTCCCCAAATGTGCTGTTAAGGTGGATTTCCAAAAGGCCTACGACACTGTCGACTGGGACTTCCTTCAACTGACACTCTTAGCCTTTGGATTCCCTCAGTTTATGATCAGGCTGATTATGGTGTGCGTCCGGACCCCCAAGTACTCGATCTCGATTAATGGTGAGCTACACGGATTCTTCTCAAGCGGGAGGGGCCTTCGCCAGGGCAACCCCATGTCCCTTTATCTCTTTACCCTAGTAATGGAGGTATTTTCGGGAATATTGAGTGCTCGCACATCTCATGCAGATTTCAAATATTTCTGGCGATGCAAACTGGTTAGGCTTTCTCACTTGTTCTTCGCAGATGATGTTTTCCTGTTTAGCCAGGCAGATTGGGGTTCCATCACATTGCTGAAGAAAGGACTCGACTTATTCTCCTCTTGGTGTGGATTACTTTCAAACAAGAACAAGAGCGAAGTCTTCATTTCAGGAGGTTCTCCGACTATCCGCAACTACATATTGCTAGCCTTTGGATTTCATGAAGGTTCACTTCCGGTGCGTTACCTTGGAGTACCTATTATTTCCTCCAGGCTTCGGAAGACTGACTGTATTGCCTTGATTGAGCGGATTACTTCTAGAGCCAAGTCCTGGGCCCATCGCCTACTCTCTTATGCTGGAAGACTTCAACTAATCAGGTCAGTCCTACATTCAATTCAGGCTTTTTGGTCGAGTGTTTTCATCTTACCAATCTCAGTCCTAAACGACATTGAACAAGTGTTGCGCCAATTCTTATGGAAAGGTGCTGATCTTGGTAAAGGAGGGGCAAAGGTCTCTTGGGAAGACATTTGTTTGCCAAAAAATGAAGGAGGTCTCGGCATTCGAAAATTAAGAGACTGTAACAAAGCAGCTATGATGAAGTATATCTGGATCCTTTTCATGGACAAGGTATCCCTGTGGTGTTGTTGGATTCATTCCAACTTCTTAAAGTGGCAAAACTTTTGGATCGCCACCACTCCCACAGTTTGTTCTTGGGCTTGGAAGAAGATTTTGCAATTAAGAAGTAAGTCTCGCCTATCCTTCCTTTGGAAAATTGGGAATGGCCTCTCAGTTTCCCTGTGGTAGACCACTGGCATCTGAAAGGGCCTCTTCACATCCTATTACCGGAACCAATCATCCGGAGATCCGGACTTCCAGAAAATGCAGTGGTGGCGGATCTTCTTTCGCCCCTGGGTTGTTCCACGCGCCTCCTTCTATTGAGCTGGGGTCTCTCTTCTCCGGCGCCTAACTCCTCTCCAGACTGCTTTTCCTGGAGATGGCACCCTTCGGGTCGCTTCACCATTGGGTC